>CAMZMU010000042.1:56664956-57264956 GCA_947311845.1 Poa pratensis
TGACTCCGGGTCCTCGCGAGGCCCGACGTGCCCCTCAGGCACCAGGCCCCACTGGTCGAACTTCGGCTTCGTCAGCACGTGCGAGACGCGACGCCCAAGATCGATCTGTGGAGCGGAACGGTCTGGTCGGTAGGCGCGGGGATGTCTGGAGACATGAAGAGGGTCTCCCTGATGCTGTGCACCTCCTCCTGCGTGAAGAGAGTGGCGCTCAGGCGCATCTTGTCCCTCTGGTTGGAGTACAGCCACATCGCGTCCGCATGCCTCTGAAGTGGAGCAATGCGACGCCTCACGAAGTCCTTGGCCACCATCTGCCCGGTGAGGCCAGCCTCGCGGAGGTCCCTCAAGCGCCTCACCACGGGGCCAAATGATGCGCCATTGAGTGCCTTAGAAACCCAGGTCGCCCTCTTCGTCGGAGGCGCCTCAGGCAGTTCAAAGAAGGCGCTCTGGCCCCGAACTGCATGAGGAACCAGCGCTTGCGGAAGTCCTCCACCCTCTTCGTCACGCTGGTCACAATGTTCTCGCCGTTCCGCGCGATGGGGATGTAGACGCCTTCATGCCATCGGAGATGCGGAAGGACACGCACCCCGACCGCTCCTTGTTCGCCGTGAACCGGAGCGCGTAGAAGCTGCGGAAGAGGTCCACCGAGGGCGGAATGCCGATGTACGCCTCGCAGAGATAGGCGAAGATGGCGAGGACGAGGATGGAGTTGGGGTGGAGATGAAGAACCTGGATCTGGTAGCGCTCCAGAACCGCCAGGAAGAAGTCAGAGAAGGGAGGCACGAGCCCGGCGTAGAGGGTGTGCATGAAGATGGGGTAGAAGCTGCCGAAGGAGTTGTTCGCCAGCTTGAGCACCGTGGCGCTGTGCTCATTGGTCGCCGAGGCCGCCATATGACGCACCTTGTCCAGCTACAGCTCCTTCTCGAAGCGGAAGCCAACCAGAGCCGGCTCGAAATCGCCGCCCTGCTGCATCACGGCAGGCTCGCCGCCCTGCACCACCGCCTTGCCCTTCGAGGATGCGGTGGCCTTCTTGGGCGCCATTGCAGCAAGATTGCAAAGGAGGAGCTTGGGGATTGAGCGCTGGGAAGAAGGAGATGAAAGGGGAACGAGTGGAGTAATGGCCGCCTGCGCCGAGCTCTCCGCTTTATATCGGCTCATCGAGCCGTTACCAGGACGTGGCGGGGCCCACCACTACGCCCGTTACTTCAGAAGAGAACGTGGGATCGTGCCCGGCCGCGACGCTCCACGTGTCTCGGGCTGCGCAGGATTCTTTGGGCCCACGACGATTTGCCTCCGCCGGAGGAGCTCCAGCGTACCCATCGCGGGCCCGGGGGCTACTGTCGGCCCAGTGGAAACCAGGGTACCATGGGCCGGCCTGCCACAACCCTCAAACGCACCGCAGGGAATTCTACTAAGGACCAAGCGGTCAGCCTGACGAGCCTCGCGAGGGATTTTCCCTCGCGAGGACTTCTTTGCTCGACTAAGCATTTCTGCTAAGGACCAGACGTTCGGCCTAAGGGGCCTCGAGAGGAACTTCTGCCTCAGGAAGGCCTCCCCTAGAGGACCATCAGGGCCTGGCGCGTCTCTGCGCTACCCTCGCGAGGTTTTCCCTCGCGAGGAGTCAACGGCTACAAAGCCTCGGCGAGGCCCCGGGCCCTCGCGGGGTTCCTTCAAGTGGAAGCAAGCTCCTGCGCACACTGCAGAGCGCACATGGGCTCTGCGCCCGCCGCATAGTGACGCGCGCGCCCGCGCGCGATGACGAAGACGCCGCAGTTGCCATTCTCGTGTATAAAGCGGTCAAAGGAACTGGAGGAAGCAAAGCGGACACCAAGACTTGCCAATTTGGTGATAAAGCGGCCGGCCGCCGCTACGCTCCAACTGCGACGTCACCGTGGGGGACGCCCCAAAGCTCTGCAGCGCCAGCCCACCGTCCTGCATGGACGGTGGCTTTTTCTGCCAAGACGACGTGGTTGTCTGCCATGGACCGCGTCCGTGGACGCCCCCGACATTGTGCGTTGTGCTCCATCTTTGCGGCATTGTGGTATCCCTTCCTGCCGGAGATTTTCGGGGAAGAGGACCAACGCCAGTATATAAGGAGCCAGTGTACGACATAGGAGGGGGATTCCGCATTCACCAATTCATTCAACACCCAAGCAGCTACGTCGAAGGGAGAAGACGGAGCTCATTCCACCATATCCCGCCATAGCCACAACTGTGCCTTCGGCAAGCACCCTTGTACTGTGAACCTCTCCAAGCAGTGCAATACATCTTAGCAGGACGTAGGGCTCTTACACCTCACGGTGGGCCTGAACCTGGGTAGCGGCTCGTGTTCCCTCTCTGTCGTGATGTTCCTCACCGAGCTCGACGAGCACCGTCGCCGAGGTTGATGAGGATCTGTTTGACGTTGTGTTCAGCCCCTTACTCGATTCCTGGCTTTTAAGAGACACCCCTAGTTCCTGGGACTAGTCTCCGACATTGTTTATGGGCAGCAAGGTACCATGTTCAACAAGGGCAAGGCATTGATAGGGATGAGCTCAAGACCAAGAAGAAGAGCATGCAAAGTCTCCCTCAACCTTGATGACCAACATCTTTGGGAGGATTCCGCATACTTTGTGGGAGAGAAGTTGAAGATACACGCAACAAGATGGCAAGATCCCCATGTCCTTGAACAGTGGGGGATTCAAGAGGACTTCAACATCTTCGCTGCTGCAACCGGGCTACTTCGGTTTACTCAGAACCCACAAGATACATAAGAGGAACTCTCGCGAGAATTCCTCTCTTCATTCAGATTTGAGGGTCCTGAGCTCCACTGACATAGTAAGAAAAGTAAGGCACCCCCTCCTACCTTTGTTTGCAAGTTTACTATGAGAGGGGAGCGTCTCATTATGTCTCTAGAGGAATTTTGCAATGCCATTGGTGTGGCAACCTTGGGGAGTTGGGATGAAACCGGTGCTGATTCTAAACCTGAGCTTGTTGCATTTTGGCACTCTATCACTGTTAGCTCTCATAATAGGTTGAATAGGGGCAAATTTACTCATATACAGCACCCAAGTTTGAGGTACTTTGCGTTGTTTCTCGCAAGAGGATTTCTTGCTAGGGACAACAATTCTGCTTGCACTGGACCGATTGTTTATCTACTAAAATGTGCAAAAGAAAACACACCGTGTGGGTACAACTTGGGAGTTATTCTTGCTAGATCATTGCACACCGCTGTGAGTAGAAATATCACCGATGAAACTCCTATTTATGCTGGTGCTATTGCTACTTTAGTGTATAAGTACATTAAAAATGAGAGAGGTTATGATGATAACATGGGTACTCGTGTGGGAAGGTCCAACTTACTTGATTTTACTTTGACTACTCGCATGGAGATAAGTGTGAAGTATGGGGAGGATTATTTGTATACATATTTGAGAACTAATGGGCAGCGAGTGCCCATTAGGCTCACCTGTACTGACCTTTTGACAGGAGTACCGGAAAGTGGAAGGTAGAGGAGGCGCCGCCTCAAGAGGAACCACAAGCTCCAGAGGTACAAGGCTACCAACCTCAAGAGATGCCACCATACCCGGGCATGCAAGGATACCCATATGGCTACTACCCTGGAAGTGGAAGTGGTGGATACGGCCACTACCCGGATACTAGCTCGATCGCAAGCTTGGGGGAGTGCTTCTCTTCCTCTCCATTCGTTGTTTTATATCACTGTTGCATTTTTTTGTTTAGTTCCTTATTCTGAAAATCACAAAACACAAAAATATTTCATTTGTTTCTTTTGGTTATTTGCTTCTGGTCATTTATCTTATGCATCTAAAAACCAAAAAGAACAAAAATATTTTCGTTTTCTTGAAACAAACGCAAAAACAGAAGTGCTGAAATTGCTGAAATCTGCTCACTGTTTCATTTTTCATTTATTCCCTGTAACTCCGATTGAGCTAAAAATTTAACCACTGCTGCAACATATCATGACCCACACACCTGTAATTTACGGGATTTTTCTGAGGTGTTTAGGTAGGGTAAAAACAGTACTGTATGCAGTGACATTTTATGGCAGATTTTAGTTTTTATTGCGCAGTTCAAGTTGGGAGAGGAGAACAACGATGATAAGTTGATGTCCATGAAGTGCATGAAAGGTATGACACCTTTGCCATCCTTATGTAGACTTTTTAATAACAGCAAGTGAGCACATCATGGTTTCTTTAACATCTAGGGAAGTGGTAGCAAATATTTATCTTCTCCATGTTCTATTATGTTATATGATGATGCAAGTGAGATATCATTTATTGATAATACTTGGCTGTGTGTTGAATAATTGTGGCTCTAAACAAAGGTCTACGCATCCCATTGTGCTTGCTAAACTTGCCAACCAAAAAGAGTAAAAGTTTTTCAAATGTTAAACATGAAGTCATATGCTTGACAGGCTTAGTGGTTGGGAACTAGCTGAAATGTGCTGACACATGGAAAGTTTTCAACATTGCACTAAATTATATTTAGTTGATATCATGTGCTTTAGTCTATGGATGGCTATCATTGCGAAATAAAGGAGGAAACTTAGTAAGTTTGATGAGTGAGAATAATTGGCTAGAGAGATGCCTGGGCCGCCAACCTAAGCCATGCATCATTCATGGTGGAAATTTGCAGCGCACTATAGTGAACATTCTATGACGCACATCATAATAAAAAGCTACACAAATAGTAAATAAAAGAGTGCTGAGATTGTTCATTGTCTGTTTGTCTTGTTGTTGGGACATGGGCTTGTCCGGGTCCTGGGACAAGAGGTACCCCAGTTGACGCTCTTGATGACGCTTTTATTACTCGCAATGACTGAAAAATTCAAACTTGCTTAGTGATGCATGTAAAATGCATACATGAACTTTGCACTATATCACACATATTCCAATCATATTTGCATCATATAAGGGTTATATTACTGTTATTTAATGATTTTAGGAAATAAATCAATTGTTTCCTATTTTTATGGAATTAACCCTGCGCAGGCAGAAAACCCTATTTCTTTCCTTTTATGTTTCAGGGACCCAAACGACGTCCAAAAATTATGGAAAAATACAGGCATCAGTATTTTGGAAGGAGGAAGACCTCGGAGCGAAGGAATCAAGCAAACGGAGTCCGCAAGGTAGAAAGGGGGACGCCCACGCGGCCAGGTACTGTGGCCGCGTGGGGCCCACCATTTGGGCCTCGTGGCTCCGCTGTCGTCGATCTTTCGTCCACCGCTTCGTCTTGACCTAAAAATGCCTATAAAAAAGGTCCCATGGCGTTTCGCGAAGAGAGGGCCGCACAAACACAGAAACACCGAAATGGAGATCAGGAGCTGCAGATTGGAGGGGGAAAACTCCGCGGGGCGCTGCCGGCGTGGTCTCCTCTTCTCCATCGACTTCTCCACCGTCTCCATGATGAAGAGGGAGTAGTCCACCTCTGGACTATGGGTTTGTGAAGTAACTTATGTATCTCTCCTCTCTTGAGCTTCACTAATTAGTACCGTATGAGCTGCTGAACATGATTACGGTCATATTTGTAATACCTATGTGGTGGATCTTTCTATGAGTTAATATATGTTTGAGATTGCAATGTTTGTTTCAGTTATGAGTATAGATGCATATTATGTACCCCGTTCTTGTCTACTTGTTATGATCAAGCATGTTTATGAGAGCGTGTGTGGGGTGATGTGTGCATTAGTTGGAGTAACGGGGAGTGGTGAGTGCGGTAAGCTGACAACTTAATATCGCGATCCACTTGGGTTTTACCTTACTTTGTTACCTCACTAGGGATAAACAAAATACCATGCTGCAAGGGTTGAGGGTGACCAAGCTTCTTCCTGTGACTAGATCCAGCATGTTCTTATTTTCACTTCATGTCATGAAACTTATTGCTATACTCTGAGTCATCTTAATTACTGAGGTGTTATGATTTGGTTCGCATCTTGGTGGAGTATAAGAGAGACTAATAACCAAAAGGTCTCTATGTTAGGACGTGATGCCCATATATCTAAGTAACTTGTTATCAAACTTTGTGTTGCAATCTCATATGTTAACTCTGTGTGTGTTCCATTGTCTGCCACTTTATAAAGAGAGAGTGCATTTGTGAAACCATGAACCCCGGTCCATTTTTAATCATAAGAAACACCTTTCCAACACCATATACCACTTTTCTATTTTCAGCCATCATTAAATCCGAAAATACAAAAATACTTTTCATCTTGCATACATCATTAAAAAACCCAAAAATATCATTTACCATTGCATCCACCACCATTGCATATTTATTTCCTGTTTGCATTGCATAACTATCTTGATATCATTCTTACACCTTGTGCTTGACAACCACAGGTGAGGTTGAGGACCAAAACATTTAACTTTGTTTTGTAGGTAACCAAAAGAAGGATAAGAAGATATATCTTCACTACTGATTCCCCGAGAGTTCGATATTAAACCCTCGAGTCACCCTCGTGGGGAAAACACGTCTTCCACTACTACACACTCTGCACTTGGAGTCTCAACCTAACCCATTTACTTTTGACGCAGGTAACTACGCACCGGAGATCAACAGCAAAGTGTTTTCTGGCGCGTAGATCAACCTCTTCAAGGGCCATCAAGACTGTTTTCTGGCGCCGTTGCCGGGGAATCATAGCTGAGAGATTTATCCAAGGGTGTGCATCATCGCATTCATCTCACAACGAAGTCAACTTCACCAACTTGTGCTAACACCTAAGCTTGGGGAGGTTGCACCTACGTGAGCACCATCTTATCCATCTTTACTTACAAAGCAATTTATTTGTTTTGTTAGTGTCATTGCATATCATATTCCGCTTGCATATTTATTTTCAGTTTTGCATAAAAAATAAAAAATACAAAAAAAAACTTGCTAAAATGGAGAAACGAACCTTTTGGCCATTTAGTGTTAAGAACTTTCCCCAAGATATGAATATCCCTGTTGAGAAATGTGTTGTAGATCCTAATATCATGAAAGTGATTTATGAACACCGTTTTTATGGGAAACCTAAAGAAGATCCTATACCACATCTTAAGAAGTTTGATGAAAGGTGCAAAATGTTAAACTTGAGCCATGCTAATGTTAAAATTAAGCTTTTTCCTTACTCCCTAGGTGGAAAAGCCTTAGATTGGATATTAAGATGGCCACCTGGAAATTTTAGCACTTGGTTTAATTTAAAAGCTGCTTTCATTGAAAGATTTTGTTCCATTGAAAAGATTTGTAACCTAAGACAAGTACTTATCACCTTTAAACAAGAAGAGGATGAACCTCTAGTGAAAACATGGGAAAGGTTTAGAGGCATAGCTTTTGGAATGGAACATGGTCTTAGAGATTGGATGCTCATGCATGTGTTTTATAGAGGTTTGACTGAAGCCTCTAGGTCTTTTTGGATAATGAATGTGAGGATTCCTTCATGAATACTGCTGCTAATGATACTCACTATTTACTTGATGGCTTGCTTTTGGAAGTAAGAATTAAAGAAAGTTTAGAAAAAGCCCAAGTACCTGAAGATGTCTTTGATGACCGTTATGAAATATTCAACCTATACAATAGAGAAAAGAAAGTTGAGGAAGTTAAAATGCTTAGTGAAGTCAAGGATCCTTTGCTTGACTTAGAAAATTGTAGCTTGCATGAATTAATATCTATCTTACAAAAACTTGCAAGTGATCCTTCCATCAACACTAATCAAGCTGGCTTTGGTTCTTATATTGCTAATCATGTCTTGAAAGAAAAGATTGCTAGGTACAACCAAGAGGCTATGATACCACCTAAGCTTGGGGATATGTGGATTCCTAAGGTACTAGTAACTATTGGAAAAGAGACACACCATGCTATACTTGATCTAGGATCTAGTGTCTCTGTTTTATCTAAAGAACTATATGAAGTGCTTGAATTGAAAAATCTTGAAAAATGCTCCATTGAACTTGCACTTGCTGATGACTCTATTAAACATGCTTTAGGAAAAGTAAGTGATGTTATGGTGGAGTTACATATGACTTTTGTGCCTGTGGATTTTCTAATCATGGATATGGGGAATAAAACCTCTAGTCCTATTATTCTTGGAAGACCTTTTCTTCGTACCACAGGTGCCATCATTGATTCAAAGGAAGGGAATGTGAAGTTTCAGTTCCCACAAAGAAGTGCATGGAACACTTCCCAAGGAAGAGGGAACCACCAAAGTTCAAGCTCCCTCATGAGCTTCGTCCACAATAAACAACAAGTAAGAAGCCTAGCTATATGGCTATAAAGAAAGCGCTTTGCGGGAGGCAACCCGGTTATTTTTTGTGTGATTTTCTTTGTGTCCTCTTGCTGTAACAAGAGACTTTGTGTCTAGTTTAGGTTCTGGAATTTTCAATAAAGTGCCAAGTTTTACCCTTTTTGGTTTGAAAAAGTTGCTTATAGCGTTCGGAGATTTTATTCCTGCACGAATCAGTGCACGGTATGATTTTTAATTCTTATTCTGTAACTCCGAATGAGCTCATATTTGAACTGTAGTTGCAACTTTTCATCCTCTGTATGCATGAATTTTTCGGAATTTTTCGAGAAA
Organism: Poa pratensis; assembly: GCA_947311845.1. NCBI lineage: Eukaryota > Viridiplantae > Streptophyta > Magnoliopsida > Poales > Poaceae > Poa > Poa pratensis. Next base: position 56,673,502 of record CAMZMU010000042.1, read on the forward strand.
GTTTGGTAGGGTAGAAAAATACGTTTTGCTGCTGCTGTTTTTCTGGACAGATTCTGTCCCATTTTGTTTGATGCATGCTTTGAGCTTTTAAGTTGAATCTTTTTGATCCAATTGAGTTTATGAGTAGGCATACAACATTATACACTTTCTGGACATCTCATATGAATTTTTGTTCAAGGATTATATGCAGCAAGAAACATATTTGTTTATCACTATTAATGCACCCCACAGAAAAGAAATGGGAGAAACGGTGTTTTGAAGTTTTTTCACAGGGATTGGAGGAGATGCACCAAGAGTTATCCAAGGATGGTGAAGACCATAAGCTTGGGGATGTGAAGACAACCCCGCTGGACCTACACACTCTCGGTTTGCGCACGTCCAACTTCTGTTTTTCGATCGAAACACTTTATCGCATAAACTTGGAGCGTCTTTTGTTTGTTTTGGTTTGATTTGTTTTGAGAGACCACCACACTATCATTTATATATGGGAGAGCTACTGGAAATATGGGTTGAAATATGTTGGATGCTTTTATAAGATTGGGAAAAGGGATGTTTGAGTTGATTTTTAATGATACATATAGTTGCATGATTCATGAGCTTGTTTATGAGTAATAGTTTGCAAATCCTTTTTGAAGAGCTATAACTTATTCATGTTTTGGTGCTGATTGTTATTTTACTTGGTTTAACATGGATTAGTTAGTTCTATGGACACTCATGCATGCATCTAGATGGTCAACTTTCTCCCTTTTGCTAGCCCAAACATTCCAACAAGTCAAAACTTGTTTCCAACACCTTCAACCAAAGTTATTCCAGTGAGTCCACCATATCTACCTACTAGCTATGCTATTCCGAGTATGTTCATCATGATATTTGTGTTATCTATACCTCTGAATGAAAATGATTATGTTATTGATTGCCATGGGAAAAGTTGGTTATATAGCTCTCACGAACTTGATGCACATTTTACTATCATTGCAATAAATAAAACATGACCCATTGTGATTAAGATTATGATGCTAGTGGCTTGATAAATGTTCGAGGTTGGGAGTTAGCCCATATGTGCTGTCACATGCAAAGCTTTCAACATGCTCCTTCATCTCATTTAGTTGATATCATGTACTTTTGTTTATGGATGCCTATCATGGTGAAATAAGGGGGAAAAGATTTAGTTTGAATGAGTTTGTATAAATGGTTAGAGAGACGCCTGGGCCGCTAATCTAAGCCATGCATTATACATGGTGGAAATTTACTTACATGTTATGGTGAATTATCTTTAACACATCTTACAATAAAAAGCTATTCCAATGGTAAATAAAATGGGTGTTGAGGTCTTTCATCTTGTTTGTTTGTCTTGTCATTTTGATATGGGCTTGTTCCATATCCTGGGACAAGAGGTACCCCAGTTGACGCTCTTGATGATACTATTATTACTTACAACTAGCTGGGTGGCCCGCATTTGCGCGTCTAGATTACTAATTAAATAGCATATTTTATATGGTATTTATCAGTTTTATGTCATATATACAAAAATATTATTTAACTCAAACTATTTCTAGAATTATCGTGATTCTATTGTATATAAAGATATTTCCGTGTTTTTATAAGACTATCCATTTAGTCTATATTGTTAGTTTCCAGCTTTTTCGAACCGAAAAGATCATTTGCAATAGAAAAAGGAAATGCTAATTTATTTACCCAATTTTCAGTTATTATTTCCATCAATCAAGTACAAATAAAGACTAATAGTATTAAGGCGCGCTTGCAGCCCGCCAGGCAAAACTGCACCACATTAGCAATACTATTTCTCTACCAATATGTCTCCTTTCTATAGTTCATTATCAGTACAAATTTAGACATGAGAAAGCAGATTACCTCGCTTTGATTTTTCCTCGTGTATTCTGCACATTAAATGTGTACCGAACGAAGTATAATTGGTGTGCTAATAATCCTGGTAGATCCGTAGTATATGTTAGCTTGAAGATCTGCAACTCCCATGTACCGAGGAGTTTTATCATCCATGGCACTGTGGCAACAAATTCGGGCTGAGTAACATGAGAGACTATGCCTGCGATCGCAGTGTAGTTCGTAGCATCAATTAGCATGAAGAACGGCACTGGAGTGCAACAGCAGCAGATCATTAATGCCAGATTAATTAGCTTCTCACCTTAGACTGAGGCTATCTAAGCGATGAACAGAAGCCGAAGTCGAAAGATGAAGAGAAGAGCGATGGAGGAGACAGATTTCATCTCTTCCTAGAGTTCAGACCTGAATTATGAACACAGTGATTTTTCTTGAACACGTGCTTCCACTGAAAAAGATATGCATATGCTGCACGCTCAACTGCTTGTCGGCAAGATCGTGGCAGGCACGCTGGCCGGCGACGCAGCTTCTTACAATCGAGCTCATTGCCCTCTGTGCTTATGCATATGTGCATAATCTGTACGTGACTTGCTGCTCCTTTGCGTGTCATCGCTGACACGTTGTCTTTGGATCATCGACATAACCTCCTCAATGAACGGCGCCTTCAAAAGGATCAATCAACGCATCTAAGTCTGTGAGCAACGCCTTCCATGAGCACGGTCTGACGGCTAAAACCCTGACGCTGCCGCCGCGCAATTACGCGGCTAGCATCGGTATATTTTATACCCTAGTATCTAAAGTTGAAATCTTCCCATTAATACTCCATTTGAGATTATTTTAAGGGGAAGTAGATATCAATATATATATTTTAAAAGCATGATACCTAGTGTGTACAGCTACCCTACCTGCCTCATACTTTCACTCACGTGATAAATCTTTCGAAACGTGGAAATGTAAAACCCGAGTAACTTAAAATATATTGTGGACTGTACCACAAATCTTTTATTTTCCAGATCCAGCAATCAACAATATCTACTAACCCGTGTTGTAGTTTGAAATGTTTAGTAGCACTAACAAAGGTTGGTGATGTACCAGCTTTATGCATTAGCGATATATCCTACTGGTTTGCTCTCCTTCTTAATCGTTCGTGTGAATTATATGATTTTTCAAGGTAAATCTTTTAACTTTGTTATGACAAAAGGACACGAACCAAGATATATGAGATGAGCTTACTTTCATGCATATGGTAAATTGGGATGCATATATTGATAAAATAATCCATTTACTAAGTTTTTTGTATTTATATGCGTGTCCCAGAATATCCTTCGGCTATCATATCATCTACAATTTCTTGCTGACCGAGTTTCTATGCATATACGCATGCATGTTGTATTTTCGGTTTCAGGTATATTCGTGTATGAGAAATTAACCACATTTCATGATTGATTACTCAAGTTCTACCATATAATAAACCGACTATAGATCTGGGCCTATTTTTCTAGTATTATATCCCCTACATTTACACCGGCATCTTAAGTTTAATTTGGAATAATGGGCAGTATAATGCACTAATCTTATTCTGGAAACATCATTCATGTATATTACTGTTAAACTAAACATATATGAACAACTGACCAATTGTTTTGAGCAATCAAAATGAAAGCAAGACACAAAATCTACCTGACATCCTCCCAAAAGATTTTACTGACACTTTATTGTCATGCATTCCACAAATCATTATCCCGAACTCTGGAAGGATCTGGCACCTGCAAAAAGGAAGAAAAAATGGAATATATAAATACATGTTGAACTGAGGCTGTAAGCTTTAGTTGTTTCCAGGATAGAGGGCAAGCCGAAGTAGGAGAAATCTAATGATCATTCAACTATCTGCACGCAAAGAAATTTTGTTGTTCAACATACCAAGCAATAATATGGTTGACAGAACATCCAATGCAAACATTGAAAGAGTGATTTAAAAATAGAACATGCAGAATGTTTGCACCCCGCATGTAAGAATGTAGAAAACAGTAGAAATAAACAATAGGTATTTGCATCTATTTAAAAATTGCTTGCATTACAAAATCACAATAAAACATCCATGCAAAAAATAAATAGGAAAAGCATGTACCTGCCAAATATTTCGACAAATATTGCACTGTACTATGACTGTCAACCAATTTCATGCAACGAAAGTCAGAAGCAATATAAACATGCATGTTTCCGGGTCCAGTTAATTGCTGTTTCATATCTTGGCATCATCATCGCCTTGAGATTCAGTTAGCTACAAAATTATTGCACCTACGGAGAGTGCACTATGGCCACGCAGATAACCAACTACTTGATTTTTAGAACTCTAATCGGACCTTCATGATCCTGGAGAAGAAATTCTTGGGAGCCATATGTGCGACATCAACGTCGGCGAGAACGACATGAGGCTCGGTTTCCTCGCTGAGCCGAGACTGCTGGAGTTCGCCGTGGATGGCATCCTGCCTCTACTATCCAGCTCCATCTTGGCAAAAGTGCTTCAGGACGTGAGGAACGCAATGCTTCGACCAACTTGAAACCATATCATGGGACACCAGTTTCGTCGATTTGTCGGATGTCGTGGTGCGAGGCCGCCGAGGTACATGAACACCGGCAACATTGATCGATCTGATTCAGCATAGACAGCAGCAGATAATGGGAAGTTGGAATCCACAAATCTGTATTGGAGAACTTAATTCATCTACGTTTAGATTAAACCGCACGCATATATCATAAAATGACTGAATCAATACATATACATAGACTGGTTGCTAGTCTCTTAATCATGTATAACAGCACGCATATGTCATACAATGACTGAATCAATACAGATACATAGACTGGTTGTTAGTCTCTTAATCATGTATAACAGGATGTTAACAAACGCACCTGGTTGCTTGCTGCTAAACGCAAAATATTGAATGCCACTATGCCGAGTCGACGACCACATCCTATTCCAAATAGTAGGCTTCCTTCAAGCGTGGTAGCAGATTCTGTTTGGGGGCCAGAGAGAATCAACACCGGTAGAGGCTGTCGCTTGCGAGGCAGCGTCCTAATTAAGCGTCAGTGTTGCGGCGTGCCTGACTGCATGAGCTGGCGTGATCGCGATGCACAAGCGTCAATGTGTATTCCATTGCCATATGCTCCAGGAACCTTGAAGCGGACGACTCCAATGCCATCTGCTAGACGAACATTGAAGCTGACGAACATGTGTCGGCCGATGTGCAGGTTCCGGCGACCGGGCGTCTGTGCTGTGCCGATGTGCAGGTTCCGGCGATCCGCGTCGAAAGTCCCGATCGGCAATCTGATCCTGATCTTAGCTGGGCATGGCTGCCACCGCTCGAGACCTAGCATTAAAGATCTCGATTAGATCGATCCGAGCAGTTTCCACCCAATCGTGGAAGCATATTTTGCTATATAGTCCGTGACGTGGACGAATAGGAAACACATGGCTAGCTAAGTCGTACATGTCTTTTTTTCGTGACAGATTCTATGCATTTGACCATGGATCTCGGCCATTAAAATATCGTAACGTAGAAGTTGATGAATCTCCACCGTCTATTGTTTGTTGTCTTAATAATATAGTAACCGTGCACGTGCAACGCATGTGTCATAAATCAACTGATGCATTTCAAATTTGGATCAACCCTCCATCAGAAATGAAAGAAAATTGACAATGCGCTCTCTCTATCTCAATCTATGAGTGTTTTCCATGTTTCTTAAGTTCATAAGGAAAATAACAGATACATACCCCTACCCAACAACCTAAGCTAAACCTTGAAAATATATTTTTGTCAAAATTCAATAAATAGAGTAAATTTATGCCCGTGTGTTGCTGCGTGTTAATTTTATTAAATATTTGTAGTCCGTGAGGAATTTCGCTATTCGTAATGAGTTTTTTCTTGACGGTACGAATCTTTTTATACGTGTATGCAGCTACATTCAAGAATTGTCTGACTTTGTTGTCAGATCATGGTACCATTAAAAATGACTGGTCTTTCTTGCGGTTGTTTTCCCACCGACAAAAAAATTGTGCTAAAAGGTTCTCACAACAACATGAGGGTTGCGGTTAAGAAAATATAATGCGCTCAAAAGTACAAATAGAGGAAACTAAATTTCTGCAACATGAGAGAGAAAAAAGGAAATTAAACATGACCGACAAGAAAAAAATACATGTTCGGTGACTAACTGACTACCCGGTTTTTCTTCTCACCAGGTCAGTAAATCAAGATCAATGGGGGTGCTATGACCTGCTCCTTTGCTCCATTCTTCTACATCCGCGTCGACACATTGGCTCCACGCTCGGCAGCGAAGGTGAGCGCGTTGGCTACTTCGTGTTGGGGAGTTGTTTCCCAAGTCCAGCGAGAGAGGGGCCAGCATACATATGCACAATTGATGGTTTGCAATATTCGAAAAAAAAATACTCCAATGAATCTTCTGTTGTGCCTCATCAATTCGTACATGTATATATCTAGCTGCTTGGGAACACAATTCTCATAACTTCAGTATTAGAATAAAAATAAAGATTTTAATTTTTTTATCAATAATATTTGAAGTGCAGAGCCAGTTGCTTGCACAACCTTGTAAGTGTATTTGTGCTCGTATCATGCCACTGTGATAGAGCTGCTAGCCATTGCCACAAACGGTTGCCGATAGTTTATGTCGCCTCTATTTTTTGTAGGGTGTCTCCGTCAAACTTGATGCATAATCCCATAGCAAAAAAAAAGTGGCACCATTATTCTTGATGTTGGTTAGCCAATGGTCATTTCTCAACAGAAACTTAACTTAGTGAACAGCCAAAAACAAGAGCTAAATTAAGTTAGAGCAGGCCAAAATGAGACCACAGCTGGCACTGCCGTATGTGCAGTTGTGTGCACCATCAGAATGGCGACAATATAGCAGCTATCTGCTTAACTCTTTGGCCCGAGAAGGTTGATCGACCTGCCTCTTCTTCTCCAGAAAAATCAAGTATAATAATAAGAGTACATGCTAAATGATTTGTGGAACCAAAGGAGCAATATATAAAAAAGCACAAGCTAGAGTTCAGTACATATCTTTGCAATGGAAAATTACAGAGCTAAAGTAGAAGAACAAAATAATGTAACAGAGCTTTAAGCGGGTGCAAGCTCTGACTGTTCAGTTAAGGTTTTCGACACACTGCCCAAACAAAAAAAAGATCTCTGTACAGAGATCATGAGCACCTCGCGCGGTCGTGAAAGGAAACAGGGGCAGATGCAGGGCCGGCCGGAGAGCAGAACGGCCTATTCACCTAGCTGGAATCCTGTGGTGCTGTGGGATCCATCGAGCTCACAAAGTCGAGTCTGTGCATCACCCACCCACCCACTCTGCGAGGAATCAATCGAGAACGAACAAGAAGCCATGGCGGAGCTGCTGTTCGCACCTGCCGTGACCGGCCTCCTCCACCTGCCGGGCATGCTGGACCGCCTCGCCGCCGCGGAAGGCGACCACCGCGACCACGCCCATCACCAACACCAGGCCGCCCACGGGCACGGGCAGCCCCGCGCGCACGGCGTCCGCGGCGGCGCACCCGTGGACATCGTGGAGACCCCTCTGACATCCAGGTACGAACACCATGACTCTGCGAGGAATCAATCAAGAACGAACAAGAATCCATGGCGGACTGCTGTTCGCACCTGCCGTGACCGGAGTCGTCGCAATTGGCGTACATGTCGACCAGCACACGTTGCACGCGCAGGTGCACCTCCCTGGCCAGCGTGAGGTCCCGGCGAGGACCACAGCGTCGACGATGATCGCGCCACAGCGTCGGCCATGGTCAGGAACACCGTCGCGGCCTTGCGGAACAGGCCAAGTCGCGTGTGCCCGGTCAACATGGATTTGCGCGTCGCGCCCGGACGCCGCAGTGGAGGCCAAGCTTTATGGCGTGGTCATGCAGCGTCGGCGCGGCCTCCTAGGCGACAGGGACGAAGGGGTGGCCAGGTGCTTCGCGGATTCCCGGAGCTGACGGGCACGGCGGAGCGACGCTGCATGCGGAGCCATGGTGCCAGGGTTGGAGGCACGGCCAAGGGATCGGAGCAGCCGGGGCTTGTTATTTTTTTTTGACAGTGGCAATTCTTGTAATTATACAAAACTGAAAAGGTGTGTTGAGGTGCTCAACATTGTTGAAACAATCTGATACGTTGATCTGATATTGAACGACTTAAATTTAATGTATCCGCAACATGTTTGCTCTTTTAATAGTAGTATAGATGTACAAACATCAATCACCTTCTTCCTGTTGTACATGCAGTCTAAGGAGCAGCCCAAGACACTCCCATGGCCAATCTTTCATATGCAGCAAATTCTTCTTTTCTTTTCAAAAATTGAACCCCCATGATCTTCTGATCATGCACATGCCCTCTATCGACTGGAGAGACTGGCTGCGAAGCAATCATCCAATTCGTCGCAGCCAAAGTCATGTCTTTCTTCGGAACCTGAACTGAATAGTCCGTTCGTTCTGAAACTGAACATGCCGTTCAGTTATCTGTTGAGCCTATTTCAGCCTACCTGACATTCCCTTTTCTCCACGAGGCTAATCTAATAAACACCACATGCCAACCCAAAGCTTAGCCATCAAATGTAAATTACTCGTGTGTAATATTATTCTGAGACTTCCAGAATAAACAAGTCCAACATGAACAACATGGTTTATTGACTATTTATCATTTTATTTATGTGAATTGATCGATTGTATAGAGATTATGTTTTATCAAATGTTTGTGTATCTCAAAGAAATTACATGTCATACCTAATTTATTGGCCCGTTGCAACGCACGGGTATTTTGCTAGTAATATAATAAAAAGGACTCTGTCAACACTCATGAGTTTTCTCGACAGAGAAAGAAGAGAACGACAGAGCGCGAGCACTTTATTTTCGAGTTTTCACAAAAGAAAATAAAACTCTTACGTTCCGTACTGGAACTGGAAGCGATGCACTGTATCTAATCCGTACCGTTTGCGGAAGGGCAGCATCCATGCACATACGTACGTACGGACGGCGAGACACAGACAGAAGCAAAAAAAAAGGGGTCATGTGACAGTTCGCGCGCGACGTCGTTGCCCAACCAAGAAAAAAATATTGAAGGATGACGCGCTCACGCCGGCTGTACAACACGTTGTTGCGCAGCAACCACGCGTGTCTTGTTCATTGTTGAAGAAGGCCTATGCCCGCACGTTTGCGATGGATACGTACTGTTCCCAAGGAAATAAACAAGAACAATCCCACTACAAATAGCTTTGAACAATAATCGTCTTCTTGCTAATGGACACCAATATATACAGGCTTAATCTCCCCATTGGATGTTACTAATTTCATTGTATATTTTGAGTTGGTTGTTTACTTGTTTACATATCTAAGTAGCAATATTAGAGAACTTGCTAATTTACCCTACAATTTGTAGAATGTAGACTAACATGGGACGAAGCGAGTACCTTTGCCCTCGGCCGGCTTTATGTATGCATGGATGTATACTCCGCGTGCAGTGGTGTGTTAGTTCCAAGATTCATGGAGTGCAAGACGTCAAAATGGATTCACAAAATTGGAACGCCAATTTAATATCATTGGATTCACGATAAAATATATTTTCATATGGCATATACATTGAGTATCGTCAAACTCGAGATAGATAAGGTTCTCAATAAAACCGGTCAAAATTTACATGATTTCACTTCTAAAAATTCTCATATACATTATTATGGTAAGGACTAATGGGGACTATTGTTCCCAAACAAAAACATGATCCCCATGAATTGAGGGCACGTGGTATATATAAAACCCTTATTATGAACTTTGCACTATATCACACATATTCCAATCATATTTGCATCATATAAGGGTTATATTACTGTTATTTAATGATTTTAGGAAATAAATCAATTGTTTCCTATTTTTATGGAATTAACTATGCGTAGGCAGAAAACACTATTTCTTTCATTTTATGTTTCAGGGACCCAAACGACGTCCAAAAATTATGGAAAAATACAGGCATCAGTATTTTGGAAGGAGGAAGACATCGGAGCGATGGAATCAAGCAAACGGAGTCCGCAAGGCAGAAAGGGGGAGGCCCACGCGGCCAGGTACTGTGGCCGCGTGGGGCCCACCCATTTGGGCCTCGTGGCTCCGCTGCCGTCGATCTTTCGTCCACCGCCTTCGTCTTGACCTAAAAACGCCTATAAAAAAGGTCCCATGATGTTTCGCGAAGAGAGGGCCGCACAAACACAGAAACACCGAAACGGAGATCAGGAGCTGTAGATTGGAGGGGGAAAACTCTGGCGGGGCACTGCCGACGTGGTCTCCTTCTTCTCCATCGACTTCTCCACCGTCTCCATGATGAAGAGGGAGTAGTCCACCTCTGGACTATGGGTTTGTGGAAGTAACTTATGTATCTCTCCTCTCTTGACCTTCACTAATTAGTATCGTATGAGCTGCTGAACATGATTACGGTCATATTTGTAATACCTATGTGGTGGATCTATCTATGAGTTAATATATGTTTGAGATTCCAATGTTTGTTTCTGTTATGAGTATAGATGCATATTATGTACCCCGTTCTTGTCTACTTGTTATGATCAAGCATGTTTATGAGAGCGTGTGTGGGGTGATGTGTGCATTAGTTGGAGTAACGAGGAGTGGTGAGTGCGGTAAGCTGACAACTTAATATCGCGATCCACTTGGGTTTTTACCTTACTTTGTTACCTCACTAGGGATAAACTAGAATACCATGCTGCAAGGGTTGAGGGTGACCAAGCTTCTTCCTGTGACTAGATCCAGCATGTTCTTATTTTCACTTCATGTCATGAAACTAATTGCTATACTCTGAGTCATCTTAATTACTGAGGTGTTATGATTTGGTTCGCATCTTGGTGGAGTATAAGAGAGATTAATAACCAAAAGGTCTCTATGTTAGGACGTGATGCCCATATATCTAAGTAACTTGTTATCAAACTTTGTGTTGCAATCTCATATGTTAAATCTGTGTGTGTTCCATTGTCTGCCACTTTATAAAGAGAGAGTGCATTTGTGAAACCATGAACCCCGGTCTATTTTTAATCATAAGAAACACCTTACCAACACCATATACCACTTTTCCATTTTCAGCCATCATTAAATCCGAAAATACAAAAATACTTTTCATCTTGCATACATCATTAAAAAACAAAAATATCATTTACCATTGCATCCACCACCATTGCATATTTATTTCCTGTTTGCATTGCATAATTATCTTGATATCATTCTTACACCTTGTGCTTGACAACCACAGGTGAGGTTGAGGACCAAAACATTTAACTTTGTTTTGTAGGTAACCAAAAAAAGGATAAGAAGATATATCTGCACTACTGATTTCCCGAGAGTTCGATATTAAACCCTCGAGTCACCCTCGTGGGGAAAACACGTCTTCCACTACTAAACACTCTGCACTTGGAGTCTCAACCTAACCCATTTACTTTTGACGCAGGTAACTACGCACCAGAGATCAACTTAGCGCGCAACAAAGTGTTTTCTGGCGCCGTAGATCAACCTCTTCAAGGGCCATCACTTAGTGGCCCGAGTTGAGTAGCCATGGTGTAGATACTCGTATTCACGGGGCATGAGGTTTTCAACCATGAGTTGGTCAAGCATATGAGTCATAATAGGGAACACAAAATGGTTTGTTAAAAATGAGAGCAAGGTTGTAAGCACAATGATTTCACTAGTCAACAAAAGAAAGAATCAAAAGATCTCAAAAATCTTGACATGATTTAATCAATAGCGATGCAAAAATCTTTGTTTATTTCTACAGTTGAGCAAACTCATCCAAATATTGACATTACATGTTATTTCCCTTGCAGCAAATATAAATGCTTTAACATTGATTAGATATACCTTTGCTAGCATCTTGATTATTTGTTACTGAAGTTATGAATTGAATGCTTGTTGGTATTAAACAGTGTTACATATGCAAAGCAAAGTTCTTGTCAAAGTCTTTTCATCGCTTCTGCACTACGTTTGAGTTCTTCGAGGACAAACAACGAGCTAAGCTTGGTGGAGTTGATGCATCCAAAATGCATCTACTTTTCCAAGCACTTTGCTTCATAATTTCCTCCGGAATCTTCCCATATTTGAATAAAACTGCTGAATCTGACGCTGTTTTTAGCAAAATCTCTTTTCTGGCTATTTTTGCAGGAAATAAAATCAGGGAAAAATACCATGTCATTTTCTATGGAAAAGGAGGACAGCGTGCAAAGAATGGACACGAGGGAGTGCCGGAGGGCCAAAAGGGGGTGCCCCACGCGGCCCCTGTACCTGGCCGCGTGGGCCCACCCCAAATGGGCCTCGGGCACCGCCTCGCCTCCGGTCTTCGACGTACCCCCTCATATATACGGAAAAACGCTTGACCTAGAAGGGAGAAAGCTTTCGCGAAACACACCGCCGCCGCCACCACGTTCTTCGTTTCGGGGACAGATTGATCCAGGATTTCTCCTCCGGTGGAGGGATCCGGAGGCCGTCTTCACCGCCATCTTCACCGCCTTCATCTCCATCGACCATGAGCTCCCTCTCCATCACCATGTGTGAGTAGTCCGCTGTAGGCACATGAGGTGGATGGGGATTGGATGAGATTGATCATGTAATGCTACCCGTTGTTCGAGATTTTAGGGGTTTATCTTGAGGATACTTTTGTATTGTGTTGATGCACTTATGCCATGTTTAATGCTTGCTACTAGGGCCCGAGTGGCATGATTTCAGTACTGAACTTATATTGCCTCATCATATATTTGAGTTTGCTATTTATCCGCAAAGTGTATCACCTGCTTTTATGTTGAACCTGCGAACCCTAAAAGTGACATATAGGAAAACAAGAGGGAGATGTTTTAGTTTGAGGATTCTATGTGTTTATGAAGTGTTAATGCATTGTTCTGGTCTATTCGAAAGGGTAGACCTTAATTATCCGTAGTTCCAAGTTGGCCCCGATGAAATGGGCGGGTAGGACAATAGATGTTGTGCAAATTCTCTTGGTTAGTACGCACAACTAATTATGGAACACATACCTACATATATCGGAGTTAGAGATACGTTCCATGGCTAGCTATATACTATTATATGATCAATCTTATTCATGCAACACCCCGCTATCACCTCATGCCTACGTTTTAATCCTCTGAGTTGCACCTTCACTTTTCCGGTGAAAACTGGGAAACACTTGTTTACTGCTGCTGTTCTACTTGAATCATACTACTGCCATAACTACTGCTGCTGCAAGTTCATTGATATACAGGTGTGGTAGAGAGTGACGCCTCAATTGCCAAAGTCTTATTGATATTCTTGTGTTCCCATCGTGTCGAACTATAAATTTGGGTAATACTTTCCAACGAAGATTTCAGCGATCCCCTACACTTGTGGGCATCAACGATTCAAGTTGATAAACAAGGTCTACACACGTTCACATCGTGTAACTACACAGAGCGCGCATTGTGGGTGCCGTTCACGTCCAGTTCATGTCCAGATCGCGCTTGGTGTGTTGACACGGATGCACCGACGCATATTTGCACGTAAACAAAAAGTTAATCGCGTCAGTTCTCGCAAAAAATGCTTCTGCTACGTGTAGATGTCTCACAGCGTCTCCAACTGCATTCAATTTGACCAGAACGACGATGCACATGAACTGTTCGACACTTGTACTCTACACGTCAAGGGGCACCAGATGACGTGTGAACATTTACAGGCATGTCAGTAAGGGGCACCAGTTCGACTAGACGTGAAGCGCGGTCACACGATGTCATCATTGCGAATATAATCTGTAAATGGTGTTGTCATTTCACACTGCGTTGCCAAGAAAACGAAGCGATCGGCCTGCCGCCTGTTCGGTGCCCCAAGCGGTTATCGATCTACGTGCCGGCGGCAGTGAATTCATCACTATCCTTCACACATAAAAATCCCAATCCCATTGCGCCGGCGGTTCACTCGGTTCTCTCTTGTCTACATTGCGCATTGGTGCAGTGCAGTTCTTCTCTCTTCTCTCCACTCCAAAAAACCCCAACCACACCCTTCCCACCAATGGATCTGTGGTGACAGAACGAAGCCATCCCGAGCGACTCCGACGGCGAGGGGAACCCGATCCCGTGGTGGGAAGAGGGCCACGGGCATTGGCAGGAGAACATGCCGAGCGACGACGACGGCGAGGGTGACGAGGACGACCAGGGGAGGACGGCGATGGCGCCGACTCCGACCCCGACTCCGACGACAACGACGGGTCCGTGGACTCGGACTCGGACCCGGAGTTGGAGCCGCAGGACGGCAACGGCTCCGACTCCGACGACGACGAGGAGGAGGACGACGACGAGGAGGAGGAGGCGGAGGAGGAGGACGACGGCCATGACGGCCACGACGGCTAAGACGGCAACGACGGCCACGACGGCGCCGACGACGACTCCGACGACTCCGACGACGACGAACCGCCAGCCCAGAGGCGGCGCATGTATTAGCCGAGGCCGGCGTAGTAGCAGTAGCAGTGCATTAGTTGCACTGCTACTGATTAGTAGTAGTATTAGGCGTAGTAGCAGTGCATAAAACACTGCTAATATTGTCTAATCTTTTGTAAAACCGACGGAATCTTTTGTAATCAGTGTTAATAGTAATATGAATTTCAGTTTCAAATCGAGTTTCAGTTTCAAATCGATTTATGAATCCTATTATAAATCGAGTTTCGGTTTCAAATCGAGTTATGAATCCTATTATAAATCGAGTTATGAATTCGAGTTATAAATCGAGTTTCAGTTTTCAGTTTCAGTCCCCATTTAAGAAGGACTCACTTCCTGTCCCCACTTTGGAATCAACGAATTGTCACTAAACAATGACGTGTGTTAATTCAGTGTTAATTCAGTTAATTCGGTGTTAATTCAGTTAATTCAGTGTTAATTCAGTTAATTCGATGTTAACGACGTGTTAATTGGGGCCGAGATACCAACCTGAGCGTCAGATTCGTCCCTTCCTGTCCCCACTTGAGACTCGCTTCCTGTCCCCAATTGAACGGTCCCACTTGGAGGAGGAGGATGGGACGAGGAGGACCCAGGTCGACCCCACCAATCCGACCCCACCAGTCAGGCCGGTGCCCCAGGCCGACCCCACCAGTCAGGCCAAGTTACGGTTGACCAGACGGAAACGGCCGTCTTGGCGTGCGCGCGACATTTGCGGCCCAGCCAGGGCACGGACAAGAGAAACTACGCGGGGGTGGCACAAACAGATAAAACTGAGATAGGTAGGGCACATAAACGATTGACCCTATAACTACAAGAACGATCGCTCCACGGTCGACCGAGAACTAACGAGTTCTCAGTCGCCTGAGCATCAGACAGTCCCTAAAAAAATTACATGGTACCAAACCACAAACCTGAAAATACCAAAACAATACTTTGACCAGCATTATGGGGCTGAAACATATCGAACATGGTCTTATGCATTGTTACTATTCTGGATCGCAGTCCAGCCTGAAATATACATGCGCACACATTAAAAAAGGGTATACGTACTAGTAGCCCACTTTTGATTTGCTCATCAAAGTCTAGAAAATCCTCAAACTCACGCACGAACACATCACCCATGCATTACTTCAGAAGCGCTGGTGGAGCTTTTCGTCTCGGCAAGCGTCGAGTCAGCCTCCGAGGCCGAGCAGTCCACGACGCGCTGGGTCTCTTGACGGGACGATCCGGACGGCAGCGGGAGTTCTGCCGTTGCTTCCTTCGGCAAGCTCCGCGGCGCGTGAGGGTGCAGGTCTTCTCCTGGGAAGCGGAGTATGTCCGCCATTGCCATGGAAGCGAAGAGCTGCATGTTGAAGAACGACATCGTGGAAAGATTTCGCTTTGCGGCCGGCCCTAGTTAATTTCTTGCACAATGTCAATGGGTACGGTGCCGGTCGAACCTGGCGTCTTATATATAGTCAGCAGTGCTGGGTATACGGGAATCCGAAGTCGAAAGGGAGAACCGGACAATCAAACCAAACATGATCCGGGTCTGATCTGAACTCCGATTTCGAAACATCAAAAGGCGGTTCAAACGGAGGCCCGGCCCAGGTTGTAGAAAAACTAGGGTTGGAGCAATTTCGGCCTACCCTTTATTACCCTGCCTTATCGGTGGTGCCGTCACAATGCAAGTTGAGGCTAGAGGGTGGGACCTTTATATTGACTCTAAATTCCAGATAAACCAATCTGTTTCTAGATAGGACTCGTGACATGTTAGAACGACCACCATACCTAACAACCAATTACCGAGCCTATCACTGTTAAACAATTAGGTCCCAGCACGCACGTGTGAGTCATGCGTCGAGTTTGAATACACAATCAAACTCGCAGGCTTTAACAATCCATATAGCCAATCCTACGGACAACCTGGCATTCCACTCTATACTGTTCCCGGGTATAATTTCAGCATATTCATATACACTGTGTTTCCAGTATAGACGTACCGGCTTCCTTAAGTTTATTTCCTTAAGTACATGTGCATCAATTCCCTATTATTTCCGTGACACTTCCACATCGAAGTTTAATTCCGGACAATGTAATAGATATATAAAATGTTGTAAGACACAATTTCCTACATCTCCCACTTGACTGAAAACATTTCATTTCAATCAAGATGAATTCCCATACAATTAACATGGTAAAAAATTAATCCATTCCTTCAATGCGCTCACGTTGTATATACACTTTGTGACCTTTGGAGTCATATTATCACAAAGTAACAGGTTATAATGCACCTTTCCACGACGTTAAGTTCACAAAGAAATTTCCTCGGCCATAGACCTCCTTCAATGCTTGATGCATCAAAGTATTCATATTTCATAAATAACGAGTACTAAATCATATTTCCTTTGTACGCCATAAAAACCTACAAAAGTAAATATTAACACATAACATGAAATAAATTACCTTTCACCAAGATCACAAATAGCGCCAATATAGTTGAAGGTTGAGATCATCAATTAATAATGAGTAATCCATATTTCCTTGCGCCAGCAAATGCATTTATGTGATTCCAACAATCTTTATAAAATTAATATTCTGTTTGCTAAAATTCCCACAAATCCTTTTCCGTGCTAATCAAAATAGCAACAATTACAGTGGCATGGCTAAGTTCAGGTCGCACGAATAATGTTCCACAATAACCGTGGTATGACAATTATCCTTCTTGTTTCCTTACGAGTTCAAATATAATTTCTCGTAGAGTACCATTCCCTTAATCAAAAGGTACATGACAGGTTTGCACTTTTCCATAGAAAAATATATCAAAATATTATCTATATAATTCCACTCCCAAAATGCAGAGAGTTTTAGACATACCTTTCATATGAAAGTGAAAACTGAACCATGCTTTCACTTCCATCAATGTGATACTTTAAAAACAACAAGAACATAGTTAGCACATATATGATAACACAAAACTATTAACACTAACCTGTGTATATGATTGTCTTCCATCATAAATTAAACCATTGTCTTCCATCATAAATGAAACTATATAACGGGACATACCATTGATGTGAAGCTTGTTCAGGAAAAATATTAAGTGAATTCAGTTAGCAAATCCTGTCATTATTCCCACCTCCTCTAAATTCCAGAGTTTCCACAAAGTATAGACAATTCCTTTGTGTAACAACTAAACAACAACACCTCCTCTAAATTCCAGAGTTTCCACAAAGTATAAATATTTCCTTTGTGTAACAATTAAACAACAACACCTCCTCTAAATTCCAGAGTTTCCACAAAGTATAAATAGTTCCTTTGTGTAAATAATTAAACAACAAACTTAGAATTGTAACTTCCACTAAGAATGTTGCATTAGACTTCCTTGTAAATAAATCCAATAACAACCTATAGGCATGCAGTTGTTTGGTAAAATAACAAGTTCCCAAAGTTTTATTATTCCTCATTGAGTTTATTCCTTCCCGCAATGTTTCCACCCATACCTAAAATTACCAACAAGTTAAGTGTTTTTCTTTCTTCTAAAATATAGAGTAACTTTCTCAAATAACACACAGCAGTAGCCAAGATCTGATGGTCCAATTTAATTCCTCCCACTTTTCCTAAGCATGGTAGTGTTGAGAGTGTAGCTTGGTGTTTTCATTTGAGTTTCCCATATACATAAAAACAATTCCCACTTTCCACCAATATACCTTATTCCGGATCAATAACAAAATACCATTCGATCCACTAGAGTATAAACATTAAAAATAAAATCTTGGTGTATGTAGTAAACAATCATTTCAATTCCATACTACCAAAATATAAATAGAATACTTCTTCCAGTTCACAAAATATAAACAGTGACTGTGATAAATAATGACTTACTGAATAAATAGTAGTATGTAGTGCTTTTACACGTAATAAGGGAATAACCAATAGTTTAGTTCCTCCATTCAACCATGGAGTATATGACATAAAACAACGGTGAGTAATTCCATGCTCATTCCATTAGCTTTAATTAATTTTCCTGAAGTGTACTTCCCCCACCAATCAGTTTTCAAACCCTTAAATCCTTTGATGGACTGATTTTCCACTTCAGTATGAGATGTCAACACAACAAAGACCTTGCGACTTGTATGATAAAAGATATAAATAACCATATCAAGTGTAATCATGAATAGAATATATATAGTCACCTCAAGTAGGAGTGTCCACAGAATAATATCGTTAATATACGCCGATGAAGTATTGTAATCCTCCCACTAAAGTTGGAGTGTAAAGTCAAAATGCCGGAGATGTAGCATTGAAGAAATGAATCCATAGATTATAGCCCTCCCACTTAAAGTTCATAATTTCAGAATTAACAAAACTCGTAATTCTGTTTATAAGGTAATACCAAGTCGTAAATTCCATCAACAATAAAATTTCGAGCATGTGTTCCTATTATAAGTATTCCTCCACATGGAGTTATCTTCATGAAATAAACAACTTATCCACCAACTTCCAATGGTTTGTCAAAATAAATGAGACCATTGTGTTAAATGTCGTAACGCACTAATTTCCATTGAGCACTAATTCCGCTCTTCCTTTTCCATATAACATACATAATCAACAAAATTCCGATAGAGAAGTATAAATTAAATTCCATCTCATCGTATGTTAATATTCATGTCCTACAAAATAAAATTATACCTTCCCTTAAGCGAAGATCAAATTTCCGCCCTTAGAGCTGTCCATCTTCCTTAAGTGAAGATCAAATTTTCCGCACTTGAAGTGTTTTCCATCTTTCTCCAAATATAAGTGATGTCAATTTCAATATAAATAATCTTGATTTCTTCTCCTTGTCGTTACGCCAGAAAACTCCAGTGAATTTTTTAAGACTCCGAGAGCTTTCAGAGTATTCCGACAAGTACAAATATATTCCGGTGACAAAGTTTACACCTTAGCAATTAATAAATCATGATGAAAATAAATAAATAAATAAATCTATCCGACAAAGAGTTTAATAAATTCCTTAAGAATGCATTCCAACTTCCTCTAAAAACGAGTGGTGTCTAATAAAGGAAGTCAACAAAACAAAATTCCAGGTTATGTAAATATTCCACGTAATCTGTTACTGGCATATTCGGCAGCTAAATAAATCAACCATTGATAAAACAAATATTTGAACTAGTGTATTATTCCTTATTCCAGGTTCCATAGTTCTCTTATTCCTCTGGCTTTTCCGGTTTGGATAAATCAATAACCTAAGCAATACTCTCAGCTGAAACAAATAATTGTATTTTCCTTTCCAAACCGTCTAAGTACAAACACGCTCAGAGTAAACAATGTTATTTAGTGACGTAAAAAAAAGTTACCGCTCCGAAGAATAGCCAAGAAATCGAGCCGAGACTTTGGCGTTCAGCCTTCAGGTACCAAAGAAACAATTCCACGATGTCTCCTTCAGAAACAATTCCTCAACAGTGGCATCTCATCTGATCTGACTTGACGGACAAAGAAAATAGCGACGAACATATTCCGACGCGTAATTATTCCAAGGTGTAGACTTGTTTGAATCACCTGAAAAATTGAAAGATAATCTGGTGCAGGGCTTCCTGCTGTGTGTCCCCTTCCTCCTTCCACGTGAATTGCTCATTGCCGGGCAGAGAAATCACCCGAGCCAGAATCAACTAGTACCAGTCTTTTCCTCGGTCTGTGCTTGCAGAAGAATTTCCTACACAGGTGAGGTTCGAAACAGAGGAGAACTATGCTTGTGCCGATAGGATGGAAGGAAACCTGATGAGCCACAGCCCATGGCATGTCCCTCTTTGGCAAGTTGGCAACCTAAATCTCAGTGCACCTGACTCGCGAGCACTATATCTCACCCGAGCTCACAGGGATCGTCCAAATAGACCGGCCCAAATTTGCGTCTTTTCATTTTTTTTTCTTCCTTTTTGGTTTCTTTTCCGTATCTTATAAAATTTAATTTTCGTTTATTCTTTATCCCTTTTGTTATAAATTTTTAGTTTTCATTTTTTAAACCCGTGAATATTTCCTTGAAACTGGTGAATATTTTTTTTCAAAACTGCAAATATGTTCGAAATCATGGACATTATTAGATTTATTGAATCGTGAGCATTTTTTAAATATGTGAATATTTTTTGAACTTCATGAACATTTTTTTCTAAACCTACGCAACATTTTTCAAAACCACAAATATTTCTTGAAACTGTGGACCTCCTTATAAAATTTGAAACCGTGGACATTTTTTAAGTATGTGAACATTTTTCCGATACAAGAAAAGTTTTTAAATAATTTTATTTGAAAGATAGAGGACGATAAACAAAGAATATAAAATAAATTGAAGAAAAGCAAAATAGCAAAAAAAAGCGGTACAAGAACTAGGCCTCAAATCTGATCCTCCGCTACCGGCAATCCCCCATCCCGCAGGCGAGTCGAGCGCACCAACTCGCTCGGAGCAATATGTAGGGCAGACCTTATTCAGCGCCTGTTGTGCCGGTTATCGCCAAAACGCCTGCGTGAGCAGAGTAGTGGGTCCCGACCAATTGACGATGGCAACAGCGACCAGAGATGAGCAGGACGACACGAGGCGAGTTTGTGGCCACCGGGGACGGCAAAGACGAGTCGCAGATGGCCATGGCGAGGACGACCGGAGACGAGCAGGATGAAGCGAGGCGAGTCGACGACCACCAGAGAGGCATCATAGGTGGAGCCTCGGAAGTAACTTAACGAGGGGGTGCGGTGGTGCTTGCCGGTGCCTGAAAAGGCGGTGGCTTAGAAGGATTGTCGAGGCAGCGATGGATCGGCGGCAGCGACCGAAGCAGGGCAGGGCGGAGAGGTGGCGAGGCAACTGGCTGTGCGAGGTGGCAGCAGGCCGTTGCGGCAGGGCATCATTTTGTGTTTCCATTTTTTTTGTTCTCCTTCTATTTCATTTTTTACTTTTTTCTATTTCTCTTTTTTGTTCATATGTTTCTTTTTTGTGTTATTTTATTTATTTATTTATTATTAAATTATAAGAACTAGTCATCAACGAGTGCAAGTGCACACGCTAGATTTTTAAAAACTAAGAACACTGGTGTTGCTTAATGAGCAAAATTAAAGTGGATATGCTTTCACTTTCAAAAGGTTACATTTAGTTTAACTTAATAAGGGCATGTACAATGCGGTGACATCAGCCTTCCTTAGAGACGCCACGTCAGATTTTTGCTTAGTTGGAGGAAAGAAAATGAAGAGAGAGATGGTTGCCTTCCCTTAGCTAAGGGATGATCTCTTAAAATTAAGAGAAGGCTATTTTGTCCATTGTACCATATGCTCTCCCTTATTAACATAATTTCTTTCCAAATTTAATTACTTCTCATTAATTGCTAGAGATAACAAAAGAGTTAACGCATTGTACGCGTACTATTTATTGTCTTCTCTAAGTGACGTGGAGGGCTAAGAGAAGACTAGACTTCTCTAGCATTGTACATGCCCTAAGGACTTGTACAATGTAGAACAAGGGGGCAGCGTTTTGGAACTCGAGTGCCGATGCACACGTTATCTGGACCTTCCGTTGAAGCGTCGGGATGTGTGCCCATGTTTTGAAAAACTGATATACGGTGTGCTAGTAATCTCTGAAATGGTCTAGTGCATCTGTCTGTTGCCGTGTGCGACCCCACAATTGCAGTAGAATTTAATGCCATGGGTAGGCGCCGTTTCTACCACGTGAAGACGGAAAATGCTGACTGCGGTAATCTCTGGACCCACGGTACAAGATCACCGATCACCTTCCTACCGTGACCACATCGGGTGGCCGGACAGCCGCGACAAGATCTCGTGCACATACCAAGCTTGCCGACTACAAGGGACACCAGAACTGGGTGAAACTCTCCGGCGAGTACCTCACGTTCCCGGACGTAAGGGCGTTTCAAGACGGACGGCGCGCTGCGCTATATCGACCTGATCCAGCAGGCGCTGCCCAAGGTGGCTTGGGGCCGCCAGTCACCGCGGCGACGAGCTCTATGACGAGGAGCATGTCCCGGCGTTCGTTGCCACGCCCAGGGTCTTGATGATAGATGGGTGCCTGTGGCGAGGCAGCCGGCCTCGCGGGTGATGGCGCGGAGGTAAGGCCGCAGAGCCACTTGAGGGCGACTTTCTTGCCGGTGTGGCGGTTGCGCTCCTTGAGCACCAGGCCGTAGGTGCTCTATCCAAGAACCTCCAACTTCTCCTAGTCACATATGCTCACGAACAAGTACTAGACTTCTTGCCGCAATCCATGTGTGGTCCTTGATCCGCCGCCGCGTCGCCGATGAAAATCTGAGCTTGATCAGAACATGGGCCGATAGCAGAGGAGAACACAGAGATGGGGATGCGTGGGCCTTTCCAAGAGAGAAGCATGGCAGGGAGATCGGTGGTGAAGGGAAGGAACCAAGGAGGAGAAGAATTGCAGGGTAACGCTACAACACTTGCGGGCTGACAGCGTGTGACATCCGGAAATTTAGGCCGTATTTTTAAATTATTTTTGGACGCCGGAAAACTTTTTCTAGTTTTAATAAGTGTTTCCTAAAATCTTTCGAGGCGATTTGACTTAGAGTTTGCTCTCTCTCTTTGAATACCGGAGGACTCCCCTACCCATTTCTAGAAGACCCGCCTAAAAATATTTCATACTCCAATCCAATATTTCCAATTTCGGAGTTAATTGTTAAATGTCGGCTCCGATCCCGATTTTATTCGGTCAACTTAAGAGTCTCGGAAATCCTCATAATTTAGGGATTTGCATATTTTTGCATTTCCTACACTTCTTCCGTTGAACTCAAACTCGTTCGAGCAAATTTTGACCTACTTCCTTTGTAAGCCAAAAATCGATGCCGGTACGCGGCTTAGCGGACACATTCCCAAAACCCCATTTCTAGATATCCTATTGAGCCCAAACTTCTTGGACACCCTCCTTGTACCAAACCTTGGCAGTGGAGAAGTTTTGGGATTTTTCTGAGAAGAGCAAGACCCCTGTCTTTTTGTCGAGCACCTTATGTGCATTAGGTTTTCTGAAATCTTGCATTGCAAAGTTTGGAATCCTTGAGTGATTCTTATTTTGTCGTCGTTACGAATCCAGTGGTGGAAACCGTTTTCCTTTTTGTGCTCCGAGTCACCGGGATCGCACGATGCCGCTCGCGTCGCGCTATGGACGTCGCGTACACACTCTTTGGCGTGACCTTAATCTTGCTTAGCCCTAAACCTCCGCCTAACCTCCCGGCGGCAGTCCAGCCTCGTGCAGCACTGTCGTCCAGCGCCTCCCATAGCCAGCCCTCCCCCGGTCCTATCTCCCCCCCTTGAATTCTTGGAGCCAAGACGTTGCACCGGTGGCCGGTGCATTGAAGCGCCGCACACTCGGTCGTCCGTTTCCCTCCGTCTGTTTCCTCCCACCCGCTGCTCCATGGCTCCAGCTCAACGTGGCGAACACCAAGCGCGTTCCTGCTCCTCTGGCTAAGGTCATGTTCGTGCTTATCCTCTCCATAAAATCTCGTCCGAGGCTTGGTGCACCGGAGAGCGTTGAAGCGCCGCAAGGTCATTCGTCCGCTCCCTCCGTCCCCGCCTATATAAGAGCAGCCCGAGCCCCTCTCTAGCTGCACCACACACTCCTCTCCCCCTCCTGGACCTCTCTGCCTTTTTAGCTGGACAACGGCGGAGCCCTGCTCCGTTCCGGCCGAAATCGTCGCCGTCGAACTCTCGACCGTGGCGAGCTCTAGTCCGAGCCGTCATCCAGTTAAACCTGCACAGAGCCTCCTGCCATCCTCCTCTACCTCCACGTGCAACCATAGCAGCAAGTGGTGGCCGGCATCGACGACTTCCGCGACGGCCGTACGCGCGTACGTACGCGTCGCCATGAAGAAGGAAAGCCGCACCCGTCCAAGCCAGCCCTCTCCTCGGGCGCGGTGGAGCTCGGGGAGCTTACCTCGGCCGTCGGCCGGCCCTCCCGGGCAGCCTACCGCCGGCGGCAAGGTCCTCCCGTGCCTTCACGTACGCGAGCTGGAGCTAGAAGAAGCAAGCACAGTAAACTGATCGTTCACTTTTGGGCTAGCTAAAAGCGTATTTCAGGCTTTACGCTTTCCTGTTCTGAAAGCGTATTTCCTGATATTTGCGACCAGACCAGCCCAGCCCAGTTGAAAAGCAGTCCGTGCTGTTTTTTTTTCGCGGAACTTTTTCATTTTCCCTGCTGGACAGATTTTCAAACATCCACAACTTTTAAACCGTAGCTCCGTTTTCGGTGATTCAAATTTCTAAATCTTCGTCTCGACGAGATCTATCCGTTGGTACTGGTTTTGTTGTTTTTGAAAATACTTTATTTCGTTGACTTTATTTAACACGTTGTTTACCGTTCCGGGTTTAGTCTTTTTCGAGTTTCCGACGCGCGACGACACCGAGACCTCCCGGATCATTTGGAACCCGTCTCCTAAGGCAAGCTAACCCTTGCTATGAGCAGTTCAGCAGTGTTTGTTTGTTATTTGCTTATTGCCATGCCGAGTGTTGTATATTTTTGTCTGTGTGCTGTTACATCTATACATGTCTGTTTGTTGTTCATGTTTAAGATGAAACTCGTAATATTGCTCCTGCCATGTTGCATATCATGTTGCATATTTATCGTACTTGCTTGGTTATATTATGTATTGTTAATATTTATCAAACGCACATCATTCTTGAGACAATGGACTGGGGAAACCGCCGCCGTCTCACTAAAACATTAACGTCGATCTGTGATGGCGCTTGCCGGAGGTATCTCCGCCATAGTCACCGGTCGACGCTAACCAACTAGTTGATCTGTGGTGTCGCTTGCCGGAGGTATCTCTGCCGTAGTCACCCAGTCGACGCAAACCAACTGTGCTACCTTTTGTATTGATCTGTGATGGCGCTGGTCGGTGGTATCGCCGCCGTAGTCACCCGGTCAATACAAACAAACTATTCTGGAAATATTGTGTTGCTAATGTTTTGTCGTCTGATGATATATTATTATGTTATTGTGTTGTTGTGCTGGACTAATCCTCTGTTGTTTGGACTTGTGAATGATGAAACTTGATTAAATGAAACACCCCTCCAAACAACGATAGGGTCAGTTCATGGTGCCACTAATCTGAACTTTGAAAGCAGGATCATCGTCGTCTCATGGAGGACATGACCTAGTAGGTTGTTGAGCCCCTTTGTGCCATCCATTGGGCGCAGTCGTTCGGTTGTGCTGTCCAAGGGAAGTGGTCGACTGGCACGGGTTCGACTGTGATAGGGAGTCCGGAGCTAGGCATACCCGGTAGCGCCGGGGGATGTGCCGGATTTACTTACCCGTTGTACCATGCGTATAGGGTGGTGTAGGAGAGTGTCTTAGCAAGTGGACGGTCGTGTGAGTGTATTTTGCTTAGTACGACTTTGGCGTGACAACCTGAAGTGTCGGCTGAGTAAGGTGCATTCTGATAGTTGGAAATGCAACCTCTCGAGAGTGTCAACCTAGCAAGCTAGCCTCGTTCCTGGGATATGGAACAACAGTTTAGTGTCGGTCACACTGTGTGTCTTTGTCGTGTCAGGAGGTTGATACGTGCATTTTATATCATCATTTATATAACTTTTAGTATCATACTAGAATGTTATTTGCATGATTATATGATTGTTTTTACATGTTTTAGATGATTTTGGGGACTTTCACACAAAGTCCCATTTTTGGTATTTAATATCTGGGAGGCAGAAAACCCCTTTTCTTGTTTTAATGTTTCAGGAGTTTCAGGAACCCAAATAATAAAAGGAAAAATACCACGTCAGTTTTTCATCGGGAGAAAGGCAGAGGGAAGAAGACCGAAGAGAGGAGAGCCACGAGGCCAAAAGGGGTGGCCCACGCGGCCAAACCTGGCCGCGTGGGCCCACTAAAAGTGGCCTCGGGCACCTCCTCGCCTGGGGCTTTTTATCGACGCCTTCGTCTCGCCCGAAAAGTAACGCCCTAATTTTTCCAAGTCCATCCGAGGTCGCGGCGGCGGCGAAACTCCTGATCCCTTCCGAGGGGGGTCAGATCCTGCTGCTCCGGAGCTCCGGAGAAGGGGGAAATCATCGTCATCGTCATCACCTCTCCTCCTTGGCGTGGGAGGAGGCCTCTACATCATCACCCCCATCAAGACCAGCACCATCTCCATCATCATCACCGTGATCCACTCCGTTCCCCTCGCAGTTTGAGAGTTGCTATACCCTAGATACTTGTCTTGTGCTACTATTCATGTTTGTGATTGAGTACTTGTCATTATTTGGTGGTGAAGTTATAATTTCAGATTGTGTTGTACCACTTATGCCACTGATTATGATCATGTTTGCACGTTGTGAGTAGTTCCCGTATGTTCCTGAGGGCATAGGATGAATTGGCAATGATTTATATATGACATGTGTTGGTATTTTGTCAAGAGTTTATCTTTTATGTGATTCTATGATGGTGTTGTGCGAACGTCGACTGCACAACACTTCACCTATATGGGCTCATAGGAGAACACCGTAGTATAATGAATTGAGGAGACTTGGGAGGACACGTAAACCTGAGAGAATCATGAAGTTATATATGAGGGTATTAGTATCGGGGACCTTAGAGTGTAATGCTATGGTGGGACTTTATGTCTTAATAATTCTTGTGCAGTCATTTACTTGGCCACATGATCCATCATAAGGGGTTGTAGTTATTTATTTAGCTATACCGAATTATGGCTCCGTCCAAAAAGATTAAAACTTGACAAGATATTCAACGTGTTGTTTAATAAATCTCTATGCCTAGCATATCCATGCCGCCCTCGGGAACGTTTTCCACATATAAGTTACACATCACTTGAGCTTGTCCTCTTGCACATAAGAGGATTGGGCTTTCTCTCTTTGAGAGCTTTCACTTGCTACTGTTACTTGCTGCATTGGAATTATACAACCGAAAATACCAAAAACACTTGCATCTTTTATTGTTTTTATCAATCTTACTAACCAATACCTTCAGCTCCTCGTGGGTTCGACAACCTTTTCTAATTGAAAGGTACTACAATTGATCTCCTGCACTTGGGAGTCATCAAGATACTTTTCTGGCGCCGTTGCCGGGGAGCGTAGCGCTATTGGTAAGAAGTTTGGTAAGGAAACTTGAAAGCTGTTTTATCTCATTGTTACTATGGCATTTATGAATCGTGCCTCGCTGCATCTTGCTCTATATGAAAGTGCTTATGCCACTACTGCAAAGGTGGTTGAAACTACTGTGTCTGAGATACCTAAAGTGGGATTTAAAATTCCCATGGGTCATGTTAAAAGAGTTATGAAAAATCCATTTACAGGTGATGGAACTAAGTCTGCACGCGAACACATGGAGTTGATTGAAGACATATGTGGTTTATTTAGACTTCCTGGTATTCCTGAGGATCAGGTAAAAAGAAAGTTACTATATTTGTCTTTATCTGGTAATGCTCGTGATTGGTACAGGTCTCTGGATGAAGAGTACTATGAATGGAATATCTTGAGGAAGGTTTTCTTTCTTAAATATTTCACTCCTAAAGAAGCTTATGAGAACCGCTGCTACATATTCAATTTCTGGCCACATCTGGGAGAGAGTATTACTCAAGCTTGGGGGAGGTTAAAGGAACTCCTTCGCAAGAATCCTTGTCATGATCTTACAAGGAAACTTATATTGATAAACTTTTATGTGAGGTTACCTATGAAGCACAAGGAAATTCTGGATAATTCATCTGGTGGAAGTTTTACAAACAATACTGAAGAAGAAGCATGGAATTTATTGGAGACTATTTCTGAAAATACTGGTCATTGGGATCTTGATAAAGGTAATGAGCCTATTTTGATTATGGATATTCATGTGTAGAGAACTTCTCTACTTCTATTTGTTTAAAAATCTGAGTGATACTTTAATCTTGATCCTTATGTTATAATTGAGATAGCTAAATTTTGCTGATCATATCTGTGTTCCAAAAAGTGGATTTGAAGTTTATGTTGAACCTGTTAAACAATCTATTGTTGTTCCTAAAGTTATTAAACAGGTTGAACCGTGTCATCTGTGACAATTGAGGAGTATGTTGAACACCACCCTATCCAAACCAAGTTAAGGAGAATTTACTTATTGCTGTTACTAACAAGAGTAATAGAAAATGTTCTCAGCCTTATGAACAGGTGGAAGTCAACACTCAAATTTCTGTCATCAAGCAACTAAATGAAGAAGACCTGTTGATGTTTATCTATGTGAAGATGCTACTAAAGTCATCAAAGGTAATTCGGCCAAGTTGGGAAACCTGTTATATCATGCTCTATTGGGACTTCAAGTTATCATGGTCTATGTGATATTGGAGCAAGTATTAGTGTCATTCCATATTCTCTTTATCTTGAAATCAAGCCTGATATTGATCCTATTGTTATGGAAGAGACAGGTATGACAATTCAACTTGCTAATAAAGATTATATTAGTCCATTTGGAATTGTTAGAGATGTTGAAGTATTGGTTGGCAAAATAAAATATCCTGCTGATTTTATTGTGCTTGGTTGTCCTCAAGATTCATTTTGTCCTATCATTTTTGGTAGACCTTTCTTACTACTGTTGGTGCTGAAATTAATTTGCTAAAGAGAAAGTGTTTATTAAATGTGGTGGAAAACTTGAATTCAACTTTTCCAAATTTGCTGATAAACATGTTGAAAGAGCCTTTCTGAAGATTTAATTGAAACTCTTGCTCATATAGCTGTAGCTTCAACAGATGTTGTAGAACGTTATATGCTTAATCAAGATGAACCATTTAATGATGAGGAAAAAGAGGCTTTAGAACAAATATTATGGCAACAACCACCACAATTACAATTGCATATCCCACCTGATAATTTAGGAGTGCTACCACCACCTAAAGGGGATCCTAGTTTTGAATTAAACCTTTGCCTACAAATCTGAAATATGCATATTTGGATGAGAAGAGCATATATCCTGTCATTATTAGTGCTAACCTTTCAGCTGAAGAAGAAGAGAAATTACTTGATGTGCTAAAAGCTCACCGACCAGCCATTGGATACTCTCTTGATGATCTTAAAGGTATAAGCCCAGCTCTATGTATGCATAAAATTAATCTGGAGAAGATGCAAAACCTGTTGTTGATTATCAACGCCGTCTCCATCCAAAAATGAAAGAAGTGGTAAGAAAGAGGTAATAAGACTTATTGAAGCTGGTATCATTTATCCTATAGCTGATAGTAAGTGGGTTAGTCCTGTTCATTGTGTTCCTAAAAAGGGTGGAATGACTGTTGTTCCAAATGATGAGGATGAACTTGTGGCTCAACGTACTGTTGTTGGTTATAGGATGTGTATTGATTTCAGAAAATTAAAAAAGCAACTCGAAAAGATCATTATCCATTGCCATTTATTGATCAAATGTTAGAAAGGTTATCTAAACACTCTCACTTTTGCTATCTAGATGGTTATTCAGGTTTCTCACAAATTCCTGTCCATAAGGATGATCAAGAAAAGACCACTTTTACTTGCCCATATGGTACTTTTGCTTATAGGAGAATGCCATTCGGTTTATGTAATGCTCCTGCTACTTTTCAAAGATGCATGAATGCTATATTTGCTGATTATATTGAAAAGATAATGGAAGTTTTATGGATGATTTTTCTGTGTATGGTACTTCCTTCGATAATTGCTTGTTCAACCTTAACAAAGTTTTGCAGCGTTGTGAAGACCAACACTTAGTTCTTAATTGGGAGAAGTGTCACTTCATGGTTACTGAAGGTATTGTTCTTGGGCATAAGATTTCTGGAAAGGAATAGAAGTTGATCCAGCAAAGATAGAAGCTATTGAAAACTACCATACCCAAGGGACATCAAAGGTATAAGAAGTTTTCTTGGGCATGCAGGTTTTTACCGTAGGTTTATTAAAGATTTCTCCAAAATATCAAAACCTCTAACCAATCTTTTGCAAAAGGATGTTCCTTTCTCTTTTAATGATGATTGCATTGAGTCCTTTAATATTTTGAAGAATGCTTTAATAAGTGCTCCTATTATTCAACCTCCTGATTGGAATTGCCTTTTGAAATTATGTGTGATGCTAGTGATTATGCAGTTGGGGCTGTTTTGGGCCAACGTGTTGATAAGAAACTGAATGTTATTTATTATGCTAGTAGAACACTTGATGCTGCTCAAAGAATTATGCTACAACTGAGAAAGAATTTTTAGCAGTACTGTTTGCTTGTGACAAGTTTAGACCTTATATTACTGATTCAAAAGTCACATTGCATACTGATCATTCTGCTATTAAATACTTGATGATAAGAAAGATGCTAAGCCTAGATTAATAAGATGGGTACTTTATTGCAAGAATTTGATTTACACATTGTTGATAGGAAAGGGGAAGATAATCAAGTAGCTGATCATCTCTCTAGGATGGAAAATATACCTGATGATCCTATTCCTATTAATGATAGCTTTGTTAATGAACAACTTGCAATTGTTAATGTTTCTAGTGCTAAAGTTGCATCTCCTTGGTTTGCCAACTATGCAAATTTTATTGTTGGTAAAGTTTACCTCCACACTTCACTTTCAACAAAGAAAGAAATTCTTTTATGATCTTAGACATTATTTTTGGGATGATCCTTTCTCTATAAGAAAAGTGTGGATGGTATTATTAGACGTTGTGTACCTGAGCATGAACAACAGGCTATTATAAGAGATTGTCATGACAGTCCCTATGGAGGGCATCATGCAGGAGATCGCACAGGAGCAAAGGTATTACAATCTGGTTTCTATTGGCCTACTTTATTTAAGGATTGTGCTGAATATGTTAAATCTTGTGATAAATGTCAAAGAGTAGGAAATATTGGTAGGAGAAATGAAATGCCTATGAATTATTCTTGCCACTTGAACCATTTGATGTGTGGGGTTTTGACTTTATGGGACCTTTCCCAGAATCAAAGACAAAGCATACTCACATTTTGGTTGCAGTTGACTATGTTACAAAGTGGGTGGAAGCAATTCCAACCAAAAGTGCAGATCATGCCACAGCAATGAAGATGCTCAAGGACATCATTTTCCCCAGGTTTGGTGTTCCTAGGTTTTTAATTACTGATGGTGGTTCTCATTTCTTGCATGGTATTCTTAGAAAAACTTTGGCAAAATATGATGTTAACCATAGAATTGCATCTCCTTATCATCCTCAAACAAGTGGACAAGTTGAATTAAGCAATAGGGAAATTAAACTCATTTTGGAAAAGACAGTGAATAAGTCTAGATCTGATTGGCCAATTAAGATTAATGATGCTTTGTGGGCTTATAGAACTGCTTTTAAAAATCCTATGGGAATGTCTCCTTATAAAATGGTTTATGGAAAAGCTTGTCACTTACCTGTTGAACTAGAACATAAAGCTAGATGGGCTATTAAACAACTGAACTTTGATTTTAAAACTGCGGGAGAGAAGAGAATTCTTGACCTAAACCTACTTGATGAATGGAGAAATGAAGCTTATGAAAGTGCCAGGATGTTTAAAGAAAAAGTTAAGATTTGGCATGACAAGAAAATTAAGAAAAGGAATTCAAAGTAGGTGATCAAGTTTTATTGTACAACTCTCGTTTCAAGTTTTCTGCAGGGAAGTTGCTTCAAAGTGGCAGGGACCATTAGTGATACAGGAGGTGTACCGTTCAGGAGCTATCCGTCTTCACGGTGATGAAAGGTAAACCTCATGTAGTCAATGGACAACGCCTTAAACCTTATATTGCAGGAAAAGCTTTGTCGGAATGGTGGAAGAGTTGAATTTACAAACACCGGAGGAGGTAATTGAGAGAAACCGTGCAGTTTCAGAAACCCAAATCAATAGAAGGTAACTTACTGTTGGAAAGTTTCTCGGAATTGCATAATATTTTACGGAAGTCATTTTTTATGGAAATTAACATGTGGGACAAGAAAACTAGACGAAGCGGAGACCCGAGGAAGGAAAGAGAGGGTCCCACGCGGCCCATGTACCTGGCCGCGTGGGCCCACTCCTTTTCCACCTCGGAGTCCCTTTTCGTCTCGTTTTCGATCCCGACGCTTCGTCTTGACCTAAAAACCCTCAATATATACCCCTCTCTGTCGATCTAATCTCGCACCGAGCGTTCTCGAGCGATTCTTTCTTTTGCTGTTTCTGCCTGTCAGGTTTTTAGCCATGTCTTCGGGAGACTCCTACCAATGCTCCTCCATGGACGACGATGATGATGAACTCGATGGGGAATTTCAGCGCACCACTCAAGAGAACTATCCTGGTGAATGGGATCGCAAGATCCCCAACAAGAAGGTGCCAAGCCCGGAGTGGAAGCCTTGCAAAGAGTCGGTGGAGAAGAATCTCATGCAAAAACTGGGAGAAGCCGCAAAAGAGTTCGAAAAAGCTTACAACCTCATGATGAAGATCATTGGGGATCTTGAAGATAATTATTATGAAGGCAATGTGAAAGAAGAGAGGGAGTTCTAGCAAGACGCCAAGCTTGGGGGAGTTCCATCTAGTCTTTCTCTTTATCAATCTATCATATCTATCTAGTCATGGTGTGCTTTGCTTTTATCGTTTAGTTATCAATATCTCTTAGGCATGTGTGAGTTCATGGAGCATTATCATGTATCTCTATCTTATGGTTTATGAATGAATATTAAAGTATGGTGTCATCCATGATTCTCTTGTTTGGGGATTTATGGGTAACACTCATGCAAATGAGCGTGGCATATTTAGAGTTTCAATCACATCTTGCCTTGAAACTAATTAACTTGAGTGTGTTGGACAATTGTAGAATCATCTCATAATAAAATAAGTAAAAGTCAACTTATGACTTGGAATTAATAGTTTGAGGTTGAGATATTGTCTTGTGGGGTAAAGAGTTGAGAAGGGATAATGAAAAGGATATAAAACACTCTTGTTAGACTCTAGTATCTTTTGAGCAAATTAATGATCATGGATATTTCAATACTTATGCTCTTGAATGTGTATGAAAAGGTAGGCACCTGAAGTTTCAGTTAGCCATGGAAAGTGTAAGATAAACGTTGTGTGGAGCATAGGAACTTGATTGAGATATCCATGACTAAAGTTTGTACTAGTTACTAGAGAAGCAAGGGTGATAACATCTTTTATATTTATCTTTTCATTTGTCTTCTCTGAACTTGTTATCCAATGAGAGTCTATCTTGTCTTTAAATTTCAGTAAAGGATAAAAGATTATAATGCTTGCGAGAAAGAGCAAAGGCATGTGAAAAGTATATGATTCAATTGTCCAACATACAATGGTTATTTGCTTTCAAAAGTAAGGGGTGATTGCTAGAGCTTCTACTTATGTTGCCCTCATATGCATGAGTTTTATTCATCCATCTTATCTTGCAAGTGAATATGATGATGATACAATGCTCGTATTTATTTATCAACCATAAGTCCATTGATGCATGTAATGATCTATGTCCTTACTTACTCGAGGACGAGTAAAGGTTTAAGCTTGGGGGAGTTGATACGTGCATTTTATATCATCATTTATATAACTTTTAGTATCATACTAGAATGTTATTTGCATGATTATATGATTGTTTTTACATGTTTTAGATGATTTTGGGGACTTTCACACAAAGTCCCCATTTTTGGTATTTAATATCTGGGAGGCAGAAAACCCCCTTTTTTTTTGTTTCAGGAGTTTCAGGAACCCAAATAATAAAAGGAAAAATACCACGTCAGTTTTTCATCGGGAGAAAGGCAGAGGGAAGAAGACCGAAGAGAGGAGAGCCACGAGGCCCAAAAGGGGTGGGCCCATGCGGCCAAAACCCTAGGCCGCGTGGGGCCCACTAAAAGTGGCCTCGGGCACCTCCTCGCGTGGGGCTTTTTATCGACGCCTTCGTATCGCCCGAAAAGTAACGCCCTAATTTTTCCAAGTCCATCCGAGGTCGCGGCGGCGGCGAAACTCCTGATCCCTTCCGAGGGGGGTCAGATCCTGCTGCTCCGGAGCTCCGGAGACCTCTCCTCCTTGGCGTGGGAGGAGGCCTCTACATCATCACCCCCATCAAGACCAGCACCATCTCCATCATCATCACCGTGATCCACTCCGTTCCCCTCGCAGTTTGAGAGTTGCTATACCCTAGATACTTGTCTTGTGCTACTATTCATGTTTGTGATTGAGTACTTGTCATTATTTGTGGGTGAAGTTATAATTTCAGATTGTGTTGTACCACTTATGCCACTGATTATGATCATGTTTGCACGTTGTGAGTAGTTCCCGTATGTTCCTGAGGGCATAGGATGAATTGGCAATGATTTATATATGACATGTGTTGGTATTTTGTCAAGAGTTTATCTTTCATGTGATTCTATGATGGTGTTGTGCGAACGTCTACTGCACAACACTTCACCTATATGGGCTCATAGGAGAACACCGTAGTATAATGAATTGAGGAAGACTTGGGAGGACACGTAAGCCTAAGTTAGAATCTTGAAGTTATAGTATGAGGGTATTAGTATCGGGGACCTTAGAGTGTAATGCTATGGTGGGACTTTATGTCTTAATAACTCTTGTGCAGTCATTTACTTGGCCACATGATCCATCATAAGGGGTTGTAGTCTATTTATTTAGCTATACCGAATTATGGCTCCGTCCAAAAAGATTAAAACTTGACAAGATATTCAACGTGTTGTTTAATAAATCTCTATGCCTAGCATTATCCATGCCGCCCTCGGGAACGTTTTCCACATATAAGTTACACATCACTTGAGCTTGTCCTCTTGTCACATAAGAGGATTGGGCTTTCTCTCTTTGAGAGTTTTCACTTGTTACTGTTACTTGCTGCATTGGAATTATACAACCGAAAATACCAAAAACACGTGCATCTTTCATTGCTTTGTTTATCAATCTTACTAACCAATACCTTCAGCTCCTCGTGGGTTCGACAACCTTTTCTATTTGAAAGGTACTACAATTGATCTCCTGCACTTGGGAGTCATCAGAGGTTAAACTTAAGTTCTGTTTGAAAGAATTAATGAACGACCTGATCTCACTAAATGAACAAATAAGATGATGCAGGGAATGTTGCCTTGAGATGTTGATGGTTACCCACGATATAGGATGGCGGTGTGATCGTTGGGAGCCTAGAGTTAGGCCTGAGCCAACATCAACCGTGCATGCTCAGAGTGGAAAAATGAGGCCAATGGGCCTAGCAGTGATCACGGGTGCTGTTGTGTATTATTTGGTACCAACTGGTATACTCGTTTACTCGTCACAGGTAATCTCTTTGTATGATTGCCGGTGCACGATCCAACCCCACCTGGCTTGGACTCTGCACTGGTGATACCCCGTTGCTTGCTTATGACATGTTTGGTTGTCAATGTCATGCTGCTTTTATGTCATGTATCTAGAGTACACCTTGCCATGTACT
Source organism: Poa pratensis (assembly GCA_947311845.1). Classification (NCBI taxonomy): domain Eukaryota; kingdom Viridiplantae; phylum Streptophyta; class Magnoliopsida; order Poales; family Poaceae; genus Poa; species Poa pratensis. The sequence goes on from CAMZMU010000042.1 coordinate 56,709,210, forward strand.
AGGATTTTATTTCCAATGTATATCTTGTTGCATGATTGTTGGATTGTTTGTAGTAAGTGGCGATTCTTGCTGAGTGCATACAAATGTACTCACGGGCCTTGTGATTGTGGCCAGATTTTGGCGAGGAATCATCTTCTACTTTAGCAAGGAGATGGAGCAAGAGCGTGCTAGGATCCGTAGCCTAGCCAGATGCCTGTGGAGTGGAGCCGCTCCAAGCCGTTGCCTTAGCCGTCTTCCGCTGCCAGTTAAACTCTGTCCTGAGCCATGCTTGGCTTGATATTTTTGTCATTCCTTGATGGCCTTGTAAACCATTTGTAGCACTTCTTGTGCCTGATTGTGTAATGATTTCCATTATGTTGCACTGTCGTGACGTGCGGCCAGATATCCTAGGCTGGCGCACGGGACGACCGCCTCTCTGGCGAGATGTGCCAGGGAGGGGTGTCACAGACGTGGTATCAGAGCACCAGGCTGGCTGTAGACTAACCTAGCATGGAAAGCCCCGCCTTACTTTTGCCAACAGTGAGCCCGATGGATTTAACCCATCTCCGCCTAACCGGCATGGCTGGTGTCGGTCCACAGTAAGGTGCAGTAGGACGTGTCCCATTCCCTGAGAGAGGCTCGCCGGTTTCTTCCAAGAGAAGGAGGCGACACAACCCAGCATATATGAGACCCCGTCCTAGCTGTCGTTTATCCCACCCTCGCCTGCTAACTTTGGCAACCCAGCTCTCTTGATGCAGGATCCCGCAAAGGAATCCCGCGTTCTTATCTCATCCTACACCCAGAGCCAGAATAATCCGATGGCGAACCCCAAGGTCGTCCTGGAAACCACTGCCGAGGATCATGGCGGATTTCCACTGATGCTTTGGAAGGCCGTCTGTGATCTTCTTGGTAGGCCTGCTCGCCCTCGATATGTGGTGTTCGAGAGCTCACTCTCGCCTGCCGGAAGTGAATTTCAAGCAGACGTGCATATTGGCTCGTGTCCTTTGGGCACAAGTCAGGCTTACTTGATCCAAGGTAGGAGCATGCCCACTCTTCATCTAGCCATCCAGGTAGCAGCCTGGGAAGGTCTCGTCCGCCTGCGGTACTCGGAACCGGCAATGGCAAAAAGTCGAGCTTTCCACTTTCTCCCAGCCAGACCCCAGCATGGTGATGAGGCTATCATAACTTCCATTAAAGAAGAAGTCGACCCTGTCGTAATCACCCTGGTCACCTACGGAGCTGCAATGACAAGGTTTTGCCATTCTCTGAGGGATGAACTCATGATCACAAGGCGCAACCTTGGTCGCGCTCACCTGCAACTGTGTCAAGCAAGGAACCCACCTACCCACAGCCATGAGCAAGCTCGGAGTACAGGACTCCAGTTCCCAGACGATTTGCCGGGACCCAGTCTTGATGCCTCTGGAAGACAAGCACAAGCCCGAGTTCAGCAGCACCCCCAAGAACGAGGTATAATCCTCGAAGGCGTTCCTGCAATTCCCCACCCCGCGGAAGATGGAGATGTGGACACCACTCTTCGTCTTGGCCACGCTCCACCGACTACCAGAGGCCGTCAAGCGGAGTAGAACCCATGTTTAGTTGGCCTGAGTGGCGCTTGTATGCGGTAGGTGAGAAGCGGCGAGGTTGTTGGTTTGCTTGTTTGTTTGTTTGTTTGTTTGTTTGTTTGTTTGTGTTGGCTTGTAATGCAAGTTTGTTGCTTCCTGGTTGATGTCGAATCAGCCCAGAATAAAACTTGGTGTTCTTATTCTCTTGTTAACCAGTATGGTTGAAATGATTATGCCATACCACTGCAAAAGATTTTTGGAATAGCCCTATCCCACTGTGTCTATGAACCAATTCTCGGTGGCACAGATATTTTTTTTTGAAAGAAACCCTGTTATTTTTTTTATTTTTTTTCAAAACCTATGTATGCATGAAAAGAAACATACAACTTTTCTAAAATAAAACCGTAAACTTTTGTATTCCCAAACTTGAGGTAATTATCTGCCTAATATAAATCCTTGGTTGTTGGTTGATAGTTTGGTTGTAAATTTTGTTTGATCTTGCCATGTTTGTATCTGGTTGAGCAAAAACCTTAGATTTAATTTAATAAATGTGCTAGTAGATCCTATGTTGATTGAATTGAGTGAGCCCCTTCCATGCCATTCTTTTAAATGTATTGAGTATGGTAGAAATATCATACTTTTAAAAATATATGAATTCAATAGAAATCTTGTTGTGTGTAGATCTATTTGGGTGTCAAACCATAGTATTTTGTAGAAAAAGTTTTATGTAGGGTTTCTTGTTAAGGGGGGAAGATCTGTGACATCCCGAAAATTTAGGCCGTATTTTTAAATTATTTTTGGACGCCGGAAAACTTTTTCTAGTTTTAATAAGTGTTTCCTAAAATCCTTCGAGGCGATTTGACTTAGAGTTTGCTCTCTCTTTGAATACCGGAGGACTCCCCTACCCATTTCTAGAAGACCCGCCTAAAAATATTTCATACTCCAATCCAATATTTCCAATTTCGGAGTTAACTGTTAAATGTCGGCTCCGATCCCGATTTTATTCGGTCAACTTAAGAGTCTCGGAAAATCCTCATAATTTAGGGATTTGCATATTTTTGCATTTCCTACACTTCTTCCGTTGAACTCAAACTCGTTCGAGCAAATTTTGACCTACTTCCTTTGTAAGCCAAAAATCAATGTCGGTACGCGGCTTAGCGGACACATTCCCAAAACCCCATTTCTAGATATCCTATTGAGCCCAAACTTCTTGGACACCCTCCTTGTACCAAACCTAGGCAGTGGAGAAGTTTTGGGATTTTTCTGAGAAGAGCAAGACCCCTGTCTTTTTGTCGAGCACCTTATGTGCATTAGGTTTTCTGAAAATCTTGCATTGCAAAGTTTGGAATCCTTGAGTGATTCTTATTTTGTTCTGTTGCTCTCGTCGTTACGAATCCAGTGGTGGAAACCGTTTTCCTTTTTGTGCTCCGAGTCACCGGGATCGCACGATGCCGCTCGCGTCGCGCTATGGACGTCGCGTACACACTCTTTGGCGTGACCTTAATCTTGCTTAGCCCTAAACCTCCGCCTAACCTCCCGGCGGCAGTACAGCCTCGTGCAGCACTGTCGTCCAGCGCCTCCCCTGGACAGCCCTCCCCCAGTCCTATCTCCCCCCTTGAATTCTTGGAGCCAAGACGTTGCACCGGTGGCCGGTGCATTGAAGCGCCGCACACTCGGTCGTCCGTTTCCCTCCGTTTGTTTCCTCCCACCCGCTGCTCCATGGCTCCAGCTCAACGTGGCGAACACCAAGCGCGTTCCTGCTCCTCTGGCTAAGGTCATGTTCGTGCTTATCCTCTCCCATAAAATCTCGTCCGAGGCTTGGTGCACCGAAGAGCGTTGAAGCGCCGCAAGGTCATTCGTTCGCTCCCTCCGTCCCCGCCTATATAAGAGCAGCCCGAGCCCCTCTCTAGCTGCACCACACACTCCTCTCCCCCTCCTGGACCTCTTTGCCTTTTTAGCTGGACAACGGCGGAGCCCGGCTCCGTTCCGGCCGAAATCGTCGCCGTCGAAATCTCGACCGTGGCGAGCTCTAGTCCGAGCCGTTATCCAGTTAAACCTGCACAGAGCCTCCTGCCATCCTCCTCTACCTCCGCGTGCAACCATAGCAGCAAGTGGTGGCCGGCGTCGACGACGTCCGCGACGGCCGTACGCGCGTACGTACGCGTCGCCATGAAGAAGGAAAGCCGCACCCGTCCAAGCCAGCCCTCTCCTCGGGCGCGGTGGAGCTCGGGGAGCTTACCTCGGCCGTCGGCCGGCCCTCCCGGGCAGCCTACCGCCGGCGGCAAGGTCCTCCCGTGCCTTCACGTACGCGAGCTGGAGCTAGAAGAAGCAAGCACAGTAAACTGATCGTTCACTTTTGGGCTAGCTAAAAGCGTATTTCAGGCTTTACGCTTTCCTGTTCTGAAAGCGTATTTCCTGATATTTGCGACCAGCCCAGCCCAGTTGAAAAGCAGCCCATGCTGTTTTTTTTTCGCGGAACTTTTTCATTTTCCCTGCTGGACAGATTTTCAAACATCCACAACTTTTAAACCGTAGCTCCGTTTTCGGTGATTCAAATTTCTAAATCTTCGTCTCGACGAGATCTATCCGTTGGTACTGGTTTTGTTGTTTTTGAAAATACTTTATTTTGTTGACTTTATTTAACACGTTGTTTACCGTTCCGGGTTTAGTCGTTTTTCGAGTTTCCGACGCGCGACGACACCGAGACCTCCCGGATCATTTGGAACCCGTCTCCTAAGGCAAGCTAACCCCTTGCTATGAGCAGTTCAGCAGTGTTTGTTTGTTATTTGCTTATTGCCATGCCGAGTGTTGTATATTTTTGTCTGTGTGCTGTTACATCTATACATGTCTGTTTGTTGTTCATGTTTAAGATGAAACTCGTAATATTGCTCCTGCCATGTTGCATATCATGTTGCATATTTATCGTACTTGCTTGGTTATATTATGTATTGTTAATATTTATCAAACGCACATCATTCTTGAGACAATGGACTGGGGAAACCGCCGCCGTCTCACTAAAACATTAACGTCGATCTGTGGCGGCGCTTGCCGGAGGTATCTCCGCCATAGTCACCCGGTCGACGCTAACCAACTAGTTGATCTGTGGTGGCGCTTGCCGGAGGTATCTCCGCCGTAGTCACCCGGTCGACGCAAACCAACTGTGCTACCTTTTGTATTGATCTGTGATGGCGCTGGTCGGTGGTATCGCCGTCGTAGTCACCCGGTCAATACAAACAAACTATTCTAGAAATATTGTGTTGCTAATGTTTTGTCGTCTGATGATATATTATTATGTTATTGTGTTGTTGTGCTGGACTAATCCTCTGTTGTTTGGACTTGTGAATGATGAAACTTGATTAAATGAAACACCCCTCCAAACAACGATAGGGTCAGTCCATGGTGCCACTAATCTGAACTTTGAAAACAGGATCATCGTCGTCTCATGGAGGACCGTGACCTAGTAGGTTGTTGAGCCCCTTTTGTGCCATCCATTGGGCGCAGTCGTTCGGTTGTGCTGTCCGAGGGAAGTGGTCGACAGGCACGGGTTCGACTGTGATAGGGAGTCCGGAGCTAGGCATACCCGGTAGCGCCGGGGGATGTGCCGGATTTACTTGCCCGTTGTACCATGCGTATAGGGTGGTGTAGGAGAGTGTCTTAGCAAGTGGACGGTCGTGTGAGTGTATTTTGCTTAGTACGACTTTGGCGTGACAACCTGAAGTGTCGGCTGAGTAAGGTGCATTCTGATAGTTGGAAATGCAACCTCTCGAGAGTGTCAACCTAGCAAGTTAGGCTCGTTCCTGGGATATGAAACAACAGTTCAGTGTCGGTCACACTGTGTGTCTTTGTCGTGTCAGGAGGTTAAACTTAAGTTCTGTTTGAAAGAATTAATGAACGACCTGATCTCACTAAATGAACAAATAAGATGATGCAGGGAATGTTGTCTTGAGATGTTGATGGTTACCCATGATATAGGATGGCGGTGTGATCGTTGGGAGACTAGAGTTAGGCCTGAGCCAACATCAACCGTGCATGCTCAGAGTGGAAAAATGAGGCCAGTGGGCCTAGCAGTGATCACATGTACTGTTGCGTATTATTTGGTACCAACTGGTACACTCGTTTACTCGTCACAGGTAATCTCTTTGTATGATTGCCGGTGCACGATCCAACCCCACCTGGCTTGAACTCTGCACTGGTGATACCCCCGTTGCTTGCTTATGACATGTTTGGTTGTCAATGCCATGCTACTTTTATGTCATGTATCTAGAGTACACCTTACCATGTTGTAGGATTTTATTTCCAATATATATCTTGTTGCATGATTGTTGGATTGTTTGTAGTAAGTGGCGATTCTTGCTGAGTGCATACAAATGTACTCACGAGTCTTGTGATTGTGGCCAGATTTTGGCGAGGAATCATCTTCTAATTTAGCAAGGAGATGGAGCAAGAGCGTGCTAGGATCCGTAGCCCAGCCAGATGCCTGTGGAGTGGAGCCGCTCCAAGCCGTTGCCTTAGCCGTCTTCCGCTGCCAGTTAAACTCTGTCCTGAGTCATGCTTGGCTTGATATTTTTGTCATGACTTGATGGCCTTGTAAACCATTTGTATCACTTCTTGTGCCTGATTGTGTAATGATTTCCATTATGTTACACTGTCGTGACGTGCGGCCACATATCCTGAGCTGGCGCACGGAACGACCGCCTCTCTGGCGAGATGTGCCAGGGAGGGGTGTCACACAGCGCGCGTGTGTAACCGACCGCAAGTGTGGGATTCTCTGTCAAGCAGCCATGCAGGGCAGCACGCCCCAGTCAGGACGGTGGCCGCAGGGCAGTAGCGCCGAGACGTGGGGTGCGGCCGCTGCGGCGTAGCGAGCTTCGGTGGTACCTGTTCGACTTCGTCCGCGGCACGTTGGCCATGAAGATCGCGCCCAAAGACGAGTACGGCAGTTCGCGCTGGAGCGCGGCATCCCGGCCATCTCCGCCGTCATGGGCAGCAAGCTAGCGGCTCCCTTTCCCCAGGAACTTGTTCGATGTCGTCCGCTGCCCGCTGTTCCGCGTGCCTGGCACATCGACTGCGGCAAGCTCCTCCTGGAGCTCAACCGCCCGCCACGGCCATGTACAAGATGCTCCCCAAGAACGTCAAGATTTTGGACGAGATGGTGAAGCTGACCAGGGCCATGTACCGGTTCCAGATTCTGTTTGTATCGACGGAAGAGAAACGGCAATAGGTGCCATAAATGAGAGCACGTGGGCCTTCAGAACTGTTCATTATTTCGTGTACATGGACGAATACGAGATAAAATACGATCTGAGCGCCACACCCGGAGGATATTGATTGGTCCAGGCATCGGGTTCATCTGGACCCTAGTGCCAAACCGAATTTCCGTATTTTTTGTTACATATAATCTAGTACTCACTCTGTGTTACCTTTAGTTTAACTTAATAAGGACTTGTACAATGTAGATATAATTTTCGTTACATATAATCTAGTACTCACCCTGTCCGAAAAAGAATGTCGCTAAAATGGATGTATCCGGAGGAATTATATATTTGGAAACAGAGTGTTTCTCTTGCATGATAATATTATGGTGGGATTTGGTTAACCATTTACTTTCCAGGTTCGAACCAAAATAACCATTCTGTGCTAAGGAATAAAATAGTTAACCATTAGGTTAATAGGGTTAGAAAGGGTTAACCTGGTTACTGAGGTTCGAACCATTATGAAATATTAAATAAACTCATAAACTGACATATACATGATACAGTGCGGAAGTAAAACTTTCAGCGATCCATCTCATGTATGACGCACGACTGGCCTACAATGGCACATAAACATGGAGGCCTTGCCTCTGAATTAATACAGTAAGTACGATGAAAACATCACCAGTCAACAAGCAAACAAAATCGATCAAAATCAGTACAAAATTACACAATTACCAGCCTCTAACAGTACCAAGAAAGCTACAGAACAAACACTGCATGGGATTCGGGATTCAGAAAACACAGGCATACAACAGTAAGTACCCAATGATTCTTTCAGAATTCTTTGCTCACGGAACTACCAGGCAAACCGCACATTGGCTGAAACAATGATGTTAAGACTGGAACTTCCAATTAGAAAGAAAAGTATGCGTTTTACATTAGCTGCTGTCGTCGGCGTCAAACAAGAATGAAGGAGATGCGCCTATGTCATCACAGCCGGAGGTGAGGGCGTCGAGGTTAGAGGGCAGGCTGGAGGCGCTGGCCGGTGGCCGCTGGGTCGGAAGGCGTTCGGGGTGGAAGCATAGTGCTTAGTAACTATGTGGGATGTGATCCATGTCATCAAAACAGTTACTTTTCATTGGATATTGATTGGACACACTAATGGGTAGGTGCATATATATTCCTGACACAGTAATGGCAACATGTCCTGTTGTAAATTTAACATGTTTAACAAATGATTGAGGTGTAGACAAATTTATGGCAAATGATAGAAATTTGCTTAATTGGACTATTGGTTGAAATTAGAGAAATGTAGCACCACAAACATAGAAAATGAGAATGACAACCTTATCTAAAATGTTATATTGTGCTACCCAGAAGGTTACCATGTCATATTTAGTATTGCCCAAGGTTATCTACTCCTCCTTTGTTCCATCTTACATGGGTGTATTCAGAAAAACTCACTTATATTACTGTAGCCAATGTAAGTTTAATCTTGGATTACTCTCAACAATTTTCAACACAATATCACTTATTTACTGGAGAATAACAATGCTTCAAGTAAAGATCGAAACTATTTACTAATTACTTGCTTAAAATCGTTTGAAAAACTAAATCGTCGTCGAAGATAATCGTAATGAAAATTGAACCAGTTATGGTTCATTGGTAATGTGCAGATATATCATATATGACCATGAAGCAAGACTTCAACTCATGATTTCTTATGGTTCAGATGTATTGCTCTTACCTGTCTCTACACGGTTGCGATGTTTCTATAGGTTGTTGCTATTGAAGTATTGAACATACTGGGAAAGAGATGACTTTTGGTAGATAAAACAAATACACGGCACTATGGTACTTGGTATTTATTCCCACCTAAATCCTATAGAAATCAAGAGTAACTGAATTTCTTAACGTCATTGCTGGCCACAGATGTACTCTAGAACAGAATAAGTACATCAACAAGAAAAAAGCTATGAGAAGTATTATGTTACCTATAAAAAGTAGGTTAATTACCAAGTAATATTTCCCTAGCTTATCTTTAATCCGAATATAAGCCAAGCCAAGGAAATACAGATCCCCACCAACATATAATCTACATTTCTATAGCACATTGATTATCATAACGTATAGAGTCTTAGGAATGACATGTTGTTTCTATTCGGAGCTTTTTCATTCTAGTGCAAAATAGAAATGTTAGCAACAATGTCATGTCTCTGACTATCCATAAAAATAATGTATAGTAGGTCTTCATATTAATCATGACTGTACTCATGAAATGCGTGCAATGCAGCATATGCAGGTCTTGAACTGACGACTTTCAGTTATATCTAAACTCATATATTCCACATAGGAAAAAACTGACCTTATATACCAAACTGTAGGCCCTTAATCTTTTCCCGACATGCTAGATGTGCATTTTGAGAGAAATAGGACCTACTTGACCTTTCGGGAAAAGATTTAGGAGTGCCCGTGCATTTATTTATAAAAGAAGTGGAGTGAAAAAACTTGCACGACACTTGCAATGTCATGATTTAAAACAAACTGACCTTACTTACCAAATCTGTATTATAACGCGCGCTAGCGACCGTACGTACGTTTCGTACGTCGCTAGCGTGATTCGTTTCCAGGCAGTCCTTCGTTAAGTCGCATACCGCTTCGAGCAGAAACAGAGATAAGTCCCTTCCTCCCGTCACACAGGCCCTTCACACCTCGCGTCCTGCATCTCGTACGCCACACCGGCCGGTAGTCCGCGGAGGAGTGGTTAGAGATCACATCCGTGACATGCCGGAGCCTCCTGCCGCTTCAAGCTCGAGCCACCACCTGGTAAGGCCGACGTGGGTGCAGCTGGACCAGAACCATCACGCGTCGGTCATTATGGCCCATATCTCGCAGGCGGAAGCGACGCCGGCGTCCGGGAAGGCCGTGGTGGGGAAGGGGAGCCAGCTGAAGGCGATGTTCCACGACGGCGGCGGACAACGGCTCTGATTAGGAAGAGTTAGACGCGCAGCGCTGGGCAGCGCTAAGGGGGAATAAGAAGGTGCGGACATGCGGGGGCGTGGGGATTCAGTCCAAGGGCAATGGAGCATTGGAGCTGTTGGTGTTGTTTCTTCGTTGTTGTTGATCTGTTGGTGGTGATAGAGATATATAGGACAACACGTGAGAGAGATTTGGATGTTTCGTTCTTCCGTGCCGCCGCTGCCTCGCTGTGCTTTGCCGCCGCCGCTTCGCTGCGTGGCTGCTGAAGAATTGCAGCCAGTTTCTATCAGTATTTATTTTTTTGCTCTTGTTCCGGAGAGAATGAGAATAGCCGGTGCAGGTCTACATATTTTGATCTCTGTAGTTCACTATCACTAATAGAAAAGTTCTGCTGCAACCAGGTGGAATTGCACGGGCAAATAGAACTGTCAAGTGGTACTGAACAATGATTATTGTCCTCCAAATCTAATCGTCAACAACATATCGGACCTGAGTTAAAAAATGTGGAGCAAGAGAAGTACGAGTGATCATATGATAGGCTTCTCTTGCAGGAAGGACTTTGAAGAAACCAAAGAATTTCCTATTACTGCAAATTTGGTTGTTGCCTGAAGATATCACATCACTAAATATCAGTTAAGATGCACTCGGCAAGGGCGTGCATGCACACGATCCTTGCACAAGAATGAATGTTTGACTTAAAATAATTAGAAATCACAATGATTGTTTTTATTATAGCTGAATGGGATAAAGCTCCTTAAGTTTTTGAATCAACATGATTCGGCATAAGCATATCCCATATTGTGCCTATATAATATATTCTACTACTCCCTTTGGTCCGATAAAGCCAGGTATAAGTAGGAGTTGTACTGGTTAGATCCCTTTCCCATGACACATTTAACAGATCGGAGGGAAGGTATTCATATAGAGTTACATTCGGTTAAACAATTGAATTGCTTTTACACCACACTTCGCAATTTAAAGAGTCGACTTTCCGTAAAATAAAATAAAATTTATTTTCATTCCAAGTATTATGTTTCACTTATTACGCCAGCCGCTCTTTTAATCCAAGTCATATTAATGTTGTTGTTCTGTTATTTGGTAAAGGTAGCATATTTTTATTTTAATGTTGTATTATATAAAGATACATTTTTCTCGCGTTGCAACGCACGGGCATTTTGCTAGTTGTAATAATATAAGGGGAGTGAAAAACTTGTACGACACTTTCAATGTCATGATTTACAAGAATACTAAATAGTAGTATTACTGAGGGAACAATGAGAATAAAGATGGTATGTTACCGAAACTCCTCTATTCTGCAACTTTCCATTTATATCTTGTGTTACTATATCAGCCGACAATGGTCATTATGTGGGAGAGAGGATTTGCTAGTCATAGTGGTACGTGCGCACGGTGTAGTTGCCGTTGGATTCGCTTTTAGATCTGTGGTTCGGTGTTGAGCCCCGCCGGTGTGTCGTTGACCGCAGCACGTGCTTGGGTGTTTAGGCACACACCTTTGTCAGCCCGTGCATGCTAATTTGTGGCGGGAATGGTTGAGTTAGCGAGTGGCGCGCGTGCAGGTGCATGCTGTGCATGGCGCGCATTAGCTTTGGCGCCAAGAATTGCCACAAGTGGCGGGAAAAGACTAATTTGCGCGGGAACATGAAATAACGCAATTGCAAGGTCGTTTCATATGCATCTGCACAGGCGTTGGCTGTACTACTTATATAACACAGCTATGCTGTTATCCTGTATGAATTCTGGTTTTTCCATGCGCTGTTGTTTTCTACTGTAGTTGTTGTAGTTGTTGTAATGACCCGTTGTATTCCAAATAACAATAAAATGTTGTTGTCCCGGTGTGTATTTTGCAAATAGCTAATTAGTGTTAACTCTCGCGATCCCATTTGTGCACTCGTTGTTTATCAATCGGAGATGGTCCTGATTGTCTGACTCATTTCGTGCTGATTTGCGTGTGGGTTAATTAAGAAAAGGATGGTGGTCCTGATTGTCTGACTCATTTCGTGCTGATTTGCGTGTGGGTTAATTAAGAAAAGGATGGCATGTGCTGACTCAGTGCCTGCAGTATAACGTGAGTGCTGTACATCCTTTCTGGCCGTATAACGTGAGTGCGAATGGCGTCTGCTAGTCTTCTATAAAGAGATGACGCCGGGCAGTGCACTTGCGCAATGCGAGCCCTGAGAACCAACTAAAGTAGAACTCATTTTCGGCTGGCGATAGATGCAATTGTGCTATCTACAGCAAATTCAAACAGTACACTCAAACAGTAAATTCAAACAGTAAAATTCTTCTACAGTCCAAACCAATAATAGAGATTCTCTTGTATACTGTACACCGACGGCTTGTGTTGACTATGAATGACTAAGTCCCAGGAATTCAAACCAAAAAGATGCGTCAGTGGGGCCTCGTTACTCAAGAACAAGACATGCATGCCGCACTGTTCATTGTCTTCCACCTTCGGGAGCTCATCGCTGAAGATGTCACGGACGTCGAAAACATGGCAGCTCCAGTTACAGATTAAAACAAAACGTGGACGATGGGAGGCTTCTATCATAACGGTACCAGGCATTGAAAAACATTTTTTTAACCTCAATCCTACTTATTCAAACTCTTGAACTTTGAATAAGACAACATCAGTGGGCTTCGACCTAAGCAAGCACATAGAGAAGTTAATCCGATAAAGCAAATGGGCAGCTACTCTGGGGAAATTAGTTCTTCTTCTACCTGTAGGGAGGTTCCTCATACGAGTGTGCTACGTCCAATGAAGTGGAGAGTGCGGAAGTCTGTTGTGATCATCCCATGCGCAAGCTTCGTGTTCAATTCTTGCTTCTAGAGTGGGCATGAATAATAATACATACATGGGTGTCCGTTCGGATGCAATGCGTGAGGACTCAGCACATGAGCTGAGAGCACATCCCATTTGAATTTTTGAATCGGGCTGTTTATATAGCTCTCTTATCCTTCATGTGGGGTCCAATGTTTGAATTCAAAAAATGTTAATCACTGACCATGTGCTGCAAAGCTCGCTAACAAAGCTGGCATGCGGCAGGGGCGGGTGGTCACTACGCCTAAGCTTGTTTGACCGCATGGGCATGTGTCGGCTGCTGCATGGGTGTGTAGGTACCACTATGACTAGCAAGCTTCATTTGCATTATGTGGACATGCTGACAGACAGCAGCCCAAGGGAAACACATGAACACAACACTGAACTGCAGGGCCGCACGGGCTTACAGGCATTTTCTCTATGTTATAGCGGCGAATATGACAGACGATCTTCGTGCAAAACAGCCATTACCTGTTTCTAATATGTGCGTTTGGATAAATAATGCACCATACTTTTTATCTAGCTGAATTCATCATGATCATAGCCCTACCTCTAATTATTAATAAATAATAATCTCCTGGCATGAGATTTTAAGTTTTAAAATGACAATCAATGGCAAGGCTAGCATAGTATACAACCCTATTAAAATCTTCTATGCTTAAACTAATACAAAATGGGAATTCTAGCAAATCTGCAATTCCATAAAGTTAGAAGTGCCTTTGATGGTGTTTATCTTTGAAACCCAATGTTACATAAGATACAGGCCAGAATGGAGAGCCTAAAGGCTAGATTGGCAGCTTGATCTCCATTGCAAAGGTCCAAATGTCCAGTTTCACGGTCTTATTCCAGGTTATTAGATCTTTGTTCTGGGATGATAGTCCTTTGACTTTACGAATGATTGTCTTCCAGTTCTCTAACACCAGTAAGTGTTTTCAAATAACATTCTTTCTTGATTACTACAAGAATTCTGAAAGCCATGTTCTTGATTCTTTGCTCTATTTGGCTGCCAAATGTGAAGTATTTTAGCTTTATACCAAGGTAGTCAATTTGATGAGTAAATAAGCGTGGCTTTATTCCATTAGCCAGTTTAAAAAGGTTACTAGTTATGGAAACGTGCTGCATATCCTTCAACGAGTCATTCAGATCAATTCTAACAATCACTCGTATAGCCCACCCCCGTCACATTTGCCATCGAGGAAACTTTGGTATTGTCAGAAGAGGACAAACTGAAGTTAGCACATGCATGAAAATTATTTGCAAGATTCATCGATCAATTGGCGGACTAACAAGCAACAATATTTCTAGTAACAGACGCATGTCCTCTTATTTTGATAACATTCACATGTGTAGCATGTTGACCATTACTGCAATTGTAACCTTTTGCTTCTTTCTATAAGGGCATAGTAAAATGTATGTTTTATAAATTAGGGTAGCAAGAAAACTATAACAAGCTACAAGATAGGGTCAAATCTAACTAAGAGATAAAATAAATAGTGCTCCGGATAAAAAAAATAGTGCAGAGCTCGCAGTCAATAAGCATTTTCTGTTTGTTCAGTCGGCAAGCAAGTATTATCGTCTACAATTTTAGAAGTTGCTTTCCACTAACCTTTAGATGAAGACCAGAACCACTAATTTGGTACATGGATGTTGGGTAACAAAGCAAATGGAGCCAAGGATGTTTGTCGATGGCCTAAAAATATCTTGTCTGTCACTTGACATTGACAATAATGACTTGAAACATAGTTGATAACTTGTTATAGTAGTATACTTGCCAAAAAAATGTTATATTCAGCAAAACTCAGGCTGTATGAAAATACCAAGGTGGCACTACTACCATTATCACCATTATGTTTCACAGGCAGTGGCAAATAATCCAACAACATACATAGTTGAAAAGATGTCACCAGCACCAAACATTGTAGAAGTAAACATGACAAAAAAAAAAGGAGGAATGACAAGATAGCACCTTCACAAGCCTCATCAAGATAACACATTGATCGCTTGTCGCTGTCAGCCACACTGAGCTCGGCATCAATGGCATTGCGCGCGGTTTCCAGGTCTTCATCGAGGAATATATCCCACTGCCCATCCCACCGGATGAAGAACTCTGTGTCTTCCAGGTACTTGACACGGTGCACATCCCCAGCAGGCGTGAACAGGAAGTCCCCATCAACCAGGTCATAGTTTTCTTTCTTGGTTAAGTTCCACACCTTCTTCTTGCCCTTGATCACCACCAAGTCGTGGCCGAAAGTGTGGTGGTGAGCCGGCTCGACACTTCCAGCTTTGAAGCGGACGTAGGCCGAAGTGGGGCTCTCGCGCACAATTCGCATCTCGCCGCCGGGCATGATATCGACCGGTTCAAACTCCATCCCCTTCCTCAGGCAGCAGATGGCACATGTGGAGTCAGGGGCAGGGGCTGATCCCTCGGGGATGGAGGCCATCTCTTGAGGTGCAACGTCGAGGAATTGCTGAATGTCCTCCGGCCAGGGGACGTTGTAATATCCCTTGGCCTCTGATGAATTCAGGGCGTGAGATCGGACTAGGATTCGATCTAGAACTCGAACTAGCAGAAGGAGAAGAGAGACACGGCAGAGAAGGGAGCAGGTAGAGGGAGAGGAGCGACTAGCTCATTCATTCATTCGATGCCATTCACCGTTCCCGTACAGGCCGTTATAACCCCGGCCTCAACGCACACCACAACACACCCAGCATGGTCATGGGCCTACGCCCACGCCGACCCAAGTACGGCCCACGGCCCACATACTCGACACAACAGATCAATAAAGTCCTAGCTTGCCTGTACTCCGTCAGGTAACACCTCCAGGCGTTACATCACCCGCCGCTGGAAAAATTGCTTGTCCCCAAGCAATTGTGTCAGGAAACTTGGTCTTGCAGAGGTGAAAATCTTCCCATGTTGCAGCTGTAGCCCTCACATTTGGTCAGCTCCTGCGGGATTGCTGCATTGCCATCTACGAAGCACAGGAGAGAGACCTTTGAGTGTGATCTCTTTGCCCTTGTGCTGAAACTGGAGTGTCTTGTTTTTCCAATTGCAAAACATGTCACCTTGGAGGGCTACCCAATCAATACCCAGGATAGCGTCATAAGCTCCAAGTGGAAGCACACACATATCATGTTCAAACGTTTCTCCAGGAGTCCACCAAGACATTTGTTGAACCATTTTGTCACAATGCATGATTTCATTATTTGCCACCCTGACAGTTACCTCTGGAATTGATGCAAGTGGGCACTGCAGCCTCTCAACAAAGGCTGGGCTGATGAAACTGTGGCTGCTGCCAGTGTCAATCAAGATGAGCATCACTTGATTTTGTACCAGAGCTGGGATCTGCACCGTATTGCCCTCTGAAGCTCCTGACAAGGCATTACAAGATAGGGATAACTGCTGCGCCTCTGCAATGTCTTGTAACTCGAGCAGATTCAGCACTTCCGAGGAAAGTTCAGTGGCGTGATCATAGACACGAGTTGGTGGCGAGGATTTTGGTTCAGAGAAAACTGTAGAGAACTCAGCCAACATCTTCTGAATTTCGTGAGGAACATCATGGGTTTGCTCCTTGTCATCGGTTTGGATATAAGCAGTCTCCTGCTTGTACTGAACATAGCATCCAGAAGCGCTGAAAGAGCAATAATGCCACTTGTATGATGTCGACACGGCAGGCAGCAGTGCATCACATATAAATTTGCCTGCAATATTACTCAAGAGCAGATCTTGGCCAATCTTTATGTCTCCAAGAACCCCCATCTGATTAATGGAATGATAATCTTGACCATAATTATTTCGGTTGCGCATGGTTGATGTATTCAGCTGCACGTGACTGAAGCTGCAGAACGCCACATTATCAAACTGCTTGTCTGTAATTTCCGTAGCTTGAATTGGTGTTGCTGACATTGGCAACCGTTGACTGAATATGAAGAGCTCATGGGAAATTTTCTGCACGGTAGTCTGAGTATTGCACCACTTATTATGTGACAAACAAGTCTGGAGCATTCTTAGATTACCAAGAAAGACCACATAGAAAAGAATCAGACAAGTCCATGACTTGTGCACAAACTGAATGAAGCCTTGGGTGGAAATCATCATGGGTGTGCCAAGCATGAGAATAATGGTCAGGATGCCCAGATTCCAGTTTCTAGTAGGCAATTGTGTAATCTGGAGTTGCGACACAAAATTGAAAAACTGAAGAATAATAGCAGTAAGCATGTTCTCAATTTGCAAGTCACCTCTAGCCCATTTTTGCTCCTTCGGCTTCCTGAGAGTATTCTTCCCAGGACTAAATGCATTCTGTCGCCACGGTTGAATATTTTCAAGCAACAAATGATCAGTTTGTATAACTGAATGACCAGGGCTTAAGGCGTTTCTCCTCCATGGGGACACTTCCTCAAAAGCACAAACCTCACTTGCCATTCCATATTTTCCAGGGCAGAAATCACTTCGGGTCCATGCCGGCGACTTGATAAATTCAAAATGATTGTCTTCTGTTGCACAATCTCCAGGGCTGAAACCTCCTCTTACCCAAGGTGGAATCTTATCCAATACAAGATGAGTAACCGATTGCAACGCATTGACATCCGTCACTGATCTACTATCAACACACAAGCTGCACTGCATGACACATTTATCAGCATGGTGTCGCCAACCAAATAAACTCTTGATGCCTACCTTTTGTTGTCCTGGATCCCATGGTAAGACATGTGTATCACAATTGGTGCCATGTTGTTGCATCTCCTGTGAGAGCAGCTGCTGCAGCTTGCACCCTTTTATTGGTACACCTACTCCATGATCGAGAACTTTGTCCATATCAACAGTTGGTGGTGTATCAAACACCTCTGTTGGGTCACCCATGCTTGGTTGCAGAAAAATAGAGCAATCTCCAACACAAGTTAACACCTCAAAGTCCATAGTCAGGTCCAGGAACAGAGAGATACCTCCAACAGTAGTGAACACATCATCCTCAAAGACCTTGTTAGCTGAATCGAGATCCAACTCCAGGAAAAGTGAGAGGCCACCAATGTGAGTGAGTTGATCGTCGAGGACACCCGTCGAACAGGTGGTGGGCGTGTGCTTGCCCGACTTGAGGATGCCGAACCGCTGCATGGTCGAGGACGGCGGAGCTCCCGCAAGTCCAGGATTGCTTGTGGAAAGGATTCCCGACTGCTGAGATGAGTCCACCACTTCAACGGCGCCGATATTGGGGTTGAGACCAACCGTCGAACACTTGGCGGGCACCACCGCGTCTGGGCTGCTGGTGGCGTTGACGCAGCCATAGGTGAGCATGCGACCCAGCGTCGCGCTGATCTGCAGCAAGCTCTGGTGGATGGCGCTCAGGTGCGCCTCCGTCGTTGTTGTCGCCACTTCCATCGCTACCAGATCAAATCGAAGCGGGATTTGGGGATTTTTTTTTTGTGGGGCATTTTCGGTGGAGGATTTGGTGTGGATCGGACGAAGCTCTGATACCACTGTAATATCCCTTGGCCTCTGATGAATTCAGGGCGTGAGATCGGACTAGGATTCGATCTAGAACTCGAACTAGCAGAAGGAGAAGAGAGACACGGCAGAGAAGGGAGCAGGTAGAGGGAGAGGAGCGACTAGCTCATTCATTCATTCGATGCCATTCACCGTTCCCGTACAGGCCGTTATAACCCCGGCCTCAACGCACACCACAACACACCCAGCATGGTCATGGGCCTACGCCCACGCCGACCCAAGTACGGCCCACGGCCCACATACTCGACACAACAGATCAATAAAGTCCTAGCTTGCCTGTACTCCGTCAAGTAACACCTCCAGGCGTTACAGACGTCCCCGGATGCGGGGCAGGGAGCACGGAAGGGGGTGGCGAGCCAGGCGTCCGCGATGGCCGCGGCGGTCTCGGGCGGGGTGGCCATGCCGGAGAGGGCGAGGACATTGCAGGCGTTGATGGAGCGGGTGTTGACGGCGTCGGCGAGGGAGCTGCAGTGAGTGGCGTACACGCCGGGGTACTTGTTGGCGAATATGGTGACGCCGGCGCCGGTGCAGCAGACGACGACGCCGCGGGCCTCGAGGGCCGGGTCGGCAGACGAGGACGTGACGTTGCGGGCGACGGCTGCGGCGGCGGAGTAGTACTTGTCGACGCCGAGGTCGACGACATCGGCGACGGAGGAGTGCGCGCGGAGGTGCGCGACGATGGAGTCCTTGAGCGGCTCGCCGAAGCCGTCAGCGGCCGCGAATATCTTGAAGCGGCGGTTACCGGCGGAGGCGGCCATTAGTAGTGTTGCAGGGCTCGATCTGAGATTGGATGCGGAGCAGAAGGGAAGCGAGTTGGGAGGGGAGAGGAGCTCTGGAGCAGTGGCTAGTAGCGAGCGAACTGGGCCGAGCTAAGAGCATCTCTAGCACAACCCACAAAAGGACAAATCCGCATAATAACTGCCCGATGCGGATTGCAAACCGTAAAAAGGCGGAGAACAGAATCCGCAAATTTATCCAACCCGCAAAAGATTTTGCAGGGCTCGTGAATCCGCGCCTCGGAACCGAGAAAACTAGGTTTCCTCCCCGACCCACAGCCGGAACCTCATCCTCTTGTGTCGTTGGCGCGAGGGAACCTTCAGCGCGCCCGTCCCCGCTGCCGCCGCCACCTCTTTCTCTTCCCCCACTCCGGCCACCGCGCGCCCTGCCCCGGACCGGCCATGAGCGCCACCGACCCGTCCCTGGTGACCGTCCGCGTCGGGGAGGCGCCATCGACAGATCCAGCGGGCCGCGGAGAGCTCGGCGCCGCCGCCACCGCCACCGCTGCTCCATTGGCGCCTGCAATGTCCTCGCCCTCTCCGGCATGGCCACCCCGCCCAAGTTTTGCTTGCGGCTACGAACGTCGTCGTGGCTGCCGCGGGCACTCTCGCCGCCGCGAAGCCGAAGAGGCAAGCGGGGAGGAAAATCAGGGCCAGTGCCGCCGCGAAGGCCAATGCGCCCGTCCCCGCCGCCGCCGCTGCATCCACCGCGCCCATCCCCCGCGCCGCTGCTGCATCCACCGCGCCCGTCCCCGGCGACGGGACCGAAAGGTATGAACTTTTCCAACTCAAAATTGAGCTATTCACTGCGCCCGTCCCCGGCGAGCTGAATTCGTTCATCTTGCAGCACGCAAGCTTTCATGGACATGCTTGGGTCGGTTGACATCGACGACCCTCCGCTCGGCAACTACGGCTACAACGAGTTCGACGGTGGCGTCGATGGTGGCACGGGCGAAGACGACAACGAGGTCGAGGAAGTGGATGGGACAGGCCTGAGTCGGAGAGATTCGAACTACACCATCTTGGAGGACCAAAGCTTGATCCGTGCTTGGAGAGTATTTCTCTCGATGCAACTTCCGGCGTTGATCAAACCAAAGACCGGTATTGGCAAAGGGTGGAGGACAAGTTCTTCCAACTCATGCCACGCAATGGCCGAACGGTGCCCCGGACCTATCGATCACAACAAGGCCGTTGGGAAACTATCAAAACTTCATGTGGTCGATGGAGTGGATGCTTGCAACAAGTGATCAATGCTCCTCCGTACCGTGGAGGGTGATTGGGTGAGTTTGTTCACCATTGTTCACCACGTGTTCTCACTACCTGTTCACCATTGTTCACCATTTGTTCATCATTGTAGGACCGCATCGCGAGAGAAAGGTACTTGGACATGCCCGCATCCAAGAAGAAGCCGTTTGTCCTTGATCATTGTTGGAAACTTCTCCAGCATAGCGAGAAGTGGAAGTTGAGGGATCAAGAGCCAAAAAAGGGGAAATTCGTGTTGAGGATGACTCCGATGATGAACAAGGTGGGAGGAACAAGAACAAGCCCGAATGCAACAAGAAAGCCAAGGAAAGAGTGGCAAAGCAACCTGAGGCAACAAGCTTGATAGAGAAGCTTGATGAAATGGTGAAATCCAATGAGACCATGGTGACCAAGACATTGGAGGCAAAGCACCAATTGGCCGAGAGGAAAGCTCAAGAGAAGAAAGAAAAGTGGGAGGTGCTTCGTGAAGAAGGGAAGCGGAAGATCGAGATTGAGGCCAAAAGAGCCTCGGCGGAGGAGAACAAGTCCGTGGCCAAGCTCTTGGCCGAAGAGAACAAGATCATGATGATGAACCAAAGTGAAATGGATGAAGTCACCTTGGAGTGGCATGAAATCGCAAGGAAGGAGATATTGCATCAAAGGAAACAAGCGATGCTAAAAGCTAGCGGTGGTGGAGGTCTCGGCGGTGGTGGAGGTGTTGGTGGTGGAGGTGAAGGTGCCGGCGATGGTGGAGCTGCCGGCAATGGTGGAGGTGGTGATGCTAGCACGGTGTAGGGCCTTTCGATGATGCGGATGGTGTTTGGAAGCAATTTTTTGGTCACACGGATGGAAAACTAGTTAATGGCCGTCTTTAGATTCAAGGAACTACTTAATTTGCTATATTTAATGTCGAATTTGTAAGCAATTTGACATACTACGACATTCATGCCTATCTTGTTGTTTTGCATATGTAGTTTCTGAACGCCGCGCGGCGGAGCAGAACCGCAAAACAGAATATTCTGTTTTGCGGTTCTGCTTTGCGGGTTCTGCTCCGCCGCGCGGCGTTTCGAGCCAAAAAAACGCGAGTTTGCGCGAACTGCAAAACTGTTTTGCGGGTTCGCGTTTTGCGGGTTCTGCTAGAGATGCTCTAAGCAAGAGATGACGAGTGGACGACGGACATAATAGTGGACTTCTTGTCTCTGTTCCGGATGAACGGTTTTTAGATAAAAGGTAGGGTGTGACTAAGTCTATTGAAGAATTAAGTTAAATTTCAGGCATCCTAAAAAAAGTATAGGAATAGTTATCCATTGATTCTTGCACTAGTAGGAAAAGGGTTATAGATAGGTTGGCATTCTGTGGCGCACCCTTAATTGGTGCGCCACAGAAATATTTCTGTGGCGCATGGCAGCAGGTGCGCCACAGAAATTTTGGCCTTTCTGTGGCGCATCTGGTGACCATGCGCCACAGAAAGTTGGTTTTCTGTGGCGCATGCCCGGCCATGCGCCACAGAAAGTCAAACTTCTGTGGCGCATGGGTGCCCATGCGCCACAGAAATCCTGTGGGTCCCACGTGCAATCATTGGGCCTAGGTCCATCTGGAAATTCTGTGGCGCACCGTGGCTGGTGCGCCACAGAAACCCAACATTCTGTGGCGCACCCCTCACCATGCGCCACAGAATGTTAGCTTTCTGTGGCGCACCGTGCGCCACAGAAAGCTAACATTCTGTGGCGCATGGTGGGAGGTGCGTCACAGAATGTTGACCCAGATCCACAAAAAGGTGGCAACACCCACTTTCCCCATGTGACCTTCTTCATTCTCCCCCATGCATCTAGCTCGAGCTCCTCCTCTCTCCCATGTCATTTTGACCATCCTATTATCCATTATTTGTTGTTAAACCTATTTTGTTTGACATATAATTGGTGAGGGCTTAGGGAGAGCCTCCAAATATATTCTCCTCCTCTCTTTTTGTCCACTATTTTCTCTCCATCACCACACACTCTCTCTCATCGATCACGGTCACATCTCGGCAACGGATCTAGATCTACTAGTGAGTATTGTTGGATGAATATGTGTGTACATGAAGCTTGTGTGTGTTGTGCATGTTGTTGCCTTTTGTTGTTGTGTTGCGCCGGCGTGGTGCATGGATGTTTGCCGAAATGTTGATTCATTTCCATTTCGGTAAATTTTTGCACCACATATGTCCTACTTCTAGGGGAAGTCATGCCGAATTTTTTTGTCGAACATTTCCGACTTAATAACACATACTCTATATGTATACCGCGTAGGCGACCATGGTCATGAAGATGAGCTCCAGTCGAATCAACAACTACAAGGAAGAAGCGAAGGCGGAAATGATTCGGTGCAACAGGCGCCACATACGATGTCCGTGTAGAAGTAGCAAATTTGTGAGATGGATCGACCCTGATTCCGGACAATTGGAGGAACACCTGCTCAGGCGCGGTTTCATGGAAGGCTTCAATGAAGCGCCGACAGCAAATGTTGCGCCTGAAGACGAGGGCGGGCAAGATGATCGTGACGAAGGAGATGCCGACGGACATGGTCATGATGAAGGAGTAGATGGTGGTGGAGAAGACGCGAACACGCCGCAGAGCTCGCTAATGTCGGCCTTGATGGAGTCTCATGTTCAAGAACTACTCCTCAAGGAGGCGAGGACCGTTAGAGAGAAAGCCAAGCTGACGCAAATGGAGATAGACGGAAGACTCCGTTGTATCCAGGGTGCCGGTCACAGGATACGCGCTTGCAAGTAACGCTTGATGCTCTGCAGATGAAGTCGGGAAACAAATGGACCGACGTGAGCTTCAACAAGAACATGAAATTCTTCCACGAGCGTCTTCCCGAGGGGAACACATTGCCAACTAGTATCGAGGAGGCCAAGAAAGTCGTGTGCCCTCTTGACCTACCGCACGTTAAATACCACGCCTGCATCAATGATTGCGCAATTTATCGGGGCGAGTACGAGGACAGAACCACATGTCCGGTGTGCGGCCAAGGACGGTACAAGAGCCATGGGAAGAAAGGTCCTCACAAAGTGGTATGGTACTTTCCTATCACTCCCCGTCTGCAGCGGTACTTCGTGGACCCTAAGGAAGCAAAGTTCATGCAATGGCACGCGGAAAGGGAGAAGCCTGAAGAAGATCCGGAGAAGCGCAGGATGTGTACTACATTTGATCCTAGTTAGGCGGTGAACACTTCATTTGTAATGTGTAGTGTGAAATGATGAATTTTTGTTTCTATCATAACCAATTTATTGTGTAAATTAACATTCGGCACTTTTGTGACTATGTGTATGTATCTCGGGCACACTAAGTGATATGTGTGATGAAATAGTGATTAATGTGTGTCTGTTTATATACCTGTCAAATATATCTGTATTTCTGTATAAATCCTGTATTTGTACAGCAAAATGAAAATACGTGTATTATTGTTTCATATTTCTGTGGCGCACGCTTTTCTTTTTTTGTGGCGCACCACTTTCTGTGGCGCACCAGGCGTGGGTGCGCCACAGAATTCCTCTGCATGTTGCCTACCCAGCTATTTCTGTGGCGCACGGCCTAGGTGCGCCACAGAAAGTGGGTTTCTGTGGCGCATGCCCATGGTGCGCCACAGAAAAAAAAAATAGTGGCGAGGATTCTGTGGCGCACCCAGCAATTCTGGGGTGCGCCACAGAATCTCAATTTGGTGCGCCACTGATAACCCTTTTCCTACTAGTGTTGCGGTAAAAGATCGGGCAAACATCTACATAAAAAAAGATGTTTAGAATCTTGTTCACCAGCTGAGTTTGACAAAATTACATAAATTTAACATCATCTTCAATGGAGGTGTGGTCGGAGGAAATGGGCCATGACCATCATCAAACTCCAAGCAGCTACAATGTTAGCAATAGTGGGAGAATTGTAGTGTTCATAAAGTTAATGATGACTATTTTCATGATGTTGTGTGTGATGTGTTGGTTGTAAGTGTTAGACTAGGTAATGGTGTGGTGGTAGTGTGTAATGATGCTTTTAGCTAAGACTAGGTAAGGGTATACCGTATCACCTTAAGAGCATCTCCAACCACGGTTGCCAAAGCCTCCCTAAACGTCCCGGCGGACAGCCCGGACGTGGTTTGGGCTGAAATATGCCACCCAGCGGCCCCCAAAGCCTCCCTAAACATCCGAGCGGTCCGGCTCCACCCAAAGCCAGCCCATATGTAGGCAGGGTTTGGGGCCGCCCGGACGCGTCCGCCACGTCGGATCTGTCAAGGCGGCTCCACCAAATTTGAAGCCAAATTTTGGCGCCGTCCACTTTCACTTATCCCCTTCTCCGCCTCCAATTCTCGTCGGAAGTTTTCATTCCTCCCGCCGCGTCCACCTGCAAATCCGGATGGAGGCGGAAGGAGACATCAATTCGGTTGAGAATGGCGCATCCTCCCAGTCCGTCGAGCAAGCGGGGGACGCGGGGCTCAAGCCAGAGACCGTTGCGCGGCGCCGCAAGCAGCGCCAACGCGAGCTCGAGCGCAAGGTGAAGCAGGAGCAAGCGGCGCTGGCGATGGCGCTGGAGGCGGAACGGATTGCCAACACGGAGATGCAGGACGACGAGTCGGTGCTGACCACGCCCGTGCCCGTCGTCCGACGCTCTACGCAGGTGCCGGGTTCTGCCTGTCGTCATGGCTGCAAGAAGGTCGACATCCTCCACGACGAACTGGGAGGAGCCGGGCCTCATCGCGGATGAGTACCCGTCGCAGGTTCCGCCGACGCGGACGAGGAGATGATGGGGAGTCTCCGCTGCTCCAGCGGACGCGAGCTTCTTCCGGCGTCACCGCCACCGACGTCACCAACAATTTGTTCGACGAAAGTCAAATTGACTTTGCGGTATGAATCTCTATCTGAACTTCAATTCTCCGAGTCAATCTTAGGTCCGTAGTTTAATTCTTAGCATGCTTAGGATGATAAGCATGAATGTATGATGGAATTGATCCGAAATGGGGTCGATTCGCCATCACAGGATCCGTTGGCAACCACACTTCCTCCCTTTTACACAATGGGTGAGGACGAGCCGGCGGAGATTGCGACGGTAAGGAACAAGGTGAAGGCCAAGTAGGTGTACACGCCAAGAGGCACTTCGTACACTTCTTTTGAAGATGTCTTGCTTTGCCTAGCTTGGTTAGCCACAAGCATGGATGCTATATGTGGAACCGAGCAAAAGGGCACAAGGTTGTGGGAGAAGATACATGCCCACTTCCATCACCAAAAGGAATATGTGCAACCCCACCCAATTGTGTCTGACCGCAATGTCGGCTCTCTCCAACATAGGTGGGCTTCGATTCAAGAAAGTGTCAACAAATATTGCGGTTTTCATGCACAAGTGGTGAACCGAAATCAAAGTGGTGTCAACGTGAATTCACATGTAAGCTCTTTTTTTGCGGTTTTCATTGCTCTATTTTTTTTGCTTGCTAGGCTAGTTTGGCCGCCACTTTGGACCATCAAACGGAGAAGAAACCCTTCACCCTCTCACATTGTTGGCTAGAGTTGTCCGGGAAGCCCAAGTGGATGTCCCAATATGATGATCACAAGAATCTGGCCAAGAAATGGAAGACCAATAATGGATCATGCTCTTCCATCCCAATTAGACTTGATAAAGAAGATGGGCTGTCTGAAGCCGGAGGTGGCCGGAAGAGGATGATGATGGGGAGGAGGTGGGAGAAGGATCGGGTGACTCGAGACGGCACCGCCACAAAGATGTCCACCACATGGAAGGACATCTTCTCAAAGAAGGATGAATCCATGCACAAGTTGGATAAGGAAAGAGAGGACAAGAAGGCCGAGAGGTATGACGCCTTCTTGGTTTTGCAAAGGGAAAGAATGGAGTTTGATCGCCTCCGGCTCAAGGAGAGGATGCACATTGAGAGGGCGAGGTTGGACATGGTGAAGGAGGAGGCTTGGTTGAAGGTCCAATTAGAGCAAAAGAAGATGGCGGGTGCCTATGCCATGGAGCAAGAGAAAATCACGATTGCAAGGATTACGGTGGAACAAAGGATAATGTTCCAAGACGCTTCCCTCTTGGATGAGCCAAGCGCAAAGTGGATCCTCATGATGAATAAGAGGATCTCCGACCGTGACCTCGGCCTTGATGGCTTCGGTGGAACCGCCCCTTGAAGAAGAGAAGATCTCCGCATTCTTGTATCGGACAACTTGTTTAAACTTTGTTAACTTCATTTGAATTTGAACCTCCACGTATTGTAATATGGATCTGGTATGTATCGGATCGACGTTGCATGGCTTGCATGGTTTTGGAGACAATTGTTTGGGGATATGGTTGTAGAGCACTACTTTTGGGGGTCGTCCGGTCGGTGTCCGCAGACACGTCCGGACGCGTCCGCGGACACTATGAGGTTGATTTTGGGGCCTCCGACTGGAGATGCTCTAACATTATCAGAAGTAGCAACTGCTCCCCCCGTTCCATAATATAAGACATTTTAGCAAACTATTTTAGCTTGCTAAAACATCTTCTATTGTGGTACAGAGGTAGTAGTAAAAACTGTAGCAAGACATAATAACAGATAACATAGTTCATCCAAACTCATCAAACATGCAGATTTCCCTTGGATTTCTTGATCACTTGTCATGTCTACCATCAAGTACTGGTATTTTGGCCTTCATATGATTACTTGATTAGCCATCTTCAACTTTTTCGCCTCCTTCTCTTGTTCTCTCTTCATTGTTGCTTCTTGTGCTTGCTCAGCCATCTTCAACTTCTCTACATCCTCCTGTTTCGCCTCCTATATGACATCATATGGAAATATATTTAATTTTCACAAAACTTGGTAAAATTTCACACAATTTGATTTATTTAAATATACGTCTTACCTTAATTGGATAAATCATACAGTATATAGGATTGCGGTGTTTCATAGTGACGTTTTTGAAATAGGCGAAAATTACAATGTTCGATCCACCCGATCCCTAGCAAAAGTCAACGAATCCAGTCAGAGTCCAACCGTTGGCCTCCACGTCGCCACGCCGCCCCCACCCACCAAGGGAAAGAGACCACGCCTAGCGAGATTCAACTGATTTCCCCGGCGACGCAACGCCGACGAGGGGGTCGAGGCGGCGGCGATGGCTCGGGAGGTACCGCCGGAGGAGTCCAACCGGTGCGTGCGCGGGTGCTGCCGCAGCTCCTCCATCCCGCTCCACCTCCCCGCCGCGTCCTTTTCCCTGCTCTCCCCCATCGCGCGAGGTAAGTAGCGAAACCTGCCCCATGCTTGCTTCTCCTCCTCCCTGTTGTTGGCGTGTGGTGATGGGGGCACGGGAAATGCGGCGGCGATGTGATGTGACATGACGTGACGCGCCGTGCAGGGTCGGAGAGCACGGTGTACGAGGCGCGGCTGGGGGAGAGCGCGTCGCGGCCAAGAAGCCCGTGCTGTCCACTTCCGACGACCTCGACAAGTTCCACTATCAGCTCCAGCTCCTGTGGTCTGTACTCTCTCTTTCTCTACTGCACCGCACATGCCTCATTGATTCACAAATGCCCCGTACTCCCGATGACTGCCAGGGAAGCCATTGCTGAAGTCAGAACTGATGTGCATTTGCTAGCCTGCTCGAGACGTCTGATTGGAATCATATGGAGAATAGGCTAGTGTGCTTGTGCCGCCATTTGGCTTCAGGTGTTAACAATGCCGGATCCAGGATTTTCACAGTTGGGTGTACAAAGTTTGGAAAATTCTACTCGCAGTCAACATTATAGAGAGCAGTGGCAAGAATCAAGTACAAAATTGTGGCAACATCTCACATAAACCAGAAAGATATACATAAATAAAAACCTAATACAGAAAACCCATTTATTATGGACTGGAAGGAGATACAGTGTCATCATGCTTTTACCTGCAAAAAAACTCTCCCTCAAGGATTAAAACCAAACTATCAATTAAGTATTGCGTCCACATATTGTTTCTTACCTTATTATTAATACAAAGATCCATGGAACTGGGCAACTAATTATATTTATTCCTCAACATCGGCATATGCGGCACAGTCCCATGACTCTCATCCAAAGTTTTCATCCACCAAGATTCGGTCTACCAACGCTGAACCTAAGTGCAGCTTCTTCTCTTGGCTAGTGCCTTACAGGAGAATTCTTACTGCTGACTTGCTTGCCGCCCGTGGTTGGCCACATGATCCCAGATGTCAGCTTTGTCTTCAGGCCCTGAACACCCACCTTTGTTGCTTTCCATAGATTGCCTCTTTGTTGCAATTTGGAATCATGTGAAAACCTGGATGGGCAGGTGGGGAGGCCACCTCCCCCCCCCCCCCCCCCCCCCCCCCCCCCCCCCCCCCACACACACACACACCACCACCACCCACACCCTGTGGGTTTATGAGCGGTGGGACAAGATGCCCTCTTTGGATTCTGAAGTCATTAAGCGTGCAGTGGGGTTTCGGTCTCCACACTGTGGAACATCTGGAAAGAGAGAAAGCGTCATATCTTCAACGGGAATGGGTTTAAGATGCCGAGTTGAGTGATGGGGTTGACTGACCACATGGGCAGGGTCAGTTAAGGATAGAAGGCCAGGATGGGAAACTACTTTTGTATATGTACAAATGGTACATCTGTTCATACATATAACAATCATACACTATATACATCTGATGAGGAAAAGTCCTCAATCTTCACGGATTGACGGGGATGTGAACGAACGCACGCAAGAACACGAGGAACACGAAGAACACCAAGAAGAACGCCCCGAACACAAGAACACACGCAAGATACAAGAACTGTTTCCCTTACCGGTCGGTCCAACCGGTCCAATAGAATCCACACGAAGGTGGAGAGATCGGCAAGTAGATACAAGAAGGGATCTTGGATGGTTGTTTCTCCAACGTCAACCGAACCGCTCCAATAAAGTCACCCGAAGATGAAAGATTGGCAAGTAGTCAAACTACAAGTAGAGGTCTTGAATCCACAAGGGGATCTTCTCCACTAGGGGAGGAACCATCCCCACCAGGGGAGGAAGGAGACCTTTGAGAAGAAGGAGTCTAGCTCTACTCTAATCTCAAAACATAGTCTATCTAGATCTGGAGAGGTAGGTGCCTATATATAGGTTTGACCCAAAGGGGTAGGTGGGAAAGGGGTACAAGGGCTTCAGCCCGTTCACTGCACGCAGGCAGCGGTAGTACCGCTGGATGCTGGCGGTAGTACCGGACCTGGTAGGGTGGCGGTAGTACCGCTGCATCTGGCGGTAGTACCGTGGCTCTCTCTCGAATATAATTGCACTTCTCCAGTGGTAGTACGTGGCCGGTACCGGACAGATACCGTTGGATCCAGAGAGCATTCCCGGTTGCGCGGTAGAGGTGGCGGTAGCTGCAGCGGTAGTACCGCTCCTGGGTCTTGGCGGTAGTACCGCTAGGCACGGGCGGTAGTACCGCTGCTGGAGCTTCCGCTTCTTCAGCCTGGGTCATCTGGCGCCTGGCGGTAGTACCGCTGTGTGCAGCGGTAGTACCGCTCCTGGAGCTGCTGGCTCCTCTTCCTTCTCCTCTTCCAAGCCACCGTCTTGTCGGACTCCATTCCTCGTGCGCCTTGGCCATCTTCCCGTGGCTCGTACTCGTCATGACTAGCAATACAAAGTGACGATGGTCAAGTAGTATACCATTCCAAGGTGTCATATCGAGGTTCACATAGAGGAAGGAGTTCACCTTTGATGTCCATGGTGACTTGTGGTATGTTGGGTTGTTCAGGGCAGGTTGCACTACATCAACATCTATACACCTGGACGCTAACAGTTTGGGACATAAAAATGAGAATAAGTCGTTTCATTACGAGCTCACACAACTGGAATGGCGTCGCGGCACTGAGTTCTTGTAAAGGATCAGAACTGTTATGTAGGAAGCTGCCTAGCCGTATCTAACTATATATCCCAGACATACAAGTGTATTTCTGGTTATCTCCTGCCATTGTATAGTTAGAAAATGCAATCGTATATATGGTCTTCACGTACTTTAATGAAAGCTATGTTTTTTTAGTGGTTACTGCCATATGGTCAGAAATAATTTTTACATCCTGAAGAATTACTATTATCAGGTTTCTAGTTTCTTGTATTTATTTGGGGATTACAATGTACATGCAGTGAGCTGGATCATCCAGGGTTGGCAAAGCTGATTGCAGCACATGCACGTCCTCCAAATTACCTGATGTTCTTTGAATTCTTTGAGCCTCCAAACCTAGCAGACAAGATACATGTTGAGGAGTGGAGCCCTTCTATCCAGCAAGTGGTCAACATTGCCAGCTATCTAGGTCCTGCTTTGTTACTCCATTTTTCTCAAGATTTTGTTTTGGCATGTATTTTGTTTTCAGATGTTATAGTAATGATATATTGACCAATATATCATTGGATTGGTAATTATAGAAAATATGAGTGAAGTTTCATGAGAGACTGTTTTAGAAAGGTTTACGTTTTCGGTAATCGTGCTTTCTTTTAAAATGATTTATTTAGATCAGAATTATATATCTTTTATTTTTGACTTGATTGGTATCCATACAAATTGTTGTACATAGGATCTCTTTTCTTGATTGGTGAGTACTTTTAGTAGTTTCACGTGTTAGTCTCCAAGGGTGAATAAATGAAAAAAACATTGGTATCGCTCACATGTAGCATTTATTTTCAAGTAATATAATCGCGTACTTCACTTGCCCTCCTGTTTGTCCCTAGTACTTTTGGAAGGTTTTACACAACATTCTTTACTACTGTGTTATATACTAATTCATTCTGGTATGGTGCTTCCAGTTACAAGGCATGCATGCAACACCAATATTAAGCATGCAAATTAAGTCATTGTAATGCTTAATGGACTGAAAATGATCTTCATGCCATAGAAAATGCAATGATGATAATAAGCTCAAGTTAAAGCCAATGTCTCAATTGACTAAGCAGTGGTGTTAATTATTTATGCATCAATACTATTCTAATTCAGAAATAGTAATGTGTGGTTGAATTTATTTATTCTTGCCAGATATGTCTTGCTGGATCCTAATCTTAGTTGGATGTTACCGCTCTTGCAAAACACACGAATTACCAATTTGACATTGCTTTTCACTGTGTTACAGCAAAGACTCTCCGATACCTACAAATCCTTGGGATAGTCCACAGGGATATAAAACCAGCAAATATTTTGGTATGTTCCTTGCATTTTTCTTTTATCTACGTGACATACTCTTAAGTTACATTCTTTGAACACATAATGATTTTCTTATGTTTGTTCAACGTATTGATTTTTATGATTCTGTACAGCTAGATAAAGATCTTCTCCCACGTCTAGCAGATTTTGGCTTGGCTATGTACCAGAAGGATATTAAAAGTGTTTCGGTTGAAAACTGGAAATCATCTGGCAAGCCTACTGGTGGTTTCTATAAAAAGAATATGGTTGGAACACTAATTTACATGGCACCAGAAATTTTGAGAAAGGACTTACATACAGAAAAGTCAGATGTATATAGCTTTGCAATATCAGTAAAGTAAGGCATTTCTCTTATAGAATTACTATAACTAGGTCGTATCTCATCTTGTCTGTCGTACAATCAGAGTACAAACTACAGAAAATGTGAAATCTTTGTACGATATTTTTGTCCTGCTGGCAGAATGTTCAGCTGGTGTGACTTCTTACATTTAAGACCGCTCGTTTCATCTGCAATTCCACATCTGGGAAGATGGTGATTGCAGCGGATGCCACATCTCTATGGGAGGGAGGTGGCATCTCACACATAGATACATGCTGCATAACAGTTTCTACTAGATGTCACCTATCACGTCCAACATGTGTTTGGTACTGGCATTTGCACGACACTTCTGTAACATATGTCAATTAGGGCTATGTTCACACAATGTCCAGGAGCATAACTTTTAGTGAAACTTGATATATGGTATTTTCTGTATTATATTCTCTTTTATTTGTACAGAAGACATTGATTTCATGTTTATTTTTATTTGGATGTTGGATTGATGTTATACACATATGCATTGAGGTTTGCTGGATTATATATCTGCTCTTTAATTTTTAGGAAATTGGGTAAACAACCTGGACCAAAACAAAATCACGGTAACAAATAGAACTGTTGCAAAAATCTTCGGTTCGAAAATAACGTTGCCAAATATTTTATGGTGGAAAATAACACTAGGGTTATTTTGCCGTCAGTTGGATGCTGAAAAGTGGAAACATCATTTCTATCCCTTCTGGTGCTTTTTGTATTTTTGCACCCAAAATTAGATTTATTTGGAGTCTCATACTTCCGTACCTACTTTTTACTTTGATACCTTTTCAACTTTGGTTTTGCTGTACAAATTTGTCGTCACCGTTTAGACAGAAAATGGTAGTTCATATTCCATAATAAAATATATTTCTAATTTTATGATTTTACATGTTACCGCCTGATTTCCCATTCAATTTTATCATTTCACAGTGAGCTTCTTACTGGTGTGGTGCCTTACACAGATCTGCGAGCAGAAGCACAGGTGCAAATTTTATTTTATTTTACTTTTAATAGCTCCACAGTCTATGAACATTGTACTATGAACAATTTTGTTGTATCTACATGATTGCTTTGGAATTCTATCAAATTTTAAATTTAAATT
The DNA here is from genome assembly GCA_947311845.1 of Poa pratensis. Classification (NCBI taxonomy): domain Eukaryota; kingdom Viridiplantae; phylum Streptophyta; class Magnoliopsida; order Poales; family Poaceae; genus Poa; species Poa pratensis. The sequence continues at coordinate 56,741,900 of CAMZMU010000042.1, forward strand.
TTGGTTTATGATTTCATGCTAATCTAACATGCATAAGGGCCAATCAGTATAAAACTCTAAAGTGTGTAGAGTAAATCATATAGTAGACCCTGATCTTGTGATGCGGTCAAGTCACACTTATAAGCTATACATTTCCACCCAACAACTTGTTTATTTGGTTCGTCGCACTTCTGAAGCATCCCAGACTGTTTAGTTTTGCTCGTATGGTAGGTTGACCCTGCTCAGCATAGCATGTGTTCGTGTGCATAACAGGTTGGTTAAAGGGAAGATTGATTAGTTCAACCCATCTTAAAAAGAGAAACTGTCGTGAAACCGAGTTGTTCATCAACCACCATTTTCTACCCCGGAAACCTAAGTATTAGTTAGGTTCAGGGTCCAGATGTGCTCTCTGCTAGCTTTTTCGACAACTGTCTTTGATTTGATCCAAGTTTGGGCAAGGTCAGCATGCCATATGGCCAAAGTTAGGCAGACTTAGCTACTTATAGACCTGTGATGAACAACTTCAAGAAACTATGTCATGCTAGTGTTGAGACCCACACTATAATGATATTCCTCTATAGCTAGCTGAGATGTGCATTTATGTTCTCCAAATGACAGCTCACTCTATCTTTCTTTAGGCACACACTGTTCTTGAAATGACTTACACCGAACAACAACTTACATCAGCTATTGTTTCTCAAGGATTGCGCCCTGCTCTTGCCCTCTCAGAGTCTGGCTCTCCACCGAGTCTCTTGTCACTTGTTCAGCGCTGCTGGGACCCTGATCCTGAACAGAGACCATCATTTCAAGATATAATTCAAGAGCTAAATGTAATACAGAAGCACTTAGTTACATATTATTGCCCTCCACCATCTTCTGCGAATATGAGTCAAAAGGGCAACGCGGAAGTACACCATTATCAAGAAGCATTAAACTGGTTCAACCAAGGGGAAATGTTAACAAAGAAAACAAACAAATCAGACCATACTGTGCATCCTTGGTCTGATTCTTTTGATCAGTCCTCTGTCTCTATGTATCGTCCAATTTTAAGTTGGGGGTCTTTTGCAACATGTGGACGAAGAGAAACAATGGAAGATACCCATTTTATGCTTCCCTGCATGTCTGAAGAAAAAGACGTGCATTCCTTTGGCATTTTCGATGGACACAGAGGTTCAGTGTTCATTTACTCTTATGTGTTGATTTCTACTAAGTTTTGAATTTGCATACGTTACACAATATTCTTACAGGTGCGGCAGCTGCGGAGTTTTCTGTCCGAGCAGTTCCTGGATTTCTGAAGCAATTTGGCCGCACTACTAGGTTCGTGTTGAATGCAAACTATCTGGATCGTTTTTTCTCATCTAAAGTTTTCACGGAGTTCGTTTTCTGTTTAGCCCGACTGATGCCCTTGTAGAAGCATTTTTGAAGAGTGACACAGCGTTTAGAGAAGAATTAATTATTCACCAGAAGTCAAAAAGGATAATCCAGAAAGACTGGCATCCTGGTTGCACGGCAGTGACCGCACTGATAGTGAGAAACAAGCTTTTTGTCGCAAATGCTGGTGACTGCCGAGCAATTCTGAGCCGTGCTGGCAAACCATTTCCCATGACTAGGGTTGGCATTAATTCTCTGCTTTTCCCCTATTGTACAGATTAGCACATAATGTAACTTTCTTTTTGTTTGCTTTAATAGGATCATGTTGCTAGTTGTGCTAAGGAAAGAGAGCGTGTTATAAAGGAAGGGACTGAAGTCAGATGGCAAATAGATACATGGCGAGTTGGCGCAGCTGCCCTTCAGGTGCTCACGTTGTTTTGTTTTTTCTGACATGTACTGGCTTGAGCGCACTGAACTGCTAACCATCTGCATTTAGCAAAAAATATCTTAACATCATGTTTCTGTGTTATGTGTAATACATAGAAGAAATACCAAAACTTATCTAAAAGTAGGGATGAAAACGGAGTGGAAATGGATGGAACTGGGTGCTGCCACATCTGTTTTTTTTTTTTTTGCGGAAGCGGAAACAATAACAGAAACACCGGAAATGAATACGGAAACAGATAAGGACCGAATACGGTGATTACACAGATACAAAAGCGGAGGATGGGTGAGCGGCATGGAGACACCGTGGCGGCGGTATGGTGTCCCTCAACCTAGTATGTGTGGGGTGCGCCTGTACAATTATGGTAGAAGGTCCAAGGGATTGCATGATAATCTAGTGCAATAGGTTTGGTTGGGCCTCTTTTCCAGAGATTTGTAAGACCCTGCTGGGCTGGGCCACAGATAGCCTGTGATGCCACACTAAAACGGAAAGTTCCGTAGTTGCCGAAAACGGCAATTCCGTTTCCGCGGAAGTTCCATCGGAAAACGTTGTTCCGTTTCCACTTCCGCTAAATTTTCCGTTTCCGTTACGCAAAATTCCGTTCCATTTTTTCACAGAAAATTAGGACACTTTCCGCTCCGTTTTCATCCCTATCTAAAAGTGTATGTAATTTCCACTCAGTTTAGCATTTTCCAAGACTTAGCATATAGCATAATTAAATAAATGAGCAAATTTCATTCTAATGCATGTTGAGCTCCAACTGTCAAGCTGTCTAGTACTTTGCTCTTGAAGCTACGGGTTGTTTTTAACTGAGCCTCGAGACTAAAGCTTCATGTCCTGGGCGTACCAGTCCAATAGGAGGTGCACCAAGGGTCAAGGAAATTGGTCCTTAAGGATTAGTCTCGTTAGATTTACTTTCCTTGATATAAGCTTTTCATAGGGTTTAAAACAGATTAGATGTATCTGTTATTGAAGATGAGATTTAACTAATTTATTTCTCCAGTTTTCTGCCTCCTTGCCTTTGATGTGTGGCTTCCTTCAAGGTGCCCTTGCACCTCTTTGGTCCAGGGTCACCTCGAGCAAACCTTAGGGCCATTAGCACGCAATGAATGGTTTAAGAGTTCCATGTTTCGTTTGGATCAATAAGATCCTGAGGGTATACACACATTGATAAGTGGGTGCTACATAGGATAAAGAAGGACAAGTCTGGAAGTTCAGGGTTCGTTTTAGACTACTAAAGTTTAAGGAGATGTGGACTCGGGGTAAGTCCATAGGAAAAATTTACCTTTTTCCACCCAGAAACTTAAAAAAAAAAGTTTCAAGTATGCTTTGAATTGCGCATTTGAAGTTATGGGTGCCCCATGCACGGCGGAGCTTAGTTTATAAAAATGCATGGATATGTTGCCAGATTAGTAACTTTGTATATGTGACGTAATTAATGCAGCTGTATGCGCCTACCAGTTTACTTCTATAGAATTTTATGTCCTGACTCCAAAGTTGGGATTAAGCATTTCTGTTTGTAATTTTAAGTTGAAGGCAACATTTAACAGTAAACGGTCAATGTACGCCCCACCGATTTGTGTTTATACTTATTATAATACTGTTATAGCCCTTTACACGGTTCTAGTACTACAAAGTCAGATGATTATATAGTACTATACAGTAAAAAAGCATATTCTACGTCTTCTCTACACACAGAATGGAATTCCCAACAATTTGTTCATGGACACTGCAGAACTGTAAGATATGACAATGTTATGCTTGCAAAATGCTTCATACTAGATGTCCCACGCATGACCTAGTATGTTTACGGCCAACATGGAGGTTTATTAGAAAAAATCCTAGTTGCAGAACTAACTTGATGAAGATTATTCTATTCCTCTTTCCACTAAGATTTGCCGACTCAATGATATGGGGCAATCTTTATCCTACTTATGCTTATAAATGACGGTGTCGGAACTTTTGTAGAAACATTTAGAGAAATTTATATAGTTGACACTTGACAGGAAGGAGTCTCTCTTCTTGACAGGTTACAAGGTCAATTGGTGATGACGACCTAAAGCCAGCAGTGACCGCATTACCTGAGATTATTGAAACTGATTTATCCGCTGATGATGAGTTCCTGGTTTGTCCCATTTAGATTTACTTATGTTGCTGTTCCTTAGTTTGACATTCTACATAAATGTGATACATTTCTATAATACATTAAACTTTAAACCACGAACCTTGATGATGAATATCTAGTATTCATGCTTGAGCAAGTTCTCATGGTTTCACAGAAATATAGCATCAAGCACCCAACAGTAACGTCATTTGATGTTACAGGTTATGGCTAGCGATGGACTGTGGGATGTGGTAGGCAACAATGATGTCTTATCAATCATTAAGGACACTGTGAAGGAGCCTGGAATGTGTTCTAAGAGGCTGGCTACGGAGGCCGCATCACGGGGCGGCAAAGACAACATCACTGTCATCGTTGTCTTCCTTCGACCCGTCTCCACAGCAGAGAGAATATACTAGCTAATTAACCGTTTTGTGAGTAACTTGCATACATTTTTTGCTCGCTTTCTCATCGCCACCTAAGATTCTGTAATCAATCAATACCGTAGACAGATAACAGAGATACGTTCATACACTACAATTGGTCACCCTGTATTGGGCCAGAAAGAATCGATGACTCCTCATTTCTTCAAGTTTTGTAATGCTACTATTACCATTCGTATACCACATATACACGTGCAATTGGTCACCCTGTATTGGGCCAGAAAGAATTAATGACTGCTCATTTCTTCATGTTTTTTGTAATGCTACTATTACCATTTGACCAAACGTACAATTGGTCACCCTGTATCGGCTGCAAAGAATGATGCTGATCAGATTGTGCATTTGATTTCTTCAAGCTTTTTGTAATGCCACTTTATTACTATCTGTATACCGTGTATACAAGCCAAAGGAATACGTGTACTCTTTCATGTATGACTCAGTAAATTGATTATTTTTTTCTCTGCTGAGAGATCGATGTGTGACTCAGTTCCATTTATTCGTCCTGAAAATCGTCGAGATGTTGGCCTTGTTATAATTTTATTGAACTTGTACATCTGTATACATCAACAATAATGGATAAATGGTAGCTGTACATGGATTTTGCTTGTACTCGATGACCTTTTACAGATAAGCTCATCAGCAATACATGGCAAAACTGTCACTAGCTTTTTACAGGAGCAAAACAATTTGGAGAACCACGGGACATAGAATGCATTCAGAGAACCTCTACATGGACTTCCACAAACAGAGAGAACCTCGACCCAGATTTTGACAAACTGAGAGAACCATGGCCCAAGCTTCCACAAACCGAGATCACCACAGACAGGTCAAGTTTCTCTTCTGAATTCTGGTGGCAAATGCTGTAGGCAGGCTTACAGCGATGGCTGTACATGCCCTAAGGACCATCCATCTGAAATTTGGGAGAAGAAAAAGTTGAAATGATGTATTATTACGTCTAGAGAACCTAAAACGTGGCGACTCAAACAACAGTTTGCTGCAAGAAAGTGACACACTTACACCAACAGGCAGGTAGTTTCCAGCATTGACCGGTAAATTATATTTCACACTTTTAAGTATTTGCTGGCGCATGAAGTTGACGCATCTTAGCCTTCTTTGGCCAAATCAGCTGTGAGGTGTTGCCTTCCTTTTGTTTCAAGACACCATTTCTTACAATAAACATATACTGCTTGTTTACCTGTACAACACAACTTTAGGCCTACTCTTGTTAATTATGACAATATTATGGCACCTGGCAACGGAGCTGGAGTTATCCATCCACCACAGCATTCTAGATTTGTCCAATGGATGCGACACACATTTCAAATGAGACACTAAAGTTTACACAAACCAATTAAGTAATTTTTTCAACATGTTTATGTAGTGGCAGCATGATCAAGGAAAGAAAAGGGAAGCCACATAACAATAAATAGTTTGTTGAACCCAACCTTCTTCTCTTGCATGCTCATGTATGTGTGACTAGCAAGGGCCGTCTGGCTTCGTCTATGGATCCTTTTCTGAAGTAGGCATATAGCAACAACTGTATGACACCTAAGACAGTGCCAATCCCATTCGGAATCTGTAATTGTGCAAACCAACAAGAAGGAAGGAACCAAGTGTACATGATGTTAGACATCCTTCCAAGCAAAAAAGCTGTGGTCAGCAATAGAAAACCCGATCTTACATATATGAAGAAATCATCCAGCAGCACTCCATATGCGAAAAATGACATGCTCATCAAGGACATGGACAATGACAAATAGAATGGCATGTACTCCACGCTCTTCGTCTTGATCACCAGATTCTGTCGAACACAAAAAACCAGAGAGATCATTACCAATTACCCAATGATCGACAAAGGGGAAGCCAACATGGTTGACAAAGGGGAGGAGTATTGCAGGAGCACTCACAATGATTGACAAAGGGAGGCGAACATGCATATGAGGGAGGCGACGCTGAGATAGCCGACGAACATTTGGCGAGGTTTGTGATCAAAGAATGTCATACTGACATACACAATGAGGGCGAAGGTGCAGAAGACGCCGACGAGCAGCAGGAACACCTTCAGCTGCAGCAGGAAACCACAAGGACTCTCCGTCAAGTTACAGTCGCGCGCAGAAGGGGGAGAAGAAAGCAGAGTGTGTCGGGCAGCAAATTAAGGACAAGGTTGTGGTGGGTACGAACCCTCTTCTTGGCGTCGGCGTAGGCGATGAACACCGCGGTGTAGGCGAGCTGGAAGGCGGCACCGATGGTGTTGACGGTGGCGACGAGGACGACGCCGTAGGAGACGAAGGGGAGGGCGTACCACATGCAGACGAGGCAGTTGAGGAGCGAGTAGATGTAGGGCATGGCCGAGAACTGCTCCGTCGACCCATTCCGGACGATCCTCCTGAATGTCGGCCTGAAACCAGCCGCGCCTCAGCATTGATTGGGTCGTTCGAGGCAAGGGGATCAGGTGAAATCGAAAGGGGGACTTACAGCGGGGAGACGAAGAGCACGAAGGCAAAGATGTTCCCTGCAAGACGAGAGAAGATGGCGCGGCGGAACTGTCAAATCCGGCCAACTTCTTGGCAAATAAGAAGCAGAGGAAAGGGAATGGTAGGACGAAGTACCGACCTGCGATTCCTGCCCCGTAGCAGCAGATGCCGTGGTAGGAGGAGGCTCCGGACACGGACAAGCCGAGAGAATTCATCAATGAATGCAAAGGATGAGAGATCCCACCTCCCTCCCTCCGATCCCCGCTCCTCCAACAGCTAGCAGATGGCCCGGTTCTTTCTTCTCGAGCTGGATGATATACCAGCAGCTGCAGCAGCTGCAAGAACTGCTCGCCGGCTCCACCACCAACTGGGAAAGAGCTGTCCGGTTCGGTTTTCTTTAAGCACGTGGAATGGAAGATGGATATCCTCCGATTTTATTCGACTGCCCGGCCGGTCGGCCGTGGCTCACGGCGATGATGTTGATGGCAGGGCCCGGACCGGTCTAATCCATTCGCCATGGCGCGGGACGGTGCTGTGTTGCGGCTGCCGGCCGGGCACGGGCGGCGCGGCCTCACCCGACACGCCACGCGCGCGTGGAACCGTGGACCTGGACATAGTGGCAGCAGATCATCAGCTGACTTGTCTCCTACCCTTTTCCACGTCGGTTTCCATAATTTTATTCAACATTAATGTTTCCAGCTATTTCCACCAGCTCGGCATGATCCCGCGCATCTCCCGTTATTTGACCCCCGCTGCCTCCAATCAATGGAGTCATCCGCTGGACAACCTCGTGATTCTAATGCATAATAATTAAGCACGTTTTCTTTTATTTGCATCTGTGGACAAGGCTGGTTCACATAATTTCCAACCAAGTCCAGGTCACCCAAATAAGAGTCTCTTTTGATTGCAGGGTTGAAAAACATAGAAATATGAAAAGGCAGAAATTTTACAGGTTTAGAAGTGTAGAACAAATGATTGTAAAATACATGGGACCTTTGGTTCAAAGGATATCCAAAACAATTTCGTACGATTCCAATATATAAGAATTTTCTTATGAACTCCATTTGGTTCAAAGGAATGAATCCTAAAAAAAAGAGTGATTTTTGACACTAGAGTCTCATAGGAATTCTAGCAAGAGATTGGACCTCGTGAAAAAATTCTTAGGAGCTTACGTCAACAATGATGTGTACCCATCTCCATAAAAATTCTGGCTTTTTTCCTGCGGTGCAACCCTAATGCCACTAGTTCCTGCTTTTTCAATTCATGTGAACCAAAGAGGACCAAAAGCTAAAGGAACAGTCGTTTGGATGAAACACGGAAAAAACAATTGAAAAGTGTCTCGATCAGTGGAGTTTAGATTTTAGAAAAAAGTTGGAGTGGATATTAATTCGTATGGAATTGAGGCATAGGAATCCAATCCATAGGATTTTGGTATCACCATTCATTTGAACCAAATGCAATTCATAGAAAAAAAATCTAAAGATTAAAATCCTATGAAAATCTTTTGAAATCCTAGAATCCAAAGAGCCATAAGAGTATGTTTTTGGCCAGGTTCATGCAAAAACCTTTTTCCTTTGATTTGGTACATGTTTGTCAAAAATTGCTAACAAGAAATCGAAGCGCAAGGTGATTAGTTGTTCTAAACTGCCACATGTCCTTCACATTTGTGTACACGTGGGTGAGCCCTCGCGACCTTGAACAGCCACGGTAGGAGTTCGAGGGAGTAACATAGTAGTATCCCAAAATATATTTACTTTTCAATTTGACATCTCTGTCGCCTTACTAACCAAATGTCGTGCAAACCGCATGTCCATTCGATTAGTATTATTGACAGTTGTTCACGTCCTCCCCTGTTTGACCAAAGCAGAGGAGGCTAATATTCCTAGCAAACTCGTGTTCTTATTGAATTGGAGAGTACAGCCACCCATTAGTTATGACTTGTACGCAAAGAGTTGGTTGTTTAAGCAGAAATTAGTGGAGTGTGATTTTAACAATTGTTACCCATAAGCCTAAATCTAAGCCATGTTGAACGCACATGGCATCTCCACGGCCGTGGCCAGCAAAAGCCTGAAGCCTATGCCAAATTATAAAATGGGACTCTAAACAGTCTTTCTCAAAATCCGGTAACCGGCTCCTACCGACGTGTTGACCAAAATTGGGGATTAATGATCGGCGTATTACAAACGCACGCTTGATGCCTCTTGTTGGCTTTCTTGCGTCACTAATCTGATTAATCGACGAGGAAGAAGGTGACCTCACTCCATTCTGGACTCTCACAAATCCACTACTTCGCACTCAGGCGCCCAGGTGAGGGCCTTCAAATTTTCTAAACTGATTGGTAACTGTTAATTTCGTTCCTCTTCGAGAAATGCCGCTGACATTTAAAAAGAAGTGGATATTCTTTTGCAAAATTCCCAGCTCATGAAACAAACATTGAACCTTACGGCCACACCCACACTACACCACGTGCTGGAGTTAATTGCGCTGGGGTCACACATCTCGTCGTCGATGTGCACTTTGGTCACACATCTGGATAACGGGATTTTTTGGTCACACATCTCGACATTTGCGTGCACTTTGGTCACAAACGGGCCACGTCATCCCGTTTTAGACTAACAATTTTCAGAAAACCCCCTCGTGTTATTTTACGGGGGGCCCTATTGCAAATATTCATTAACAGAAATGATTTTCGGAAAAGAAAAATTATGGCTGACGTCACGCTGATGTCAGCACTCTTCCTCCACCGGAAAACCGTCGCCGGCTACTCCACAGGAAGACGGGCGAGCAAGGCGCGGCGTGGGCGCCGCCAGCACCACGAGCAGGGGGGCAGGGAGGCAGGAAGACAAGAAGGGAGACTCGGGCGTGCACCACGGCGGCTTCGGCGGAGCTGCGTCCGGCCGGCTCAGTCCAATTCGTTGCACCGAAAGCTCTAGGACGAGCCGGCGGTGAGAATTTCTTGATCTACTGCTCGTGGGGCAGTCCAGATTTTCTGAACCCTGGAGGCTCTTGGCGCCTCGTGCTCTCGATTGGAGCGGACGGCGTGGGAGGACGGCAGAGCGGCGGTGATGTGGGGCGAACCCAGCGGGAGCCCTCCGAGGACGAGCAGGGCGGCGTCGCTTGTACGGCGACAGCGAGGTCGACCTCCTCCTGCGCGGGAGCTGCCTTCCTCAGGGAGGGGCGCGGCCGTACGAGCGAGCGCGACCGCAATACGGAGCGCGGCGATCCGGCGGGAGCCCGGCGAGCGGAGCCGAAGAATCCGGCGAGGCGCCGTCCGCGAGCTATGACGGATCCCGGCGAAGTCGAGCTCAGATGCGGGCGCGCTCCAAAATCGACTCGGGGGCGCCCAGCGGACGACGGTCGGCCGTGTATGGAGGGTGGCTCGGCGGCCAGGGCTGGAAAGCGGCGCGGCCGGCCGGGAGACAGCGGGCGGCGCGGTGGATGGCAGCGCGTTGACCTCCTGCAGAAGACGACCCTGACGAGTGGGCCCCACCCGTCAGGTGTAGATTTTTTTAACTTAATCCCTGTAATATTACGCTAGGGGGTTTTCTGAAAATGTCCAGTCCAAAACGGGATGACGCTTCCCGTTTGTGACCAATGTGCACACGTTTGTTCAGTTGTGACCCGTTTTTCACGTTTTCCAGATGTGTGACCAAAGTGCACATCGACGACGAGATGTGTGACCTCCAGCGCAATTAACTCCACGTCCTGCATCTAGAGGCACTCCAAAATGCCTCTAAAAGTGAAAAAAATGCCTCAAAAAGTTTTTGGAGGCAAAAATAAAAGTGCTGGATTTACTTGCGTTGTTAAAAGTCTTTTAAGGCATTTTTAAATAATGCCTTAGTAGGTGAGTATTAGAGGCATTTTCAGTGCCTCAAAAGGGTTAAATTGGAGGCATTATTTAGTGCCTCAAATACTACCATTTGAGGCACTATTGAGTGCCTCAAATGCCATACCATTTGAGGCATTATTGATTTGTGCCTCAAATGCTATACCATTAGAGGCACTCTATAATGCCTCAAATGCCATACCATTTGAGGCATTATTAATTTGTGCCTCAAATGCTATACCATTAGAGGCACCTCAATAATGCCTCAAATGCCATACCATTTGAGGCATTATTGATTTGTGCCTCAAATGCTATACCATTAGAGGCACTCTATAATGCCTCAAATGCTATATCATTAGAAGCACCTCAATAATGCCTCAAATGCCATACCATTTGAGGCATTATTGATTTGTGCCTCTAATGCTATACCATTAGAGGCACCTCAATAATGCCTCAAATGCCATACCATTTGAGGCACTTTTGATTTGTGCCTCTAATGCTATACCATTAGAGGCACCTCAATAATGCCTCAAATGCCATACCATTTGAGGCACTTTTGATTTGTGCCTCTAATGCTATACCATTAGAGGCACCTCAATAATGTCTCTAATGCTATACTATATTCAAGCAGAATTCAAATATTTCATGCATAATTCAAACATTACAATCCATTACAGATTCACAAAGCCAAATAAGTTTGAGCTATGATAAATGGCAAGATGAGTGAAGTAACAAGGTAAATCATGCAATTTGAAGATGATACGGATTGTGCCTCACTAGTAAGACTAATATGAAGTCTACATGCACAGTTATGAACCATCCAATTTACATAGTTCAAACAACAATAAACAACATCATGGTCTAATCAGGACCTATATAGCCTGATCTGCAAGATGTGATGAAGATAAAACTGAAAAGAAAACCACTACTAACACCAATTTAAAAAGACACAGCAATTGAGGACAAAATAAACATTTAAAAGTCCCTACAGAGTCCTTCTAATAACAGGTGCAAGATAATGATGAGAAAAGCCACCAGATATTAGTGCAGATTAGGCAAGAAGTAACTATTTGCTATGGAAAAACTATACTACGCATGTACGGAGTAACTGGAATAAAAAAAAAACCCTATAGTTCCTTTTTATACACAGGCACGGGCAATAGTATGTTCGGAAAATATAAGTAAAACTGATAGTCGTGAACTTAGACTTAGTGAAAGGATACTTGTCTGCACAAAGACTCTTTTTATATGACTCATCGGCAGAAGCAGTGAGCAGCAGTGGAGTTTTCTTGGGCTCAGCCTTTCTGCGGAGACAACCGAGAACAATAGTTAATAACACTATGAATCTCGCATCATGGGTGAAGCAGTACTCACTATCGACATTCATAACTACATCGGATGTTGCACCAATTCCCAAACGCTTGTGAAATGTAAAGAAAACAAAACTATTAGTCATTAGTCTAGAATGCAGGTTGTACTTCTTGTTTTTTAGACTACTAGTTTGGTACCATTAAGAACAAAAAACTAGTGAAAAATATGGTGAAATCAAATTCCTAGATCAATTAAATTCATCATCCCATGCATTGTTGTACTAAAGGATACCAAACAGGGCTCACATTCCACCAGCAGAATTCACTTCGTAGTGGCTTGATGCCTCCGCCATGGAGCATCACTCATGCACTGTGTTCCAAATACTATACATAATCATGCAGTGTCCATTTCATGCTGTAAAAGTTGTACTAACCACTTGGAAAGATTAGCTAGGCACAGCTCTAATATGCAAGCAAGTACCTAGGTATTTGTCTTACACGCTACAGAAACTGATTTCTACTGGTAAAATTGTGCAACACTTCATCTACAATTCTGGCAAGCCAGGCAGAAGATCAAATGTTCCATACCAGAAATATTCCTTGTCGAAATGGTCCTGCATAGATATAATGGATCAGGGCTTGCTAGCAAGGAAAATGGATGGTGTCCTTGCAGTCATAAAATATGACAGTAAAGTAAAAGTATATTTCCTAAGAGAACAATTCTTAGACGTGTAAGTATTTTGATGGAACGAAGAGGTGGGACACATAATTGTTCCTGGACGCAGAGAAAGACATCATGGCACGGCAGAGAAGCAACCTTACCGAGAGACATCCACAAAATGTGAATGCTGTGATCTTGACCCGAGGAAGAGAATAGTAGAAGTACAAAACCTGCAGTGGTAACACAATGGCATCACATAACAACACAAGTTGGTAATGAACTTATCACACAGGGAATGGAAATAAAACATCAGGCTTTGCGTACTCTCCCAGTACATGTCATATAGCTACAGAGCATGCCAATGCTGACATGTTACAACAAGAGCAACATATAAGCTACAGACCTTTTGCATGAACCATGAAGCATGATTTCATTTTCATATTTAGTAGGTTACAGACACTAACTGACTGGTTCCTAATAAACCTATCAAGCATATACTCAGTGCCATAACACATGGATATTGCATAAGGTATCCTTGTTGGCTTGAATAAAAGACCAAGGATATTGAAAACTATCTTTATTGTAAACTATCCTTACTGATGGATGGCATGACTGCACGACCTTCCTACCAAAGAAACAAGCAGTTGCAAAGAAAAGGCTTCTCTACTATCTTAATTTTGTATAACCATCATACCACAACGGCCGTGAAAACGAAGTCAAACCACTAACCAGCATCCACATTACACCCATAACCATCACTAGCCCAACACCCGCTCACAGTATGCGCTTTCGTTGCATCCATTGCATCTGTCCCTTTAGCAGGTTTATAATTTTGTGAGAAAACAACAGCTACATCTGTTGAACTAAGTATGTTGTATCTTATTCAAGTGTTAATTAAGAACTACTAAGGTTTGAAAAATAAATCTGACGTTTACTGAAAGACCTTTGGATATAACCAGTATTAACAACACAGACATGGCATAGTGAGTGTTGCAAACCTGCTGGTATGCAGTATCAAAGACAGATTTGAGGTTCAAGTCCTTTGATTCAATCAGAAAATTCAGCTTCAGTCAGGGGCTCACAGAACCAAAATCTTCTGAAATGAACCAGGTCGCAGTGGCAATGTAGAAAATAAAAAGAACATGTATCAGTATTAGTCCACATGATTAAGAAAATAAAAAGGAGACCCAAACAAACTACAGAATTGCAAAAAATGATTAATAAGTGGGTAATGATGGGCAATGACTTTGAGTGAACCATGCTCTACAAGCATGATTTTGATCACCAAATGATCCATAAGTAATCAGAAATGACTAAATCATCATTTGATCACCAAATGAGTGCATCTAACGTATATGGGTCCATTTACAACCTAGCTAGAGGCACTATAAAAATCATAAGATAGAAACCGGTGACTTAATAAAATTTCTCACGGACATTATGTCGAACAGATGACGTGCGGCTCGAGTTGTAGCTAGAGAGTTGCGCTGGAGGCATAACCTGGACGAGCTCGAAGGCATCGGGTCGGATGACTAGGGCCGCGAAAAGGATGCGAGAGCGGCGCTGGAGAGCACGCCGAGCGAGCAGCTGTACTAGGATGAGGCCCCCGAAGCCGCCGGCGAGGGAGGCGTAGGCGACGCGGCGGATGGAGAGGTCGAAGCAGGCGCCGACTTTGGCGTCCTACGGGGCGGGGTTGGCTTCGGCGTCGGCGTCGAAGCTGGCGCTGGCGCGAGCGCGGAAGACCTCGGAAGGGCGGCAGTGTGATAAGTAGGTGGTGGCGCGCGCGGCCTCGAGCAGGAGCTGTCGGCGGCGGCAGCGGGAGACGTTGTCGCGGTGCTGGCCAGGTCGGGGAGAGGCTGAGAGGAAGGAGTCGAGGACGGAGAGGAGCAGGAGATCGGCGTCGGTGTCGATAGCTTCGGGGCTGCGATTGCCGGCGACGTGCGCGGCGGACTGCCGGGGACGGAGGAGGAGATGAGGAGGTCGTGCGGCGAGCGATAGCCTTTTTTTCAGAACTCCGTCCCGTGGGGGTTAGATAGGGCTTTGGGTGGGCTATGGCTGGTGGGCCTCTTCGGCCGGATGGCTGGCTGGGCTAATGTTTTTTTCTTTTCGCTGATCACTGATGCCAGTGCAGGAAAAAACATCCTAAACGGTTTTTAAACATCCTAAATCCGGTTCATTTTTTTTTTTTTTTTGCGAATATCCTAAATCCGGTTCAAGCTACACACGTGAACTAATTTTTTTTTTACAGAACCGATCAGATGCACTAGGCCTTTCGTTGTTGATGACGCAAATCAAGGAACCAGAATCCCATCGTAATGGAAAGAGACTATTCGGATGTCTTTTTTTCTGCACGTACACGGAAAGAATAGCTCGCTCGATCTGCTGATCACGTCCAAAAGAAATCCCGCGAGGAATCTGCTCCCGCGCGATTTGCCTTTTCTTGCGCATCGCCTCCGATCCTTTCCTGCCTTCGTTTTTTCTGTTCTCAAGCAAAGTGCTGAACAAGCCGATCTGCCCAAAGAGTAACTCGATGCAAATATTTGATGTGAGTAATTAAGTGCACTTTGCTCTAAGTACCTTTCAAGCACTTTGTCAAACTGCCTCTATTGCTCTTGATTTTTAGAGACACTTTGTCAAGTGCCCCAATAGATATGACATTTAGGGGCAATTTGGCAAAGTGCCCCAATAGGTATGACCTTTAGAGACACTTTATTAAAATGCCCCAATAGATATGACCTTTAGGGGCACTTTTTCAAACTGCCCCAAAAGGTTGCAACTAGTTGCCTCTAATTGAAACCTTTTAAGGCACTTTAAAAAGTGCCCCGACCAAAATGCCCTAAAATGTTGACCGTGGTGTAGTGTTGAGTCCATCTCCTATGAACCATCTATCGTTCCAACCCAAGGTCTAGCTCAAGACATCATTGTTATTCTATGCTCGCAGCGAAGAGGATCAAGGAGAACGTACTTGGGTTTGTCGTCATTTGCCTGAGTGCCGCGATCGGCATCGCTCTGCTCGTCTGCATTTCCGTGATTTCAGCGCGCCGTCAGGTCTAGTGTGATCTTCTCGACTATTAGAACTGCAGTGCACTCGTGCAAGTGTCGTGCTTACTGTGTGAGCTCCGGCGCGTCTGTGTAACAGTGTGCACTAATCCCTAGCTGTCTGTCTCCCAAAAGACTAAGCTTTTAATTCTGCAACCATTTCAGACTTCAGACTCTAAAGCAAACATTGTATGCATGTTTGCATGGTCGTACAAGGTCAAAATTCATTGCCAAAGAATCACTTCTATTTGGACTTGTTGTTTTTTGCGACTAATCTTTGGATAATTTTGCAGCACCTGATTTTGCAGCTGGCTATGTTGAATTGAGCAGATTTACTCCTTGTTGGGCGTCCATTATGATAGTTCCTCTTTCAGGGAGATTTTTTTCCTCCTTTACTCTTATCTTTTATTTTATTTTATTTTTGCGGGGCTTTTACTCTCATCTTGTGCTAGACCCCATTCGGTTCAAATGATTTTTTTTCACATGCGAACTCCATGTCCCCACGTACGGATCGATTTCCATTAGGCCATATATCTACAAGATGACAGCTTCTTCAGCAGACAAGAAAAAAGGCAAGATGGTAAGATTGTACCATAAGTAATCATGCATTAGTTCAATAGTGTCTTCATCAACAATGAGTGTAAATTACAGTTTATGCATCAGTCCAATAGTCTTAGCTAATGATGATATTTCTTTAACTTGGCAGAAATTTAACCTTGAGTACACAAAGAAGAACCTGAGGAAGTACATCAAGAAACCAACTGATATCCTGGTTGAGTGCGCAACAGTCCATAATAAGAGGATCCTGGTTACAATGAAGCTGGGAGTTGGAACTAAGAGGGCTATGCTTTCAGGAGGATGGGCCCTAGCTGCCAGTGAATTCAATCTGATTAAGGGACGTATATATGTCTTCGACTTCGTCCCATGTAAGAGCTATGGCCTCAACCTCATGATCCTACCCCTGTGAATAGGATCTGGAAAGTTGCTAAGTAGCTAAGACTAGCTAGTAGTGTATCTGCAGTTTATCTATGAAAAGGAATGTTATATATGCTAAGTATTCCTTTTAAGACTGCTATGCTTTTGTAAGTAATGTAAATTAAGTCAGACTTCTAAGTTATGTAAGTTAAGTCAGACTGTAAGTTGTTGACTGTGGTGGATGCTTTTGTTGGAACTGAGTGGTCATATTAAGTAGTCAGTCTCTTAATGTTGATGTGATGTTTAAGTTTGCTTTTCTGAATTGTCAAGTTATGATCTGGAGCTATTTATTCTTTTGCACACACTAGATCTTTTGAGGCACCAGGAAAATGCCTCAAAAGGACTAGCATTAGAGGCATTATAAGATAGTGCCTCAAATTCTCTGTTGAGGCACAAGGAAAAATGCCTCAAAAGGAGTAGCATTAGCGGCATTATAAGATAGTTCGTCAAATTCTCTGTTTGGGAGGCATTATAAGAAAGTGCCTCTAATGCTAGTCCTTTTGAGGCACCAGGAAAATGCCTCAAAAGGACTAGCATTAGAGGCATTATAAGATAGTGCCTCAAATTCTCTGTTGGAGGCATCAGGAAAATGCCTCAAAAGGAGTAGCATTAAAGGCATTATAAAATAGTGCCTCAAATGGTTACTTATCCAGGCATCTAATAGTGCCTGAAAAGCTAACCCATTAGAGGCAGTTCAACCTAATGCCTCAAATGCTATACATTTTGAGGCATACAGAAAAATAATGCCTCAAATGCTAGCCCTTTTGAGGCAGTTTTGAAAAACGCCTCTAACATAATGCCTCTAATTCTGGGACGTGGTGTAGTGCCACCAGCTACGCATGATCGCACGCATCTCCCGCCTGCAATCAATGGAGTCCACTGGACATCGTGATTCTAATTTATAATTAAGCATATATCCTTGTATATTTGCATCTAAGGACACGACTGGTCCACACGGTTTTTCCAACCAAGTCCAGAGAGTATTCATGTTGTTAGAGCATCTTAAGCAGAAACCACAAAAATTGGAAATCCCTTATAATTCCAGTCAACTTACGGGTTCGGGCCGCTTTCCTGGCCTGACCTGATCTCGTAAAAAAGCTTGCACCGTAAATATTTTACCATGCCCCATAAATCACCACGCACAACCTATGTATGGGCCGCGGCCAATTTAAGATTCATCGTCCGCATTTCCCCACCGAAAAACCCTTGCCGTAGCCGTACAAATCCACATCCTCCGGTGAGAAATCGCGGTCGCGCTTCCACTCTTCCTCCCCTTAGCCTCTTCCAAGCAACTTGTAGCCCGTTGACAACAGCCGCGTCCACGACGCATGTCCATGCCGCGACACCGCCCATTTCCTCGACGGAGGAGGAGAGACGTAGTGTGCTCTGTCCAGGGCCGCACCGCGGGACGCTTTCACGCCGCCACGAGTTTGTGTGGTGTGCACGCTGCCGAGGCCACGAGCTCCCGCACCGTCGTCCACTCACGGTCGCCCCTCGCCGTCAACCTTGCTCGCGACGGAGAAGAGCGACGTCAACACGGAGCAAAGAGGCGACCACGCCTTGCTCGGTGTCGACGAATACGACGTGCTCCTGAAGCTCGTGGAGGCCAAATCCGTCCGCTCAGAGCGCCGCCGCGTGAAGAAGCAGCTCCGTTGGGAGAAGGATCTTACAATGCAAAACAATGAACTCCTTAAGCGCGGGTTCCGGTAGGAGGAGGAGCACCTCGCGTAGGAGCGGAGTGGGACCTGGAGACGAGGCGCCATCTCGGCTTCGTCTACGTCCCCTCCGACTCTAACAAGGACGAAGAAGCTCGGCGGTGGCGCCGCCGCCACAGTGCGAGGCCATGTGAACTGTCACAGGCCTCTTTTGCATAGGTTAGGGTTATGTTTTATTGTCCCTTTTGCCCGATGAACTCCCTAGTTCGTCTTAATTATGTAAATTCTCTGCTTATGGTCTGAAATTTGATGAACTGTTTTATCTGAGTTTTAGCGCCAACAACTTTTGTTCGAATTTAAGGTTTGATTTGCAGGATCTTGTTCTGGTGAGCATGTTTTCGACCCTTAAAATCAATTTATTGTTCCTGTATACGAGTTTTACGGGTTAGAATTTTATGGGATACGTTAGATAAGCTCTTAGAACTGGTAGGGGTAAATTATAGTCAAGAGCTCTTTTAGTGGCAAGAATGAAAACCTTTCTTACGGCCTCAACCTTCCAAATCGCCGTGCCAAACAATGCCCGCTTTGTTCACGGGAAAGGAGGGTGTATTAGCCAATGTTATTTCCCACTGTGAACAAGTAAGATTTCTACTTCCATTTATAAATATTAGACGTTTTATGTATTTTAAATATTGTCTAGTGAACATACAAATTAGAACATGTCTACAAACTAAAACGTGTCTATGTCCCTGTGAATTCATAAAAAGCTAAAACATCATATATTTAGATCGGTAGATGATATTTAAGATTCATTATTGATATTTTCTTAGGTTTTACTCTATTTAAATATGTTTGAGATCTTTAGTTTATTATCAATTTTTTTTTGGAGTTTGTCCTACCTTAAATTTGTTAGTCCTGCGTCGATCGCTGTATGATTTGATGATTCCATTTCCATTTGATTCTCGTTGATCATACTGGTTCAACATTACACTTGGTTCTCGTGCCGACGCATCGCATCCGTTTTCTGTGCCAAAGTTGGGGACAAGCTGAAGAAACGCAGCTCTCCCGTGAACACAAATAGTACCACAGTACACAACTGTATTTTGCTAGAAAAAGATGGCCGCATCCGACGACTACGACGGCGCGGCCGCGCTGGCCGAGTTTCAGGCGTCCCGCGCCGGAGTCCGCGGCCTCGTCGAGTCCGGCATCACCTCCGTGCCGCCGATGTTCCTCTCACACAGCAGTCCCTGCTCACCGCCCGTCGACGAGGACGAGATCCCCTTGGGCTTCGCCATCCCAACCGTTGACCTCGCTCTTCCGCGCTCAGCCAGCGTGCAGCTCGTCCGCGCCGCCGCACGATCGCTCGGCTTCTTCCACGTCACCAACCACGGCGCCGTCGACTCCGCCGCGGTCTCCGCCGTCCGCGCCTTCCACGAGCTGCCTCCCGCCGTCCGCTCGGCGTTCTACACACCCGCGTGCGTCGGCAGCGTCACCTACTCCACCATCCCCAACGCCGGCCCCGGTCCTCTCCTCCCCTGGCGCGACACGCTCCAAGTTCGCTTCGGCCCGCCGGCGCCTGACCTTAGCCATCTCCCTGCGGCTTGCCGGGACGCGCTGCTGGAGTACCAGCGGTTCATGACGGAGTTCGGGAAGAAGATGGCCGGGCTGCTGTCCGAGGCCCTCGGCGTCGGCGCGGACCGGCTGGAGACGGCGATGCAGGTGGAGGGTTGGCTGATGGCGTGCCACTATTACCCGCCATGCCCGGAGTCCGCGCAGGTGGTGGGGAGCATGGCGCACACGGACCCAAGCTCTTCACCGTCCTGGCGCAAGACGGCGTGGGGGGACTTCAGGTGCGTCTCGACGACGGGCGGTGGGCCGACGTGTCGCCGGTGCCTGGCGCGCTCCTGGTCAACATCGGAGACTTGCTCAAGGTACGTACGCTGCCCCATTTACCTCCGGGCTACGTTTTTTCTGCAACTCTGATTCAAAATTTATAATTTACAGGTGGTTTCAAATGATGAGTTCAAGAGCGTGGAGCACAGGGTGGTGATCAAGTCTTGCCAGGACGCCAGGGTGTCCATTGCGCTGTTCTTCAATCCTGCGAAGCGCGAGAATTCCGACCTGTTTGGGCCACTCCCGGAGCTCGTCACAGGAGGAAACCAGCAACGTTACCGGACTTTCACCTCACAGAGTTTATGGATTCTCGAAGAAAGGTTGGTCATGGCTTGTCGTCCATCGACCCATTCAGGATTGCGCATGAATAATCAGATCAAAAGCTTTAGTACGGACTCTCGCAATTGATGATCGATGTCGATGCCACTACTTCGTCTTGCCTCTTGAGACACCGGTAGTTTCGGGTAGTTCCCATCCTAAATAATTTCAACCCTGTGATTTCAGTATATTCCCCGAAATTATGTTAGCCGTTCAATCATTGAATCATTAAGCAAATAATTAAGTGTAATTAGTTGGGGGTATGATGGTCATTTGTCCATGAACATGATCCGCGTCCTGCTGCTCTCCCTCGATTACGCCTAGTAGGATACAAATCATTTGTCATTTGTCAATCATCTGCAGCTTCGTGAACTGATACAAATCAAAACTACCTAGTAGACAATCTGCTCCCAGCAGAGGAGATAGACCTGAAAGGTACCACCGTCCTTGCGCCTACATGTTCCAATACTGGAATCACCTGCTATTGGTGAAGTAAAAATGTTTCAACTGGTCGCCGAAGGATCTCATTATGTAAGT
Source organism: Poa pratensis (assembly GCA_947311845.1). NCBI lineage: Eukaryota > Viridiplantae > Streptophyta > Magnoliopsida > Poales > Poaceae > Poa > Poa pratensis. The sequence continues at coordinate 56,762,927 of CAMZMU010000042.1, forward strand.
AGACCAGAAATGCACGTGTTGTGCACAATCCTATAAAGTATTCTCCTTCTAAAATCTGGTGCAAACCATCTTTACTTCTGAATGATCCAGAGGCAAACGATGCCCAAGCAATCTCCGGACAGAGAGGGCCTCTAAAGTGCTTGCATCGGACAGTCTAAAGCTCTTTCTTCTGTTCATCGCAGATTCGCAGCAGGTCCACTGAGCACACGAACAATCTGATGTGCTTCGTTATCAGAAACTAGAAACTGGTAGGACATGCGCAACCCAACAACCCAAGTAGTCACTTTCTTTAACTCTTCCACGACGCCATTAAATGTAGTTCCACCTGAGAACACGCCTGGGGAAGGGAAAGGTCGGAGGCCGCTCGGACGGCTGCTGTTGGCGGGTAGGTGGAGGGGGACGGAGACGGCTCTGGCTGCAGTTTCTGTCGTGGAGGTGGAGGACGCCGGCCACCGGCGCCGATGATCGGACGTTGCTACAGTCCTGTTGGAGGAGAGGTCGCCATGTGGGGGAAGAAAGACGACGATGACCGTGGAGACTGGAGAGTGGGATGGGAAAGGCGATTAATCTGACGATGGGGTTGTTGACACCAACTAACCTAAATACCCTTTTACTTTAGATTAAAAATAAAACAATATTGGTAGTTTCAGTTAGTTTTAATCTAGTAGTTTCAGGTAGCTCTTATTTTATCACCGTTCGATTAGAGCAGATGGACGGTTAGGAAAATTACAGATTACTTTAAAACTTGTATTTTATAAATGATCTATATTATTTAAAGAGTTTTAAGCACTACATCAAACCTCTTCATAGATAATATGCACACAACACTGCTCTTTGAGACATATGCATGCTTCAAAGAGAACCGGATCAATTATTTGTTCCACTCCGTACATTTTTTTTTTCAAAAGCCTGCAAGACTTGTATGTTATGCATTAAGAAGAGAGAGTTGATTCACTCCGTTCATAAAAGAATGTCCCAACTTAGTCCAAATTTGTACGTATCTACACACTAATTAATGTCTAGATACATGTAAATTTAGACTAGGTTGAAACATCTTTTTGCCCATGGAAGGAGTACAATATATGTTTGCTTTATGCTCGCTCTCCACGCTAAGAGTTATACCTCGCTCAGGCTTGTTTCTGTACACTAGTACAAAACATCAGATGGTAAACGGGACCTAGAGCCCGTCGAACCAAATCAAAATTTCATCCGCTTGGGACATATATCCTCAAGCGGTTCTATTGATTGGCTGTCTCTAATATAATCTGAGACGTCTCATTTTGCTCGCCGTCTACCATACAAAATATTTTAGAGACGGCTAGAAAACTTCACCGCCTGTAGAAACCAGTAGAGACGGCTGGAAATGTCGCCGTCTGAGAAATAGATCTCGCGCGCAGAATAAAAGGAAAGTTTGAGTAAAAACAGAGTGCGCGCGAAAAATTGAACCAAATCATGGACAAAGACGGTGTGCGCGCCAAAACTTGGACAAAATCCTGAACAGAGAAATTGGAATTAAACAGATCGATATTCAACAGAGTTCATAACTTACTATTACTATTATAATTAGTAGCAAAATACAGTGAAATTGGTATGAAATTTTCACCGCACCGGTTGCCGGCGCCTGTTGATGCGCATTCCTGCCGGCCCGTCCCCACAACACATCTTGCCTCGCCGTGCAGCCGCTAACTCCTTGGTTTGCTACATGTTCTAACCCTAGTTTTTCAGTTTATTTTAGAAACTGTGTTGAATTTTTTAGGAATTTGTGCAGCATGTTGTCTAGTTTTAATTACTTATTCATTAGATAGCTTCTTGGTTTGCATATCATGTATTACGAATTTGTGATGCCCACATTTGTATGACTTAAACTCATATATTTATTTCAAAACTAGCTTGAACTAGATTTTTTAGGAATTTGTGCAGCATGTTGTCTAGTTCTAATTAGTTCTCAATTAGATAGCTTCTTGTTATTACGAATTTGTGATGCCCATATTTGTATGACTTAAACTCATATATTTATTTCAAAACTAGGTTGAACTAGCGTTTTTAGGAATTCATGCATCATGTTGTCTAGTTTTAATTAGTTCTCAATTAGATAGCTTCTTGTTTGCATATCATGTATTACGAATTTGTGATGCACACATTTCTATGACTTAAACTCATATATATATATTTCAAAACTAGGTTGAATATGTATGATATAGGAATTCGTTATGCACATGTTAACTTAATTAATTAACAGGAAATGACATGCCCGTTGTGCGAGCATGCGTGCTCTAGCATCCTCAGGGGAGCCAATTTTAGTGTTCAGCTGCAAGCTGATAGTCGTCACAGCAAGTCATTCGTAAGTAGGACGACAACTTCTAATATTCTTTAACATGTTTCTGTTGCATAGTACCGTATAATACCGCTTATCTTGTTTCTGTTGCACAGGTTGTACCGTGCAACGGTCGGGAAGCGTTCAACCAGGTAGTAGGCGACACTATGGTGTTTCATGCTATTGAGAAAACATACACCATTTATGTGACCAAAGGATGGAAGACGACCCGCTTGCACGGCTTAGGATGGGAACAGTTCGTCCGAGACACCAATCATGTTCACATGGGAGTAGTGCTGCTTGTTTTTACTATTACAGGTCTAAATCCCAGGATCTTTGTTGCCTTTATGGAATATGCCAGCAATGAAGAGCAAATTATGAAAGTCCTGCCTATTCTTCTAGGAGTTCTGTTGAGAGTGACGAAGAGGCCAGCTGTTACATAGTTTCCCGAAGAGTTCATCTGAAGATAGATGAAAACGACCGCCTGGTTCAGCTTCTCCCCGTGACAGCCGACGTTGGTGTTCCTTTTGTGACCCGTTTCACGACCACAAATATGAAGAGATATGATACTGTATATATGCACCTCTCTTTGCAAAGTTAAATTCAGGAAGAACTGTCTCTTTACCTCTTTACGTGGTATATATGCCTCTTTCCTAAGTTCATCTGTGTTTTATGTTGTCCTTTATGCGCAGGAACTACCTAAGATCATAGTGCAAGATGCTGGCCTACCAACTCACGGCAAAGCTGGACTACGACTTGGAGCAGCTGGGGCCGTCACAACCATTAGGTACAACGAGAAACATGATGGCCGCATTGAGTTCGACAAGCTGGGGTGGAAGAATTTCATTCAAGACAAGCGTTTGAGATCAATGAACCTGTTTTGATCATTATGAGGAACACCAATCACCTTACCTTGTATGTCATGATTGAGATGCAGATCATATAGAACAATATTTCATCTAGATTGTTGATCAATTTCTAGGTAGTTTGTTTCTATGGAAATGCAGTTTGCAACAATCATTTAGCTAGTTTCTAGAACATTCGTACGTGTTGTATAACTGATTTCAATTATGGTGGTGGTTCTGCTTTGTATAACTAATACCGGCCAGCTTGCTGTAATTATAATGTTTAATTTGCTTAAGTAAGTTGGACCCCCCGGATATATTCCCGAAGGCAACGAATATTACACCCGGAAGGATACGTCGGACCTCACGGGTTGTGCGGCGACCAGCGTTTGTGTAGGTATCTGATTAGGCATGTTTGCAGACGGCTGCTTATATTGGCCGTCTCAGTATTAGAAGCGCTTGAAATTCTTGGCCGTCTGAGATGAGCAGTCATTACTGCCGGTCCGAAGCTGCCGGCTCTAATGAAGCGTACATTAGAAACCCACGCATACAGACATACAGTTTAACCGGCTGAGATGACTCTCTGGAGCCGGCTCTAACATACGTTTCTGTACTAGTGATAAGAGAATTGTCCTTCGTACTAATTAGATGATCTAATTTCTATTGGTTTCTTTAGTCTCGCTCGTGCTAGTTTAAGAAGACATTTAGATGTTCTTGCATTATCCCATGTAATGTTTTGTAAAGTAAGGAACACATAGTTGTTCTGTATGCTCTGGGCCCATATGAGCACTTTGGTCAAGTCGTAAGATATGATATGATAGAGTTGTCTCAACGCGCGCAAGAAAAGGCCGATGAACGAATTTCTTTTCGAGGCGTGATGAGATCAAGTGTCCTCAACGCGCAAAGCTTAAGGATGTCTAGAAAAAAAGGTAACTGTGTATAGATTCCTAGCAAACTCTTTTCGGTAGATCATGTGGGAATCGAGTGTGTGTGTGAAAACAGAGAGATCGAGAGAGAGAGATCGGAGAGGCAAACCTTCGCTGTGGCTCAACGTGCTCGAGCCGGAGGCCATGGTTGTCGACGGTGACGGCGGCGGAGTGGTGGTGGCGCAGTGGTGCTTCCCGTGAGCACTGCGCTAACCCTAATCGGAAGGGGGTGTCGGTGGGGTGGCTGGCAACGCGGTGAACCTCGTACTGCGTGCCTTGACCCCCCACCTCTTTATATAGCGCATGTCACAGGGGCCCACCGTCCATAAACAGAAACAGACGCCCCCGATTAGGGCGCAATCAAGGGGATCTGGAGCCGTTGGGCTCGTTGACCAGTGTTGGGGGAAAGATAACCCGGTGTACCCATGAAGATGAAAGAAGACCCAATAGGCAAAAGGTCGGGCTTGGCCTGCTTTCAGCATCACGGGCCAGATTCAGACTTGGGCCGGTACATTTGGCGGTAACCCGGCTCATAGAAGGAAAGATCCAGAAGACTAAGAGGCGGTAAACATCGTGGAGTCCAAGACAGGAAGATCAAGAAGAGGTGGAGATAGATAGGAACTCCGAGAACGGGTATAGCCCGGCTTTGCCATGTAAAGACACCAGGAGACCCGGCATCTATATAAGGGGCTCCTGGGTCTCAGTTTAGGTTAAGCTTTTCATATCACACAAGTTCCACGAGAGAGAAATATTGTAACCCTAATCGAGATCCGGCTCTGTTATCGTAGCCGGGTTATCGATATCGAGATTAATAATAGAGTAGCTGGAAGTAGGTCTTTATCTCCATGGAGAGGCCGAACCAGGGTAAATTCTTTGTCCCCTCTGCGCTAAACAATCTTCCTGACACCAGTTTCGCCTGGCCCCCAACTCAAAGTTACCCTATGGTAACATATGCCGTGACTACCTGTCACATCCCAAATTTTGGAACTAAGAAAAAACTTAGTTTAACAAGACCCAAAATTCAGAACCAACAAAAACTTTTTGAAATGTTTCACTGATGATTGTGTTTTACTTCCCATTGCTGTGTTGACTTTGTGTGAACTTGGTTGTGATGTTGATCTTGTTGTGTCTGTTGCTTGAAAGGACAATTCCTCAGTTGTGCTTAACACTACAAATAAAACACACTTGGCAACAATTTGGAATGTGACTTAAATTTAAAGCAAAGTCCTCAAATTACTCAACAAATAGAAATTAAGATCATGAGTTAAAGAAAGGATCTCAATATATTAATCTGTCTACCTCACTCTCTATTTCTCTCAAGCAAATATTTTCCTTATGAGATTAATTCCCTGGATGAGGTAAAAAGATGACCATCTCCTTCTCATACCCCTCCCTTCTCAAAATTATATAGTTACCACTTAATTTTATTTAAACTATGAAATCTTATTTTATTCATTTGAATCAAGTCAAATGTGTTTGTTTCTGACAAACACAAATACAAAAGCTAAAATATTTGTCAAGGAAGTTCCAAGAGTTCCAAAAATAATATTTTGAACTTGCTTCAAAATTTCAAAGGATTATAATTTTGCATTTAAGAAAAATGCCATTTTTAAACCCTATGAACAAAAGTTGTTCAAAACATTTTATTCTGTAAAACCAATTTTTGTGGAGCTTCTACATGACAAGGGGAGCCTACCCAAATAATTTCAAATTTTTCTAAATTGATTTAGTGCCTCAATAAAATCCCTGAAAAGCATCTGGTTTTAAAAGAAATAAAAGAAATTAAGAAAAGGACCTAGTTGTAACTGGAAACAAAACTTAAGGGGGTTTTCAGCAAAAGCATCTTCTTCCCTGTAGCTCACTGTGGTGAGCATGGCGCCGTGTCGCCGTTCGACGCCGCTCCTAGCCGGACCCTCCCCTCCTCTGCCCTGCGAGGACATCACGCTGCCCTCGACCCTGCTCCTCCGCGGTCGTGCCCCTGCTCCCTCGCTGCCCTAGTTCGCCAGCCCCTGCAGCCGCACCGTCCACGCCCTGCCGCGATGCTCCCCGCACGTCGCAGCTCGTCGCCAGGCCCCCCCCTCGCTCCTCCTGCCGCGTCGAAGACGATAAGGAGGCCCCCCAGGCGCTCCTCCTCTCTGCCCTCCAGCACTCGCACCCTCCCCTGCTCCTTCCTCTCTCTGCTCCTCTCCCGAGCCGAAAACCTAGCCGGAGCTCCGCCGCCACATCGCCGTCGTTCTAGGACACCCCGAGCAAATCCAAGACCACCCGAAGATCCGCCTCGTCTCACTCTTCTTCCTCAAGCAATGAATCGATGCGGGAGGCCGTGAATCGAGCAGGCCGTCTGCATCTTCTTCCGCTCTGGCCGCAACTTTTCCAGGAAGCTCACGAGCAGTACCGTCCTCCATTCTTCGCCATTTCCGCACCCCTGTGATGCCCTGCATCTGCTCTAGCTAATGGACATCCCCATTCTCCTCAGGAACCCTGGAGTCGCCGACGCCGTCCTCGCCTACTCCCTGCCGTCTCCTCGAGCTTCTGCTCATGTCGAGGAAGAAGACGACCCCCGTACCCCTTCGCTACGCTCATGGGCCGCAGGCTGGGCCGCTCCCAGCGCTGCTCAGTTGGATCTGGGCCAGATCCGGCCCATTTCTCTTTTTTCTCTAATAGGTCTATTATCTATTTCTATTTCCTGTGTAAATTGCAGTAGAGCTTTAAATCTTTTGTATTAAATCTGTGATAGCTATTGGGGTGATTCAAATTTTGTAGCATTCATATGTGTTTTCTTAACCATGTGGCACTGGCCATTTTCCAAAATGTGTAGTTATGTGTGTGCTAGAGTTAATCTAGTAAAAAGTATCTATTTCACTAAATATTCAATATCTAGAGTTTTATATATCCAAATATTGCAAACTAAAATTCTCTGGATAGGTTGAGATGCTACCTTTCCAGATCTGTTGGCCTTGCTTGCAAATGAAGCCTAAAACAAAAGTTCTATTCATTCTTAAAAACACATCAGTGGCACTTTGGTGATTTTTGTAGATTTTTGAGAGATGAATTTTGGAGTAAATCCAATTGGATTGTCTTCTATATGTATAGAAGAACATATCCATAAATTGGTTTGAATTTAGGAGTCACTGATTGACTGTGGTGATAGTTATAAGGTTTAGGTCTTTTTCTGCCTATTTTTATTAAACCTTTATAAATTGTTGTGTTATAACTTTATTATTATAAAGGTGTTTCCTAGCATGTGTAGGGTGGTAACCCACTGTTGTGGTGTGTTTCCCTATTTTACTAGCATGGTAGGAGTGCTACTTGTGGGGTATGTAATTGGTAGGGTTTTATTCCCTATATAGCTATTCTCCTATTAATTAGGGGTTTGTTATGCTTGTTTGCTTGAGGTTAGATTATTCTGTGTGACTAGTATGTTGCCTTGCTTGTATTTAAGTTAAATTACCAAGATTAATTGGTGGCTTAACTTTTGTCTGGAGTATTTCCTATCTTAGGAAAGATGCTTGATGTTTACCTTTAGCTAAAGTAATTTGGTACTCCATGCATATGGCATGTGAATGGTGTTATACTCCTGTGAGTATAATGCCCTTGTAAATGTAGATCTTAGTTTGTTGCTTGATTAAATTAGTGCTATGTTGTGGTTGATTACTTGTTTGTATACCACTTGTGGTTTGGTTTGCTTATTGCGTGTTGTTTTATTTTCATGTTGCGACGCTAGAGATAAACGCTACCGGGGTGGTATTTGGAAAGGATTTATCGGAGAACGATGAGAGTTTATTTCTTTGATCAATGAGGAGAAGTCCAGGAACATCATGCTGAAATCAGGCAAGCTACTCTCTGAGCTTGCACCTAAATATACATGCATCTACTTTGATCAAATGATTACTCTTAAGGCAATGGTTTACCAAACCTTTTCGAAAAGTATATGGATATTATTTTGCCACCCTATGTAGTAGTTTATATAAAACTTTAGGATGGAAAACAATGTTGTTTATTCAAAACTCCTTTGGAAATACTTGTGTGGAGGTGAACTACCGAGATGTCGGTGTTGAACTGAAGAAGTGGATAATGGAGTTATTTGGGAAAAATGCACAGTGTGTCTTTGTACTTACGTCAACCAGCCGATACTCTGTGCGACCACATTCACCACATATGGGAAAGGGCTTAGTCATATAATTTGCTCTTATTAGTATGGGATACCTCATCGACGGAGATGACTCCGTTATGCATGAGGGGATGGTTAGTGAACTCCCCTGACCTGGGTCCTCGCTCAAACTCTATGGAAAGATAAGGAGGAGGATTGAAGACTTCATAAATGTGGTCGCCGGGAAAAACATATGAGTCCTCACACTTAGGGTTGCCGACGGGGACCTAACTGAGTGTCGATGGGAATTATCATATGGGTAGGATCCTATACTAGCATGAGCAAAGGAGAGGCTATGGTCGGTGGCTCAACTTCGCATACACCTGGTATGGCGGGACGTGGCTGACACGATGAGTTACCGGATGGATGTGGGTTAAAAGCGTGCTACCTCTGCAGAGGGTTAAAACTATTCGAATAGCCGAGTCCTCGGATATGGACAGTTGGGAGGCCCTACTTTGACCATGTGCAAGTTTTGGAAATGTTTTAAGATTTGAAAGGAAAATGGAGATGTTGTATATGTGCACTATACCGATGAGTCGGTATGAGGTTGCTGGAAAAGGGAGGACCCTGAGGGGCTATGATCAAGAAGTGCAAAGTTTTGTGTCCTGAAAGTGGGAAATGTTTTATGCAACTATACCAAAGGGTTGGTATAGGGTTGTTGGAAAAATGATTTGACCAGAATGGTTTTGGTCGGAAAAGGAGGAGTTTTGGAGAAATAAACAAATGGTGATTTTCCGGGAAAATGTTTGTAAAAGAGACTTCTTACCTTCTTCAACAAAGGTGGATTTTAGGGAAAAAAATTTAAAAGAGAATTCTTACAAAGATAGGTTTATGGGAAAAAGTTCTAAAAGCCTTCTTTTCTTTTCAACAAAGATATAGAGATGTCTTCCCAAAATAAAGGGTTTTGTTATAATAAAAATGATGCTATTACATGCTCATGTCGGGGGTAGTTTTGCGAGTACGTAAATGTACTCATGGCTGTGTCCCTGGATATTCCCATGTCCAGAGTTCAAGAAGAAGTATGCTGAAGACCGAGAGATCGATGACGTCTTTGCGAACTGGCCGTCTTCCCAGTCAGCTGCCTGTGTGGTTGTGGCAAATGACTCGGGCCCACGTTGATTGGTGATTTCCGCTACAAGAACTTATTGAAGATTATTACTTCAATCAAGTAAGTAATTTCATTCGGTATTTATGGGTGTTCTTTTGATACCAGTTTGATTGTGCTCAGCGACAGACTGATCATGGGATCGCTGATGTTGTAGGCACAAGGGTATTTCGGACAGCTAGTCCGGGGTCCCCACAGACTTGGTATCAGAGCCATCCTGACTGTAACAGACCTTAGTTAGCATGGACGTTAGTTAGGAAAGAAATATTTTGTTAAAAATATATTGTTACCAAAAACATATTTTTATCTAAGGAAGTCCAAAAATAACTTCCACTCTTCTCACCTTCTCAAATATTTCCGAGACTCATCCCTCTATTTTAAGATTTTCTAAGGATTTCTCTACTCCCTCTTACCTGTTCAAAATACTTGACGATGAACCCAAGTGAGACCTAATTAGCTAGCACCTATAAGCAGAAGCTTCCATCACAAGTACTCAACATTCCACATCGAGGTGATTGATCTGCAAATACCAAGATTGTCGAAGTCAACCAAGCAAGAGACCTTCGAAGACCTCAACTCAACATCAACAATTCTACTCAAGTTGCAACTTCGATAATCTCAATTCCTCCCGCTGGAGCCTAAGGTGACGGAGTGAAAACTTCACCAACCATGTCTAACCGAGACCATAGGATAAACCTGATAGGAACCTTGGTTGTACCACCCGACTACCACGAGTATTAGACGTCCGTTGGTACTAAAGGTACCTTGTGTGTTGTTTGTTGGTGTGCCTTACTCTGGTTGTGTGTTGTTGTTGGTGAGTCCTCTGTTTGGGTGTGTGTTTTTTTCTTGTGCGTTCACAATCACGCCTTGATGGCAACACAAAGTAACCCAAAATTCTCTTTTTATAAAACTCCTTTTTGTCACCCAAAAAAAAAAAAAAACTAATTTTGACCTCTTCGCCATAGTTGCACTATGTTGCAGATGTAAACCCGCTTAGGAAAATCTTTTCAAGATATTTCCTCTTATCTAAACCATCTCACGATAAGAACTGATAGTTTCGCAAAATACAAAAGACCCCCGATCTTTAACCAATAGCCTGAGATTTTTGCAACCTAACCGGCAAATCAGATAATGGCCTTCATGCACCTGGAGCAAGTGCGTCAAGATCTCGAAGGAGACTGCAATTTTACGCCAACCTCGTGAAGACCGAGCCTTACCCGCAAAATTAACTTGTGAAGTTACAAGAATACTACACTAACTGATCATATCTAACTTTAGGTTGAACATCTGAATCAAGTCCACGATAGTACTAACTAATCTTCTAGGACTGCAAGACTTGACAAGAGACAAGGACATAAGGAGACTCATTTAGGACTGGTAACTAGAGGAACTCAAGGAGTGTATAGGAGTTGCTATGAAGATTCGAGCTCAAAGACCGCAAGAAGGAGGAACCACGACAAGAAGACATTGAAGAGAGATTTCTTAGGTTGGCAAAGAAGCAATATACCCGACTATCATTGAGTATTTGGAAACCCGTATATCAGAATCTATTATTCTTAATCTCTCTAGAAATAGTGTGAAATTCCAATGTTCGTGTTATATAGAAGTAGTTTGGTAACAAGCCTCATGAACTTGTTAACAAATCACTTTTGTATGCTCAAACAATTGAGTGTCATATCCTAATAAACGGAACGTCAGATAATCAAGTACATCTCAGCCTCTGGAATATGAAAAGTGGTTTGATGACAAGACTAGCTACCTTGTTAACAAATTCTTCTTGTATGACTAAGGCAACTCGATGTCATAAGGGACACCCACATTCTTATACAACTAACTAATGGAAAGCTTTGCTGAGACTAGTAGATGTCTTCACCGCAGGGGTGAGGCAAATGATGTTAGAACTCAATAAAGGATAATAATAATTTTCTTAAATCAAGTGTATAACTTAGGAGATACTCAAGGTCTAAGTAAGAAAGGTACATGGAGATTTATAGTGTTTCTCCAAGGATATGATTTCCGAAAACAAGAAAAGAAAAAGGTAACCTTTTGAAAAACAACTGGTGCGAAGGTTCCCCGCTAAATTTTTCTAGGGACCATTAAGAGGTGCCAGTGGACGACTCAAAACTAGTTGGTAGAAGGAGACTTTAGGAAGATATAAGAGTGTTGGACTATAAGATTATTAGTCAGCAGGACCCCTTGAGAATCTAGTGATGAGATCAGAATTTGGTGGATGATGTTGGTAATATCAAAAATTTGGGGTTCAGAATAGAAGTGAAAACTTGGAGTGGATCGATAAATTAATTGGGATTGGACAGATGATATATTTGATTAATACTCTGGGGCTAACCAGTTGTGGTCCCCAACCATTGGTGGTTATCTGGAGCTAGAAGACGTGACCCTTGATTTAAGGTTTAGAAATAAAGGTGAAAGTTATTGGATTTTTAGGAAGCACTTGCTGATAAAATGATGTTCGGATTGGTTGGAAGCAAGTAAATTAAGAAGAATACTCCGGAGTTGGAATGTTTAGGGTGATTCCTAGCACAAGTGACCTTGTACTAAATTCCTATGGAATTATAGGAAGTGGTCAAAGATGAGTTAGCAAATGAGTAGATCGTTGTTACGCAAGAAATAATTGGTGGAGGATAAGGGGAATGTTTACCGGATTTTAGGAATCAATATGACTTGGTCTAGTAGCAAGACATTCTAGGTGACAGTAGGTTTCAGAGCTTGTCACGCTCTGTTTGGATTATTCTTAGAAAGATCTTTTATCTTTGATTATGAGATCAAGGCCCAAAAGTGTTGAGATAAAATCTGAATTGGTTAGAAAGTGGGGCAACTCTTGATGGAATGATCACATGACTGCTAGATGCTTTATTTAGCTTTGATGATATGGTCGTAGGAAAACAACCACCTGAAGGAGTAAGATCATTTGAGATATGCCTATCTGGGGAGAAAATCAATCAAGAAATAATTGGTGGACCACTACGATTTTTGTGATAGGATGTAATGGGAGGCTATGCCTGAAAGGTTTGATGGGTATCAGATAGATTGAAATATGTGATGATAAAGAGTTTATGCCAAGGAAGATGATGGTGGACTCAGTTAACTAGTTAATAGTAGTGGCCTTACCAGAGATGTTGGAATGGTATTTTGAAGACTCGAGAATTAGAGGCCTATGTAAAGTTGGTTGTTTTGGATCGTAGGTATTATAAGTTTGATGTTCAGAGTATAACCCCCAACTCTCTTGAAAACTAACTTAAGCCCCTCAATCAGAAAGTTTTCCCGGAAATCCTAACTATTCTGGTGCACTCTAACTTACTTGTGAAGACCCAGAACCAAAGAAGTCTTTCAGGACCAGCCTTTTTCCGCCAAGCAGAAGGAAGAAAAGCGTGACGGAGATCTACCGGAAGTCACTAAGAAGGATCAAACAACGGAAGCACCTGCTGTTGGCAACATCAACCACCAAGCAAGTCCAGATGCCCTTAGTAGTTTATAACACCCCTCTACTAACTAGAACCCAGAAAGAATCAAGTACGCAGACTTGACGCATCCTGAGAACAACGCGTCCCCATCTGTGACCCTCATAAGGAGAAAATATCTGGAGGTGATATCTGCACCGACCCCAAGCACCGAGGAATGACACCCAAGACGAAGATCGTCGAGCTACCTCGGAAGAACAATGTCTCCAAGTCAACTCCAGCTGCAACCTTCAGGATGACCCTTCAAAACCCCTTTTAAGGGGGGAAGACCTGCAATAGGTATACGAGAACGTGGTAATAATTAGACCAGTGCACTCTTAGCCTTGTAGTGTCTGGAAATAGCCAACCAGGACTCTCCTTCAGCGTCGATCGTCAAATCAACCCCATCATCAAGGATCTGGACTCAGCACAGAAGATCGTCGACAAAGAAAGCCTCGCAACATCAATTTGTCAAGATCTCACATGGCGACCTCACTGAAGAAGCAACGACCTCAGAAGTATAGTCAGCCCAAAACCCGTGCCCTCGTACTCCCCTGTTACCACCGGGCAAATCTCGAGGACGAGATTTATTTTTAAGGGTGGAAGAGCTGTCACATTCCAAATTTTGGAACTAAGAAAAAACTTAGTTTAACAAGACCCAAAATTCAGAACCACCAAAAACTTTTTGAAATGTTTCACTGATGATTGTGTTTTACTTCCCATTGCTGTGTTGACTTTGTGTGAACTTGGTTGTGATGTTGATCTTGTTGTGTCTGTTGCTTGAAAGGACAATTCCTCAGTTGTGCTTAACACTACAAATAAAACACACTTGGCAACAATTTGGAATGTGACTTAAATTTAAAGCAAACTCCTCAAATTACTCAACAAATAGAAATTAAGATCATGAGTTAAAGAAAGGATCTCAATATATTAATCTGTCTACCTCACTCTCTATTTCTCTCAAGCAAATATTTTCCTTATGAGATTAATTCCCTGGATGAGGTAAAAAGATGACCATCTCCTTCTCATACCCCTCCCTTCTCAAAATTATATAGTTACCACTTAATTTTATATAAACTATGAAATCTTATTTTATTCATTTGAATCAAGTCAAATGTGTTTGTTTCTGACAAACACAAATACAAAAGCTAAAATATTTGTCAAGGAAGTTCCAAGAGTTCCAAAAATAATATTTTGAACTTGCTTCAAAATTTCAAAGGATTATAATTTTGCATTTAAGAAAAATGCCATTTTTAAACCCTATGAACAAAAGTTGTTCAAAACATTTTATTCTGTAAAACCAATTTTTGTGGAGCTTCTACATGACAAGGGGAGCCTACCCAAATAATTTCAAATTTTTCTAAATTGATTTAGTGCCTCAATAAAATCCCTGAAAAGCATCTGGTTTTAAAAGAAATAAAAGAAATTAAGAAAAGGACCTAGTTGTAACTGGAAACAAAACTTAAGGGGGTTTTCAGCAAAAGCATCTTCTTCCCTGTAGCTCACTGTGGTGAGCATGGCGCCGTGTCGCCGTTCGACGCCGCTCCTAGCCGGACCCTCCCCTCCTCTGCCCTGCGAGGACATCACGCTGCCCTCGACCCTGCTCCTCCGCGGTCGTGCCCCTGCTCCCTCGCTGCCCCAGTTCGCCAGCCCCTGCAGCCGCACCGTCCACGCCCTGCCGCGATGCTCCCCGCACGTCGCAGCTCGTCGCCAGGCCCCCCCCCTCGCTCCTCCTGCCGCGTCGAAGACGATAAGGAGGCCCCCCAGGCGCTCCTCCTCTCTGCCCTCCAGCACTCGCACCCTCCCCTGCTCCTTCCTCTCTCTGCTCCTCTCCCGAGCCGAAAACCTAGCCGGAGCTCCGCCGCCACATCGCCGTCGTTCTAGGACACCCCGAGCAAATCCAAGACCACCCGAAGATCCGCCTCGTCTCACTCTTCTTCCTCAAGCAATGAATCGATGCGGGAGGCCGTGAATCGAGCAGGCCGTCTGCATCTTCTTCCGCTCTGGCCGCAACTTTTCCAGGAAGCTCACGAGCAGTACCGTCCTCCATTCTTCGCCATTTCCGCACCCCTGTGATGCCCTGCATCTGCTCTAGCTAATGGACATCCCCATTCTCCTCAGGAACCCTGGAGTCGCCGACGCCGTCCTCGCCTACTCCCTGCCGTCTCCTCGAGCTTCTGCTCATGTCGAGGAAGAAGACGACCCCCGTACCCCTTCGCTACGCTCATGGGCCGCAGGCTGGGCCGCTCCCAGCGCTGCTCAGTTGGATCTGGGCCAGATCCGGCCCATTTCTCTTTTTTCTCTAATAGGTCTATTATCTATTTCTATTTCCTGTGTAAATTGCAGTAGAGCTTTAAATCTTTTGTATTAAATCTGTGATAGCTATTGGGGTGATTCAAATTTTGTAGCATTCATATGTGTTTTCTTAACCATGTGGCACTGGCCATTTTCCAAAATGTGTAGTTATGTGTGTGCTAGAGTTAATCTAGTAAAAAGTATCTATTTCACTAAATATTCAATATCTAGAGTTTTATATATCCAAATATTGCAAACTAAAATTCTCTGGATAGGTTGAGATGCTACCTTTCCAGATCTGTTGGCCTTGCTTGCAAATGAAGCCTAAAACAAAAGTTCTATTCATTCTTAAAAACACATCAGTGGCACTTTGGTGATTTTTGTAGATTTTTGAGAGATGAATTTTGGAGTAAATCCAATTGGATTGTCTTCTATATGTATAGAAGAACATATCCATAAATTGGTTTGAATTTAGGAGTCACTGATTGACTGTGGTGATAGTTATAAGGTTTAGGTCTTTTTCTGCCTATTTTTATTAAACCTTTATAAATTGTTGTGTTATAACTTTATTATTATAAAGGTGTTTCCTAGCATGTGTAGGGTGGTAACCCACTGTTGTGGTGTGTTTCCCTATTTTACTAGCATGGTAGGAGTGCTACTTGTGGGGTATGTAATTGGTAGGGTTTTATTCCCTATATAGCTATTCTCCTATTAATTAGGGGTTTGTTATGCTTGTTTGCTTGAGGTTAGATTATTCTGTGTGACTAGTATGTTGCCTTGCTTGTATTTAAGTTAAATTACCAAGATTAATTGGTGGCATAACTTTTGTTTGGAGTATTTCCTATCTTAGGAAAGATGCTTGATGTTTACCTTTAGCTAAAGTAATTTGGTACTCCATGCATATGGCATGTGAATGGTGTTATACTCCTGTGAGTATAATGCCCTTGTAAATGTAGATCTTAGTTTGTTGCTTGATTAAATTAGTGCTATGTTGTGGTTGATTACTTGTTTGTATACCACTTGTGGTTTGGTTTGCTTATTGCGTGTTGTTTTATTTTCATGTTGCGACGCTAGAGATAAACGCTACCGGGGTGGTATTTGGAAAGGATTTATCGGAGAACGATGAGAGTTTATTTCTTTGATCAATGAGGAGAAGTCCAGGAACATCATGATGAAATCAGGCAAGCTACTCTCTGAGCTTGCACCTAAATATACATGCATCTACTTTGATCAAATGATTACTCTTAAGGCAATGGTTTACCAAACCTTTTCGAAAAGTATATGGATATTATTTTGCCACCCTATGTAGTAGTTTATATAAAACTTTAGGATGGAAAACAATGTTGTTTATTCAAAACTCCTTTGGAAATACTTGTGTGGAGGTGAACTACCGAGATGTCGGTGTTGAACTGAAGAAGTGGATAATGGAGTTATTTGGGAAAAATGCACAGTGTGTCTTTGTACTTACGTCAACCAGCCGATACTCTGTGCGACCACATTCACCACATATGGGAAAGGGCTTAGTCATATAATTTGCTCTTATTAGTATGGGATACCTCATCGACGGAGATGACTCCGTTATGCATGAGGGGATGGTTAGTGAACTCCCCTGACCTGGGTCCTCGCTCAAACTCTATGGAAAGATAAGGAGGAGGATTGAAGACTTCATAAATGTGGTCGCCGGGAAAAACATATGAGTCCTCACACTTAGGGTTGCCGACGGGGACCTGACTGAGTGTCGATGGGAATTATCATATGGGTAGGATCCTATACTAGCATGAGCAAAGGAGAGGCTATGGTCGGTGGCTCAACTTCGCATACACCTGGTATGGCGGGACGTGGCTGACACGATGAGTTACCGGATGGATGTGGGTTAAAAGCGTGCTACCTCTGCAGAGGGTTAAAACTATTCGAATAGCCGAGTCCTCGGATATGGACAGTTGGGAGGCCCTACTTTGACCATGTGCAAGTTTTGGAAATGTTTTAAGATTTGAAAGGAAAATGGAGATGTTGTATATGTGCACTATACCGATGAGTCGGTATGAGGTTGCTGGAAAAGGGGAGGACCCTGAGGGGCTATGATCAAGAAGTGCAAAGTTTTGTGTCCTGAAAGTGGGAAATGTTTTATGCAACTATACCAAAGGGTTGGTATAGGGTTGTTGGAAAAATGATTTGACCAGGAATGGTTTTGGTCGGAAAAGGAGGAGTTTTGGAGAAATAAACAAATGGTGATTTTCCGGGAAAATGTTTGTAAAAGAGACTTCTTACCTTCTTCAACAAAGGTGGATTTTAGGGAAAAAGTTTTAAAAGAGAATTCTTACAAAGATAGGTTTATGGGAAAAAGTTCTAAAAGCCTTCCTTTCTTTTCAACAAAGATATAGAGATGTCTTCCCAAAATAAAGGGTTTTGTTATAATAAAAATGATGCTATTGCATGCTCATGTCGGGGGTAGTTTTGCGAGTACGTAAATGTACTCATGGCTGTGTCCCTGGATATTCCCATGTCCAGAGTTCAAGAAGAAGTATGCTGAAGACCGAGAGATCGATGACGTCTTTGCGAACTAGGCCGTGTTCCCAGTCAGCTGCCTGTGTGGTTGTGGCAAATGACTCGGGCCCCACGTTGATTGGTGATTTCCGCTGCAAGAACTTATTGAAGATTATTACTTCGATCAAGTAAGTAATTTCATTCAGTATTTATGGGTGTTCTTTTGATACCAGTTTGATTGTGCTCAGCGACAGACTGATCATGGGATCGCTGATGTTGTAGGCACAAGGGTATTTCGGACAGCTAGTCCGGGGTCCCCACACTACCCCACGACATTTGGCGTCCACCGTGGGGCCTGCGGCCAAGAGTGTCATCATCAAGGGAGCTGCGCTGGAAGGCATGAAGAATCTGGTGGTAGGCCGGATCGTCATCAACATGCAAGGAGAACACATCGTCGATGATTCTGGCTGGTGGCCAGAGTCAGATCTGCTTGAATTAGGTGATGTTATTCCAATTGGCAAGATTAATGTTTTTGTTGGTATGATACATACAACCGGGTCTGCTAGTAATCAAGAGTAGGATTCTGTGTCAGGAGCTGCTACCCTTGTTCAATCAGATGGGGAAGAGTCCGTGGGAACAGCTGAGCACACGGACCTGGTGGTCAGACACGTGGAACAGTCAGTAAACCTGGCACGGATCCCGGGTGACGCACCAGGCAGCGACGACGACACGGAGTCGATCTTGGCCCTGTTTGATGGAAGGTATGGATATGACCCGGAAGAAGAAGAGGATGAAGATCAGTTCGAGATGGAGTCAAACCCGGGTCCAATTCGGCGGGTGGCAGTTTACATAGCGCCCTCGATGAATTTGGATCTCGCCTTGGGAACCGGAGGGTCAGGAGCAGCACCTTCGCCAAATATCAACGATCAACAATAGCTAGGCCCGGTGCTTGAATTAAATCAAAGGCCGGTGGACGGCGAGATCGCTTCAGTTTCAGAGGAAAGCGAAGGCCGGGCACATTACAGGAACACCTTTGGTTTCCTGAATAACCGGGCTCAGGGAGAAGCCACACCTAACCCGGCGTCAGCGCTGGCCTTGTTCAACAACGGCTTGGTTTTGGACCAAACGGCGCTTACAAGGATTATCACGCCGAAGAACGTGGCAACCCGGGCCGTAGAGTTGGACACCGCGCGCAGAGCTTTGGAGCAGACCCGGCGGAACCCAGTAGCGTATGAGCAACAAATAGCAGCAAGGGCAAAAGAGATTGAGGAAAGGGAGAATCGCTTGAGACAGAACGAGGAGACGTTACAAGCTCGCCAAAACGTTTTGACTGTGCAGCATCAGAGGAGACATCAGAGCCGGCATCATGGGCCCACCGTCCATAAACAGAAACAGACGCCCCCGATTAGGGCGCAATCAAGGGGATCTGGAGCCGTTGGGCTCGTTGACCAGTGTTGGGGGAAAGATAACCCGGTGTACCCATGAAGATGAAAGAAGACCCGCCAGGCGAAAGGCCAGGCTTGGCCTGCTTTCAGCATCACGGGCCAGATTCAGACATGGGCCGGGACATTTGGCGGTAACCCGGCTCATAGAAGGAAAGATCCAGAAGACTAAGAGGCGGTAAACATCGTGGAGTCCAAGACAGGAAGATCAAGAAGAGGTGGAGATAGATAGGAACTCCGAGAACGGGTATAGCCCGGCTTTGCCATGTAAAGGCACCAGGAGACCCGGCATCTATATAAGGGGCTCCAGGGTCTCAGTTTAGGTTAAGCTCTTCATATCATACAAGTTCCACGAGAGAGAAATATTGTAACCCTAATCGAGATCCGGCTCTGTTGTCGTAGCCGGGTTATCGATATCGAGATTAATAATAGAGTAGCTGGAAGTAGCTCTTTATCTCCATGGAGAGGCCGAACCAGGGTAAATTCTTTGTCCCCTCTGCGCTAAACAATCTTCCTGACACCAGTTTCGCCTGGCCCCCAACTCAAAGTTACCCTATGGTAACATATGCCGTGACTACCCAACGACAACCAGGAGATCATATCTAACATTCTTCCCCTTGATCTCAACTTTTACTTTTAACTTTTTTTACCTTCTACTTTACTCGTTTCATCACCGATTAGTACATAGAGCATGTTTCATCGTCACAGCTCAATTGCCGATAGAACCAGACAACCACTATATCCTTTTCTGTTTTGAAACAAATCCTGTTACTTTTGGGCCTCTGAAATCCAGTAATCATAGGCTTTCCATTAAACCCATGCCGGCTATGTGTTCTTGGAACACATTGGGTGGTAAGCCTTTCGTTAGCGGATCCGCAAGCATTTCCTTTGTCCTTATATGCTCGAGACTTATAGTTTGATCCTGGATTTTATCTTTCACAACATAATACTTTATATCTATTGCCTTTGTAGCATTACTCGACTTGTTGTTGTGAGCATAGAATACTGCGGGCTGGTTGTCACAGTACATCTTTAGTGGTTTGTCAATACAATCTACCACTTTCAAGTCGGGTATAAATTTCTTTAACCATACCGCCTTCCCGTGGCCTCATAACATGCTATAAATTCTGCATACATCATGGATGCTGCAACTAATGACTGTTTGGAGCTTTTCCACGAAATAGCCCCTCCTGCGAGAGTGAACACGTACCCTGACGTGGACTTTCTATCATCTTTGTCTCCCGCAAAATCTGCGTCTGAATACCCTCTTATCTCTAGGGAATCAGATCTTCTATATGTTAGCATGAGGTCTTTTGCGCCTTGTACATAACGCAATGCTTTCTTTACCATATTCCAGTGCTCATGGCCTGGATTTTCTTGATATCTACCGAGTACCCCGGTGATAAAAGCTAAGTCAGGGCGAGTGCACACTTGTGCATACTGTAAGCTTCCAACAGCCGAAGCATATGGTACTGCTTTCATTCGATCGATCTCATATTGGTTCTTGGGACATTGAAATTTCCCAAAACTGTCGCCCTTGACTATAGGAGCAGGTGAGGTACTACTTTTATGCATATTATACTTCTTTAGAACCTTTTCTAAATATGCCTTTTGTGATAGTCCTAGCACTCCATTCTTTCTATCCCGGTGAATTTCTATGCCCAAAACATATGAAGCTTCACCAAGATCTTTCATATCAAAATTTGAGGACAAGAACTTCTTTGTTTCTAGTAGTAGACTGACATCATTGCTCGCAAGCAAATATCATCCACATACAGAATTAGGAAAATATATTTCCCACTTTTAAACTTTGCATAAATGCAGTTGTCCTCAACATTCTCTTTAAATCCAAAACTTTTAATTGTATTATTGAACTTTAAATACCACTGTCTAGAGGCTTGCTTTAACCCATAAATGGATTTCTTTAGGCGGCATCCCATATGTTCCTTCCCCTCCATGAAAAAACCCTGGGTTGTTTCATGTAAACATTCTCTTCTAAATCTCCATTTAGAAATGCCGTCTTTACATCCATTTGATGCAACTCTAAATCAAAATGCGCAACTAGTGCCATGATGATTCTGAAGGAATCCTTACATGAGACCGGAGAAAATGTCTCATTGTAATCTACCCTTCTCTTTGCGTAAAGCCTTTTGCCACAAGTCGCGCTTTATACTTTTCAACGTTTCCATTGGAGTCATACTTAGTTTTGTAGACCCATTTGCAGCCTACTGTTTTGGCTCCTTTAGGAATTTCCTCTAAGTCCCAAACATTGTTAGAACTCATCGATTTCATCTCGTCTTCCATGGCTTCCAGCCACTTCGAAGAGTGAACGCTTCTCATGGCTTCTTCATATGAAGTGGGATCTTCTTCCATATGAACTGTTTCTGTATTATAAACTTTATAATCACTAGAAATAGCTGATTTCCTAGCTCTTTTAGACCTTCTAAGAGTCTCATTCTCTGGCACATCATGTGTCTCAACGTGCGACTCTTCTTCTAAATTTGGCTGTCGTCGCTCCCTTTCATGCTCAACAACGGGTTGAGTCGGCTCCTGACGGACAGGTTCCGAATCTTGCCTCGTTGTGGTCACGGGTGGAGTTACAACAGGTGCTTGCACCACAACCTCAGGGATTGTCGGTGCAGGTACAACAGGTAGGGCGAAAAATGGCTCATGGATCATCAAAAGGTGCACACACCCTCTTCTCCTCAAGATCAATTTTCCGGCCTACCATGCTCCCCCTCATCATTTCGTCCTCCAAGAAGACCGCGTGTCTCGTTTCTACAAACTTTGTGTATCTGTCTGCACAGTAGAAACGATAACCTTTTGATCTATCAGGATAGCCAATGAAATGGCAAGTTACTGTTTTGGGGTCTAACTTTGCAATGTGTGGATTAAAAACTTTTGCCTCAGCTGGGCTCCCCAGACTTTCAAGTGGCTTAGAGAAGGAACTCCCTGTCCACAACTCGTACGGTGTTTTGGGCACCGACTTACTTGGTACTCTGTTGAGAATGTGAATGGCGGTTTTTAACGCCTCCATCCATAATCCCAATGGCAGTGTGGAATAACTCATCATACTGCGCACCATATCCATAAGAGTACGGTTACGCCTTTCAGCTACTCCATTTTGCTGTGGTTCGCCCGGCATAGAATACTGGGCGACTATTCCATTTTCCTGTAAAAACCTTGCAAAAGGTCCAGGTACTTGACCATATGGAGTGTGCCGACCGTAGTACTCCCCCCACGGTCGGACCTGACTATTTTAATTCTTTTATCATGTTGATTTTCAACTTCAGCTTTGAATATTTTAAATTTATCCAATGCTTCAGATCTTTCTTTAATTGGATAAATATAACCATATCGGGAGTAATCATCTGTGAACGTTATGAACGAGTCATAACCATCCACACTTTTCACCGGAAATGGTCCACATATATCAGTGTGAATAATTTCTAGTGTCGCTGTGCTTCGGTTTGCACCCTTTTTAATTTGTTTTACGTATTTTCCTTTTATGCAATCTATGCATTGTTCGATATCTGAAAACTCTAACGGAGGAAGAATATCATTTTTAACGAGGCTTTCTATTCTTCCCCTCGAAATATGGCCTAATCGACAGTGCCATAACTTCGAAGAGTCATGAGTTCGCTTTCTTTTCTTTTGTTCTTTGTTCGACAAGGGAATTTGTTCATTCACATTGCACACAGAATGCACTTTTTCACGCAAGGATAACAAATAAAGCTTATCATGAAGTAAAGCAATACCCACACAAGCATCTTTAAACCATATGGCACACTTGCCATGACCGAAATAACATTCATAACTGTCTTTATCCAAACACGATACACTTATTAAGTTTCTGTGAATCGAAGGAACAAATAAAACATCTCTAAGCATAATATTGAAACCATCAGCTAGCTCCAAGGAGATGTCGCCAACAGCTTCAACTTCTGCTTGAACTCCATTTGCGACTTCAATGTGCCTTTCGCTTCTTTGCAAAGTCCTTGTCGAATGGAATCCCTTTCTTTGCCATTATGCTCTTGAGCCAATCTGGGCAATCTTGCTTGAAATGCCCTTTCTTCTTGCAGTGGTGGCATGTGTCTTTGTCCACTGGAAACTGTTGCTGATACTGCTGGGGACCTTTGCCATGTGGCTTATACTGGTGGTGATCTTTGCCATATGGCTTTGAAGGGGAACCGTAGTTCCTGTTCTTGTTGTCCTTCACGAAGTTCAAGGAGCCCCCATTCTGGGACTTCAGCCTTTCCTCTTCTTGCGACAACATGGCAATGGTCTTTTCAATGTCCCATTTTTCAGGTGACACATTGTAATTGACAACAAAATTGTCAAACTGTTGTGGCAGTGAAGCCATCACCAGGTGAACTATGAGTGCAGGCTTGAGCTCCAGATCAGCCTCCATGGACTTCAGCTTAGCAGCCATGTTGCTCATTCTGAGAATGTGCTCCCTTATGCCATGTGCACCTCCATGATACTTTTCTGTCACCAGCTGTTTTAGCAGCTGGGTAGCATGTGTCTTTGAAGAACCAGTAAACTGGCTCTTTATCTTTTCGAGATACTCTCCCACGGAGACACACTCTTCAATTGAGCCCACAATAGCGTTCTCAACTGTGTTCTTTATAAATGCCATGCACTTTTTGTTGGTGTTCACCCACTTTTGGTTCTCTAGGGTGTATCCCATCTCCACTGGAGCATGGTCCCTCAACTTTTTCTGCCAAGCAGATTCATCATCATCTGTCTCTCTTACTGGCTCTGCTGGCCTAACTGGCTGTGGAGCATTCACAACCCAGTCAACCTCAGCGCAGACAAAAGCCAGTTCAACTTTCTTCCACCACTCAGCGTAGTTGTCACCCCTAAGCGTCGGAATGTCCTTGAGGCAACTCATCAGGTGAAAACTTCCTGAAACCACAAGGATATGAGATAACAAAAAACAATTGCTTGCATTAATCCAACGTTGGTATAAATCAAAGAATACAACCGTTTGCGCAATTAAAACTATATCACCGTTGGGCAATAAAAGAAATAAATGCACCTTTTAACACATAATAAACTAATCATGATCATGCTATTAACAACGTTGGTCATTTAATAACAGAATCATAATCATCTTTAATATCACTTTAATTATGCTTTTAATTCTCACTTTAAATCATGATAATGCTATTAACAACGTTGGTCAATTAATAACAGAATCATAATCATCATTAATATCACTTTATCATGCTTTTAATTCTCACTTTATTTCTTTTATGCAATTACTTTTAACTATTTGCAGCGGAAATTATGAATAAAATTCATAAACTTTTATACTTTTAACAAGTATTTCTTTTTCTTTCCTTCTGTTTCCTAAACTAATTTTTTTCGTTGGATAAAAAAGAATGGGAAAACATAATGAAATTTGTCCAAAAAATGGACAAAAAACTCTATTTAAACAAGTTTCTGAAAAACGGAACATAAAAATGCCTTTTTCTTTTCGGCAGAGGAAAAGATATGCGGCCCACGGCCTGTTGGCTATCTGCCGCACGACGCTATAGAAAACCACGGCCCACGGCCCGCGGCCTACTCACTTTCGGCCCATTGGCCGGCTGGGAGCTAGGGTTAGCGCTCAGCGCATCCTGGCCGTCCGTTCAATCGAACGGCTCTCCACGCTCCTCGGCTGATCAAAGCGACCCCGAAAAAAACCCTAGCTCATTTTTCCCCTTCGACCTCCTCTGCTCTCTCTCTCCCGCACGGAAAAACGGCGGCGAAAAATTCTCGCCGGCCGGCCGCCGGAAACGACTGCGCCGTGCGCCTAGCACCTCCTTTCCTTTCCCCCCTCACCTGCTCTCGCTCCCGCGGTGGCGGCGCTGCGTGAGGGCTAGGGTTCCGGCGCGATTCCGGCCACCGGCGACCACGCCGGAGATGGCGCCGACGACCACCTCTCTGTGCGAGCTTCTCTCTCCCTCTCCCCTTTTTCTTTCTTTCTCACCCCGAGCAGTCCGAAGACCAATAGGTAGAGGAGCGGTGCCTCCCTGGCCCTCTTGCCGGAGCTGCGTGCACCCACGGGTGGGCGCAACTCCGTCAAGCGGCTCAGCGGCGGTGCCCTTTGCCGGCGGCGACGCGGCCGGTGAGTTTTTCTTTTCCCCTCTTTTCTTCGAGATCTTTTCTTTGCCCCCGAGGGGGTGTGTTCTTCGTCCAGATGCCGCACTCGGGTGCGCATCTGGATCGAGCGGAACTGGCGCGCCCTTGCGGCGGCGCATCTTTCCGGCGAGCCCGAGGCCCTCCGGTGTTTTTCTTTACCCACTTTTCTGATTAGGGTTCGGGGATTCCACGGGAGGGGAAATTTCTTTTGCTTTTGCTTTTCTGTTTCTACCGAAATAAAATAAAACTAGGGTCTAGTTCTTGCTCTGATACCATTGTTAGATTCCTGGCAAACTCTTTTCGGTAGATCATGTGGGAATCGAGTGTGTGTGTGAAAACAGAGAGATCGAGAGAGAGATCGGAGAGGCAAACCTTCGCTGTGGCTCGACATGCTCGAGCCGGAGGCCATGGTGGTCGACGGTGACGGCGGCGGAGTGGTGGCGGCGCAGTGGTGCTTCCCGTGAGCACTGCGCTAACCCTAATCGGAAGGGGGTGTCGGTGGGGTGGCTGGCAACGCGGTGAACCTCGTACTGCGTGCCTTGACCCCCCACCTCTTTATATAGCACAGGTCACAGGGGCCCACCGTCCATAAACAGAAACGGACGCCCCCGATTAGGGCGCAATCAAGGGGATCTGGAGCCGTTGGGCTCGTTGACCAGGAGATCATTCCTAGCAAACTCTTTTCGGTAGATCATGTGGGAATCGAGTGTGTGTGTGAAAACAGAGAGATCGAGAGAGAGATCGGAGAGGCAAACCTTCGCTGTGGCTCGACATGCTCGAGCCGGAGGCCATGGTGGTCGACGGTGACGGCGGCGGAGTGGTGGCGGCGCAGTGGTGCTTCCCGTGAGCACTACGCTAACCCTAATCGGAAGGGGGTGTCGGTGGGCTGGCTGGCAACACGGTGAACCTCGTACTGCGTGCCTTGACCCCCACCTCTTTATATAGCGCAGGTCACAGGGGCCCACCGTCCATAAACAGAAACGGACGCCCTCGATTAGGGCGCAATCAAGGGGATCTGGAGCCGTTGGGCTCGTTGACCAGGAGATCATATCTAACATTCTCCCCCATGATCTCAACTTTTACTTTTAACTTTTTTTACCTTTACTTTACTCGTTTCATCACCGATTAGTACATAGAGCATGTTTCATCGTCACAGCTCAATTGCCGATAGAATCAGACAGCCACTATATACTTTTCTGTTTTGAAACAAATCCTGTTACTTTTGGGCCTCTGTAATCCAGTAATCATAGGCTTTCCATTAAACCCATGCCGGCTATGTGTTCTTGGAACACATTGGGTGGTAAGCCTTTCGTTAGCGGATCCGCAAGCATTTCCTTTGTCCTTATATGCTCGAGACTTATAGTTTGATCCTGGATTTTATCTTTCACAACATAATACTTTATATCTATTGCCTTTGTAGCATTACTCGACTTGTTGTTGTGAGCATAGAATACTGCGGGCTGGTTGTCACAGTACATCTTTAGTGGTTTGTCAATACAATCTACCACTTTCAAGTCGGGTATAAATTTCTTTAACCATATCGCCTGCCCCGTGGCCTCATAACATGCTATAAATTCTACATATATCGTGGATGCTGCAACTAATGACTGTTTGGAGCTTTTCCACGAAATAGCCCCTCCTGCGAGAGTGAACACGTACCCTGACGTGGACTTTCTATCATCTTTGTCTCCCGCAAAATCTGCGTCTGAATACCCTCTTATCTCTAGGGAATCAGATCTTCTATATGTTAGCATGAGGTCTTTTGCGCCTTGTACATAACGCAATGCTTTCTTTACCATATTCCAGTGCTCATGGCCTGGATTTTCTTGATATCTACCGAGTACCCGGTGATAAAAGCTAAGTCAGGGCGAGTGCACACTTGTGCATACTGTAAGCTTCCAACAGCCGAAGCATATGGTACTGCTTTCATTCGATCGATCTCATATTGGTTCTTGGGACATTGAAATTTCCCAAAACTGTCGCCCTTGACTATAGGAGCAGGTGAGGTACTACTTTTATGCATATTATACTTCTTTAGAACCTTTTCTAAATATGCCTTTTGTGATAGTCCTAGCACTCCATTCTTTCTATCCCGGTGAATTTCTATGCCCAAAACATATGAAGCTTCACCAAGATCTTTCATATCAAAATTTGAGGACAAGAACTTCTTTGTTTCTAGTAGTAGACTGACATCATTGCTCGCAAGCAAATATCATCCACATACAGAATTAGGAAAATATATTTCCCACTTTTAAACTTTGCATAAATGCAGTTGTCCTCAACATTCTCTTTAAATCCAAAACTTTTAATTGTATTATTGAACTTTAAATACCACTGTCTAGAGGCTTGCTTTAACCCATAAATGGATTTCTTTAGGCGGCATCCCATATGTTCCTTCCCCTCCATGAAAAAACCCTTGGGTTGTTTCATGTAAACATTCTCTTCTAAATCTCCATTTAGAAATGCCGTCTTTACATCCATTTGATGCAACTCTAAATCAAAATGCGCAACTAGTGCCATGATGATTCTGAAGGAATCCTTACATGAGACCGGAGAAAATGTCTCATTGTAATCTACCCTTCTCTTTGCGTAAAGCCTTTTGCCACAAGTCGCGCTTTATACTTTTCAACGTTTCCATTGGAGTCATACTTAGTTTTGTAGACCCATTTGCAGCCTACTGTTTTGGCTCCTTTAGGAATTTCCTCTAAGTCCCAAACATTGTTAGAACTCATCGATTTCATCTCGTCTTCCATGGCTTCCAGCCACTTCGAAGAGTGAACGCTTCTCATGGCTTCTTCATATGAAGTGGGATCTTCTTCCATATGAACTGTTTCTGTATTATAAACTTTAATCACTAGAAATAGCTGATTTCCTAGCTCTTTTAGACCTTCTAAGAGTCTCATTCTCTGGCACATCATGTGTCTCAACGTGCGACTCTTCTTCTAAATTTGGCTGTCGTGCTCCCTTTCATGCTCAACAACGGGTTGAGTCGGCTCCTGACGGACAGGTTCCGAATCTTGCCTCGTTGTGGTCACGGGTGGAGTTACAACAGGTGCTTGCACCACAACCTCTGATTATCGGTGCAGGTACAACAGGTAGGGCGAAAAATGGCTCATGGATCATCGGAAAAGGTGCACACACCCTCTTCTCCTCAAGATCAATTTTCCGGCCTACCATGCTCCCCCTCATCATTTCGTCCTCCAAGAAGACCGCGTGTCTCGTTTCTACAAACTTTGTGTATCTGTCTGCACAGTAGAAACGATAACCTTTTGATCTATCAGGATAGCCAATGAAATGGCAAGTTACTGTTTTGGGGTCTAACTTTGCAATGTGTGGATTAAAACTTTTGCCTCAGCTGGGCTCCCCAGACTTTCAAGTGGCTTAGAGAAGGAACTCTCCCTGTCCACAACTCGTACGGTGTTTTGGGCACCGACTTACTTGGTACTCTGTTGAGAATGTGAATGGCGGTTTTTAACGCCTCCATCCATAATCCCAATGGCAGTGTGGAATAACTCATCATAATACGCACCATATCCATAAGAGTACGGTTACGCCTTTCAGCTACTCCATTTTGCTGTGGATCGCCCGGCATAGAATACTGGGCGACTATTCCATTTTCCTGTAAAAACCTTGCAAAAGGTCCAGGTACTTGACCATATGGAGTGTGCCGACCGTAGTACTCCCCCCCACGGTCGGACCTGACTATTTTAATTCTTTTATCATGTTGATTTTCAACTTCAGCTTTGAATATTTTAAATTTATCCAATGCTTCAGATCTTTCTTTAATTGGATAAATATAACCATATCGGGAGTAATCATCTGTGAACGTTATGAACGAGTCATAACCATCCACACTTTTCACCGGAAATGGTCCACATATATCAGTGTGAATAATTTCTAGTGCCGCTGTGCTTCGGTTTGCACCCTTTTTAATTTGTTTACGTATTTTCCTTTTATGCAATCTATGCATTGTTCGATATCTGAAAACTCTAACGGAGGAAGAATATCATTTTTAACGAGGCTTTCTATTCTTCCCCTCGAAATATGGCCTAATCGACAGTGCCATAACTTCGAAGAGTCATGAGTTCGCTTTCTTTTCTTTTGTTCTTTGTTCGACAAGGGAATTTGTTCATTCACATTGCACACAGAATGCACTTTTTCACGCAAGGATAACAAATAAAGCTTATCATGAAGTAAAGCAATACCCACACAAGCATCTTTAAACCATATGGCACACTTGCCATGACCGAAATAACATTCATAACTGTCTTTATCCAAACACGATACACTTATTAAGTTTCTGTGAATCGAAGGAACAAATAAAACATCTCTAAGCATAATATTGAAACCATCAGCTAGCTCCAAGGAGATGTCGCCAACAGCTTCAACTTCTGCTTGAACTCCATTTGCGACTTCAATGTGCCTTTCGCTTCTTTGCAAAGTCTGTCTTTGTCCACTGGAAACTGTTGCTGATACTGCTGGGGACCTTTGCCATGTGGCTTATACTGGTGGTGACCTTTGCCATATGGCTTTGAAGGGGAACCGTAGTTCCTGTTCTTGTTGTCCTTTACGAAGTTCAAGGAGCCCCCATTCTGGGACTTCAGCCTTTCCTCTTCTTGCGACAACATGGCAATGGTCTTTTCAATGTCCCATTTTTCAGGTGACACATTGTAATTGACAACAAAATTGTCAAACTGTTTTGGCAGTGAAGCCATCACCCGGTGAACTATGAGTGCAGGCTTGAGCTCCAGATCAGCCTCCATGGACTTCAGCTTAGCAGCCATGTTGCTCATTCTGAGAATGTGCTCCCTTATGCCATGTGCACCTCCATGATACTTTTCTGTCACCAGCTATTTTAGCAGCTGGGTAGCATAAGTCTTTGAAGAACCAGTAAACTGGCTCTTTATCTTTTGGAGATACTCTCCCACGGAGACACACTCTTCAATTGAGCCCACAATAGCGTTCTCAACTGTGTTCTTTATAAATGCCATGCACTTTTTGTTGGTGTTCACCCACTTTTGGTTCTCTAGGGTGTATCCCATCTCCACTGGAGCATGGTCCCTCAACTTTTTCTGCCAAGCAGATTCATCATCATCTGTCTCTCTTACTGGCTCTGCTGGCCTGACTGGCTGTGGAGCATTCACAACCCAGTCAACCTCAGCGCAGACAAAAGTCAGTTCAACTTTCTTCCACCACTCAGCGTAGTTGTCACCCCTGAGCGTCGGAATGTCGTTGAGGCAACTCATCAGGTGAAAACTTCCTGAAACCACAAGGATATGAGATAACAAAAAACAATTGCATGCATTAATCCAACGTTGGTATAAATCAAAGCATACAACCGTTTGCACAATTAAAACTATATCACCGTTGGGCAATAAAAGAAATAAATGCACCTTTTAACACATAATAAACTAATCATGATCATGCTATTAACAACGTTGGTCATTTAGTAACAGAATCATAATCATCTTTAATATCACTTTAATTATGCTTTTAATTCTCACTTTAAATCATGATAATGCTATTAACATCGTTGGTCAATTAATAACAGAATCAGCTTTTTCCGCCGTCGTTTTCGTGCGGGAGAGAGGCGCATGGGAGCGAGAGAGACAGAGGCGAAGAATGCGGCTAGGGTTCAGTCGGGGTCGGCCTGGCTGGTTTCGATCCAGCGAGAAGCGCGGACAGCCGTCCGATCTCGATGGACGGCCAGGATCGCGCCGCCGCAAACCCTAGCCAGCAGAGCAGGCCGTGGGCCGCTTCTGCGTCCTCTTGGGCAGCAGATAGCGCTGCCACTCAACGGGCCGTAGGCAATTTAGCGCAATGCGCGAGCGACAGATAGCAAAAGGGCCGTGGGCCGCAAGTTTTTTTTTGCACAGAAAGACGTTTTCTGTTAAGTTTTTTTACAGAAGCATGTTTATCTGTTTTTTGTCCATTTTTGGGCAAATTTCATTCTGTTTTTCTATTCAAATTTATCCAACGAATTTTTTGTTTAGGAAACAGAAGAAAGAAAAGGAAATACTTGTTGAAAGTATAAAATTTTATGAATTTTATTCATGTTTTCCGCTGCAAATAGTTAAAAGTAATTGCATAAAAGCAATAAAGTGAGAATTAAAAGCATGATTAAAGTGATATTAATGATGATTATGATTCTGTTATTAATTGACCAACGTTGCTAATAGCATTATCATGATTTAAAGTGAGAATTAAAAGCATAAAAAGTGATATTAAAGATGATTATGATTTGTTATTAAATGACCAACGTTGTTAATAGCATGATCATGATTTGTTTATTATGTGTTAAAGGTGCATTTATTTCTTTTATTGCCCAACGGTGCTATAGTTTTAATTGCACAAACGGTTGTATGCTTTGATTTATACCAACGTTGGATTAATGCATGCAAT
This sequence comes from Poa pratensis, assembly GCA_947311845.1. Lineage (NCBI taxonomy): Eukaryota > Viridiplantae > Streptophyta > Magnoliopsida > Poales > Poaceae > Poa > Poa pratensis. Next base: position 56,794,477 of record CAMZMU010000042.1, read on the forward strand.
TGTTTTTTGTTATCTCATATCCTTGTGGTTTCAGGAAGTTTTCACCTGATGAGTTGCCTCAAGGACATTCCGACGCTCAGGGGTGACAACTACGCTGAGTGGTGGAAGAAAGTTGAACTGGCTTTTGTCTGCGCTGAGGTTGACTGGGTTGTGAATGCTCCACAGCCAGTCAGGCCAGCAGAGCCAGTAAGAGAGACAATGATGATGAATCTGCTTGGCAGAAAAAGTTGAGGGACCATGCTCCAGTGGAGATGGGATACACCCTAGAGAACCAAAAGTGGGTGAACACCAACAAAAAGTGCATGGCATTTATAAAGAACACAGTTGAGAACGCTATTGTGGGCTCAATTGAAGAGTGTGTCTCCGTGGGAGAGTATCTCCAAAAGATAAAGAGCCAGTTTACTGGTTCTTCAAAGACATATGCTACCCAGCTGCTAAAACAGCTGGTGACAGAAAAGTATCATGGAGGTGCACATGGCATAAGGGAGCACATTCTCAGAATGAGCAACATGGCTGCTAAGCTTAAGTCCATGGAGGCTGATCTGGAGCTCAAGCCTGCACTCATAGTTCACTTGGTGATGGCTTCACTGCCACCACAGTTTGAAAATTTTTGTCAATTACAATGTGTCACCTGAAAAATGGGACATTGAAAAGACCATTGCCATGTTGTCGCAAGAAGAGGAAAGGCTGAAGTCCCAGAATGGGGGCTCCTTGAACTTCGTGAAGGACAACAAGAACAGGAACTACGGTTCCCCTTCAAAGCCATATGGCAAAGGTCCCACCAGTATAAGCCACATGGCAAAGGTCCCCAGCAGTATCAGCAACAGTTTCCAGTGGACAAAGACACATGCCACCACTGCAAGAAGGGCATTTCAAGCAAGATTGCCCAGATTGGCTCAAGATGATAATGGCAAAGAAGGTATAGACACAGTTTCTTTTGTAAATGAATCCCTGTATACACAGTTTTCAAAATCTACTTGGTGGATTGACTCAGGTGCAACTGTTCATGTTGCAAATTCTTTACAGGGATTCCATTCGACAAGGACTTTGCAAAGAAGCGAAAGACACATTGAAGTCGCAAATGGAGTTCAAGCAGAAGTTGAAGCTGTTGGCGACATCTCCTTGGAGCTAGCTGATGGTTTCAATATTATGCTTAGAGATGTTTTATTTGTTCCTTCGATTCACAGAAACTTAATAAGTGTATCGTGTTTGGATAAAGACAGTTATGAATGTTATTTCGGTCATGGCAAGTGTGCCATATGGTTTAAAGATGCTTGTGTGGGTATTGCTTTACTTCATGATAAGCTTTATTTGTTATCCTTGCGTGAAAAAGTGCATTCTGTGTGCAATGTGAATGAACAAATTCCCTTGTCGAACAAAGAACAAAAGAAAAGAAAGCGAACTCATGACTCTTCGAAGTTATGGCACTGTCGATTAGGCCATATTTCGAGGGGAAGAATAGAAAGCCTCGTTAAAAATGATATTCTTCCTCCGTTAGAGTTCTCAGATATCGAACAATGCATAGATTGCATAAAAGGAAAATACGTAAAACAAATTAAAAAGGGTGCAAACCGAAGCACAGCGACACTAGAAATTATTCACACTGATATATGTGGACCATTTCCGGTGAAAAGTGTGGATGGTTATGACTCGTTCATAACGTTCACAGATGATTACTCCCGATATGGTTATATTTATCCAATTAAAGAAAGATCTGAAGCATTGGATAAATTTAAAATATTCAAAGCTGAAGTTGAAAATCAACATGATAAAAGAATTAAAATAGTCAGGTCCGACCGTGGGGGGGAGTACTACGGTCGGCACACTCCATATGGTCAAGTACCTGGACCTTTTGCAAGGTTTTTACAGGAAAATGGAATAGTCGCCCAGTATTCTATGCCGGGCGAACCACAGCAAAATGGAGTAGCTGAAAGGCGTAACCGTACTCTTATGGATATGGTGCGCAGTATGATGAGTTATTCCACACTGCCATTGGGATTATGGATGGAGGCGTTAAAAACCGCCATTCACATTCTCAACAGAGTACCAAGTAAGTCGGTGCCCAAAACACCGTACGAGTTGTGGACAGGGAAAGTTCCTTCTCTAAGCCACTTGAAAGTCTGGGGGAGCCCAGCTGAGGCAAAAGTTTTTAATCCACACATTGCAAAGTTAGACCCCAAAACAGTAACTTGCCATTTCATTGGCTATCCTGATAGATCAAAAGGTTATCGTTTCTACTGTGCAGACAGATACACAAAGTTTGTAGAAACGAGACACGCGGTCTTCTTGGAGGACGAAATGATGAGGGGGAGCATGGTAGGCCGGAAAATTGATCTTGAGGAGAAGAGGGTGTGTGCACCTTTTCCGATGATCCATGAGCCATTTTTCGCCCTACCTGTTGTACCTGCACCGATAATCCCAGAGGTTGTGGTGCAAGCACCTGTTGTAACTCCACCCGTGACCACAACGAGGCAAGATTCGGAACCTGTCCGTCAGGAGCCGACTCAACCCGTTGTTGAGCATGAAAGGGAGCGACGACAGCCACATTTAGAAGAAGAGTCGCACGTTGAGACACATGATGTGCCAGAGAATGAGACTCTCAGAAGGTCTAAAAGAGCTAGGAAATCAGCTATTTCTAGTGATTATAAGTTTATAATACAGAAACAGTTCATATGGAAGAAGATCCCACTTCATATGAAGAAGCCATGAGAAGCGTTCACTCTTCGAAGTGGCTGGAAGCCATGGAAGACGAGATGAAATCGATGAGTTCTAACAATGTTTGGGACTTAGAGGAAATTCCTAAAGGAGCCAAAACAGTAGGCTGCAAATGGGTCTACAAAACTAAGTATGACTCCAATGGAAACGTTGAAAAGTATAAAGCGCGACTTGTGGCAAAAGGCTTTACGCAAAGAGAAGGGGTAGATTACAATGAGACATTTTCTCCGGTCTCATGTAAGGATTCCTTCAGAATCATCATGGCACTAGTTGCGCATTTTGATTTAGAGTTGCATCAAATGGATGTAAAGACGGCATTTCTAAATGGAGATTTAGAAGAAATGTTTACATGAAACAACCCAGGGTTTTTTCATGGAGGGGAAGGAACATATGGGATGCCGCCTAAAGAAATCCATTTATGGGTTAAAGCAAGCCTCTAGACAGTGGTATTTAAAGTTCAATAATACAATTAAAAGTTTTGGATTTAAAGAGAATGTTGAGGACAACTGCATTTATGCAAAGTTTAAAAGTGGGAAATATATTTTCCTAATTCTGTATGTGGATGATATTTGCTTGCGAGCAATGATGTCAGTCTACTACTAGAAACAAAGAAATTCTTGTCCTCAAATTTTGATATGAAAGATCTTGGTGAAGCTTCATATGTTTTGGGCATAGAAATTCACCGGGATAGAAAGAATGGAGTGCTAGGACTATCACAAAAGGCATATTTAGAAAAGGTTCTAAAGAATATAATATGCATAAAAGTAGCCTCACCTGCTCCTATAGTCAAGGGCGACAGTTTTGGGAAATTTCAATGTCCCAAGAACCAATATGAGATCGATCGAATGAAAGCAGTACCATATGCTTCGGCTGTTGGAAGCTTACAGTATGCACAAGTGTGCACTCGCCCTGACTTAGCTTTTATCACCGGGGTACTCGGTAGATATCAAGAAAATCCAGGCCATGAGCACTGGAATATGGTAAAGAAAGCATTGCGTTATGTGCAAGGCGCAAAAGACCTCATGCTAACATATAGAAGATCTGATTCCCTAGAGATAAGAGGGTATTCAGACGCAGATTTTGCGGGAGACAAAGATGATAGAAAGTCCACGTCAGGGTACGTGTTCACTCTCGCAGGAGGGGCTATTTCGTGGAAAAGCTCCAAACAGTCATTAGTTGCAGCATCCACGATGTATGCAGAATTTATAGCATGTTATGAGGCCACGGGGCAGGCGATATGGTTAAAGAAATTTATACCCGACTTGAAAGTGGTAGATTGTATTGACAAACCACTAAAGATGTACTGTGACAACCAGCCCGCAGTATTCTATGCTCACAACAACAAGTCGAGTAATGCTACAAAGGCAATAGATATAAAGTATTATGTTGTGAAAGATAAATCCAGGATCAAACTATAAGTCTCGAGCATATAAGGACAAAGGAAATGCTTGCGGATCCGCTAACGAAAGGCTTACCACCCAATGTGTTCCAGAACACATAGCCGGCATGGGTTTAATGGAAAGCCTATGATTCTGGATTACAGAGGCCCAAAAGTAACAGATTTGTTTCAAAACAGAAAAGTATATAGTGGCTGTCTGATTCTATCGGCAATTGAGCTGTGACGATGAAACATGCTCTATGTACTAATCGGTGATGAAACGAGTAAAGTAAAGGTAAAAAAGTTAAAAGTAAAAGTTGAGATCAAGGGGGAGAATGTTAGATATGATCACCTGGTCAACGAGCCCAACGGCTCCAGATCCCCTTGATTGCGCCCTAATCGGGGGCGTCCGTTTCTGTTTATGGACGGTGGGCCCCTGTGACCTGCGCTATATAAAGAGGTGGTGGGGCAAGGCACGCAATACGAGGTTCACCGCGTTGCCAACCACCCCACCGACATCCCCTTCTGATTAGGGTTAGCGCAGTGCTCACGGGAAGCACCACTGCGCCGCCACCACTCCGCCGCCGTCACCGTCGACCACCATGGCCTCCGGCTCGAGCACGTCGAGCCACAGCGAAGGTTTGCCTCTCCGACCTCTCTCTCGATCTCTCTGTTTTCACACACACACTCGATTCCCACATGATCTACCGAAAAGACTTTGCTAGGAATCTAACACGTAGTACTTTAATTTCACCCACTAGTAAATGAAAAACACATAATTTTTATTTAGAATAAGATGCATCAATAAACAATTGATTTTGAAGACAATCTAAAATTCTATATATTACTGAATATCCCCTAATCCCATTTAAGTCTGGCAAGTTATATGTAGGAGGGCGACCTATCCAGTGAATACCACCATTGGTGAAAACCTGAAAACTACCCAACTGAGCCGACGGATGGTCGATAGATCGAGCAGATTAGAAGTGGATTGATGATCAGCAAATTAACCGATTTTGCACGTAACCCCCTGGCCTTATCCACGATCGGAAGCCCTTGACAACATGGCTGTCTCCTCTAAGATTTGAATTGCTTTCGATCTCGCTGTTGATGCTGTCGGCCTTGATCCTTCCCTCCACCCGACGTGATACGAACTTTCCGTTCTGATAATGTGCCGTCGCCTGCACTTGTGCTCGACGCAGTTGCCACTCCATCTCGTCTTCTGCGGCCATGCTCCTTCCTCTCCCTTCACTGCCTCAAACCATGGGCTCCACGCCCTTGCCGCTCCCATGCCCCTGCAACCTGCATCATCATAGAGCTATACTAGTAAGCAGTAGCTTACCCTGTTGATTGCTTTCTTTCACCATTCATAAAGTTTGTAGAAGAAAATACTGAGTGTAGAGAGCTTCCAACCGGGATATCCCATTTCCTTTAATTGCTTATCGGAAATACAAAGTTTTATCCGCACTTACAACCAGAATTCATAGCAACATAAACACAAACACGATTAAACGAATTGGGTTTAGAGAGCTACCAGCGGTCCGACTATAGCAGACCAATTCCACAGAATCGATTCAATCAAATTGCACACTGACTATTCAGAAATACATCATCATCATCATCATCATCATCATGAACATCGTCATCATCATCATCATCATCATTATCATCATCATCATCATTGATGTCTACGCACGCTTCTATTCTTGTAGACAGTGTTGGGCCTCCAATTTCAGAGGTTTGTAGGACAACAACAAGTTTCCCTTAAGTGGATAACCCAAGGTATATCGAACTCAGGGAGATAGAGTTCAAAGATATCCCTCTCAAGCAACCCTGCAATTAAGATACAAGAAGTATCTTGTGTCCCCAACACACCCAATACACTTGTCAGGTGTATAGGTGCACTAGTTCGGCGAAGAGATAGTGAAATACAAGTAATACGGATGATTATAAGTAGTAATTGCAGTTTGAAATAAAAATGGCAGCAAGCAAACATGTAGCAGAACTGGTTGTAAACGGTATTTAAATGCTTAGAAACAAGACCTAGTGATCATACTTTCACTAGTGGACACTCTCAGAAGTAAATACTTCCTTTTCACTATGCTACTCCGAACTACTATCCCGTTGGATAACGAACACCAATCCACTGCGTAGGGCTGTAACAACACGCCTCAAGTCTGTATTCCCTCTCTAGGGCACCCCGCGCTGTCACTATGAGCGCCCCAAATTAGTACTAAACAAACGCCCCAATTTTATAGTGACAACTAACAAAAGAACAACTCATGATAAATATCCTTCTGATCTAATAATAGAGTCACACACATCACCCACACTGTCACCTTGATATAGTGTTCTCACGTGACTCAAGATCATAATGATAAAACAACTTGACTAGCATATTCAATACATAATGAAGGGGAAACATCTATGACATCAACTAAATTACAAAGCTCATGATCACATAAAGATCACACCATAGGAGAGAGAGATAAACCACATAGCTACCGGTAGAGCCCTCAGCCTCGGGGGAGAACTACTCCTTCCTCATCATGGGAGGCAGCAACAGCGATGAAGATGGCGGTGGAGTCGATGGAGATGGCTCCGGGGGCAATTCCCTGTCCCGGCAGGGTGCCGAAACAGAGATTTCTGTCCCCCGAATTAGGGTCGACGATGGCGGCGGCGACGGAACTTTTCGTGGAATATGACTGATTGTTTTAGGGTTTTCATGTCGAGGGAATAAATAGGCGAAAGGGCAGCGGCTGGAGGCACCCGTGGGGCCCACACCACGTCACCGCGCGGTCAGAAGGTGGGCCGCGCCACCACATGGTGTGGCTGGCTCGGTGCCCGTCTTCGTCTCTCCTTCAAACTCCGTGTACGTGAGAAAAAAAGGAAGTTGGCTTTTGTTTCGTTCAATTCCGAGAATATTTCCAGAACAACTTTTCTGAAATAGAAAAACAGCAGAAAACAGGAACTGACACTGTGTCATCTTGTTAATAGGTTAGTCCCAGAAAATGCATAAAAATGCTATGAAGTGTAAATAAAACATGTAGCAATTGGTATCATATTAGCATGGAACATCAGTAATTATAGATACGTTTGAGACGTATCAAGCATCCCCAAGCTTAGTTCTACTCGTCCTCGAGTAGGTAAAACGATAATAACAAAATAATTTATGAGGTGACATGCTACCACACAATCTTGATCAATTAATATTGTAAAGCACATGTTATGAATGAAGTGATCCAAGACAATGGTCTATAGTTTGCTAACAAATATATAATGAGCAAACAACTGAATCATATGAGCAAAAACTTTTCAGCACATTTAATAAACACTTTCTCTTTAAGCAAATTGATTTCAGCACCAACAGTACGCAAGAAAGGTCTACCAAAAATGATAGGACAAAACGAATCTTGAGGACAACCAAGCGCAATAAAATCAGCCGGATATTTTATTTTGCCAACCAATACTTCATCGTCTCTAACAATCCCGAATGGACTAATATATTCTTTATTAGCATGTTGAATTGTCATACCTGTCTCTTTCATAACAATAGGATCAATATCAGGCTTGATTTCAAGATAGAGAGAATATGGGATGACACTAATGCTTGATCCAATATCACATAAACCATGATAACTTGAAGTACCAATAGAGCATGATATAACATGTTTCCCCACCTTGGCCGAATTACCTTTGATGACTTTAGTAGCATCTTCACACAGATAAACATCAACAGGGTCTTCTTCATTAAGTTGCTTGATGACAGAAATTTGAGTGTTGACTTCCACCTGTTCATATGGCTGAGAACACTTTCTATTACTTTTGTTAGTAACAACAATAAGTAAATTCTCTTTAACTTGATTTGGATAGGGAGGTGCTTCAACATACTCCTCAATTGTCACAGATGACACCGGTTCAACCTGTTTAATAACTTTAGGAACAACAATAGATTGTTTAACAGGTTCAACATAAACTCCAAACCCACTTTTAGGAACACAAATATGCTCAGCAAAAGATTTAGCTATTTCAAGTATAACATAAGGATCAAGATTAAATGTATCACTCATATTTTTAAACAGGATAGAAGTAGAGAAATTCTCTACACATGAATATCCATAATCAAAATAAGGCTCATTACCTTTATCGAGATCCAATGTCCAGTATTTTCAGAAATAGTCTCCAATAAATTCCATGCTTCTTCTTCAGTATTATTTGTAAAACTCCCACCAGATGAATTATCCAGAATCTCCTTGTGCTTCATAGGTAGCCTCACATAAAAGTTTATCAATATAAGTTTCCTCGTAAGATCATGACAAGGATTCTTGCGAAGGAGTTCCTTCAATCTCCCCAAGCTTGAGTAATACTCTCTCCCAGATGTGGCCAGAAATTGAATATGTAGCAGCGGTTCTCATAAACTTCTTTAGGAGTAAAATATTTAAGAAAGAAAACCTTCCTCAAGATAGTCCAGTCAATAACAGCTTTTTTATCCAGAGATCTGTACCAAACACGAGCGTTACCAGATAAAGACAAATATAGTAACTTGCATTTTACCTCATCCTCAGGAATACCAGGAAGTCTAAATAAACCGCATATGTCTTCAATTAACTCCATGTGTTCACGTGCAGACTTAGTTCCATCCCCTGTAAATGGATTTTTCATAACTCTTTTAACATGACCCATGGGAATTTTATATCCCACTTTAGGTATCTCAGGCACAGTAGTTTCAACCACTTTAGCAGTAGTGGCTTAAGCAATTTCATATAGAGCAAGGTGCAGCGAAGAACGATTCATAAATGCCATAGTATCAATGAGATAAAACAGCAAATATAATTCAGCTTTCAAGTTTCCTTACCAAACTTCTTACAATAGCGCAACGCTCCCGGCAACGACGCCAGAAAAGTATCTTGATGACTCCCAACTGCAGGAGATCAATTGTAGTACCTTTCAATTAGAAAAGGTTGTTGAACCCACGAGGAGCTGAAGGTATTGGTTAATAAGATTGATAAATAAAACAATAAAAGATGCAAGTGTTTTTGGTATTTTTGGTTGTATAATTCCAATGCAGCAAGTAACAGTAGCAAGTAAAAGCTTTCAAAGAGAGAAAGCCCAATCTATTATATGGCAAGAGGACAAGCTCAAGTGATGTGTAACTTATATGTGGAAAACGTTCCCGAGGGCGGCATGGATATTGCTAGGCATAGAGATTTATTAAACAACACGTTGAATATCTTGTCAAGTTTTAATCTTCTTTGGACAGAGCCATAATTCGGTATAGCTAAATAAATAGACTACAGCCCTTATGGTGGATCATGTGGCCAAGTAAATGACTGCACAAGAATTATTAAGACATAATGTCCCACCATAGCATTACACTCTAAGGTCCCCGATACTAATACCCTCATAATATAACTTCATGACTCAATCTCAGGTTTACTTGTCCTCCCAAGTCTACCTCAATTCATTATACTACGGTGTTCTCCTATGAGCCCATATATGTGAAGTGTTGTGCAGTCGACGTTCGCACAACACCATCATAGAATCACATAAAAGACAAACTCTTGACAAAATACCAACACATGTTATATATAAATCATTGCCAATTCATCCTATGCCCTCAGGAACATATGGGAACTACTCACAACGTGCAAACATGATCATAATCAGTGGCATAAGTGATACAACACAATCTGAAAATATAACTTCACCCACAAATAATGACAAGTACTCAATCACAAACATGAATAGTAGCACAAGACAAGTATCTAGGGTATAGCAACTCTCAAACTATGAGGGGAATGGAGTGGATCACGGAGATGATGATGGAGATGGTGCTGGTCTTGATGGGGGTGGTGATGTAGAGGCCTCCTCCCACGCCAAGGAGGAGAGGTGATGACAATGACGATGATGTCCCCCTCTCCGGAGCTCCGGAGCAGCAGGATCTGATCCCCCTCGAAGGGAATCAGGAGTTTTGCCACCGCCGCGACCTCGGATGGACTAGGGAAAATTAGGGCATACGTTTTCGGGCGAGACGGAGGCGTTGCTAAAAAGCCCTAGGCGAGGAGGTGCCCGAGGCCGATTTTGGTGGGCCCCACGCGACCAGGTACATGGGCCACGTGGGCCCCCCTCTTTTGGCCCTCGTGGCTCTCCTCTTCGGTATTCTTTCCATCGCCTTCCTTCCGATGAAAAACCTCCGTGGTATTTTTCCTTTTATTATTTGGGTTCCTGAAACTCCTGAAACAATAAAAACAAGAAAAGGGGGTTTTCTGCCTCCCAGAAATTAAATACCAAAAATAGGGACTTTGTATGAAAGTCCCCTAAATTATCTAAAACATGTAAAAACAATGATATAACAGTGCATATAACATTCTAATATGCTACTAAAGGTTGCATAAATGATGATATAAAATGCACGTATCAGGAACTTACTCTCAAAATGGGAAGGACCTTTTATTATTGTCGAGGTGTATCGTTCAGGTGCAATAAAGATTGCCTCACTCAAAGATAACTCTACACAAGTGGTGAATGGGCAAAGGCTCAAACATTATATTTCTGGAGATTCTTATAATGAAGATGTTGATATTATTCAAGTGCTGACTCCAGAAGTTTTAATTGAAAAGAAAATTCAGGGGACTGCAGAGTCTGTTTTCAAATAGGCAACGGTTTCGGTAAGAAAAAGTTCGCGTTTTACTTTCCAAGAGTTATTTTCGTTGTTTTTATTAAATATGGAAAATTAAGAGACGAAACCGGGTAGGAAACGGTGCCCGAGGGCACCACACCACGCAGTGGCGCGGGCCCACCCTTGGTCGCGCCACCACATGGTGTGGGCGCCTCGGAGCCCGTCTCCGACCAGGTTTCCTCCAGTACCTTCCTTTTGTTGCGAAACTTTTTGCTATATAATCCCCGGACCCCCCGAGGTTCGTATATCGTCTTCTCGTCGTGTTTTCTTTTCGAGCTGTTTCTGCCAGATTTCATCTTCAAGTTTTAGAAGCACCATGGTCTCCACCAACAACAACAAGGGCAAGGAGCCTTTGGAAGATGATCCTCAAATCCTATCCTGGAGGATGAGGCCGAGAGTGAAGCTGAAGAAGAAGTAGAAGAAGATCCTCATCAATACCCTCGCGCCACCATTGCAAGCATTGGGGTGGTAGCGAACCCCTTCAACCTCAAGAGTGGCACGCAGATGAGCACTGGAGGGAAGGTTCCACGTCGCTTTTTGGCTCCAAGGACATCTTCTCCAGGCATTAGTTACCCCTTCCACACTCTAATCCATAAGCATCAAATTGAAAGAATCCCTGAGGCAGAATTGCCCAATAGATGGAATATAGATCGTTCTAACAGTGCAGGAAAAGAGAGCTCTAAGTCTGATGAGAAGTGGGGAAACAACTCCAAGAGCTGGGATACACAGTCTGACAAATTCATGAACCGTATTGAGCACAACACGGAGTTGATTCGTATTCTCACCCACAAGATTGATGAACTGAAGGAGCTGGTTGATAGGCTTATTAATGATTCACCGCCACCGCCGAAGGAGTAATTCATCATTGGTATTGGCATCCCCTTGGCTTGTTCCAAGCTTGGGGGGAGTGTCGCGGTATCACACCATTATCTTTACATTTTACCTTTCAATAGAGTCATATCATGAGTAGGGAAGTTATCTTATAGGATGGTTTGCAGTGTGGAAGCAGCTCTCTTTTAGTTGGTTATCTATGCATCCCTTGGTGTGAGTTGCCGTTATGGAATATTAATGAGAAGTTTTATCGTTTACTTTCTGCATACTTTATTTTAGTTTGCAAATTCTGTCATGTGGATGATCTTGTTATTAGTATTGGTATCACTTTGGGAGCATCAAGTAAATCTTTTTGGTTTTGGCAAACTTAGCATTGGTCAGTAGAACCAATACTTTGAGGCTTAAGTAGGGAGAGGGAAGTGCATGTAGATATATTATTCCATGTTCTTTCTTTCTTGTTGGCTCATAAGCTTAGTATTCTCAAGTTAAAATTATTTGTGCTTCCAAGGAAGATTAAATGATTGTTTTTACTACATGTATATTTGTTTGTATCCTTCAACTCTTATGCTTGCTACACAACCTTGCTAGCCAAAAACCTGTATTGAGAGGAAATGCTTCTCATACATCCAAACCTTGAGCCAAAACCATTGCCATTTGTGTCCACCATAACTACCTATTATGTGGTATTTCCTGCCACTCCAAGGAAATACTTCATGTGCTACCTTTAACTATTCAAAAACTATTATCTCTTATTTGTGTCACTGTTTATTAGCTCATGAGGAAGTATGTGGGTTATTCTCTATTTAACTTGTCAGAAAGACTTTCACCAATGGACTAGTGGCATATACATCCGCTTATCCAATAATTTTGCAAAAAGAGCTGGCAAATGGGGTGCCTAGTCCCAATTAATTACAACTATAACTGCTTAATTCTCTTCACATGTTTTGCCATGATTTATCAGAAGCTAATCTCAAGTGTTAAACATTATCAAATAGGCACTCCTCCGTGGTATGTGATTGTTGGAAGGCACCCGAGGATTCGGTTAGCCATGGCTTGTGTAAGCAAAGGTTGGGAGGAGTGTCATACCAATTTAGAAATATGCATGTGTAAACAAAAGAGAAGAGGGATGATCTACCCTTGGGTAGAAATAACGTCCTTCATGGGAGCCGCTCTTGAAAGTCTGGATGACATGGGAAATATTGTTTCCACCCACTATCATTCGTCGACAATGACATACATAGCTCAAAACTTATTTTCATACTCTCTATATGATTTCAAAACTTAAAAGCTCTAGCACATGATTTCATCCCTGCTTCCCTCTGCGAAGGGCCTATCTTTTACTTTCATGTTGAGTCAGTAAACCTATTCCCCTCTGTCTCAAGCAAGCATTTGAGTTGTTGTGATTCAACCATCTATATGTTGATACTTTCAATCATGTCTTTTATGTTTCCTTGTTTAGCACAAAGTTTTTGTCTAAATGAATATAACTTTGAAGGTTATCAATGCCTGTAAGGAGACTGTTATGATTGAGCATGTAAGTTCTGCAATATAAGCTCTAATATAAAGACTCTGCTCGAAAGATAAGTACAATCTGTTAATTGTTCTCTGTCCAAGAACAAAGTTTGCCATCACCAATTATGATTTTCTCTATGCACCTTATTGTGACTCCCTTTACTTGTTTCAAGTTAAGTTATATGAAGGAAGTTGTTGTCCAAAATAACATGTGTATTAACAAATGTGATGCTTCTTGTTCGTATTTTGTTTATCGACACTTCACTCCATAAACCTATGGTCTTGTTTACCGAGTTCAGCTTTCGCTTGGGGACAAGCGAGGTCTAAGCTTGGGGGGAGTTGATACGTCCATTTTTCATCACTATTTTATATCATAATTTACTGTTATTCATTTATATATTTCATATTTAGAGATGATACTTATGTTATTTTACCTATTTTGCATGTTTGATGATTATTGGAGAATTAACCACCGGAGTCAGGATTTTGCTGGAAAAAGGATCGTCAAGACACCATATTTCGGAAGATCAACAATTCACAGAAAATATCCCGAAGTTCCTATTTTGTCAGATGGCGGAGGCAGCCAAAAGGGGAGGCCAAGGTGGGCCACCATGGGCCCACACCATGCCATGGCGCGGCCCACCTGGCTGGCGCGCCGCCACGTGGTGTGGTGGCCCAGGCCCACCTCAGCCAGCCCCCTTTCGCATACTTCATCCCCAGGAAACCCTAACACTCGGGGGATCATCGAGGAAATATTCCGCCGCCTCCACGAGGCGGAAAACACCAGAGAGAGAAAAGCTCTCCGGCAGGGAGACATCTGCCGGGGAAATTCCTTCCCGGAGGGGGAAATCGTCGCCATCGTCACCGTCATCGAGCTGAACTTCATCGGGATCATCATCATCATCTCCACCGCCAGCACCATCATCTCCACCGCTCCACTCCGTTCCGTTGTAACATCTAGGGGTGAATCTTGTCTAGTTCATAGGGGAAGCTTTCCCGGTGTTAATTACTCCTTGTGGTTGATGCTATTGAGTGAAACCGTTGAATTAAGGTTTATGTCCAGAATGTTATTCATCATTATATCACCTCTGATCATGTTCCATATGATGTCTTGTGAGTAGTTCGTTTAGTTCTCGAGGACATGGGAGAAGTCTTGATGTTAGTAGTGAACTATGTTGAGTAATATTTAATGGTTTGATATTTAAGTTGTGGTGCTATTCTTCTAGTGGTGTCATGTGAACGTTGACTACATGATACTTCACCTTTATGGGCCTAGGGGAATGCATTGTGTATTCGAATATTAATTGTGGGGTTGCCAGAGGGACAGAAACCTGAACCCCCGTTGGTATGTCGATGCATAAGGGATAGCAGGATCTCAGAGTTTAAGGCTGTGGTTAGATTTATCTTAATTACTTTCTTGTATTTGTGGATGCTTGCAAGAGGTATAATCATAAGTATGTATTAGTCCTCGGAAGGGTGGTGCATTAGCATAGGTTCACCCACACAACACTTATCAAAACAATGAAGATTAATCAACTATATGAAGCGAAAGCACTTGACGAAATTCCCGTGTGTCCTCAAGAATGTTTGGTCATCATAAGCAAACCTACTGGCTTGTCCTTTGCTGTAGAAAGGATTGGGCCACTTGCTGCAATTATTTTTACTGTCTTTTATTTACTTGTATTTTATTTATCTGCTATATCAAAAAGCCCTAAAAACTTGTTGAAATGATCGGTATGACACCTAGAGGGGGGGGGGGGGTGAATAGGTGCTACTCCAAATTTTAATCTTTTTCAATTTAGGCTTGACACAAAATTTTAAAGTTCCAATATCCTTTTTGATGAGATGATTACATTGATTACAAAGACGATCTCTAGAAAAAGAAACATCCTCTTTTAGTCCAAGAATGTGGCCACCCTTGTGAAGACTTTGCAAAGTTCTCATATTGATATGGGACAAGCGGCGATGCCACAACCATCCCACGTCGGCCTTTTCGAATAAGCATATTGCTTGAGTGTTGGTTGACCCCAAAAAGTCCACCAGAAACAACTCATTTTCAACATACCCAACGAACATGACCTTTAGAGTCTTGCTCCTCAAGAGTACCACCATATCAATAGTAAAATGGACATCAAAGTTCATATTATTAAGAGCACGAACGGACATAAGATTGTAACCTAGAGACTCAACAAGCATGACATTTACAAGGGTGATATCCCTTGCAACTACCACCTTGCCAAGACTCTTTACCTCGGCTTTTGACTTGTCGCCATAAGAGACGGTTGAGTGATTTAGATTTGGTCTCAACTCCGTCATAATCTCCTTGCTTCCGGTCATATGACTAGTGCATCCACTATCAACCACCCATTTTGATCCACCGGAAGCATAGTCCTACAAGAGATCATTGTTTGGATTTAGGTACCCATTTCTCAATGGGTCCTCTTTGGTTAACAACAAGGGTCTTAGGAACCCAAATAGAGTAATCAATGTAACCATCATAGGGACCAACATATTGTGCATAAACATCCCCATAATAATCAACATAAAGAATGTAGTTGGGATTGTTATGCCCCACAAAGTCACTACGAGTGGTCTTGCCCCTTGTGGCACTACCACCCGCAATGGAAGTCTTGGCTTGTGCGGGCTTGGTCTTGATCTTCTTGTTGTTGCTCACTTTCTTCTTTGCCTCGGCTACATAACCAAGACCGTCCTTCCCTTTGTGTGGTTTTTGCTCAAACAAACAAGCAATACCCTTCTCTTTACCTTTGGGAATAGAGGTCTTGGCACTAGTGGCCTTGGCAAGATCAACCTTCAACCTAGCATTGTCTTCAATAACATTTTCATGAACACGAGGAAGAATAGATATACTAGTTGAGCTAGATTTAGAAAGTTGAGTTTGAAGTTGCTCATGAGACTTGACTAGAAGGGAGTGAGTAGTTCAAGCTCACAGGGCCTTGTCAAGCTTCTTCATATCCTCAAGAAGTCTAGCATTAGCAACCCCAAGTTCAACTTTCTCCTTTTTAAGCACTTTATATTTAGCAAAGACATGATCTCTATCCTTAATGATTTTATTAATGATATCATCATTTTTAGCATCAAGAGAATCAAGTCTTTCCTCAAGAGTACTTCTTTCTTCACTCTCTTCATCAAGAGAGGCATTCAAGGATGCCATGGAAGCATTCAAAGAAACAATGGTGAGAGAATCCTCTCTCTCAATCTTACTCTTTTCTTCAAGAGTTCTTCGGCCGCACATAGTTGTCTCATGAGAGACTCAACATGTTCTTTAGCTTCACCTTGCAAGTTAGTCATGAAGTATCGAAATCAACAAGTTCCTTCTTAATCACAAGACTAGATTGATCACTCATTTCATGCATAGTCTTGGGAGAAGGAGATGATACCTCGGTAACTGAGCCATGAGGCAACGAGCGTTATTGGTGGAGAAGTTCTCATTGGGGGATTCAAAGAGAGAAGATGATGAAGTTGATACAATAGCCAATGCGGCTACCTCTTTAGTAGGTGCATCTTCATCTTCGGAACCACTTGAGACATATTCTTCGTGTGCCACCAACACAATTCTTGGTGCCTTCTTGAAGAAAGGCTTTCTTGGTCTTGCGGGCTTCTTTTAATCAACCTTGAGTGGTCCTTTGGGACAAGCTTCCCACCATTTTGCTCTCGGTTCTCATAGGGACACTCTCTTATGTAGTGGTTCTTGTCATGACAATTGTAGCAAGTCTTTGTCCTTGAGGCAAGATCTTTCTTCCCACTTGAGTTGTTCTCTCGATCAACTCGAGCTTTAGCTTTTACCGGGTCTCCCAAAACACTCTTGTGGCAAGAGCTATGTGACCATTGAGAGCTTGTTCAAGCTCATTGGGAGCAATGTTGCTTGGGCAAGCTTCAACCTCATCATTTTCATCTAGACATACCACCTTGGCCTTCAAAGCAAGTGAGGGGCATTGTTTCATTCCCATGGCCCTAGCACGGTTATCTTCGGCATTCCTGGTGCAACCTTGGAGGCTTGCACTTCTTGCATAACTTCATTAGATGTCATTTGATTGTAGTTGTGTCTTCCTTGAATTGACTTCAACTCAATGGGCTCGAAAGGCAAGAGAGCATTCACATACTTCCTCTTGACCCAAGCATCATCCACATAGGTTGCCCCCACATCATAGAAGGCCTTTGCAAGAGTCTTGAGTCTTCTATACATGTCTTCATGATTCTCATTGTCAAACATGTAGAATCCTTCGGCATCATTGCTCAAAGAATCATATCTATTTCTCTTCATGCTTTCATTTCCAAGGAAAGCAACCTCAAGGCAATTCCAAGCTTCTTTGGCGGTGGTGGCGTGAAGAACATAATGCTTGTCACTTTCACTCAATGAGAGTTCAATCATGTGGAGTGCGGAGGCATTTAGTTGCTTTTTGGCAAACTCTCTTCTTGTCACATTGCTTGGATCCGCGACCTTGTATCCATCTTCAATGATCCTCCAAAGCTCGATAGAGGCACTGTTGATATGAGATTTCATTGAGCGTTGCCGACTAGCAAAAGCTAATGCATTAAGCTTAGGTGGAGGACCTAAAGGGTTTATGTGGGTGGTGATAGGTGGGTCGAGTGGGTACCAACCCGGAACGACATGGTACTCATCCTTCCCATCTACATGCACGGTGGAAGGTGGAGGAGGTGGTTTCAACCCCCTTTTTATTTTTTCTTTATCCTCCTCGGAATCACCCTCATTGGAGTTAGAGACACCCTCTAGTGGGATGGTTCCGAAATCTTGCCATTTGCGAATTTCATTAATAAGTCATGCAACTTATCAAATTTGACGTCCATGGCCGATGTCAATGTTGTTTCCAACGATTTGATATCGGCCATGGATGCCGTGATGGCTTTGGCTTTTTCAAGCTCCTCATTAGCCTTGGCATGATCGGGCTCATCCTCACTTAGTGTCATACTCATCTTAGGCGGTTAAGCCCAACAAGAGAGCCTAGGCTCTGATACCAATTGAAAGATCGGTATGACACCTAGAGGGGGGGGGTGAATAGGTGCTACTCCAAATTTTATTCTTTTTCAATTTAGGCTTGACACAAAAGGTAAATTCTCTAGATATGCAACTACGGTGAATTTACCTATATGATAAGCTAGCAACTAAACACGATAAAGTAAAGGCGATAAACAAGGATAGTGGTAACCGAAGTGAAAGCACGCGGAGACACGGATGTATTCCCGAGTTCCTCCTTTTTAGGGGAGTACATCTCGTTGGAGAGGTGTGAACCAACACAATGGTTCAACAGCCACAAAGGCTTCACCCTCTTCTCCGGTGAACCACACCACACAGGATTGGTTCACTTCAACTATCGGAAACCTTCAAGGCGGAGTCCGGAGCCTTTACAACAACGATTTGGGGCACAACCCACAAAGGATTGGGGGCTCCCAAACAGCTACAATCTGTCACAAATACAAGCAAGTAAGTACAACAATGGGCTAGGTTTTCCTAGTGGAAACCCTAGCAAATGGTCCCTCAAGTGAATGAGGGGGAAATGGAAAACGGCTTGGTGAAGATGTAGATCGGGGCCTTCTCCTTCAATCCTCCAAAGATCAACGAGTTTGGGTGGAGGGATTGGGAGATCTAGTGATTCTTGAGCTTGCAATAATGGTGTCTTCAATTCTGGGCGAGCTGACTGGCTGGAGGTAGGTGGAGGGGTATTTATACCCCTCCCAGAAAATCTAGCCATTGCAGACAGCTTCACATCGGAGTCTCCGGCCCTAGTGACCGGATACTCCGGTCTAGGGCGGAAACTCCGGCCTTCTGGGACGAAAACTCCGGCCCCCCACCAGGGGCTGAACCACTTCTAGCAGTTGAAGCTTGGGCAAACATTCCGGTGCCCTGGGGCCGGAAACTCCGGCCCCCACCAGGGCTGAACCACTTCACTGCTTCTTCGAGGAAATGTCCTTAGTCCGGAGACTCCGGCCCTGTGGACCGGAAACTCCGGCCTGAAACTCTCCAGAAACCTCTTTTCTCTTTTTGGTGTTGATGCACATGTGTTGTACACAATTAAACCTGCATCACTTAACACCAGATTAAAACATCCCAAGTGTTGTTAACTAACACACAAAACTAAGAGATCACAAAATGTTCTTTCACTTGTCTGCTAGTATTTACAGTGAATTCCTAATCAAAACTGTTTGTCAACACCTTCTGCTCCTCGTTGGGTTCGACACTCTTATTTATCGAAAGTACTACGATACACCCCCTATACTTGTGGGTCATCAGGCATCCCCAAGCTTAGACGCTTGAGTCTTCTTGAAATTTGCTGGGTGGGAGTATCCCCAAGCTTAAGCTTTTCACTCTTCTTCTTGATCACATTATATCATCCTCCTCTCTTGATCCTTGAAAACTTCCTTCACACCAAACTCAGAGTAATTCTCATTAGAGGGTTAGTGCATAATCAAAAACTCACATGTTCTGTAAGGAAACAAGCATGACTAATAATTTCTCAACATTAGCTACAGCCACTGATGTTTTGTGGAGCAAAGAAATCCACTCAACACAGCAGAAGAGAGAATGCAAAATAAAAAGCAGAATTTGTCAAACCAGAACAGTCCGTAAAGACGAATTTTTTCGAGACCCTTACGTTGCTCGGATCGAAAAACTCAAAACTAACGAAAGTTGCGTACATATCTGAGGATCACGGACAATTTTTTTCAGAATTTTTCAAAGTTTCTGGAATTTATAATGAATTAAACGGTGAATAGCAGAAATCTGTCCCTGTGCAGAAATCCAAATCTAGCATCAACCTTTTACAAGAGACTTTACTTAGCACAACAATTCGAAAAGGTAAAGATACAAAGGAGTTGTTACAGAAGTAATAAACACCTTGACTCAAAAGCAAAGAAAAATTTCAGAAATAAAACAATGGGTTGTCCCCCGAGAGCGCTTTTCTTTAAAGCCTTTTAGCTAGGCATGATAATTTTAATGATGCTCTCATATGTATAAGAGTTGAATATAAAAGAGCATCAAGAAGCAAATATCCAACACATTTAAGTCTAACCCACTTTCTATGCAAAGGAATCTTGTAAGAAAACAAATTATTGAAGCACAAAGCTACTAGCATAGAGAGACAAAACAAGTGCAACTTCAAAAATTTCAACAAAAAGAGAGGAGACTTAATATTATTATGATTTATGAATCCATATTTCCCTCTCTCATAGTAACTTCCAGTGGCATCATTGATAAAATCCACAATATAACCATCACATGAAACGTTCTTATCATGATCCATATGCATAAAAGTATCATTATTTTCCACATAAGCAAAGTTCTTCTCATTAATAACAGTGAGAGTATGATCAGCATAAAGAACTCGAACATGATAGACAAGTTGTATATTAGAGAGATGGTTTTGGGTAATCCCTCCATAATTATGACAAGTTTCATGAGGATGATTGTAATTATAACCTATGTCATAGTTATCCTTACGATAATTATCAAAGATTGGAGGCATAGTATCATCATAAACAACAGAATAATTATCTTCCAAAGTGTGTTCATTTGTAAACATATCATCATCATTTTTACTAGGAGGAGATGTCTCAAATATATAATCATCAGTAGCAAAAGGATTTTCAAACACATCACTAGGAGGAGATGTCTCAAATATATAATTATTACTAGCAAAAGGATTTTTCCTAAGAAAGTCAGCCTTTCATGGCTGCCACCCGGTCAGTTCACTTTTTACCTCATCCCCAAGCTTAGAGATTTCCATATCATCATTGGAAGGAACATGGGTAGTACTAATAGTATAGCAATTATTAACATCATCATTTTCAGAATTGGTACCCAAGAGATTTTCAATATCAAAAGTAGAGTGCTTTTCCCAATCATGATCACTACTATAAGTAACAGGCATAGGATAATCATCGAATTCAGACTCATCAGCAAAAACTATAATAGGAGCAACATGCTTAGGGGCAACGGCGGAACCAGGAATTGGACACAGGGGGGCCGTAGATTGATCATTACTCCAAAATGTACAATGAACTAATATTTTTCTAGCTAAATATACTGGTGGTAACCATATCTCTAGCAAAATATGTACTATTGTACCCTTCGGTGTTGGAACATAATCATACATCAACAAAAGAGGTGGCTGAAAGCAAAATGTACAATGATTTTTCAGTCGAATGGCACACGGCGTCTCTCGGTATTGAACTCATCAATAATTTCATCGGTCGAGAAGCCCATTGAAATCTCTTTTTCAATGTATATCAATAAGCAATCTCTTAGAAATCCGTCTTCCATCTTGTTTCCAAGCCTTGTTTTAACTAGTTTCATTGCCGAGAATGCGCGTTCTTACGTCGCGGTTGAGACCGGTAAAGTAAGAACAAGACGAATCAGCCTGCAAAGAAAAAAACAGTCAATATTGATGTGATGATCAAAGAAACTAATATGCTAGTGAAAATATCGCATGACCTGTCAATCAAATAATAAACAACCGACTTTCCGGTTTTCCAAAGTTGATGACAAAGATCAGCTACACTTGATAGATTCTGAAACCTTGGATTCGTAGTAATGTCAAGCTGATAATGTTGCAGTTGACATCTCAGAATGTTTCTTTCTTGCTATGAAAAATCATCAGAGTAGTACTTTGAAGCTAGAGAACATGCATCATCAATGTTCAAGGAACTAAATGAGTTTCTCGGATCCAAAGTATTGCATAGAATGAGAAGCTCGGTTGCCTCTTCGCTAAACCTGCAGTTTAGTTGATGTAGTTGCTGGTCAGCTGCAACCGTAAAAATATCATATCGATAATGATGCTCGGCTGTGCTCTCATTCTCTGCCCGAGACCTTATGAAGTCAACATACAATTCGGTCATATTTGGAGCAGCAACTCGATGT
Organism: Poa pratensis; assembly: GCA_947311845.1. Lineage (NCBI taxonomy): Eukaryota > Viridiplantae > Streptophyta > Magnoliopsida > Poales > Poaceae > Poa > Poa pratensis. The sequence goes on from CAMZMU010000042.1 coordinate 56,816,485, forward strand.
TTTTGGCAAAACAACATTACATCACCAATCAGCTTGTTCCAGCCATCATCTCTAAGCTTTTGTATCAACTTCTTACAAAACAAAAAGCATGGCAAGCAAAAGGCTGCATCTTTTGTTGGTGAGTATTCTAACCAAGGAAATGCTAGGAACCAATGATGTTGAAACCTGCGTGGGTACTTTCCATCAGAAAGAGGGTATACATTCTTCTTAATTTGATATGGTCCATGCTTCACATATGTTTTCGAGCTTGTTCTTGGGCATTAACAGGATGCTCCCAAATTTGACAACGCAAACCCGGGTCTCGTTCCACTATCAAAACGCCACTGCCATCATCGACCCTCTGAATTCGTGGTGGATTGTCTTCCTCCACTATGTCCTCCTCCTCCTCCTCTTCTTCATGCCCCTCTTCCTCTTTTCCATCTTCCTCTTCTTCCACCGAATTGTTTTCAACAACAACATCAAGTCTATGTTTCTTCTTAAAAATGAATCAATGGTCTTCACTTTGTTTTTTGCCAAGATTATCCTATAGAATTCAGACAATAGATCTTAAATAAATGGATGCACAGTATCAGTTTTTCAATTTTATCCTATCCAAGAAGTGGGGAAACAATAATCCGAAAATAAGAAAAAACGAGATCCACAAAGCAATACTACAGATTGGGAGTAGAGAGTGAAAATATCTTCAATTATATACCTTTGGTAGCCTCCTGTTGTGGTCCAACCGGAAGAAAATCGAAGCAATTTGATGATTTTGGGGCTGGTTTGCCGCTCCGCTGCTCAGCAAAGAGGAAAGAGTGAAGAACAGAGCTCGGGTCGGCTGCACATGGGGAGAGAAAACAGAGGAGTGAAGCTACGGCAAGAAAGAAGCACATGGGGATGGGAGCGGCCTCGTGTGTGTGAAGCCAAGGAGGAATAGTCAAAAAAGACTTCTCACTTCACACTTGGGATCTTCTGTGAGCAGTTCCCTGTACATTAACTAGTAGTACTACTGAAATCAGTGATGTAGGGGGAGCCACATAAGTGACTACACAAATTTTGGACAAAATATCCGGGGGTCTTAAAAAAAATTATGCATGTTGGGGGGAGCCACGGCACCTGGTTGCCACCCCTTGGTTCCGCCGTTGCTTAGGGGAAGATACCGTTTTCTCTCTCTTTTTACTCCTCCTTCTCTTCTTCTTCTTCTTTTGTTCTTCTTCTTTCCCTCTTTAGGAGGGAGAGGTTTGACAGGAGGCTTCACCACATATTCTGGTTTATTGTTAGAAACAGTAGAATAAATTTGGGAGGATTCCTCTTTTTCATTAATAAGAACAAAACACACATTAGTCCTTTCATATTTGGGTAAAGTTGTTCCATCCTTTAGAATATTTTGAATGTAAGTGTTGGCATGACGATTATTAACACAATAGAGATGACATCCATGCAACACGCTATTCATATCAAAAGCACTCATATCTAACAAAGATGTTTTTCTTGATAACTCTTCACACCCCAAAAATAAGGTAAGTTCATCATGCTGATTTGGAGTGATCATGTTATCACAATACAAACTTGCAGTACTCATTAAATTCGAAATACTATTATCATGACCTAAGCATTGAAAATTGAAATGACCCACTTCATGGCAAAGTTCACAAATAAAAGGATAGAGGGCACAAACTTTTTCACCAAGATCACTTAGAGCCTTGTACCACGTTCTAGTTTTTTCATTCCTATGATGGATACAATATTCTTCTTCGACTTGATTCTTTTCACAAGGTCTAAGTGCTCCACAAAAATTAACATGCTTGTAAGAAATAGTATTTTGAGAAGTTTGAGCATGTTTATTGCAATCATTAATAACAATTTCATTTTCCATGCAAGTGTCTATGAAAGTTTCATGACACATGTCCCAATTTTCTTGAAAACCAGCGGTTTCAATGAAAGACTTAATGCAATCATATTCATAGTTTATACCTGATTCTGTACTGTTGTCGTTCTCCCAATTTTCAGTATTGCTTTGAATTCTTTCAAGAAGATCCCATTTAGCTTCAACCTTCTTACTTGTGAAAGAACCCTCTGAACAGGAATCTAGATAATCCTTGTAATGACGTGAAAGACTTGCATAAAATTTAGTAACAATTATTTTCTTAGGAAGCTCATGGTTAGGACATTTGAGTATTAATGTTTTCAGCTTCCCCAAGCTTGAGCAATGCTTTCTCCATCACGAGGACAAAAATTATAAATGTAATTCCTATCTAAATACAATTCATAAGGAGGATAAAATTTAGAGTAAAAGAGATATTCAAGCTCCTTCCACTCCAAATGATGAGGATCATCCAGTAGATCATACCACTCCCCTTGCTTTGTCCTTGTGACAATAGAAATAATTTCTTCATGGTATTTTCTCTTGATAAACCTGCAACCTTAAACAACTCACAAAGTTCTGTAAGTTTCAACAAGTGATCATTTGGATGGACTGTTCCATCCCCTGCATAACGTTCATCCATAACCTTTTCAACAATTTCCATAGGTATTTCAAAAGGAATACTTTCAGTTGGTGGATTTAGAATATCACAAGCATCATTCGAATTATCACATATGGGAGACAAACTATCATCAGAGCAAATTTTCTCCTCTAAAGCTGGGGAACTAAAAGATCATTTTCATAAAAACTAGCTTCCCCAAGCTTAGACTTTTCCATAGCGTTAGCAATAATGGTGTTCAAAGAGTTCATGCTAATAACATTGCTATCACTATTATGCAAACAAGCTTCCATAGGTTTTTAAATTTTCTCTTCAAAAGCATCATGTCCTAATTCAATATAAAGTTCATAAAGATCTCTAATTTTTGTTGTTGTTTTCCATTAAGCCTAGCTAATGAAATAAAAACAAAAAAAAGATAAAGTTGCAGAATCTAAAGGAAATATCTTCGAGCACACACTTCCCCGATTCCCAAGTCAGAAGAGCTTAGTTGCCAGAGACCGTGAGTACCTTTTACCTTACCTCCCCGGCAACAGCGCCAGCAAATAGCTTGATGTCTACGCACGCTTCTATTCTTGTAGACAGTATTGGGCCTCCAAGTGCAGAGGTTTGTAGAACAACAACAAGTTTCCCTTAAGTGAATAACCCAAGGTATATCGAACTCAGGGAGATGAGGTCAAAGATATCCCTCTCAAGCAACCCTGCAATTAGGATACAAGAAGTCTCTTGTGTCCCCAGCACATCCAATACACTTGTCAGGTGTATAGATGCACTAGTTCGGTGAAGAGATAGTGTAATACAAGTAATATGGATGATTATAAGTAGTAATTGCAATCTAAAATAAAAATGGCAGCAAGCAAACATGGAGCAGAACTGGTTGTAAACGGTATTTCAATGCTTAGAAACAAGACCTAGGGATCATACTTTCACTAGTGGACACTCTCAACAATAATAATATAATTGAATGCATAAATACTTTCTCTTCACGATGCTACTCCGAACTACTCTCCCGTTGGATAACGAACACCAATCCACTGCGTAGGGCTGTAACAGCACGTCTGAAGTCTGTATTCCCTCTCTAGAGTACCCCGCGCTGTCACTATGAGCGCCCCAAATTAGTACTAAACAAACGTCCCAATTTTATAGTGACAACCAACAAAAAAACAACTCATGATAAATATCCTTCTGATCTAATAATAGAGTCACACACGTCACCCACACTGTCACCTTGATATAGTGTTCTCACGTGACTCAAGATCATAATGATAAAACAACTTGACTAGCATATTCAATACATAATGAAGGGGAAACAACTATGACATCAACTAGATTACAAAGCTCATGATCACATAAAGATCACACCATAGGAGAGAGAGATAAACCACATAGCTACCGGTAGAGCTCTCAGCCTCGGGGAGAACTACTCCCTCCTCATCATGGGAGGCAGTAACAACGATGAAGATGGCGGTGGAGTCGATGGAGATGGCTACGGAGGCAATTCCCCGTCCGGCAGGGTGGCAAAACAGAGATTTCTGTCCCCGAATTAGGGTTGACGACGACGGCGGCGACGGAACTTTTCGTGGAATATGACTGATTGTTTTAGGGTTTTCAGGTCGAGGGGAATAAATAGGCGAAAGGGCGGCGGCTGGAGGCACCCGTGGGGCCCACACCATGTCACCGCGCGGTCAGAAGGTGGGCCGCGCCACCACATGGTGTGGCTGGCTCGGTGCCCGTCTTCGTCTCTCCTTCGGACTCCGTGTACGTGAAAAAAATAGGAAGCTGGGCTTTTGTTTCGTCAAATTCCCAGAATATTTCTAGAACAACTTTTCTGAAATAGAAAAACAGCAGAAAACATGAACTGACACTGTGGCATCTTGTTAATAGTTTAGTCCCAGAAAATGCATAAAAATGCTATGAAGTGTAAACAAAACATGTAGCAATTGGTATAACATTAGCATGGAACATCATAAATTATAGATACGTTTGAGACTTATCAATCATCATCATCATCGTCATCATCATAGATTGAGAGTCCATTTCTATGAACGAATATTGGCCGGAGTCCTGGACGAGATTCAGTATGCCACCAAAATTCAGAAAAACCAAGGCACTGCAGAACTACAAAAAATAATGCTCGTGTGCAATTGCTTTGGGCAGCAGCGCGGACGGGGGACGTTTGATTCCGTGTCACCGGGGCAGCGTCGCTGAGCTAAGCCGCTTTCGATTGGACGCAACGATGTGTCCGCCGGGCTGACTCACCGGCTCACCGCCGCGTGGGCACAGCGGCACGGCCAACGAACCGTCGTACCGTGGGATGGCATCTGCATCCTCCCAGTTTTGCAGTCTCCCGCTGACTGGAGTAGCGCCGAGCCACCGTCGCGTGTAGGCTGCGCCACGCCCGCCAAGTCGTCCTCGCGTGCGGGCCGCCATCGTTGCTGCCGAGTTGTTGTTGAGCTCGCCGGCACTGCGGCATCTAAGAACGGGGCAGCGAGAATAACTCCCAAAAAAATTGCAGCTAATTTCGGAGAGCCAGAGGGTTACTTGCAAAACGTGGTTAATAGGCTGATCGGGAATCCACTTTCAATCTGCACCATTTATTGACCATCCGACGGTCCAGTTGGATAGTTTTCACGTTTTCACCCAACTGTGGTTTTCACTGGATATGTCGCCAATTAAGAGTTGTGCCTGCCCAGTTGAAATCCCTCGATATACAAAATGGATCAGAGGGAGTAATTGTTTGAGGGCACCAGACCAAAGTTGTTTCTCTATGGTGACGATAGTCATGGTATTTCATAATTATCTAGTAATATGTGGATGAGAAGTTTCGTCCGTATCGGTTCAGTTGACCCTCGATATACAAAATGGATCAGTAATAAATTGTTTCAGGGCACCAGCCCAAAGTTGTTTCTCTATGATGACGATAGTCAAGGTATTTCATAGTTATCTAGTAATATGTGGATGAGAAATTCCGTCCCTATCGGTTCAGTTGAAATCCCTGGATATACAAAATAGATCAGAGGGAGTAATAAATTATTTGAGGGCACCAGCCCAAAGTTGTTTCTCTGTGGTGACGATAGTCATGGTATTTCATAATTATCTAGTAATCTGTGGATGAGAAGTTCCGTCCGTATCGGTCACTTCATAGGAAAGAAAGTATGTGGTTATTTCTCAAATCGAGCATGATAAACGAGGCAGATTTTTTTTGCTTGTTAAGTGATTTTGGGGCAGCCTCCTACGAGGATATTGTCTTTCCTCCCGCACGATCTATCTCCACCGGCAAGATCGCTGGTCTCCTCTCCATCCGCTCGCCGCCCCAACGGCCGGAGGAGAGGAAACCTCATCTTGCCGTTCTGTCTAAGAGTTAGGGTTTGGTTTTGTCTGCAGTGTTAGATCTGATGACATCAATTTCTCGTTGTGTCGCTGACGTTCATGGTTATCCGCGACGGCTCTGGCGGCTGGGGCGAGGTGGTTTTTCTGGAGCTAGGGTGTTGGTACGTAGGTGATGGATCTGTCATTTTTCTTTGACTTTGTCGACGGGGTCCAATACAGCACATGGACGTTCCCCGGTCGATATGCCATAGCGTCATGTGCCTCGCTGCGTGCAACAGACCTGTTCATCGATTCACAAAGCCTTGTTGGCGATGGTGCTTTCTCGGATCTGGCAATGTGGAGGCTCGACGTCTCTTCCGACATTCGTCTCGGCGGCACTAGAGTTGGGCGACGGCCGCTCACTATTGTGGTTGTAGGAAATCTTAGGGATCGCTTTGTATTTCTCGATCTCTTAGTATTTTATCTGCAAATTTAGGATAATCATTTTATCCTAGTCCGTCTTTTAGTTTCCACGTATTTTGCTTATTGTAACTCGATCTTAAATCAATAAAATATGTGTTTGCTCTAAAACAAATACGTTTAAAAACTAGGAGTATATCATCCCAGAAGGCAAAAGCCTCTTCCGATTGCGTCAGTAACACATAACTCGAACACATGATGCTCCTAATGATGGAAATGGAGGAAAAGATGCTGAGAGTAGGAAAAATGGGTCTGGAAGAAGCTCTAACACATCACATACAAGTAGAGGAGGTGGAGGCTTATCTGGCACCCCCTGCCTAACTCATCAGGCTACTGGAACTGAGCAGGTGGTGTCAGAATTAGTCAGTACAAGTGCTGCATATAAGTTACTGTGGAGCAAGGTGCAGTGAATGAGGATGGAGAATTTGTATGGGATGATGGACAGAATAACCAGCCAACAGCTCAAGACTCGCAACAGGTGACAGGTTTCTGGATGGCAATCGAAGAGGAAGCAAGGAAAGAGAGAACAATGCAGAAGTGGAGCACCCAGTTGAGTTGAAGTTACCTGAAGACATCATGCCTTCGTTTAAGGAACTGTCCATGGGAACTGACAACAAGGTGCAAGGAGAACGAGCCAACAAGAAGTTGAAGACATGGGGTCCAATCCAGGCCACAAGATACAGCTCCAGGATTGATAGGTCCACCACCATAATGGACAAGGCAAAAGACATGCAGAAGAAGAGGAACCTGGAAATACCTACAAGGAAAATGGCAGGTATAATGAATTCCAATCCCTTCAATATGCTTAATTCTGATGTTTTACATAGTATGGCCAACACCATGGGTGTTGATATTCATGAAATAGTAGATGTTACTGATGCTAGCTGTGGTGAAATGGATGAAATAGCTGAAAGTGACTCCTGTTTAAATAGCAATCACAAATTAGCTGGGGAAAAAATTAGCAGCTCCCTGAATGTTAATTCTAGCATGAATGATACACTAGATAAAGCAGATGTAGACCTCTCTGCTGTAGATACACCTCCTGCTAGCCCCAGGAAGAACAGTGAAGTAGATTTAGAAGAAAAATGGACTGATGTAATTAGGAAATCTCGGGGCAAGCACCCCAGGAAGAAAAGACAATGATATGTGCCTTCTGGAACACGAGGAGTATTGATGCTCCTGGTAAGAAATCTTTCATAGAGGATAACATTATTCCTCTCAAGGTTGATTACATTGGTTTCCAGGAAACCAAGAAAGAAACCTTTTCTAGTTCTTTTCTGAAGAAATTAATGGGAAATATAAATTTTGCCTGGAACTTCTTACCTGCAAAAGGTACAGCATGTGGAATTCTAGTTGGAATTAACCTAGATATTTTTGACATAATTGCATGGGATATTAGGAAATACTCTGTTAGTACTGTAGTTAAAAAGAAAGCTGATAGCGAAATCTGTAGAATAACTACAGTGTATGGGTCTGCTTATGAGGAAACAAAAAATGAGTTTATTTCTGAGTTACATGAGCTTTTTATTGGCTGGGATGGTCCAGCTATCATAGGTGGTGATTTTAATCTAGTAAGATGTAGTGAAGATAAGAGCAATGGCAGTGTTAACTATAAATGGGTTGACAAGTTCAATATGTGGATAGAAATGTGGGCCCTCATCGAGATACCCCTAGCTGGTAGAGCATACACTTGGGGCAACAACCAGACTAACCTGGTGATGAGTAGAATTGATAGGATTTTTTGTAATACTTCTTTTGAAGCAAAATATCCACTGTCGAATGCTAGAGCATTGTCTAGAAGTGGAAGTGACCACACCCCTATTATTTGGGACTCAGGGAGAGCCAGATACCTAGAAAAAGTAGTTTTAAATTCGAAAAATGGTGGAGCACCAAGCCAGACTTCATAGAAATAGTTAAAAAAGCCTGGAACCTGGATAAAAGGCATAGAAATAATATGGATAAGTGGCAAAATAAACAGAGATTTTTTAGAAAATTAACTAAGGGGTGGAGTGCCAATGTAGATGCTGAGATTAGAAATAAAAAGAAAAGCTTGATGGAAGAATATGATATTCTGGACATCAAGGCTGAGAATGATAATTTAGTGGATGCAGAAAAAGAGAGATTAGATGAGATCCTTAATGAGCTAAACCAGTTTTGGCTTATGGAGGAAATCAAAGCTAAACAGAGATCCAGAGATAGAGATATAAAGGAGGGAGATAGGAATACTGCATATTTTCATGCCGTAGCAAATCAGAGAAGGAGGAAAAAATGATTAATGTGCTAGAGGGCCCTGATGGGCCAACCAATGATACAAAAGAGATGATTAAGATAGCCAATGGGTTTTATAAAGACCTTTTTAAGAATGAAACTAGACCTGATATTAGACTCAGGGAAGACTTCTTCTCTGATGAAGAAAAAGTCTCTCAGGCAGAGAATATGATGTCCTAGAACAAAATTTTAGTTTAGAGGAAATCAAAGATGCAGTATTTGGGTCTTATGCAGATGGGGGCCCAGGTCCAGATGGGATCCCATTCTGTTTTTACCAGAAGTACTGGGATATTATAAAGGATGATTTATATGATCTCTTTACAGATTGGTATGAGAATAAACTAGATATATATAGAATTAATTTTGCTATGATTACTCTTATTCCTAAGGAGGATGATGCTAGGACCATGAAGAAATTTAGACCTATTAGCTTGTTAAACTGTAGCTTTAAAATCTTTACTAAGGTACTTACTAATAGGATCGCTAAAGTAGTTAACAGACTGATCTCTCCATGCCAGTCTGCTTTCATTAAAGGTAGATTTATCTTAGAGAGTGTAGTAATTGCACATGAAGTCATACAAGAGGTGCATGCTAAGAAGGAAAAAGGACTAGTTCTTAAAATAGACTATGAAAAGGCCTATGATAAAGTAAATCTTGATTTCCTGTATGAGATACTAGAAAAAAGGGGTTTCAGCCCTTTTTGGATTCGTTTAGTTAAACAAGTCACACAATGTGGGTCAGTAGGCGTTAAGATAAATGATATAGAGGGTGATTTTTTCCTCACTGGTAAAGGACTGAGACAAGGAGATCCTTTCTCGCCAGTTCTTTTCAATTTCGTGGTGGATGTCTTTGCAAAAATGTTAGTTAAAAGCACTAATGCTAATTTGATTAGAGGTTTGTGCCCCAGATTTATTCAAGGGGGTGTGGTGTGTCTGCAATATGCATATGACACACTCCTCTTTATGGAGACAGATAGAGAAGTAGTTAGAAATATGAAGTGGGTACTTACTTGCTTTGAGCAGATATCTGGTATGAGGATTAATTATCATAAAAGTGAGTTAATCCCAATTAATATTGAGGGAAATGAATGTACTCAGTACTTAGATATATTACAATGTGTTGAGGGTAAATTCCCTGTGAAATACCTAGGGATACCTCTACATTATGATAAACTTAGAAGAGAAGATCTACAGCCATTAATTGATAATCTCCTCAAAAGATTATCTGGCTGGAGAGGTAGACTATTATCCTCAGCAGCAAAAAGGGAATTGGTCCAGTCAGTTCTGGCCAGCATCCCCATTTACTTGTTATCTTTCTTCAAATTTCCCAAATGGGCTTTGAAACTGATAGATACACAGCTGGCTAACTGCCTATGGGATGATGAAGAAGGAAAACACAAAATACATCTAGCTAATTGGCAATCTGTTTGCATGAGAAAAGAATTTGGAGGTCTGGGAATTCCCAACATGCAGGATATGAATCTGTGCATGCTTGGATCCTGGATTCGTAGATACTCTTTGGGCACAAACACCCTGTGGAAAAAAGTAGTTGATGCTAAGTATAACACCAAAAACCCAAACATCTTGTGCTGCCAGGACACACAGCCATCCACCTTTTGGAAAGGTGTAATGTGGGCAGCAAAAGCAGTTAAATTTGGATATAGGTGGAAAGTAGGTGATGGTAAACTAGTTAAATTCTGGGAAGATGTGTGGTTTGGAACCTCAAATCTAGCAACCCAATACTGGGATGTTTATGTGGTTTCAAACCAACAAACAAAAACAATAGAGGATCTCTGGGATGGAACTAATCTGAGATGTGATTTCAGAAGAACTTTCACCCTGAAATGTTGGAGCAGTGGATGGAAATTAAAGAAATTGCTAGCTCCCTAGTTCTTAACCAGGAAGAAGACCAATTAGTGTGGCAATATGAAACAAATGGTATGTACTCCTCTAAAACAATGTATGCCTTAGTTAATTTTAGGGGGTACAACCAGTGTATCTTAGTGCAATTTGGGACCTTAAGGTGCCTCCAAGAATTCATGTGTTCTTATGGTTGTTCTCGCAGAATAAAATTTTAACTAGAGACAATTTAAGAAAAAGAGGAATTCCTAAAGATCTAGAATGTAATATGTGTAAGGAGATAGAATATGTTTATCATCTTTTCTTCGAATGCATTGTCTCTAGCTCTATTTGGGATGATGTTTATGATGTGTTTAATGTTTTTTTTTTTTTGACAAGATATGATGTGTTTAATGTTAGGATTACTGATTTTAGTTCTCTAGCCTCCAAATGGTTGTGTAATAAGAGATTTCTGCACCTAAATGTAGTCACATCCGCAGTACTCTGGGGTGTCTGGAACAATAGAAATAACTTAGTTTTTAATAGAAAAACTTGGTTGAATATGAAACAGGTTTGGTCGCTGATCCTGGCCTATCTAAGAAGATGGAAAGTGGCTTTCAGAGAGCTGGAAGGGGGCGATATGGCTCGCTTCATGGAAAAACTGGAAGCAAAGGTCAGAAAACCTCTCTGCCTGGAAGTGGGGTGATGAACAGATGCTCCCACTTCGACTGGGTGGTATCCTGGGTGGCGAATGCTGGCTCGGCGTACGGCGGAAGGGCATCTCTCCAGTATCTGCAAGATCATCCGGAGGAGAGCGCGGACATCCATGTCGTGACTTGACCATGAACAAGGGAGATGAAGCCATGGCCGTAGCCGAGAGATCTTGTTGCAGCAAGCCAAAAAAGGACCGTGAGCGGTAGTTCTGGTAGTTTTAGACTCTCTTATTTTGGAGTGCTTTTGAGCGCTTTCGACAGCGCTGGGGCGATGCCCAGGCTGAGTCTTTGATCAGCCTCCTGTGGCTTGTAACAGATTGCTAGTTTTTACTGCTTTCCAGAACCTTTTAAGTTTCGTTTGTAGAAGACGCTGATGGTTTCGTTATATATTAATGGAACCGGGGGAGCGACCCCTTTAACTCTAAAAAAAATAACTCGAACACATATTAGACGCCCACCAACCCCTCGAATCCCCCTTTTCTCGATCTGGTAGGGCGTTCCTTACAATAGATAGACGACCTCAAACAGAAAACAATGAGAATATGCACGAGGCAATTAACTCGGTAACGTGGCTCTTATTTGGCCTTGTGGAGGAAGAATAGCTGAGTCGGCGAAAATCCATGTCCCGGCTTCACGACACCAAGCCGGAAGGTTTGCCGTGAGCCGCAACCGTTGCACCGCCGCGCCATGTAAAACCTCGAAAGAAGCATCCGTATCTCCACCTCGAATTCCAGCTCCGTCGACGCCATGGAACTGCGCAGCCCATCTGTAAGCAGGACGTCCGTGTGCGACATGGCCGCGTCCACCTCCACCGACTTCAACCTCGGCATACAGAAATTGGGCACGGAACCCCACCCGACGACGGCGTCTCCGTAAAACACGGTGACGGTGACGTCCTTCCAGCAGTCCTTGAAGATGTAATCGTTGCTCTCGGCGCGCAGGGTAAGGTTGAAGGTGGGACGGATCACCGGGCTGCTGTGCAGTTGGTCGAGGCCGTCGACGTCTGTAACCTTCACCAGGAATTCGGGAGGCATGAACGGGCCTAGGAAGATCGCAATGGACACGAAAACGGCAGCGAAAACGACGACAAAAAGTACGGAGACAACATATTCTCGCGGTGGTATCTGCCGTGCTAGTGGCCCGCTGTCGCCCTCCGCGGGATTGGAGTCGCCGGTAGGCACCATAACTGACGGTCTCTAGGTTATAACAGGACGTCGATTATACGGGAATCTGTCGGCTGTTGTCTTCTTTTTTTGAAACGGGATCTGTCGGCTATTACCAAGCCAACCTTGTGAATTTGTGATACTTTATAGGTACTCGTGCTGCCGTGCCCTGTGCTCGATTACAACTCGTCGTATCCACACCGACCTATATGCATAACTCATACAGTGTCCAGATTTTTTTTTGCGGGAATACAGTGTCCAGATTGGACACAAGTTGATGTATACGATACGACGTAGATTACAGAAGGATTCTATAGGCGGAAGGTAGATATGCGCTTAGTTACGTATTCCCTCATTATCTTGGAGTATCTTAGTTCGCACTAGGCCATGATCGGGATACTTCTTCTTCCTCATATATAAGTACAACAGGAACGGCTTTGCCACGCCTCCGTATTCAATTCATCTGCTGCCTCCCTTTGTACCGGTCGTCATGCTTGATGATGAACAGATCAATTTCTATCTCCGTTGGCTAATGCTCTCGATACTGATAACAACGTGCCTTTTCTTGGGGTATCTCGGGCTTCACGCCGCCGTTTCGTATCTCTACTCCGGCAGCATGAATTTCTCCATGGATCCCATCATGCACTCCGGGCTCGACTTCGGCGACAAGGCTGCTCCTCCGGCCTTTAACCTGACGTTCCACGCCACAAACGTACACCAGAACAGGTACTGCGGCCGAGATACCACCGTCAAGGTTGCATACTCGGGCGTGGTGATCGGCAAGGGACACATGGATGAGTTCTGCGTGGAAGACGACGAGGAGAACGTACTGACGGCAACCGCATCGCCGGGTTGGCCGGCGCTGCCAAGTACGTTTCAGGAGAGATTGGAGAGCGACCGCCGGGCCGGCGGAGTGGAGATAGAGGTGGACGTCAACTTCCAGAATCAGGAGCAGGGCTCTATGTGGGTACGGTGCCGTACAGCCTTAGATGCTAAACATGCATCGCGCTGCAAATTCTTCCGTTTAGTAACGTAATATTCTGTAATAATTTTCAAGATAGTTTCTGTAATTTTTCCAGTATTCGCGTAAATCCGGCCAACCGTTATTTTGTTTGCTTACTAAGTTGTGTGCGTGTCTAACTAACAATTTGTATTTGTTTTTTGTGAAATAAGGCCAAAAACCATATATTATCTGAAACCAGTCATTAAGAGTACACTATTATAAGAAACTAGCTGGGTGGCCCGCGCAATTGCGCGGCTAGATCAAACACTTTTCTCATGTTATAAATGCAAAACTTGAGTAATTTCATAGTTTAGGACTCGAGTTCTATTATGTTGTACTGAAGTCTACCCTTCAATTTGCATTTCCCTTGAAACTACAGAAATTGATTTTGACTCCTCGCTAGTAACATCATGAAAGATAAGTGATTTATTGGATATACCATATGGGATGATGAATGGAAATTACAATACCTCTGGTAGATGCGTAAGAAGTAAGTTTCTTTAAGAATATCCAGCACGATATAATATTAGGAAATTAACTGGCGTATTTAGAGGAGTGATTTTTAAGTAACAGAACAAATAGTACCTACACCAAGAACAGCTCATACGGCTCTCACGCAAGTTTCACCCCGAGGAGATAACAATGTGGAAAACCAATTCAGAAAATCGTATTATTTCCTCTTTTAATAAATACGGCTTCATAAGGAGATAACTAACAAAAATACCTGGCAACCATACTATATAGTTCTAAAAAAAGAGAAACAAAATAATAATATTTCCATTCTGATGAACTGGGAGCATCATATGAAAGTTTACTATGCATCACTTCCACATCGAAACTGATAGATTTCGTCACTTACATCGAAGTTCAAAAGCTCTGTAAGAACCCCATATTTTAGAGAGACCAGATAATCACTCTATTTAACTTAGACTTCACTCTGCCATATGCCCGAAGACTTTACCTTCAACGACCAGATTGTTTCACCTACAGAAAGAGTACATTTAATGGTTAAGAAAATACAGAGTCACATCTGCTACAATGCATGTTGTCGGACTCGGCATAATACCTTTTTTTTACATGACATATTGGTTAGTAAATAAATAGTTAGGAAAAGAAGGTTAGTTTTATTGTTGTGTTGTCCATCGGTCGTATTTATGCATAGCTATTACCACAGGTACGCAACCCGCAACCAATTCCTCAGCTAACATTGGTGCTGCTTGTTTAACATTCTTTTTTGCTACTCATCGTCATACATGGCTCGAAGTCATAGTCCAATGCAACCAGCAAGCTAGGTAAAATATTATCGATTCCTATAGCGTGGACTTGTAGACCATTACCACATAAATGATCTATGTTTTAAATGGCTTACATGGAGAAACACATTCATGAGCATATGACGGGCTTAAAGAAAATCCAGAAAATTAATCAAGTCATGGTAGACCTGTGAAGAAGTAATCAAACAAATAAAATGACAAATCGAGAAATCACCTGCTTGTTCGTCCCTTCATGTTCTGCATGTATGGAGAGGATTGTGCGTTGCCTTTTAGTAAGCAGGGAACGTCACATAGAGGCATAAATTGAGGGTACTTGGGTACCTAAGATAATGTATTGACTGATGAGTTCTCTATCAAAAAGTATAAACAAATATGGTGATTAAATATCCTTGATTGGATATTGTGGTACGATGCCTCAATATCAAAAACCCAAAATAAGAAAGTAAACACTTGACATATTTAACCTTTTTCCAGATGAAATGAATTATAAGGGCACATATACTGTTCGTCAACGCATAGAGTTAAAGGAATATGATCTAAAATAATTGATGAACGACTGGCCATGCACAAAAAAACATGATTTGCAAAATATCACGGCTGATCTAAAACATCGCACCAGAAGTTTTACTTTGTACTCCGAAAAAATTATTCAAATGAAGAAGTACAAAAGAAGTAGTTTGTTTTTACCTGAAATCAATCTTTTAAACTGATAGTTCACTCAATTTTGCCCCCATTGAATATGGATTCTTGCTTGGGTCAACGTTGTATCTACGACAGTCTAACGCGCTCGATGTGATACTTCAGTTCATATGCATAGACATACTACTCTAGCTGCTTCCATTCAATTATTTTGTTTAATGTCCACGTCACTATCTATTAAATCATGTTCAGCACAATGAAGATTCATAAAGATCATAATTATATTGTTATAGAAAATGCAATAATTACTTCTAAATGGATAGAATGGATCAATTACCCCTCTTCTGCTTTGTTATTGAAGTACCGCTTCTCAAGCTTGTCATCAGGCACAAATGGTTTTTTACCGCATAGTTTTGCATGCCGAGAGTGAGATTTTTGTTGTTTAGTCCGAGTCGAAAGTGTCGTGGGTTTGTCACGTCAGGTGTCATAGATGACTTCGTAGGTGTGGGATTATGCGAGTCAAGCATCTCCGAGCTTGGGATCGCAGGAACAAAGATCAACACAGATTTACCCAGGTTCGGCCCCCTCAATGTGAGGTAAAAGACCTACTTCCTGCCTACCCTAGATTGGTATTGATATGATAATCGAGGTGTTACAATGGAGGCGATCCGATCTGGTACTCGCCGTATGAGCTAGGGTTTGGGGCTTGATAGCTTGACCCGCTCTAAGTCCTGCGAGTCCTCTTTATATACACAGAGGCTCGCTAGGTTACAAAAGGAAACTTCCCCATAAGGAATACATCCACAGAGGCCTACTCGGAGACTACTTGGTCTTCACGTCCTCCGGGATATGTCTTCTAGATCTTTCCCTTATGGCGGTTCAATATTGGGCTTGCTCCCAAGTGGGCCTTCGTCCGTGCGAGTAAGTTAAGTCGCACTGGGCCGCGGGTTAATCCAGAAAGTATTCCCCCGACATTAGCCCCCAAGATTGGTTAGGACTTTACGGTGAGAATCTTCTGACCTCTTGAAATGGTCTCTGAGCCGCACTGCAAACGTTCTGACCAATCTCCTGACTTATGCGATTCAGAGCTGTGACTCATCTGCGCGACTCATCTCTCTTCTGGAAATATTCCGTTTCCTTTAATTGCGGACCGTTACTCGTTTTGCGGGCGCAAATTGTGCCGTTGGTTGCGAGCACAGATAATGCCGTTAGTTGCGGGCCCCTTCAGTTATAAGCTGCGGCCACCTAGGTCATTATCCATTTGCCCTTGCAATCTTCTCATCCCTAGCCGCGCCGTCTTCTTCCTCGACCCGAGCCTAGTTCCCCAATCCAATCTCCCCCTCGCAATGGCGCCCAAGGCGAAGCCATCTGACGATAGGCGCAAGATCTCCTGCAACTGGGAAGGATCCTGGGTAACGGAGGAAACTCTTGCAGATCTGGCCGAGGCTGGCTTCTTGCCGCCGAAGGAGGACGGCGTCTGGCGGGCGCCAGGCGATGAAATCGAGCCGCGCCCCAAGCCCAACGAGCTGGTGATGTTCGTGGAGCACGTGGAGCGTGGATTCACGCCGCCAGGTTCTCCCTTCTTCCGCAATTTGCTGCAACGCCTAGGCCTCCGTCTTCACGACATCGGGCCCAACTCAATGCTCCAGGTGAGCAATTTTCATGTGCTGTGCGAGGATTATCTTGGCATAGCCCCCAACATCGATCTATGGCTGGCCTCTTTCACCTGCAACAGCCAACTTGTCTCCAAGGGTGGCGCCTACGTTCAGGTCGGCGCCATCTCTCTTCAACGCCATAGGAACTCTTGCCTTCCCAAGCTAGCCCTGGCGAATCGACCCAGGGCTTGGCAAAAATCTTTCTTCTATTGCCAAGATACTTCACCGGAGGGCGAAACTCGCCTTCCCTCCTGGTCTAACACCCTCTTCGTGCCTACCGAGGCACTGAAATCAAAACCCCGCGACTCGTCCATGTCCTTCATCAATGAGTCGCTGATCAAGTCCGCGCCTTAATAGGTCATGGTCTTACTGGCCTTGATCTTCTCTCTTGCTGGACCAAATGGCGCATTCAGCCCGTGAGTCCACGACAGCGATCCTTCCTTGAGTGCACAGGCACCTCTGCTGACGTTGATCGTATCAAGGCTTCGGACTGGAGGCCTGAGGATTGGGTGGAATTTGTCACCCGCGTGACTGAGGAGAAGGACATCTCCTTCGATAAGGTGGGGCTTGCCCCTTTCAGTGTTAACAACAAGCCTTTTGAGGTAACTCCTCTTCTCTGTCTTTTCGCCTTCGTAGTTGAGTCGCATTCCTTTTCTTAATACTGCAACTTATATCTCCCTGATCCAGGCTGATGAGAACTACTGGTCGCTGCCTGCGACCGTCGCCGGCACTGCTGCTCCCAAGCGTGCCGCACGAAAGAAGTTGCTGCCCACTCTAGAGGGCAGCGAGACTGCTGATATCCCTTCTGTTGCTTCTGCGGCCTCAGATGGTGAAGAGACTGAACTGGACGAGGATGACAGTCCAGTGCCAGCCGCGAGTTCTGTTGCCGCGGCTGGACCAACTCCCCGTAGAGCCTCCAAGAGGCTATCTCGTGAGGAACCAGAGGTTGATGCTCTGGAAAACCCTGAGGCCACGAAGCGTCGCAAACCTGCTACGGGCGCGACCTCCTCCGTTGCCAGGCGTGCTTTCAAAGCCACCGCCTCTGCTGAAGAAGACATGGGTCCCCACTCTGGTAATTTCTGTTGTCTTGTCATCTTGAATGCTTATTCTTTTTCCTCTACTGACACGCAAAACTTCTGCTCGTAGATTCTGGGACCCAAGGCCTGTCCTCACCGTCAAGCGGTGAACTTATGGCCTTTGTGAAGATGGCTCCAGAGTTAGTAACTTTTCCCTGTGCTTATAATACTTTTATTCTGGCTTATGTGCTTCTTCTTCACACAATGCCCTTGCTTTTTGCAGAAGTGCGGCTAAACCCGCTGAGCCTGGAACCGCGGTTGAGCCGCATTTATCACCTGCGGCTCATACCGCCATGGTAGAGGGCGTGGCCACCACTGATGACCTGGCCACGGTCCCTGTTCTTGACACAGCCACCCAAGAGGTGGCTCTGGAGGATAGAACGGATCCCCTTATGATCCAGGACGTGGAGAAGGTCAACCCCTCCTCCATAGATGTAATGGCCAAGGATGCTGATGCGCCAGTGATTGAGTCGCCAGCGGCGGACAGCCTGCGGTCGCCAATTCTGCGTGCTGAGGTTGCTTCTTCCTCCTCCACAAGCCGCGCTGAGAGACTGTCAGAGGCTATCATTGCCTCAAATGACAAGCAAGCCATGGAGCTCCGCAAGGCACTGTCTGACCTGTCTGCGGCT
This sequence comes from Poa pratensis, assembly GCA_947311845.1. Classification (NCBI taxonomy): domain Eukaryota; kingdom Viridiplantae; phylum Streptophyta; class Magnoliopsida; order Poales; family Poaceae; genus Poa; species Poa pratensis. The sequence goes on from CAMZMU010000042.1 coordinate 56,834,991, forward strand.
TATAAGGTAAACTTCTATCTCCAGTTATCTGTCTCTAGCCCCCAAGGATCAAGTTTCTTCTTTGACTGTAAAGGGAGACTTGATGCTTCTCTTTTAGCTGTTGATATATACTTACTAACTGATGTACCCTTCGTAGGAGGAACTAAGCTCCATAACGGCTGCCAAACTTGCCTTGGAAAAGCAGCTGGGGGATACTCCCTCTGAACTGGAGAGGCTGCGCGAGCTCCTTGGCCAGCGTGACGCTGAGCTGAAGAAGAGGGAAACCAGGATGGGCGAGCTATCTGATGAAAGCTTCAAGTTATCTGAGCAAGCCAAAGCCACCGAGCTGCGGCTTAAAACTGTTGAAGAGAAGTTCCAAGAGAGGGTCCAGCAGCTGGACCTCCAAGTCAGTGCTCAGAAAGACGCCATTGCTGATGCCAATGAGGACGCAAGGCTTAAGGCTGTTTCCATTGGCGAGCTTGAGAAAAAGTTGAAGAAAGTTTCTGATGCCCATAACCTTGTCCACGCCAAAGTGTGCATCATGACTCAAGAGTTAACTGGTATGTGTTGCGACTCATATCTGCATCTGTTTTCTCTACTATCTTTGCCTGTGTTGTAGAGCTGACGGAGACATGCCTCGATGTAGGTGAAGATGCCAAGGAGCAGCGCGGCAGTACTCAAGAACAGCTGGAGTATATCCGCGATTTTTCGCGAAGAACTTGTGACGCCATGAAATCACTGTCTAAGTGCCTGCTGCCGACCAAGCCAGTCCCCGGTGATTCTGAAGGGCTGCTAAAAAGACTGCTTAGGGCGCCTCAGTTCTTTTTGGACTGGAAGGAGTCCTCAGCTCGCACCGGCGCGGCTCATGTTCTTGCTTTGGCCAAGACGTACTATCCTTCTTTTGATGCTGCCAAGGTTGCAAAAGGTAGGCCCTCGAAGAAGGTGGATGGCACCGAACTGACGGCCTCAGAATATGCGACGACTTGGAAGGATATGCGCGGCCACGCGACTGAACTGGTGGAGGGGATAGATCTTGCGACCTATATGGGCAAGTATAATGCAGATGGAAGCAGATGGGAGAAGTTACCCGCTCCGTCATCCAGTGCGGTGATTCCGCAGGAAAAGAACCCCTCTCCAGGCGTATCCAGCTCTGCAGCCCCCAAGCCCGCGACTGAAGAGCCCTCCAGCGAGCCTGCGATTGCTCCTTCTGGCAAGCTTGGTAAGCCGCCTGTTCCTCCTTCCCACCGGCCAAAAGCTGCGCACAAGTGAAGAAGAAAAACAATGGTTTGATGATCTTGGCCCTTAGCGGTCTGTAATAATTGTTAGAATTTATGTGTCATAAGACAATATTATGGTTTGCTTAAGTACTCTTGGCAGTACATGTTTCGACCAATAGGCTGGTCCTTATGATTTGTCTCGGTTTTTCCTCACTTAGGCCCTTGCGCGGCTCAGTATTTCCCAGGTAAAAAGTGCGTGTTCAGGGTCGAGAGCGGCCATGATAGGCAATCAAACTCGATTGACGCCGCACCCCCAGTACTTTGGCCGCATAGTGCAAGTCGCATCCAAGAGAGGTTGAGTATAATCACGATAAATGCCACTTGTTTGGCGATCCCAAGGAATAGGCCGCGCTAAAAAGCTGCCGCACCCCCAAGGGACCAATGATTAAAAAATAAAAGACTCACAGCTCAATTGGTAGTTTGAGATGCTTTATTTCAGAATCATTATATGATACATAGGGTCGGTCGCGCCTAGGTGGCGACCAGAAGTGATGCTTGGGTCGGTTGCGCCTAGGTGGCAACCAGAGATGTTACATGGGTCGGTCGCGCCTGAGTGGCGACCAGAATGATGCTTGGGTCGGTTGCGCCTAGGTGGCAACCAGAGATGTTACATGGGTCGGTCGCGCCTGAGTGGCGACCAGAATTGGGTCGGTTGCGCCTAGGTGGCAACCAGAGATGTTACATGGGTCGGTCGCGCCTGAGTGGCGACCAGAATTGGGTCGATCGCGCCTAGGTGGCGATCAGAAGTGTCACATTGGGTCGGTCGCGCCTGAGTGGCGACCAGAATTGAAATTTTTAGCCCTGAGTGGCCAGCTTGATGATGTAAACTCTTAATAATTTTGCTGCGGCTGCTGATGGCAACTCGCGACGCCTGGGATGTGTCCTTATTGGCAATGGCTCGTAGCCTTTGACTTCCTTGCCTCCCTTGCGGCCGTAATCTGAAGTCGCAAGTCAGGCAGGTGCCTCTTGGCCTTCACGATGTCATCAAAATTCTCCTGCGACTCGCGCATGGGCGCGCTCTCTGCGATGCAAGCTGCTCTGGCTATGGCCTTGTCGCCTCTTCGCATTCTTGAGCTATTCTTTTGTCGCCATTGATGGTGATGACTCCCTAGGGCCTGGTATTTTAAGCTTTAGGTACACATAGCACGGCCTAGCCATAAACTTTGCGAATGCTTCTCTGCCAAACAGCGCATGATATGGGCTCTGGAAATCTACAACCTCGAACCAAATGTACTCGCTCCTGAAGTTGCTTTGTGTCCCAAAGGCGACCTCCAAGTTAACTCGCCCCAATGGCTGAGCTGATATGCCTGGCACGACACCATGAAACGTTGTTCTTGATGGGTGTAGCTGCTTTTCTTGAAGGTTCATTCTTTTGAAGGTTTCATAGTATAATATATTGATGCTGCTGCCTCCATCCATCAGTACTTTGCTCAACTTGTACCCTGCGACTTGAGGGGCAACCACCAGCGCGAGTTTTCCCTCTTCATTTATTTCTCCTGGGTGATCCTCGCGGCTCCAAACTACTGGTTGCTCGGACCACTTTAGCCACTGTGGGACGGCTGGTACTATGGCGTTAACAGCCTGATTGCGTCGTCGCAGCTTTTGTTCCCTCCTTGAAGTATTCACCACAATGGTATGATACTGACCCAACTGTTTTGGGAACTGTGGCTGATCTGGCTGCGGATTTGGGACGGCGTTGTTGCTGTTGTTGCCTCCGCCGTGTTTACCTTCCTCGTTGTTTTGATGATTGAAGTTTGTGTTGAGTGGCTGTCCATCCTTCCACTTTTTGTAATGATAACACTGTGCCTTCGTGTGGTTGGGTGGTTTCCCATCTTTTCCTATATGGATGTCGCAGGGGCGGTTGAAAACCTCTTCCAAATTAACTGGGTGAAAATTCCTTCCTCTGCTGCTGCTTTGTTTGTAACGAGTATTCGTATTTGCGACTAACCCTGAGTTTCCTTCCTCGTTTTTGCGCTTGTTATAACTCGCATTGGCATTGCTAGCTTGCTGTTGTTGAGGCTTGCTACTGGCCTTCTTTCCCTTGCCAGTGTTTTCCTCTTCCTCCCCATCAGATGCGTCCCTGGTTTTATCCGAGCTAGCATACTTGTTGGCCGCCGCCATTACCTCGCTTAGGCTCTTGACTTTATCCTTCATGCGACCTAGTTTGTGGACTAGCGGCTCAAATTTGCAATTTTTCTCCATGACAAGGACTGCTGAACTGGGTGGTATGTTATCTGAGGAATGTATGATCTCTGCGACCCTTCTCATCCAGTGGCGACTCGACTCGCCTTCCTTCTGTACACAACGCTCAAGGTCCTCTATGCTGCAGAGTCGCTTGCATGTTCCTTGGAAATTCTTGATAAAAGCTTCCTTCATCTCATCCCAAGAGTTTATTGAATTTGGTGGCAAATTTTGTAGCCATATGTGGGCTGCGCCTTCTAACATCATGTTTAGGTAACGTGCGCAGATCTCTTCGGATGCATTTAGGATGCTCATGCCCATCTCGTAATTGTTGAGCCAAGTAACAGGGTCCATGCTGGCGTTGTAGTTGGCGACCTTGCGAGGCCCTTTGAAATCTGCAGGAAACGGTTCAGACCTGATTCTTTCGCTGAAACAGACTGGGCCTTTGAGTCGCGACGATAGGTTGGACGAAGCTGGCCTTCCTATTGGATTGGCCGCCGCGCGCGGCTGCACAATCTCTATGGGTTGAATTTGCTGAGGTTGATTTTGAGCCGCAGGTTGATCTTCCCTTTGTCGCCTAGCCGACTCGAGGTCGCAACGTGTGGCGACTCCGCGTGGATGCTTCTCTCCGCCGTTGCTCTGCTATTGTAAGGGGTGGAGTGCAGCCGTCCTGCGTGTTCGGACATATTCGCCTGCTGTATTACTGCTGTGCTCAGCATCTCAATGGCGCGCCGTGCCTCTCTGTCCATTGGCGTGTTTCCTGCTGGCGCTAATCTGGCCAAGATGTTTGTGGCTGCAAAGAGATTCTCCACTGGGCTAACATAATGCCCTTGCGGCGTGTGGAACCTTTGAGGCTGCTGTGGCGATTGCTGAACAAAGGTTGGCTGCGTCAATGGCGGGGGCATCATGGCCCTGTTGTTAGCCTGTACTATGGCCCTTGACCCAGGTATCTCTGCTACTCTTGGTGCTGCGAAAGATGGAACCGCTGGTACGATTGATGGTACAGCGATTGCTTGAACCGCGGGCGCAGCTAACGGGGCCACGGACCGCATAACCATGGCAGATGGTGCCATGTGTGCGGGTACCGCGACTGAAGGTTGTGCGACCCCTGACCATGCGACCGGGTGCGCCGTGTTGGTGGCGACTGATGGGATCGTGTTGGTGGCGGCTGACGGGACCGCAATTGCTGGTTCAGCGGTAGGTGATTGGAACAGCTCCATAGGGTTTACTGTTCCTGGCTGCAGGCGACTCGCGTGGCGTCTGTGTGGCAAGGTGGCCTGTATTCCTTGCAGAGTATTGGTTTCCTCGATGAGTCGCAGTTGCTCCTGTTGGAGGCGCTGTTCCTCACGCGCCAGCCTGGCTCTCTCATCTGCGATTCTCTGGACTTCATCATATAGCCCGATCCTGGTAGCCTCCAATTCTGTCACCCTAGCAGCCGCGTTAACCGCAGATATTGGTGTAAACAACACGCTTCCCTGTGGCGGCGTGACCGCTGCGTGGGGGTTACCCTTGACCCTGATTCCGCAGGCGCGACTCCAGGTGGGTCTCTCTGTTTGCGACTCCTGAGGCCGCGACTCCTGGCGTCATCGCAGCGGATGCCGCGACTCCTGATGCGTCTAGCGCGGCTTGTTCTGCTGCTTCCGGCGGTGTGGGGGCTAAGCTGCCTGGTGGCATGCCCTTCGTCTGCTTCTGTGGTCCTGTAGACCCCTTCACGTGCCGATCTTCTACAGAGGGCGAGCCACTATCCACAGGGCCTCCGCATAGCCTTTCCTCAAGGACATACTCAATGGATTGGCCTTCTTCGTCTTCGAGAGGCAGCGACTCGTGGTTGATAGATTCTTCTTCTTGGTCCACTGTTACCGCGACTCCTTCTTCTGAGTCGCCATGTTGCGATGGATCCTCTGACTCGCCGCCAATGAAGCCGACGAAGACGTTGATGGATCCAAAGGGGATGACGTGGCCGGTCTCCAAGTAATCTGCTTCCGGCCCCCAGCTTGAATCGTCGATGAGGGGTGTGCCATTGACCGTGATGATACGGCCAACAACAAGATCTTCAGCTCCCTTCATGGATCCTGCGCGGAACGTGACGCTCTTGACCGCAGGCCCCACGGTGGGCGCCAACTGTCGTGGGTTTGTCACGTCAGGTGTCATAGATGACTTCGTAGGTGTGGGATTATGCGAGTCAAGCATCTCCGAGCTTGGGATCGCAGGAACAAAGATCAACACAGATTTACCCAGGTTCGGCCCCCTCAATGTGAGGTAAAAGACCTACTTCCTGCCTACCCTAGATTGGTATTGATATGATAATCGAGGTGTTACAATGGAGGCGATCCGATCTGGTACTCGCCGTATGAGCTAGGGTTTGGGGCTTGATAGCTTGACCCGCTCTAAGTCCTGCGAGTCCTCTTTATATACACAGAGGCTCGCTAGGTTACAAAAGGAAACTTCCCCCATAAGGAATACATCCACAGAGGCCTACTCGGAGACTACTTGGTCTTCACGTCCTCCGGGATATGTCTTCTAGATCTTTCCCCTTATGGCGGTTCAATATTGGGCTTGCTCCCAAGTGGGCCTTTGTCCGTGCTTGTAAGTTAAGTCGCACTGGCCGCGGGTTAATCCAGAAAGTATTCCCCCGACAGAAAGATAAGTTTCCGTCCACACAATTGTTGTATGACCGTTGGAATTTCTTGGGATTTTCCATTGAGAGAGTCTAGCAAGACTAAGAGTGACGTGTTGAGCATTCTCTTGGCTTCTTCATCAAATAAAGTGCAACCTGTAGTAGAGCTGAATGCGGTACCTAACATCCCATTTTAATAGTGCAAGAAATATGAAAATAAACCGTGATGTTCAGATTAATAGAATGTTACAAATACAGAAACAATAAATAACATTAGATGATTATTCCATACCACAACTTCAAACATGGATGTATATATATCCTGGTTTCCTGGCCAATTTGAAGCGGACTGAAGAAGATCGAATGTGCCCTTGTTGACGTCGTGGTGCCGCCTGAGAAACTACATGCCCGGCATCGCGACATCGAGCAGGTCCCTGTCCATGGACACATATCATGGTGCCTGCATGGCCATGTAGACCGCCGGCAATAGATTTTCAGATTGATTGCAAGTTCGCAACATGTAATGAGCTTCAAAGTGTTGGACCGTCAGAAAAGATTATTCACACAAAAAACGTAATTTAAATAGTTGATTCTAAATAGCTTAAATTGCTTATGCTACAAACATAAATATAAAGAGGTACAGTTTAATCATAGCATATCCATACTATTAATACTATGATTTAGAGGCACTGCTTTTAGGTTAGGAACTGCAATATTTGCTGAGATGGTAATGCCGTTCCTGAAACCCAGATACGAAGAAACCACCAATAACAGTCCAGTCTTTCCCTCCCTGATTTGACCTTCTCATCCTGTATGTTCTCCCATCTCCGAGTGTTTTAGGTATGGCTGAAAAAACAGAGCTAACTAATGTGAGATGAAGAGAGATCATCTAGAAAAGAAGAACGGATGAACCGGACAGCACTTTTCTGTGTATTAGATCCATGAACATACCTGATGGCTACCCTTGTATAGGTGGTTTTCATCGTCAGATCCACGGAAATTGCAGTTGTCGCAACGGTCGCTGGCCATGGGCTGCCATTGTGCTGCACCTTTTACTGCGTTTGTCCTGCCGCAAGCTCTGCATGGCCCTCATCACCATAGCGCCATCTGGTGTTAGAGATGTAAAGACACAGCAGTTGCATGTTTGATTTTCCTGACTTTCCATGGCAATATGATCGATTTCGCAGATTTCCGCTCAAATACTCGAGCCTCGCTAGCCTTGGATGATCAGAGAAGCTCACGTCTCACGGCCGACTTTGTCTTATGTTGCTCCCGCCGCCATGAGAGACACCATGCAGCCTGACCTAGGTTTGAGGTAATCGGCGGACAGAGGAAAGATAAAGCGGCAATCAACCGTCGAGGCTAACGTGTTGGTTACTGCTCATTACGTCGAGGAAAACATGCAAACGTGTTAGTTACTACTTCTTCCAAGGGTTGATCGATCTATTATTCGTGGACGTGGGATAGAAGGACTCTGGATGTAGCATTAAAAAATCGGCACTGCAGGCCGGACGTTTGAAAATTTAATCCTGGTCTGCGTATATATTTCCTAAGCTTAGCTATAGGTTAGGTAAGGTGTACATTTTTTTTTTTGCTTTCCAAAATCTTAAATGTGTTGAGGCTGGACATCTAGCTACTCGTACCTTTTAGCTTGCACGTAAATCTCCACCGTTAGTAATATGGTGCAAAATCTCCGCCGTTGGTTGTCTTGTGTTTTAATTATATAATAGATCCCTTGAAAGTTAAGGACAATCCTTCTGCATCCCTCACGCCGTGATGTGAGCAAAGCTCGATGCCGCCTCTGAGCCTCTGTCGTAGCAAAGCTCGTGTCAGAAAAAGATTGACAAAACCCAGTCGCTTGTATAAACACCATGGTAGAAGTTATCGACGCAGACCAAAGTATATTGACGAACATGATCTTGAGAGGTTGTCGAGTTTAGTAGTGAGAAGTGTCGTTAGATGATCCCAGCTCAGAAGGGGGACACAAAACACACAAGTTTCCCGACGAAGTCGTACTTGGCTGAACTTTATCAGGTGGAGGCGGAACTTGAGAACACCAATACGCTGCGATATCATCCCCTCCATGGAACTCTGGAGTAGGTGCCACTATCTCGTTCTATCATTAGAACCTCTTGGTAATCGCTATAGATCGCAAGCCACGGTGGATCCCGAGGTGTGAGGGCGCGAACGCGGAAGGCTTGCCGCGTAGGGAGTTGTGGTAGACGCCATGCGTGCACCGAGCGTGTGCGCATAGACTCGCCGGTGTGGATCGGGTCCTTTGCGCGGGATGTCTGTTCATCTCCGCGTGGGCGGCCTGGCGCATTTTCGAAGGAGACGACCTAGTGGAGGTGATGGTGTTCCTCGGCCATGCACATCGTCAAGCACTCCACAAGGTCTATGTAGGCCCTAAGAGGTTCTGGCGCGGGTATTACCTCCACCAGGGGATGTGCTTGGCCCCAGAGATGCATCTCGCCAACTTCCCTGTTAGAGATGAGTTCAAAGTTCCCGAAGCGGATGCTTTCGCCGGGAGCGAGCCCGACATCCAGTCAAAAGGAATGTCGAGTTGGAGCAACGTCCGAGCCGCCAACGGTGAAGGTGAACAAAGTGGAGCCCATCGCGATGCTCCTAAGTTGGTGCACAAAGCACATACCTGGCGTGCCAATTGTCGGTGTTTCATAATCGGCTAGTAAATTTGTATGCAGGTTTGTGACCATGAGCTAACAACATCAGGCACACAAAAATGTATACATGTTCAGGTCCCGCCACGGTAACAACCCTATTTCTGTGTGAATCGATGTATTCCGTCATGTTAGTTACTTATGTGTGGATCGATGTATTCCGTCATGTGAGTGCTCAAATTATAAGGGATGGCCCGCGATAATTACTTAAGCACAAATAGGCGAAGGCAAAATGCATAGACACACGGAAGGTTGGAGTGGCAGAACACGAAACACTAAGACATAGGTTATAAAAAGATGTTGCCCTGCAAATGGCTAAAGATCTACATGTATTTCAATTTAATTTGAATGTAAACTTTGGAAACAAAGTGTACGCGTTGTACCGTGCTCCCCTCCTTCAAATTACAGCATATGACTACGACCCGTGGGTTGTTTGGGTTCGTTGCGTTTGCCTTTGACTAGTTCTCATTATGCTTGTAGTATTCCCAATTCCCAACACATATGGGCCTTAAAAGGCAGACTACACATCTGAATTTCAAGCATGTATATGCACAAGTAGTAATTGTACCTCGTCAGCTAGTGCTAGAAATAAGTTGGATGGAAGAGCATTCCATGCGACAAGTCTACAAGCAGTATGCCATACATTGGCTGCTCACAGGATTAGAACTAAGAGAAGTTGTCTAACTGAAGTTCAGATATGAGAATTCTGAACCAGTAGCCTAAATCAGACTACAAGGCATATGAGAATTCTGAACAAGATGCCTAAATATACCATGTTTTAGTCTAATCATCATGCTACTGGCGAAAAGTTAAATCTTGTTTCTTCGCCATGTTTTGATCACTATTTAACACCACTGTTTGTTCCGCTCTGAAGATACATCTGCAGCTTTACTTTACTTCTCCCATATGTTGAGTATCCCTGCTTGTAAAATAAGTTTCTTCTCAAGAAAGTACAAATAAATCGTGATGGGTTGTTCACTTCAAATGCTACATAATACAACCCCTCCCAAGGAGAAATCACATACTTGAAAGGCAAGTTTTTTATCCGGTTCTAAACAAAAGATCAACATCTATTCTGTACAGTTAAGAGTCGTAAAATTTGTGGTGCTCGATTCAGCGCAAAACCGAGATACTTAATATGCATCTACAGCTCAAATCATACCAAGTTATCTATGAATAGTAAAGAGCTGGCCCAGGAAAAACAATTTTGGTTCAGATCTTAATTGATGCACAAGCTTGATACATGTCAATTTGGAAGTAGGGGTGTTCTAGAATGACAAAAACATACCAAGTAGTCTAATAGGCGATAAACATCGTAAGGTCACATGAACAGCACTTTGGCGTCGCATAATAAGCGAGGCAGACGACCAACTAGGGGAGTAAGCAGTGGGGCCATCTCATACTAACCGACGAGAGAGAACATGACCACCGTGCGGGCACATACACAATACTAGTCAACTGTAGGTTCTCCCAGTACTAGTAAATTATCATACAATGGACCTACCTAGTATGCAGGATAGATCAGTGTATACAATGGGGCAATACATACGTATACGCAATAACACAAAGATATCACACTACGCACAAAACAATTAGGTGTTATTCAATGGGAAGATACATAATACGACACGGCAATAAGCAAAACACATCTTTGTGTTAACCTACCTGTCCACAGCAATCGGTAGCTTAGTTGCTAGTGCATCCATATTTGTGGCCGGCAGATCAGATGTAGTTTGCTGAAATTCACAAGTATAAAGATCTTGAGATGGATAAAAAGCAAAAGAAAAGGTTTTCTCTTCCACAATTCAAAGTACGTGAAGCTTAACCTGATTATTTGCAGCATAGGACTGCTGAGAAGATCCTAAAGCAGTAACTTCAATAGCACGTTCAGATCTATTCTCCTGAAAATTCACAAGTATTAAGATCTTGAGAGAGCAAAGAAGTTAAAGGGTTTGTTTTCCCAATCAAAAAGCAATGAAGTCTTACCTTTCCATTTGCAGCATCAGACAGCTTAGATCCCAAAACATTCGCTCCAGTCACAGGCTCAATATTACTTTCCTGAAATATAAAGTACCAAAAACTGAGAGCAACTAAAGCTTAAAGAGTTTGTTCTTCGGTAATACAAGCACCCAAAGCAAAACCTGCTCAATTCGTGCAGTGGACAGCTGAGAAGGATCTGACAGTGACGATCTTATATTTTGCTGAAATTCAGAAGTATCAACTTCTTTAATGAAAGCAAAACAAACTGAACTTAACACAATATAATCACTGCCACTTACAAGAGCATGATTTTTTCGTCGCTGGTAGCAGAAGTAGCATTGGATTATCAAGTCAAATGCACGAAAGCCAAGTGTAATCAAGCTTCCGATCTGTGTAAATCTCACCAATATAAACCCAACTAACAAAAATCAGTTTACTTGCACTGGAAGTTGGTTTACCTTGTAGCACAGTTCCAGTCCCCAATCCACTTTTACGAAGAAGAATGAGCTACCGAAAGCCCCACATAATATGATAACAAATGATATGAAGCATGTTGTACAATTAGGACTATTTCTGACAGCCAGTATCCGACAAATATGTGCACCAGCAGTGCACAAGGCTCCAAGTATTCCTCCTGCAATGTTCCAAAATTTGCCAAGAACACCTCCTACAGCTAAGATGATTACCACAAAAATGGCAAAACACCAAAATGACCCCTTTCGACTCCAGAGGTTCATATGAGACATAAATGTAGCGATGTACAATAGATGGAGTATGCCAGCAATGATTGAAACTGCAAAGTTCCAGTTGTTACGACACGCTGGGAAACCCACATAGAATATCCAAAAGACGTTTGCACCATGAAACAAGACTGACGAAGCTGCCATTAACTTTGTGCGTCGTAAATCTACTTCCTTGTTTGTATTAATAAAAACCCTGTAACATAAAACGAGATAAACTTGAAGCATGTTTCCTAGATGAATCTCCAAGATCTAAATTTCATTGAAGTACCAAAACTACACTGGAATTGTATTTTTCACTTTTAGAAAATATAAGAAAAAATACACTGTTTCAAATCGATGCAAACATTGTAATAACTCGTTCCTGTATAAACAAGATGATTAATCAACAATTTATAGAAGATTAAATATGGGGGAATAAGCATGAGAGATGTTGGTAACTTGATATGGGTGTTGCACTGGAAAGTTTACTCAATGGGGGCATGAAACATGGTGGGATATATATCATGATTGATTGCACATCACCCGCAAAAAAAAGATTGATTGCACATCAGCTTAAGGTTCTATTGATGATGTGCAAACAGTGCCGATAATGTAACCACATTCAAAGTGGGAGGAGAGACATATGGTACTTACAAAGGTGCTAGATGTGACAAAGTATGGGCAACTGATTCTGCAGATAGAACCGCTTTATCCGTGAAACTGAAAAGGCAAATGTAAGTTAATGTATTTTACAAGTATGGCATTTAGAACTCTACAAAGAGAAACAATACCCTTTTCTTTCACATTTGGCTTTATACGGTCGACTGGGTGCTTCAGCCTTCACAAATGAGTACAATAGATTTCTATTGTCTTCATTTATACAACTTCTACAGATTGGCACTGATCTTTTAGACTGATAAGGACGCGCAGGACAAGTATTGGTATTATTAGATTCCATCCATTGGACATGGTGAGAACCATCAAGTAACTGTGCATCAGTTTTGAGAACTAGCAAACTCATTATGAAAATGAACAAATATCTAGCAGCTCCATCCATAGAGAATCCATTTGAACACTGTAAAGTACACATAAATAAATCAATGTCAATAAATAGCACGTATGGCATGGCACATTTGAGACGTGGTGGGGGTGGATAAGTTGTTACGATCGTGTTAATTTTGGTTGGAGCCACAGAATTGTTTGCTCCATTTGGTTATGGAGAAATGATGCTGCGTTTAACAGAAATAATCTGTATGCAGGTGCCACTGTCGTGTACCAGTTGAATGTGGACATGCGCATTGTTAATAAACTTGCATCACAAGGAGAAAATGGAGCTTGCTGCCAGGAAGCTCAAGTGGCTTAGTAAGAAGTTTATGTCCCGGTTTGGATGAGGTTCCAATCATAGGTTACATCATTTTAATTGGTGTTGGAAACTCACTGGCAAAACATCTGACAGGATTTCAGTACATTGCGGGAACTAAGAGCAACGACTGTTCTACGATTAGGGAGTTCAAGAAAGTTTATCCTGAACCAGAGGCTGTCGAGGACATCATAAATACAGAAGCAGGTTGATTCAGATTACAGAAGTAGACTAGATGTTTCTGTAGTGTTTCTTGTTGTTTTTGTTTATCGTGCGTTACGCGCTCACAGTGGATGTGGCAGTGGGCACATGTTTAACCTAGTCCTAAATAGGTAGTGACCATTATTTCCTTATCCTCTTAATAAAAGGATGTGCAGATGCAATTTTAAGTTTATCTTAAAAAATAGATAAGAGAAAACAAAATATAGTTGCAGTGCAGCAAAAAATAAGATGCAAGTGGCAGCAACCTGTTTATACATTCGGGTTCTTCCACTGGATCCTGCAATTTTTGGTTTACTTTGACAATCTAACTTGTCAGCCTCCATCTAAGGAAAAACACACGCAATTAGTCTTACCACAAGTTATATACATGACAGAAACAATATCCACATCCTAATGATTTTCCCTGTAAGGATAAATGCGCATAACAGCATGTTGCTGACGCAGAAAAACCAAAACATTGTACTTAAGATATATGATACGTAAATGTTGTATTTGCATGTATTTGTTTTTATCATGAAGTTGCACTTAAAAGTATAATTTCATTCCGAGACTGATATTGATGTTTGATTAAATATCCTTCATATGCCTCAAACACTGTGTTTGCTCATGAGAGACTTGCAATATCGCTAGATTACACATCTAAAACAAATACAGAAGACAAAACCATACAGAGAACAGACCATGCAAACATAAAAATATTCAGTAATTTTATTCTTCACCATGTTTCACATGATGTAAAAAAAGAATACATACCGATATCTATTTACCTGCACTTCAGATTGGAAGACTGCACTGAGAAACGTATTTTCTGACTTGTTTAGTGTATTTTCCATATCTATCTCGTCTATCGGATGTTGAATCCCCATATACAGCATCATGTGGGCCTCGTCAGTTACCGGGTACTTGATTGCCTCAAGAGATACTCTCCATCCTTTAGCCATCTCCACTCGTCCGGGTGTACCAACAAGAATACAAGTACCTTTTTCTGGATCACTCAACTAAAACCAACAAACAAGACAAAACAGTAATTCAGATGGAGAATGTAGAAATATAGAAGCAATAACAGGAAATATATTAACATCTAAAGAGGCATTACTAAGAGTTATCACAAAAGAGGTCCAACATCGTTCACTTCGAGTGCTGTGTCAACGTTGAACAAATTATGCAGCAAATATAAATGTATGAACGTAAATGTTGCATTTGCATGTATTTGTATTTATTATGAAGTTGTACTTAAAATTTTAAAAGTATAATTTCCTTCCTGGACTAATATTGATGTTTTGATAAAATATCCTTCCTATGTGAGCCTCAAACAATGTGTTTGCTCGTGAGAGACTTGCAATATCTATAGAATACACAGCTAAAACTATTACGGAAAACAAAACAATACAGAGAACAGGCCATGCAATCATAAAACTATTCAGTTGTTCCATTCTTCACCATGTTTCACATGATGTAAAAACAAAAAAATACAGAGAACAGGACATGCAATCATAAAACTATTCAGTTGTTCCATTCTTCACCATGTTTCACATGATGTAAAGAGAATACACACCCATATCTATTTACCTGCATTTCTGATTCGAAGGCTGCACTGAGAAACCTACTATATGACTTGTTTAGCGTATTTTCCATATTTACTTTGTATGTCGGATGCTGAATCCCCATATAAAGCATCATGTGGGCCTCGTCCGTTACCGGATACTTGATTGCCTCAAGAGATACTCTCCATCCTTTAATCATCTCCACGCGTCCGGGTGTATCAACAAGAATACAAGTACCGTTTTCTGGATCACTTAACTAAAACCAACAAACAGGACAAAACAGTAATTCAGATGGAGGATGTAGAAATATAGAAAGCAAAAACAGGAAATATATTAACACCTAAAGAGGCATTACTAAGAGTTCTAACAAAAGAGGTCCAACATCGTTGAGTTTGAGTGTTGCGTTGTCAACGGTGTAGCAGTTATGCAATAAATATAAATCTATGGAAGTTATAATATCCGAGATATATTTGTTCGAGCATGTAACCTCTTTTCAACACAAATGAGCCTACAAGCTAAAGTAGTAATGCAAATTGGAAAGAAACAAAACATAAATGTATAGACAATTTCTTCAAATGAAGTTTGTTGTGTGCATCATATACTCCAAATGTATTTTTTACGGTACTTTGTAACAGTTATAACTTGGACGCTGCTATTGCTGAAGACAAAACTGATAAGGCATTGAGCTGTTTTGTTGATTATCCTACATTATGTCATACCCATCTTTTATCTTGCTATATCAACAGCAAATAATGCAGACTTGGCAAATTTTAATTTCCGTTGAAAACAGGCAAATTTTAATTTCCGTTGAAAACACATGCCGAACCACACAATAAGCAAATTAACAATCAAACATCGAGCAGATACATTGAGCAGAAACAATCAAGAGAGGCAAACATGAGCTGTAACTATCTTAGAGAGCTCAGGGGCTGATCTCATGTAATAAGAATGAAAGGATTTAGATAAACAAGTACTGACTGTACTATCATGTAAACCACTAGTCTCGAGGGTGCCATCTTGCATGCAATGTTGCACTGAAAAGTATTAATTCCCTGATAGACCAATGTTGCAGATCAATTTAATCAAATACCATTCAGGTAAAACTGTAAATGATGCATTCGATCAGTCTAGTAGTAACAAGTACTTCACTGGCTCACACAATGCTTGTAATATGGAGGCCCCTCTACATCTCCTACAATTATGAACACCAAATTCACACAGAAAAAGGTAGCACAAACATGAAAACATCCAGTTGTGCCATTCTTCATCCTTGCTTCAGATGATACATAAAGGGTGAACAACATATTGGCCTACATGCGTTTCTGATTGCAAGGCTACAAAGAGAAGCATAGTTTCTTACTTATACCAGAAAATGCAAATATATAGTGAACAGCATGCTGTATTCGCAAATGTGGTGTAGGAAAACCAACAAGGGTTAAAAAAGGGTGGCCTTGCAAATTCTAGACAAAACCAACAGATTTACATAATGAATGCAAATGAAATCCATAATGTTTGAACAGGATATACAAGCACGTGCACATAAGCATACAGAAATTTGACCAGGACATTGACCAATTTACGCCATAGTACGGTCTGTAATAACTGTACAATAATTTGTGGGGGGTCACTCATCCATTATATAGAAAAATACTCCATATATAAGAGGCTAAATGCTACTCGAAACTAGGGGTTCCTACCAAATGAGTGGTTTACATCTTAGAAAATCGGCATCACAACAATTACAGGGTGGCCACAAGCAACGCACGCAATCTAGGAACGCTAGCTCGGGCACAACACAATACATAAAATTCCAACAAAATACGCACTACGGGAGAGCAGCACGTTGCCGTGTGCCAGAAGCACACGGCGAAGACCGAAAAGCACACGGCGACGTCTTTGCCGTGCGCCGTACACGGCAACGACCACACGGGGGAGAATTGCACGGGAAAGACCTCTTTGCCGTGTGTCGGATGTCGGGGCGCACGGCGAAGATTATCTGTGGGACCCGCAGCGACTTGACGACGGTGGACGGTGACGGCGGCTCTTTGCCGTGTGTCGTCTCTCGTGGCACACGGTAACGTGTGGAATATTTACCGTGTGCCCGTGCACGGCAAAGGAAACAAGGTGGGACCCGATTGTCAGGCAGGTGCCGTGCAGCCATCTTTCCCGTGTGCCCGTGCATGTACACACGGCAAATTACATAACCTTTTGCCGTGTGCTCGCACAAGCACACACGGCAATGTATGGTCATCGTTGCCGTGCGCTCGCTCTTTGCCGTGTGCTGGGACACGTGCCGTCAACCTGTGCGTTCTGGCGACCGGTTTTCTGGCAGTCTTTGCCGTGTGCAAGCACACGGCAATGATGACCATAATTTTCCTGCCATTTTTATTTTTCTCAATCCCTGCAGTTCAAAAATTCCAGAACAATTCCAGAACAAAATATAACATTTCCAGAACAATTCCAGAACAACATATAACATATCTCACACAAATATCACATATCTCCCACCAAATATCACATATGTCATCCAAAACATCACATAGTGTCCAAAACATCACATAGTAGTATCCTATTCAAGTCCAAATGTAGCACAACAACAAAAGGCCGCTCCGACTACATCAATGAAGCACAACAAAACAATGACGAAGCAACTCCCGGTCATCATGCCATCGATGCCATCCGCTCCTAGCTCCAATCCATCTAAAACATGAGAAAAAGACACAAAGGCATGAGGATATTGCCTTCATGAAGTAGTATACAGAAGCACAACAAACCCAAGTACATACTGTCAAAAATTCCAGAACAATTCCAACATCCATGAATTCAACACAAGTACATATGAATGAATGAACTAGCATTCATGAAAAAATAACGAGTACTTGTGGCATACATGAGCATATTGCACAAAGTAGTATACAGTGCTGTTGTTGCACAGGATTTTCAAATAAATTATTGATCAAGTCTTACTTCCTATGTGTTTATTGCTTGAACATTTGGAGCCAATTTCCAGAAGTTAAAAGGCACTAGAAGTCTAGGTGCTTGAGGGGCTCAAAGTCATGCAGTTTAACTATGATTAGACTTTTCTGTATAAACACAAGTACATGTCCAACTACCTATTCCTGACATAAGCAAAGGATTCAAACTATTAAGTTGCTAATTATTTGTGTTGCACAAGTTGGACAAGAAATGTATTTTCTGATAGATTTAACTATGTTTGGTTGGTCACCTAGGTACCTAACCATATTGCTCACTTGTGTTGCTTTCATAAAAAGATCTTGACTGGAATTCTTATATGTTACTTGTTTGTATGTCATTCAATCTTTTTTTCGATCAAAGAACTAATGCATAAACATAATGGTTATGTTTCTGATTGAAAACAGTGGCTCTATCATGGTGATTTTCGTCAAGAAAACTTTTCGAAAAGCTGCAAACAACTACAGTACTGTTGTCTACTCGCAAGCACACATATACATGGAGATGATAAGAAGTGGACAAGGAAGTGATCAGGAGAACAGTACAGAAGACAAAGAAGGCCTCTTGTGCATCCATGGGTCCAGCATAAGCGTGTTTCAGTACTCATGCATGTTTCGACAGTATGTACTTGGGTTTGAGCTAACTACCTGGCGGCCTGCTGAAGGTGGCGGAGTAGCGTTTGCTGCTGCTCCATCTGCTGCTCCATCTGCTGCTCCGGGTGTCTGGGCTCCATCTGCTGCTCCAGGTGTCTGGGCCATGGGCGATCCGTTCGAGGAGGCAACCTACATGCATGAAGAATTAGATGGTTAGCACCGGTTAGAAGGACATGGTAAAAAGACATAAAAACTTTGAACATGAGAACTTACGGTGTGCGGAGATGAATGAATCACCATCGCTTGAAACTGTGCCATGTCGGGAACCATCATACCGTTGCTGCGGAACATATTCTGCATATTATTTTTGAGAAGCAAGGTTAGTAAATGAAACAGTAGACTACCGTTGGTATCTTATGCACATGAAACTCACCGCGAAGACCGCCATCTGTGCCCGCATCGCCTCCATCTCCTTCCTCGTCTGCTCGGTCTCCTGCCTGTGCTTCTCCTCTAGGGCTGCGTTCCGTGCTGCCATCTCCTCCATCGCCTGATCCAATGAAATGGTTTGCATTACTTAGAACGAAAACATGCAAATAACTAGAGGACGCATCATTTTAATGAAACTAACCGCTTGTAGGTCACGTGCAGGCTCGTCGCGCCTCTGGATCTGCAGGCTGGAGCTCGTAGACCTAGCCCTCATGCTGGCTAGGCCCTCCATCTCTATAGGGAAGGTGCTGGCTCCAAGAGCAGGCCGACCGTGCCTCAGTCCTCCTCCTGACGTCATGACCAGCACCGGGTCAAAGTCCCGGGAGCTCGGGTCAATGGTCTCCCCCTCCCTCGCCTTGAGCGCATTATCGTACTTCTCCTTGCGTTTGGCTGTGGACAAGTTGAAAGAGGTGCTGGGAGTAGCGGGATCATACGGCTTGGCCTTTTTGGCGGATGCCAGCTTGGCCATGTGGTACGCCTGGTACGTGTTAGGCTCTGGCACCTTATTGTGAGCCGCCTACAATTAAAAGTGATATGGTTAGAAGAGCATATCTTGTTCCGCTTAATCAAGCATGCATAAAGAACTTGTGAAAAATAAACACTTACATATATCTTGGCGTACCCACCCAAGGACTGGCTACCCTGGTGGTGCGTAGCCTTCACGACCAACCGATTCGCCCTGCCATTAGCGTTGATCGCCCTCCACTCGTCAGAGTCCCACCAAGCCGACAGCCGCCTCCAGCATTCCGCGTGGTTGGAGCACCAGCTAGGCCTCACCTACATAAAGGAGTATGTGGTTAGTATGCATGAAGAATAACTCAAGTGTTAGCCATGCATGTATGTAAGGAATAACAAGAAGTGTTAGCCAGGTAGGCCTCACTTACCGAATTATACTCGTGAGCCTTGGGGTACTTATAAATGGCTTTATCCCTTGTGCATGACAACCCCTTGGCCGCCTCGATCCTGACGACAGCTGCGATACGCGCCTCGTAGATCATGTCCGTCACCTTCTTGACGCCCATCTTAATGAGGATCTTCCTGCACTCTGCCTCCTTCCCCTCCTCGCATCTAAAGAACTCCTGCAATTAAGCACGACGAATGTGCAAGTTAGTGAAAAGGATGAGATGTGCTAAACGAAATGTGGTTGCTGACATACCCAGAAATCGTGGAGCACGGCCTCGTACTTAGAGCCGTGGGTGGTGTCACAACGAAGCTTGTAGTCCTCCCACCGCGTAGCTGGCACGACCTCACCGGTTGTAGGGCGTGTCACCAACCCCGGGTAGTGGGTCTTCATCAGAGAGCCAAACACGTGCCCCATGTGCCGCCCTCCATCTTCAGGCTTCTTGAACCTATTTGCAAAACCGGGAAACAAAAATGTTAATTAGAATGTGTCGAGAGATTTAAGTTTCAAAATGTAAGAAACATATTAAATAGAATGTGCATCTTACGTAGAGCCCTTTGGTTCAACCAAAGGCCGTTGTGCTAGCGGGACTGACTTTGGGAGCGCTACCGGACCTCGCAGGTACACGTCACTGGACACCTCCTTCTCACAACCCTCCTCCTCAGAATCGGAGCCATCAGCTGACGGGATCTCGGTCTCACACCCATCCCTCTCCATCTCCACCCTCTCCTCCCTCGTCCCCCTCCCCCTCTGTCTCCTCCCCTCGGCCTCCCTCTGTCTCCTCCCCTCGTCCTCCCTCTGTCTCCTCCCCTCCTCCCCCCTCCCCCACTGTCTCCTCTCCTCCTCCCCCACCCCCCTCCTCTTCCTCATCGGAGGCCTACCCTCGGTCCCTCTCGAGGAACCGCCGACTCTGGATCCTTCGCCTCTTTCCTCCTGTTGCCTCCTCTCCACCGCCTGGATCACGGCGTTGAGGGGCTTCGTCGTGCCCCCTCTCCCTCTCCTCCCTGCTTTCCTCCCGCCCCCTCTCCCTGTCCCGCCGCATGAGCTGCCTCCTACCATGTTTCTGTGGCCTGCAATGACAAACATTGAACCGATTAGTACGAATGCAAAAGCAAATAAAATAAATAGAACTCATGCTAAGCAAATAAACTAAGTGAAATAATTAGAAAGCATGTGAAGCAAATAAAATAAATAGAACTCATGCTAAGCAAATAAACTAAGTAAAATAAATAGAAGCATACATATATTGGTCAAAGTCGGGATCATCTGGATCTGGAGGTCTAGCATTAGCCAATGGAGCGTCAGTCTCATCGTCACTATCACGTGTGTCATCACCGTCGGTATCCCCACCGTCGTTCTGTGAACTTAATCGCTGGAGAAATGCCAAGTCGTTAATGTCGTCAACCTCTTCTTCGGAGTCGACACCGACACTGCCAACGTCTTCTTCCATGCCCTCACCTCCCTCTCCTCCCGTCAAGTCGATCACGAAATGGCCTGTGAGCCCACCTTCCTCTTGGAAGAATTCTCCCTCATATGTGTCGGCGTTTATGAGAGGGTTATAATCATCGTCGATTGGCATAGGTAATTTACCATACGGCGACACCTTGTACGGGACATCGTAATCCCGCAAACGAGCAATCTTGCACGCGTATGGGAGGTAATAAACTTGGGTCGCCTCTTGAGCCACGATATAGACATCTGGGCAATCCAAAAGCTTTTCTCGATTAATTTCGACTAGCCCAACAGCCGGTTCTCCTCTATAATGCTCTCGATCGAACCACTTGCACTTGAAAATAATGACCTTAGGATGCGGTCCTCCTACTCTTTTCCATTGTAATTCATATATTTCTTCAAGTACTCCATAGTATTCTACTCCATTGCATACGGTTAACACTCCACTATTCGTTGTTTTTCGATTAGGCCGACTCTCCTCGTGGATACGGGTTCGGAAGCGATACCCATTGACGTCGTACGTGTCGTACCTAAGGACCTTATAGTGAAAACCCATGGCAACGGTTCTCAACTCCTCGTTCATTGCATGGTCTACGTCAGCCTGTAGGTTCAAGCGGAAAGCATTAGCGCCAGGTAAGGCGGGATTGAGATGATAAACTAACAAGGAGGGGAAATAGAAAGTACTTTTGCTCGCAACCAATCAATGTAATTTGGTTGGCCGTTCCCGGCACCCTCACGGAGAAAATTGTCCTCCTCGCTTGGGGAAGGTTCGTTGGCACTTGGCCAATATTGATTCATGAATTCGCTACAGAAACGAGGGAAAGTTAAGTTAGACACAAACTTATGATGAGTTGCGATACAATTATCGTAGAGAGCACTTACTCTTGGTACTCGGATGCTTCTTCTAGGTTTACCAAGACATACAAGGTTATATTGGACCACACTTCTAGACTCAATTTTTGCATCACTTTGCCGCCTGAAGTTCCCAGTTTCCCTTTGAAGAGGCTAAGCTCGGATACATGGTTGTCAGTATTGTAACGAGCGACTGGATTATGCATAGTGGGAACATCTGGCGGATAATATGTTGTGATGACGTTCGCCACCTCCTCAACGATGAATGCCTCAGCTATGGATGCTTCAATCTTGCATTTGTTTGTACATTTCTTTCGTACGGTCTTTAGCAGTCTCTCTAATGCGTACTGCCAACGGGCATGCACGGGACCTCCCATTCGTGCCTCCGTGGGGAGGTGTAAAATCATGTGGGCCATAGGAACAAAGAAGCTAGGCGGAAACATTGCCTCCAACTTGCATATCAACTCCGGAGCCACCTTTTCCATTTCATCAATCACGGTTGGAGATATCTCCTTAGCACAAAGAACGCGGAAGAAATAGCTAAGCTCCGCCAGCACCCGCCATTCTGCCTCGGGGATGAAGCCTCGAGCCATCACTGGGAGTAGCCGCTCGAGCCATATGTGGTAGTCATGACTCTTGAGCCCGATGATTTTCATGGCATCAAGCTTCACACCCCTTCTAAGATTCGCCGCGTACCCATCAGGGAACATCAACAGGGCGATCCACATGAGCGCTTCCTTCCTTTGCTCCCTTGTAAGAACGAAAGGGGCCTTTGGCTTCCTCCATCTCGTACCCCCGCCAATTGGTTGTAGTTCAAGATTTGGTCTATCGCAAATCGCCTTTTGGTCGACCCTAGCCTTGATGTTATCCCTCGACTTATCGGGGATGTCAAACATCATAGCGAAAATGGACTCCCCGATATTCTTCTCAGTGTGCATCACATCTATGTAGTGTGGAAGTTCAAGATCCGGAAAGTACGGGAGATCCCAGAAGCACGGCTTGTGAGTCCAGGCGTGTGTCACACCGTATCCCTTGTACTTACCTGGATGTTCGGGATCCTCCTCGAGAGCGTTCAACTCAGCAAGTATCTGTTTACCAGTCAAAACGGGAGGTGCCGTGTGTGTGACAACTACATCTTTTGTGAACTTCTTGGTGTCTTGTCTGAACTCATGGTCATCACGAAGGAACTGCCGATGCAAATCAAAGCAACAATACTTGCGACCCCGGTCAACCAATAGAACTCCATAGCACTCTTGCACTGTGGGCATGGGAACCTCCCGTGCACGCTCCAGCCAATGAATAGCCCAAACGCCGGTAGGTCATGCATTGAGTACTGGTACCAGACAAACATATTGAAATGTGTCTTCGTAGATCGGTCGTATGTCCTGAAACCCGTATCCCAAGCTTCTTTCAGCTCATCCATCAACGGTTGCATGTACACACTCATATTTTTTCCCGGGTAGTCAGGCCCTGGAATTATCAAGGACAGGAACATGTACTTTCGTTGCATAATAGCGCCGGGTGGGAGATTAAGCGGGATAGCAAACACGGGCCAGCAACTGTATGAGGCAGCCGTCATACCATACGGATTGAACCCATCTGTCGCCAAGGCAATTCGCACATTCCGAGCCTCGTCTGCTTTCCCCGGGGTGTGTATTTTGTCGAAATTCTTCCATGCGTCACCATCCGACGGATGTATCAACATTTTCTTCTTACTTGCGTCTTCCTTGAATCTTGTCCCATCTTTGTGCCACGTCATCATTTTTGCAGTATCCTTATCCATGTAAAGTCGTTGAATCCTTGGTATGAGTGGAAGATACCTAAGAATATTGGCTGGGACACAAGACTGTCTCTTCTGACCATCACCTGCGTCTACCTCAACATACCTAGAGGAGCCACACTTGGGACAGTAGTTGGCGAACTCGTATTCTTTCCTAAATAGGACGCATCCCTCCGGACATGCATGGATATGCTCATATGGCATGTTAAGTGCACGGAGGATTTTCTTTGCCGCGTAATAGCTTGAAGGCAGAACATGAGCTTCAGGGAGCCAACGACCAACGGTTGTCATAATTTCATCAAAACAGTCTCTAGGCAGGTTCCACCGGGCCTTGATAGCCATAATGTCACCGATTGCCTTGAGTTGTCTGTATTGGGTGTGCGCGTGAAGAGGTGCAGCCGAGGACTCCAACATATCATAGAAGGCCTTCGCGGCACCCTCTGGCTGCTCTTCCCCTTGCGCCCCTTGCGCATCACGCAAGTCATTTATCAGGCCTCCTAACCCAGTATCACGGTCGCTGTCGGACTCTCTCGCCGCCTCCTCTATGATACGATCAGCCTCACCATGATAGGTCCACACATAATAGCCGGGCACAAAACCATACTTAACCAGATCTAATCCAATATCATCCCTATTGTGTATTCTGTTGTTCTTGCATTTAAAGCACGGACACCAAGCGGTAGCATTCCCCTCAACAAATGCTTGATCCAAGAATTCTTCCAGCCTAACAAACCATTCAGGGCTAATCACTGTTTTACTTTCACGACCAGTGTACATCCACTCACGGTCAGCATGATCAGCCATCTTCTTCTGCTCTTTTGGTGACAACAGTGACGCATTTCATTATATGCAGCAAGTAATAATAATAAATTTATTCAATGTCATCAGATTAATTACGCCAAAATTTTTTTTACAGCATGCATGGGTGGTTCACCTACACTTCTAATAGGTAGGGGCCTATCCCACCCGAGTATGTGTAGATCGAGTCGTGTTCCATGTTCTACCCCGACCCGAGACGGAATTTCGGCAGCACCTCCCCGCTGTTCTTCAGAATACACGTCTCGAGCTTGTCAAGCCGAGAGGGTGTGCATCCGAAGAACAACAGGGAGGTGCTGCCGAAATTCTGTCTCAGGAAGGGGTAGAACATGGAACACGACTCGATCTACACATACTCGGGTTGTCCAAAAACGTGGACAATCCGGAAGAGTTACGGTTATAAATATGCAAAGATGGACAATCCTGCATATTTATAAATTTATAACTCTTCCGGACGGGATCTGACTCGGGTTACGCGACTTACATTGTGATCTAGACAAAAGAAAACCTATGCACTAAGATTACAAGAGATCGAGGCGAAAGATGTATACCCTCGAAGCGTGCTCGATGATGCTCTCCGTAGGGGGGGTGCGGAACAGCGGCACCGAGACGTCGATGAGCAGCTCCGGTACTACCCAAGGTCGTCTCTGCCACCACCTCGACGGAGTGGAGTGGATCAGCCTGCTGTCCCCGCCATCCTTGCTCCTCCCCGACCCCGACCCCGATGCGGCGGCGGCACAAATCACTCAATCAATCTAGCAGAGCAATTAGACAATTTCTTCACTCAATCAATCTAGCAGAGCAGGACAAACCAGAACAGATTAAGGAGGCAGGGGAACTTACCAATTTAGCAAGACAGGAGGTGCGGGGTGGTGTGGCGAGGAGCAAGACAGGATGAGCAGCGGGGTCGGCCGGATGGGTGGCGAGGAGGTGCGAGGTGGTGTGGCGGCGGCGCTCGGGTCGGAGATGCGGCGGCGCCCGGTTCGGATGGGTGGCGGCGGCCCCGATTCGGATGAGCAGCGGCGGCGCGAGGGTCGGAGATGCGGCGGCGCCCGGTTCGGATGGGTGGCGGCGGCGCCCCGGTCGGATGGGCGGCCCTGCGGCCGGAAGGGTGGCCGCGGCGCTGGGAAGTAGCGGTCGCCGGCGTGTGGCGGCGCTGGGGGGTAGAGCGGCGCTGGTGGAGTGTCTGCGTGTGTGAGGAGAGGTCGGGGCCGTGTGCGCGAGCTGAATAGATGGATCGAGACCTAATTTTCTCTTTGCCGTGTGCAGGGAGAAGGACACGGCAAAGGATGAATATAATTTCACCGTGTGTTTGCACACGGCAGTGGGTAATTTTTTTTTAATACTGTTCTATTTATATACTACTTATTATTACAATACAATAATACTCATATAGTACTCGTATACTTTTATTAATACTATTTTGGAACCACCGAGGTTTTGGAGAGCGTCGGAACCCCTCTCCGGTGAAACCCTAGATCCGCTGGAGAAAAGTCAAAGTTGCCGTCTACCCTTTGACCGGAGTCGAAAGGGGGTAGGCCGGTGGATTTTTTGCTTGGTTGTGTTAGGCTAGGACATAGGAAGACCAAAACCAAGATCCACCCCAGCCCTTGCCAAGATTCCCTCCGTTTCGCCCGAAGTGGGAGTTTCGAGCTATAAGTCCACGAACTCGGTATGGAGAAAGTGATGCCGGTGAAGCCGGTCACACACCTGAGTGAGATCTTGGACATGTACAACACCCAACACACTTGTATACATATGGTATGGAACCACCTAGGTTTTGGTGGGGTTCCGACGCTCCGGAGCCCCTCTCCGGTGAAACCCTAGATCCGCTGGAGAAAAGTCAAAGTTGCCGTCTACCCCTTTGACCGGAGTCGAAAGGGGGTAGGCCGGTGGATTTTTTTTGCTTGGTTGTGTTAGGCAGGACATAGGAAGACCCAAAACCAAGATCCACCCCAGCCCTTACCAAGATTCCCTCCGTTTCGCCCGAAGTGGGAGTTTCGAGCTATAAGTCCACGAACTCGGTATGGAGAAAGTGATGCCGGTGAAGCCGGTCACACACCTGAGTGAGATCTTGGACATGTACAACACCCAACACACTTGTATACATATGGTATGGAACCACCTAGGTTTTGGTGGGGTTCCGACGCTCCGGAGCCCCTCTCCGGTGAAACCCTAGATCCGCTGAAGAAAAGTCAAAGTTGCCGTCTACCCCTTTGACCGGAGTCGAAAGGGGGTAGGCCGGTGGATTTTTTTTCTTGGTTGTGTTAGGCTAGGACATAGGAAGACCCAAAACCAAGATCCACCGCAGCCCTTGCCAAGATTCCCTCCGTTTCGCCCGAAGTGGGAGTTTCGAGCTATAAGTCCACGAACTCGGTATGGAGAAAGTGATGCCGGTGAAGCCGGTCACACACCTGAGTGAGATCTTGGACATGTACAACACCCAACACACTTGTATACATATGGTATGGAACCACCTAGGTTTTGGTGGGGTTCCGACGCTCCGGAGCCCCTCTCCGGTGAAACCCTAGATCCGCTGGAGAAAAGTCAAAGTTGCCGTCTACCCCTTTGACCGGAGTCGAAGGGGGTAGGCCGGTGGATTTTTTTTGCTTGGTTGTGTTAGGCTAGGACATAGGAAGACCCAAAACCAAGATCCACCCAGCCCTTGCCAAGATTCCCTCCGTTTCGCCCGAAGTGGGAGTTTCGAGCTATAAGTCCACGAACTCGGTATGGAGAAAGTGATGCCGGTGAAGCCGGTCACACACCTGAGTGAGATCTTGGACATGTACAACACCCAACACACTTGTATACATATGGTATGGAACCACCTAGGTTTTGGTGGTGTTCCGACGCTCCGGAGCCCCTCTCCGGTGAAACCCTAGATCCGCTGGAGAAAAGTCAAAGTTGCCGTCTACCCCTTTGACCGGAGTCGAAAGGGGGTAGACCGGTGGATTTTTTTTCTTGGTTGTGTTAGGCTAGGACATAGGAAGACCCAAAACCAAGATCCACCCCAACCCTTGCCAAGATTCCCTCCGTTTCGCCCGAAGTGGGAGTTTCGAGCTATAAGTCCACGAACTCGGTATGGAGAAAGTGATGCCGGTGATGCCGGTCACACACCTGAGTGAGATCTTGGACATGTACAACACCCAACACACTTGTATACATATGGTATGGAACCACCTAGGTTTTGGTGGGGTTCTGACGCTCCGGAGCCCCTCTCCGGTGAAACCCTAGATCCGCTGGAGAAAAGTCAAAGTTGCCGTCTACCCCTTTGACCGGAGTCGAAAGGGGGTAGGCCGGTGGATTTTTTTTCTTGGTTGTGTTAGGCGAGATCATATTTTTAGTGCAATATAATCTAAAAGTCAACTAGTTCTCCTAACACAGATGAGCGTTGTCGCGTGCATTGGTTGTGGTATCGTGGGACGGTGGGAGGTACGTTGGAGAAGAAGCAGCACCGAGTCTATGCAGGTCGCGCAAACGTAGGGCCTAGACTGAGCTTGGCCATCGGACAACCCAACAGGCGGGAGAGGACACCGCGGGCATTCCGCGCTCGTGAGTCTCTCCGGCGAGGAGCATCTGTTTTTGGGCCAAGCGAAGAGATGAACTTGTGAGTCCCACAAAACATTCATTCTTAGAAAAAATAAAATCCAGACGGGTCTCAGTGTGAATAGGAAACAAAAGCGGGTTTCAGATAATTCCCATGCAAAGCTAAACGACCAAGTCGATGGAAGAAAGCTGATTCAAAACAACTTTTACTTCGCCCTCGGGAACTGTTTTCATTTACATTATGTTCTGTCTTTCCGGGTTTAGTTAAAGTCAAACTTTGTCAGCTTTAACCAAAATTAAAAGAAAATAATATGAACATCCATAATATCAAAAGTGCATAGTATGGAAGAATACTTATTGATAATTCTAATAACATGGACCCTTCCTCTCGCGTCGGCCGGCCCCCAGGCGACGCTAGTGTGATAAGGAATCAACCCGGTGATCCTAGAGTTGTTGCCCGATCTTTCATAGCGAGTCTACAGATAGACAAATCTTCCAATAACGCGATTAACGTCACCTGAAGAAGAGGAACGAATCCAGCAAGCAACGTGATGGAGATCACCACGCCTCAAACCACAGCTCGATAATCCTTGATGAACACAAGAACCCTCACAGCAATCTATATTAGATAACACGGCAACGCCGTCCCCGGAGGGACGATGGAGCACAAGATAGTATTTTGACTAAACAATTGAACTCCCCTAAACCCTAACTCGGCCAGCCCCTTATAGATTGGGTGCTGCGGCCACAACATGGGCCCTAACTTGGGTTGGTTGGACAGGCCCAAACCGCCTCACACAAATAAACCCTAACTCGACTTACACCGGATATTCTGGTCAAAGAGAGACCGGATAATCCGGTTGAATGCAGAACTCATTTTCTGCAGGTGGAGTCCTAAAATTGGGCTGCACCTCCTCCGTCGTGCCCATATCATAGGGGCAAAATCCTAGCGCCGCCCGCTCTCTCCCGTCAACAGCATCCTGCCGTTGCTGTCGCCGGCCTTCAGCCGCGGCGGTGGCGGCACCCCTCCACTGCCACCAAAAGGTGGCCGAAGGGGAGGTCCTCGCTTCTCGTCTGGTGGGTGGCCGGCCCGTGGGGGTGGCGGAGGCCGGGGCAGAGGAAGCCTAGTCGGCTGGTTAGGGTGGTGGCGGTGGCGGCGAGAGGTGTCGTCGCTTGCCTCCGCGAGGGTGCCGCTGGTTCGATGGGCTTGGCGGGCCCGATCAGGGCCCGTCGGCCCCAAGCTGTGGAGGCGCTTGGAGTGGTGGACGGGCGCGGCTGGCGGAGGACGGGTCTGCTCATGGAGCATCGTGGCCTGGCCGTGGGGCGTGCCTGGGGTCTTCTCTGATTCCGGGGCCATGGTGGCTAACGCCAGGACTGTGGCTGGCGGTGCGGCGGAGGTAGGGGCAGAGAAAGCCGGGGCAGCGGCCCAGGACCAGTGTAGCGGACCTGCACTTAAAAATTGGCAAGATCCCTGTGTATAGTGCAAACCCCTGGATCGATTCATTTGCACACACAGTCTAAGATGAATACCATGCAAATGCGTCAAATTTTATTACATCGCATGATCCAGACTTACAATTTTCATTACAAATTGCATAGCTCAAGGCTAGCATTTTACAAAGTTTAGCACAGCGGAATAAAAGTAGCAGTGAGTCTCCATCATCTTCATGTGCCACAGGCGAAAACATGTTGGTTGTAGACTCGAAACCTTATACGAAACCTCACTCATCGTCTGAACATCCTGCAACAGGAAAAATGTTGCAACAAGGTGGGTCAGAACCATATAAAATGGATCTGGCAAGTGACACTCTGTGGACACTTAATGGAATAACTCTAATAACCTATATGCATATTTGGCTGGTGGAGCTCATAGGCTAATTTGCATAAAGCTAGTTTTATCTTATCACTTTGTAAAACATTTTGCATCTATTAAATTGGTAACACTGGTAAAACCCCAGTGAAACCGTGACAACACATGGTAAAACCCCAGTGTGTCAGGTGACTACCTTCGGTAAAACCCCGGGGAGTCCCTAATGTTGTTTACTAACAAGTTTTATTTTGAAGTTGGCATGTTGAGATCCTCCGTTGACGTCCTTGATCAGCTGCTCAGAATTGTCCGTAACCGGGGACACGGCTAAGTACTTAGTTTTGACACTCTCGAGAGGTTGTGCACTTTCACCATTTGACCCAATCAACCCAAACTATCCTCTACACTCATTTAGTGAGAAGGAAAAGGAGAAGATCGAGACGAGACTTTTCAGAAGTTGTGTTCCCATGATCACCAGGAGACCACCGCCCACCTATCAACCCTACATCTGTCGATCTCCGGACCCAGGTTCACACCAACGTACTCCGTCAAGACAGAGCCCATATGACAAATGGTTGCACGGGAAGCAATCTTCACTTGGAGTTCTTCAGATCCCTTTGTTCCTGGGTGGCCATCCACAAGTGAATATCCCTCAGGTAAAACCCCTGGGGACAACACTCAACTCTCAACAGCCAATCAAGCCCAAATCCACCCAGGTGTTCATTTAACTTAGTAGAATTTAAGCTTTTCAATAAAACACATTTGCATAGCATCAATAATTCTACTAAGTTATCATAGGATTCTAGACACAACTAGTAAAAAAGGAGATAGTAGTTTTAGCATAGCAATACTATCCAACACATGCATATAAAGAAATAATTCTAAGTCATGCATAGAAAAATACTTAGGAAACTTATGGGGGTGTGCCACTTGCCTTTGATAGTTGTTGTTGCTCACAAACTCTTTTCAACAAGGAAAAACGTTGCACTCCGTTCAATCTATACATAGAAAACACAACAACAATAATATAAACAAGCATGCTAACAATCATACAAACAAAAAGAACAAACATTCAAAGAACAAACATAGCAAACGAGTTTTGAACAAGTTAGTTAGAAACTGGTCAATGTTCAATTCTCAAAAGAGTTATGGAAAAAGGGTTTATGGTTAGCTACTAGGGCATGGGTTGGTCAAGGTTTAAGTTTGAAAATAAATCAAACTCTAGTGGATCCCTATTTGTTGTGCTTCACCTTGGTCTTCTTGAGGTTCCTCTTGTTTTCTTCTAAGTGCTTCCACTTCTTGGAGATGGCTAAGTCATTTCTTGGAGATGGCTAAGTCATTCCTTGGTCCTCCTTGTAGTAGCATCGTGTTAAAAATCCCAAGTTGACAAATGGGGCACCTTCATTGCATTTCATGGTTTTTCACAAGTCCTAACTTGGTGGTTTTTCAACTGGGAGAGTCAACTAGGCAAAACATACATGGACTTGGTTTCATGGTGTCCAATGGCTTAGGCCTTGGTCTCTCTGGTCTAAAGTTAGTACTTAGAACAATTTTGCTAAAGAAAACATATTGAAAATATTGTCAGAAATTAAACTAAGTCAAAATTACACTATGCCAATTATTCAAATATAGTTTCTGATTTTTAATACAGTTTAAAAATATCCAAAAATTATTTCTAACAGTGGCTAACAATTCTACAGATCCAAAGGTTTCCAGAAATATTTTATTTGCAAAATTTGAATTTGTAGATTTTAAGTTATGCCAAATATACTCAAATCACACATTTGAAATTTGAATATTTTAAACTATGTCAAAACTGAAAACTAACAGTGCTACAATATTCTACAAGTCCAGAGCTTTTAAAAAATATAAAGTTTGTTAAATTTGGCCAAGCCAATAAAAAGTTCTAAGGGTTTGAAGTTACAGGGGTTTTTCTGCAAAACAGTCAATTAAATCTAAATAGGAAAATCATTTTCCACGCGGGCGCTGACTGGATCTGACGTGGCGCTGACTGGGACGCTGACTAGATGCTGACGTGGTTAAGTGATTGAATCTGAAGCGTCGGATCTGGATCTAAAGGCTGAAAACAAAAGATACCTCTTCGCTTGAAAATTCTAATCTTGGCCGTCGAGATTAGATCTGACGGCTGAGAGCCGTTGACCAAAACCAGGCAGTGGACCTCGCCGGAGAATGGAGCTGCGGCGGTCGGCGGCTCGGGCGTGGTCGCGTTCGACGTTCCGGTGACGCTCGGGCTCGGGGAAGACCTCCACGAGGTGCGGCACGTCGCGGGGAGCTTGATGGTGTGGTCGTCGACGAGAAGCGCTTCCTGGGGCGGCGTCGCGACGCGGACGGAGTTGCCGCGGCTCCGGCGAGCTTCGGGTGGTTGACGGAGAAGGCGTGCCAGGGGGTCTCCGGGCTCGGCGAAGGCGCGAGGAGGCGCGGCGCATCGCGGGAAATACGATGGTGGAGACGGCGTCGGCTCGGGCATCCTGGAACGACGGCGTGGTGTGGACGCGGATGCGGGGGCGTCGGCGAGCTCCTGTCGAGGATGGACACGTCGTTTGGCTGCGGGAAAAATTCGAAGACGGGGTCAGGGCAAGGCGCGCAAGCACGGTGAGTAAAATGGAGGGGTTCTCGGGCTCGGGGGCTTACGGTACTCGCCGGAAATGGAGAAGAACGACGGCGGTGGTGCGGAGCTCCGGTGATAAAATTCGTCGGCCTGGGGGCATGATTCGATCGGGGAAGAGAGGGGAAATGTGGAGGGGGTCGTGAGATTCATATAGGATCAAACGGCGCTTTAATTGGTGCAGTAAATCGCGAGGAATCAAGGTGGGAAGGAAACGGCCGACACGGGCTCATCCCGCGCGTGATTTGCGTCTGGAGGTTGAAGGAGCTGACGTGGCGGTGGGTCCCACTTGTCAGGAAATTTTCTTTTTCTTATCTGTTTTTCTTATTTCCTTTATATCTTTTGTTTTAGAACCCCAAATCAAGCCAAACCAATTTCTAAAAATTTGTAAAATCAAAATTTATCATTTAACATATTCAAGTACCTTTTTTCAACACATTTTAAAATTTGAAAATCCAGAATATCTTTAAATGCAAATTTGACACTTTATGACAATTTAAAAATAGGATTTTAATAAAATCATTTCTGGCTTATTAAAATCAATGAAATTCCACAAATGTAAATATTGAAAATTTACTATTTTAAAACTAAAATTTTAAATAAATATAAATTGAATCAAAATAAATTTGTAAATAAGAATATGCCTTAAATAAATTAAAACACTTTATAAATATTGTTTTAGGCTTTATTAAATTATTATTGTTTTTAATAAAAATTTGAAAACATAATATAAACTTTGGTATTGAAGATTTACCATTTAAACCCATTTTCATGTTCAATTTATTCATCAAATTTATTTTATGTTTTAAATGATTATGAAATATTTTAAATCCATAATATGCTTTTGGGTATTTTAAAATAATTTTAACCACTTTGCAAACAAGATTTTAGGGTTTAAAGAATTAGCCAAAGTTAAATATTCAAAATCCACTAATTCGAAATAAACATTTTATGAGGTGAAGGTGTCTTTGAAATATTTTTAATCACCTTGCCAAATATATTGAGGTTTATAAAATAACTTGGATAAAAGAAATTAACTAAACTCAAATTTTGAATTGAAGATTACTTGGAAATAAATTATTAAACTTTTTGGAGATGCCCAAAGTCTTCTTATTATTTGGTTTCCATTTTAATTTTTAATGTTTTCTTTTTAACAAACAAAAGTTTCAAATTTTAGTGATTTTTAAACATTCCAAATTATTGGGATGTTACAGACTACCACCCTTAAAAGGAATCTCGTCCTCGAGATTCGGGCAAGCTGGGAACAAAAAGCAAGTGCTGGGAATGATTCTGATAACTAGGGAGGCTAGAAGGAGGATATGTCTGGGATCTCCGGGTTTAGGCAACTGGGTTTGAATTATCTGGGTGGGCTACCACCCTTAAAAGGAACTTTTGTGGGCATGCTAGAATTCTTGTCTTCATCTCTTGAGTGTTGTTGTATCGTCCTGAAATTTCTGGTATAGGAAGTACCAGCACCTTGTTGTGATTTGATGTCTTGAAATCTTTGAGTAGAACTTTTCCTCACGATAGAGTTGTAGAATAACCGAAGTTCATTGAATTACTTTTGATATCCAAGGATAGAGGTGGTATGGAGTCAGGAAGGGATTGTTCCTTCACACAAAAGAATTAACCAAAGTTGGAAAGCATTCTTCTGTTGGATGGCTGATAATACCATAGGGAACTGGTCCTCAGATACTTGTCGTCAAAAGGAAAAGGCATCTGGTTTGGTTTAGGTTTAGCATGGATGCGTGGAGTTAGGAGGATACTAAGGAAGAAACCTACCCAAACACAGTAGATCAAGGCAAATCATCTTACAAACAACATCAAGCAACATGGTTCAAACACAAACAAACAATCTAGTATTGTCATACAACCTAAGTTGGTACGATCAATACACTATCACGATATCGTTGTTCTAATTAAGTGGTGGTCTCTAGTCTATCTCCTTCTTGAGTGCTTCAAGTTCTTCTTTAACTTTCTTGAAAATCTTCTAAGTGTTTGAGCTCTGAATCTGGCTTCTTCAATGGTCTTCCATGCATGTAGTGCTTCGTGTTGAATCACAGTATTCCATATGAAGTATCAGACTCACACTTCAAGGTCATGGTCATCACCAAACATATCTTGATTGATACGAAGAGGTAGGTCATCTAGAACAAGATAAGATATTTTCAGAAGGTTTGACAGTAGATGAGAGTACGAGGAAGATAAAATGAAAAGTTTTGTTTTTAGAAAACTTAATAAAAATATATTTTCAATCCTATGGTCAAACCTATTTTCTATCCAAACCAAGGGTTTCGAACCTACAGGCAACACAGTGCTCTGATACCATCTGTAGCGGACCTGCACTTAAAAATTGGCAAGATCCCTGTGTATAGTGCAAACCCCTGGATCGATTCATTTGCACACACAGTCTAAGATGAATACCATGCAAATGCGTCAAATTTTATTACATCGCATGATCCAGACTTACAATTTTCATTACAAATTGCATAGCTCAAGGCTAGCATTTTACAAAGTTTAGCACAGCGGAATAAAAGTAGCAGTGAGTCTCCATCATCTTCATGTGCCACAGGCGAAAACATGTTGGTTGTAGACTCAAAACCTTATACGAAACCTCACTCATCGTCTGAACATCCTGCAACAGGAAAAATGTTGCAACAAGGTGGGTCAGAACCATATAAAATGGATCTGGCAAGTGACACTCTGTGGACACTTAATGGAATAACTCTAATAACCTATATGCATATTTGGCTGGTGGAGCTCATAGGCTAATTTGCATAAAGCTAGTTTTATCTTATCACTTTGTAAAACATTTTGCATCTATTAAATTGGTAACACTGGTAAAACCCCAGTGAAACCGTGACAACACATGGTAAAACCCCAGTGTGTCAGGTGACTACCTTCGGTAAAACCCCGGGGAGTCCCTAATGTTGTTTACTAACAAGTTTTATTTTGAAGTTGGCATGTTGAGATCCTCCGTTGACGTCCTTGATCAGCTGCTCAGAATTGTCCGTAACCGGGGACACGGCTAAGTACTTAGTTTTGACACTCTCGAGAGGTTGTGCACTTTCACCATTTGACCCAATCAACCCAAACTATCCTCTACACTCATTTAGTGAGAAGGAAAAGGAGAAGATCGAGACGAGACTTTTCAGAAGTTGTGTTCCCATGATCACCAGGAGACCACCGCCCACCTATCAACCCTACATCTGTCGATCTCCGGACCCAGGTTCACACCAACGTACTCCGTCAAGACAGAGCCCATATGACAAATGGTTGCACGGGAAGCAATCTTCACTTGGAGTTCTTCAGATCCCTTTGTTCCTGGGTGGCCATCCACAAGTGAATATCCCTCAGGTAAAACCCCTGGGGACAACACTCAACTCTCAACAGCCAATCAAGCCCAAATCCACCCAGGTGTTCATTTAACTTAGTAGAATTTAAGCTTTTCAATAAAACACATTTGCATAGCATCAATAATTCTACTGAGTTATCATAGGATTCTAGACACAACTAGTAAAAAAGGAGATAGTAGTTTTAGCATAGCAATACTATCCAACACATGCATATAAAGAAATAATTCTAAGTCATGCATAGAAAAATACTTAGGAAACTTATGGGGGTGTGCCACTTGCCTTTGATAGTTGTTGTTGCTCACAAACTCTTTTCAACAAGGAAAAACGTTGCACTCCGTTCAATCTATACATAGAAAACACAACAACAATAATATAAACAAGCATGCTAACAATCATACAAACAAAAAGAACAAACATTCAAAGAACAAACATAGCAAACGAGTTTTGAACAAGTTAGTTAGAAACTGGTCAATGTTCAATTCTCAAAAGAGTTATGGAAAAAGGGTTTATGGTTAGCTACTAGGGCATGGGTTG
The DNA here is from genome assembly GCA_947311845.1 of Poa pratensis. NCBI lineage: Eukaryota > Viridiplantae > Streptophyta > Magnoliopsida > Poales > Poaceae > Poa > Poa pratensis. Next base: position 56,871,273 of record CAMZMU010000042.1, read on the forward strand.
GTCAAGGTTTAAGTTTGAAAATAAATCAAACTCTAGTGGATCCCTATTTGTTGTGCTTCACCTTGGTCTTCTTGAGGTTCCTCTTGTTTTCTTCTAAGTGCTTCCACTTCTTGGAGATGGCTAAGTCATTTCTTGGAGATGGCTAAGTCATTCCTTGGTCCTCCTTGTAGTAGCATCGTGTTAAAAATCCCAAGTTGACAAATGGGGCACCTTCATTGCATTTCATGGTTTTTCACAAGTCCTAACTTGGTGGTTTTTCAACTGGGAGAGTCAACTAGGCAAAACATACATGGACTTGGTTTCATGGTGTCCAATGGCTTAGGCCTTGGTCTCTCTGGTCTAAAGTTAGTACTTAGAACAATTTTGCTAAAGAAAACATATTGAAAATATTGTCAGAAATTAAACTAAGTCAAAATTACACTATGCCAATTATTCAAATATAGTTTCTGATTTTTAATACAGTTTCAAAATATCCAAAAATTATTTCTAACAGTGGCTAACAATTCTACAGATCCAAAGGTTTCCAGAAATATTTTATTTGCAAAATTTGAATTTGTAGATTTTAAGTTATGCCAAATATACTCAAATCACACATTTGAAATTTGAATATTTTAAACTATGTCAAAACTGAAAACTAACAGTGCTACAATATTTTACAAGTCCAGAGCTTTTCAAAAATATAAAGTTTGTTAAATTTGGCCAAACCAATAAAAAGTTCTAAGGGTTTGAAGTTACAGGGGTTTTTCTGCAAAACAGTCAATTAAATCTAAATAGGAAAATCATTTTCCACGCGGGCGCTGACTGGATCTGACGTGGCGCTGACTGGGACGCTGACTAGATGCTGACGTGGTTAAGTGATTGAATCTGAAGCGTCGGATCTGGATCTAAAGGCTGAAAACAAAAGATACCTGTTCGCTTGAAAATTCTAATCTTGGCCGTCGAGATTAGATCTGACGGCTGAGAGCCGTTGACCAAAACCAGGCAGTGGACCTCGCCGGAGAATGGAGCTGCGGCGGTCGGCGGCTCGGGCGTGGTCGCGTTCGACGTTCCGGTGACGCTCGGGCTCGGGGAAGACCTCCACGAGGTGCGGCACGTCGCGGGGAGCTTGATGGTGTGGTCGTCGACGAGAAGCGCTTCCTGGGGCGGCGTCGCGACGCGGACGGAGTTGCCGCGGCTCCGGCGAGCTTCGGGTGGTTGACGGAGAAGGCGTGCCAGGGGGTCTCCGGGCTCGGCGAAGGCGCGAGGAGGCGCGGCGCATCGCGGGAAATACGATGGTGGAGACGGCGTCGGCTCGGGCATCCTGGAACGACGGCGTGGTGTGGACGCGGATGCGGGGGCGTCGGCGAGCTCCTGTCGAGGATGGACACGTCGTTTGGCTGCGGGAAAAATTCGAAGACGGGGTCAGGGCAAGGCGCGCAAGCACGGTGAGTAAAATGGAGGGGTTCTCGGGCTCGGGGGCTTACGGTACTCGCCGGAAATGGAGAAGAACGACGGCGGTGGTGCGGAGCTCCGGTGATAAAATTCGTCGGCCTGGGGGCATGATTCGAACGGGGAAGAGAGGGGAAATGTGGAGGGGGTCGTGAGATTCATATAGGATCAAACGGCGCTTTAATTGGTGCAGTAAATCGCGAGGAATCAAGGTGGGAAGGAAACGGCCGACACGGGCTCATCCCGCGCGTGATTTGCGTCTGGAGGTTGAAGGAGCTGACGTGGCGGTGGGTCCCACTTGTCAGGAAATTTTCTTTTTCTTATCTGTTTTTCTTATTTCCTTTATATCTTTTGTTTTAGAACCCCAAATCAAGCCAAACCAATTTCTAAAAATTTGTAAAATCAAAATTTATCATTTAACATATTCAAGTACCTTTTTTCAACACATTTTAAAATTTGAAAATCCAGAATATCTTTAAATGCAAATTTGACACTTTATGACAATTTAAAAATAGGATTTTAATAAAATCATTTCTGGCTTATTAAAATCAATGAAATTCCACAAATGTAAATATTGAAAATTTACTATTTTTAAACTAAAATTTTAAATAAATATAAATTGAATCAAAATAAATTTGTAAATAAGAATATGCCTTAAATAAATTAAAACACTTTATAAATATTGTTTTAGGCTTTATTAAATTATTATTGTTTTTAATAAAAATTTGAAAACATAATATAAACTTTGGTATTGAAGATTTACCATTTAAACCCATTTTCATGTTCAATTTATTCATCAAATTTATTTTATGTTTTAAATGATTATGAAATATTTTAAATCCATAATATGCTTTTGGGTATTTTAAAATAATTTTAACCACTTTGCAAACAAGATTTTAGGGTTTAAAGAATTAGCCAAAGTTAAATATTCAAAATCCACTAATTCGAAATAAACATTTTATGAGGTGAAGGTGTCTTTGAAATATTTTTAATCACCTTGCCAAATATATTGAGGTTTATAAAATAACTTGGATAAAAGAAATTAACTAAACTCAAATTTTGAATTGAAGATTACTTGGAAATAAATTATTAAACTTTTTGGAGATGCCCAAAGTCTTCTTATTATTTGGTTTCCATTTTAATTTTTAATGTTTTCTTTTTAACAAACAAAAGTTTCAAATTTTAGTGATTTTTAAACATTCCAAATTATTGGGATGTTACAGACTACCACCCTTAAAAGGAATCTCGTCCTCGAGATTCGGGCAAGCTGGGAACAAAAAGCAAGTGCTGGGAATGATTCTGATAACTAGGGAGGCTAGAAGGAGGATATGTCTGGGATCTCCGGGTTTAGGCAACTGGGTTTGAATTATCTGGGTGGGCTACCACCCTTAAAAGGAACTTTTGTGGGCATGCTAGAATTCTTGTCTTCATCTCTTGAGTGTTGTTGTATCGTCCTGAAATTTCTGGTATAGGAAGTACCAGCACCTTGTTGTGATTTGATGTCTTGAAATCTTTGAGTAGAACTTTTCCTCACGATAGAGTTGTAGAATAACCGAAGTTCATTGAATTACTTTTGATATCCAAGGATAGAGGTGGTATGGAGTCAGGAAGGGATTGTTCCTTCACACAAAAGAATTAACCAAAGTTGGAAAGCATTCTTCTGTTGGATGGCTGATAATACCATAGGGAACTGGTCCTCAGATACTTGTCGTCAAAAGGAAAAGGCATCTGGTTTGGTTTAGGTTTAGCATGGATGCGTGGAGTTAGGAGGATACTAAGGAAGAAACCTACCCAAACACAGTAGATCAAGGCAAATCATCTTACAAACAACATCAAGCAACATGGTTCAAACACAAACAAACAATCTAGTATTGTCATACAACCTAAGTTGGTACGATCAATACACTATCACGATATCGTTGTTCTAATTAAGTGGTGGTCTCTAGTCTATCTCCTTCTTGAGTGCTTCAAGTTCTTCTTTAACTTTCTTGAAAATCTTCTAAGTGTTTGAGCTCTGAATCTGGCTTCTTCAATGGTCTTCCATGCATGTAGTGCTTCGTGTTGAATCACAGTATTCCATATGAAGTATCAGACTCACACTTCAAGGTCATGGTCATCACCAAACATATCTTGATTGATACGAAGAGGTAGGTCATCTAGAACAAGATAAGATATTTTCAGAAGGTTTGACAGTAGATGAGAGTACGAGGAAGATAAAATGAAAAGTTTTGTTTTTAGAAAACTTAATAAAAATATATTTTCAATCCTATGGTCAAACCTATTTTCTATCCAAACCAAGGGTTTCGAACCTACAGGCAACACAGTGCTCTGATACCATCTGTAGCGGACCTGCACTTAAAAATTGGCAAGATCCCTGTGTATAGTGCAAACCCCTGGATCGATTCATTTGCACACACAGTCTAAGATGAATACCATGCAAATGCGTCAAATTTTATTACATCGCATGATCCAGACTTACAATTTTCATTACAAATTGCATAGCTCAAGGCTAGCATTTTACAAAGTTTAGCACAGCGGAATAAAAGTAGCAGTGAGTCTCCATCATCTTCATGTGCCACAGGCGAAAACATGTTGGTTGTAGACTCAAAACCTTATACGAAACCTCACTCATCGTCTGAACATCCTGCAACAGGAAAAATGTTGCAACAAGGTGGGTCAGAACCATATAAAATGGATCTGGCAAGTGACACTCTGTGGACACTTAATGGAATAACTCTAATAACCTATATGCATATTTGGCTGGTGGAGCTCATAGGCTAATTTGCATAAAGCTAGTTTTATCTTATCACTTTGTAAAACATTTTGCATCTATTAAATTGGTAACACTGGTAAAACCCCAGTGAAACCGTGACAACACATGGTAAAACCCCAGTGTGTCAGGTGACTACCTCCGGTAAAACCCCGGGGAGTCCCTAATGTTGTTTACTAACAAGTTTTATTTTGAAGTTGGCATGTTGAGATCCTCCGTTGACGTCCTTGATCAGCTGCTCAGAATTGTCCGTAACCGGGGACACGGCTAAGTACTTAGTTTTGACACTCTCGAGAGGTTGTGCACTTTCACCATTTGACCCAATCAACCCAAACTATCCTCTACACTCATTTAGTGAGAAGGAAAAGGAGAAGATCGAGACGAGACTTTTCAGAAGTTGTGTTCCCATGATCACCAGGAGACCACCGCCCACCTATCAACCCTACATCTGTCGATCTCCGGACCCAGGTTCACACCAACGTACTCCGTCAAGACAGAGCCCATATGACAAATGGTTGCACGGGAAGCAATCTTCACTTGGAGTTCTTCAGATCCCTTTGTTCCTGGGTGGCCATCCACAAGTGAATATCCCTCAGGTAAAACCCCTGGGGACAACACTCAACTCTCAACAGCCAATCAAGCCCAAATCCACCCAGGTGTTCATTTAACTTAGTAGAATTTAAGCTTTTCAATAAAACACATTTGCATAGCATCAATAATTCTACTAAGTTATCATAGGATTCTAGACACAACTAGTAAAAAAGGAGATAGTAGTTTTAGCATAGCAATACTATCCAACACATGCATATAAAGAAATAATTCTAAGTCATGCATAGAAAAATACTTAGGAAACTTATGGGGGTGTGCCACTTGCCTTTGATAGTTGTTGTTGCTCACAAACTCTTTTCAACAAGGAAAAACGTTGCACTTCGTTCAATCTATACATAGAAAACACAACAACAATAATATAAACAAGCATGCTAACAATCATACAAACAAAAAGAACAAACATTCAAAGAACAAACATAGCAAACGAGTTTTGAACAAGTTAGTTAGAAACTGGTCAATGTTCAACTCTCAAAAGAGTTATGGAAAAAGGGTTTATGGTTAGCTACTAGGGCATGGGTTGGTCAAGGTTTAAGTTTGAAAATAAATCAAACTCTAGTGGATCCCTATTTGTTGTGCTTCACCTTGGTCTTCTTGAGGTTCCTCTTGTTTTCTTCTAAGTGCTTCCACTTCTTGGAGATGGCTAAGTCATTTCTTGGAGATGGCTAAGTCATTCCTTGGTCCTCCTTGTAGTAGTATCGTGTTAAAAATCCCAAATTGACAAATGGGGCACCTTCATTGCATTTCATGGTTTTTCACAAGTCCTAACTTGGTGGTTTTTTAACTGGGAGAGTCAACTAGGCAAAACATACATGGACTTGGTTTCATGGTGTCCAATGGCTTAGGCCTTGGTCTCTCTGGTCTAAAGTTAGTACTTAGAACAATTTTGCTAAAGAAAACATATTGAAAATATTGTCAGAAATTAAACTAAGTCAAAATTACACTATGCCAATTATTCAAATATAGTTTCTGATTTTTAATACAGTTTAAAAATATCCAAAAATTATTTCTAACAGTGGCTAACAATTCTACAGATCCAAAGGTTTCCAGAAATATTTTATTTGCAAAATTTGAATTTGTAGATTTTAAGTTATGCCAAATATACTCAAATCACACATTTGAAATTTGAATATTTTAAACTATGTCAAAACTGAAAACTAACAGTGCTACAATATTCTACAAGTCCAGAGCTTTTCAAAAATATAAAGTTTGTTAAATTTGGCCAAACCAATAAAAAGTTCTAAGGGTTTGAAGTTACAGGGGTTTTTCTGCAAAACAGTCAATTAAATCTAAATAGGAAAATCATTTTCCACGCGGGCGCTGACTGGATCTGACGTGGCGCTGACTGGGACGCTGACTAGATGCTGACGTGGTTAAGTGATTGAATCTGAAGCGTCGGATCTGGATCTAAAGGCTGAAAACAAAAGATACCTCTTCGCTTGAAAATTCTAATCTTGGCCGTCGAGATTAGATCTGACGGCTGAGAGCCGTTGACCAAAACCAGGCAGTGGACCTCGCCGGAGAATGGAGCTGCGGCGGCCGGCGGCTCGGGCGTGGTCGCGTTCGACGTTCCGGTGACGCTCGGGCTCGGGGAAGACCTCCACGAGGTGCGGCACGTCGCGGGGAGCTTGATGGTGTGGTCGTCGACGAGAAGCGCTTCCTGGGGCGGCGTCGCGACGCGGACGGAGTTGCTTCGGCTCCGGCGAGCTTCGGGTGGTTGACGGAGAAGGCGTGCCAGGGGGTCTCCGGGATCGGCGAAGGCACGAGGAGGCGCGGCGCATCGCGGGAAATACGATGGTGGAGACGGCGTCGGCTCGGGCATCCTGGAACGACGGCGTGGTGTGGACGCGGATGCGGGGGCGTCGGCGAGCTCCTGTCGAGGATGGACACGTCGTTTGGCTGCGGGAAAAATTCGAAGACGGGGTCAGGGCAAGGCGCGCAAGCACGGTGAGTAAAATGGAGGGGTTCTCGGGCTTGGGGGCTTACGGTACTCGCCGGAAATGGAGAAGAACGACGGCGGTGGTGCGGAGCTCCGGCGATAAAATTCGTCGGCCTGGGGGCATGATTCGAACGGGGAAGAGAGGGGAAATGGGGAGGGGGTCGTGAGATTCATATAGGATCAAACGGCGCTTTAATTGGTGCAGTAAATCGCGAGGAATCAAGGTGGGAAGGAAACGGCCGACACGGGCTCATCCCGCGCGTGATTTGCGTCTGGAGGTTGAAGGAGCTGACGTGGCGGTGGGTCCCACTTGTCAGGAAATTTTCTTTTTCTTTTCTGTTTTTCTTATTTCCTTTATATCTTTTGTTTTAGAACCCCAAATCAAGCCAAACCAATTTCTAAAAATTTGTAAAATCAAAATTTATCATTTAACATATTCAAGTACCTTTTTCCAACACATTTTAAAATTTGAAAATCCAGAATATCTTTAAATGCAAATTTGACACTTTATGACAATTTAAAAATAGGATTTTAATAAAATCATTTCTGGCTTATTAAAATCAATGAAATTCCACAAATGTAAATATTGAAAATTTACTATTTTTAAACTAAAATTTTAAATAAATATAAATTGAATCAAAATAAATTTGTAAATAAGAATATGCCTTAAATAAATTAAAACACTTTATAAATATTGTTTTAGGCTTTATTAAATTATTATTGTTTTTAATAAAATTTTGAAAACATAATATAAACTTTGGTATTGAAGATTTACCATTTAAACCCATTTTCATGTTCAATTTATTCATCAAATTTATTTTATGTTTTAAATGATTATGAAATATTTTAAATCCATAATATGCTTTTGGGTATTTTAAAATAATTTTAACCACTTTGCAAACAAGATTTTAGGGTTTAAAGAATTAGCCAAAGTTAAATATTCAAAATCCACTAATTCGAAATAAACATTTTATGAGGTGAAGGTGTCTTTCAAATATTTTTAATCACCTTGCCAAATATATTGGGGTTTATAAAATAACTTGGATAAAAGAAATTAACTAAACTCAAATTTTGAATTGAAGATTACTTGGAAATAAATTATTAAACTTTTTGGAGATGCCCAAAGTCTTCTTATTATTTGGTTTCCATTTTAATTTTAATGTTTTCTTTTAACAAACAAAAGTTTCAAATTTTAGTGATTTTTAAACATTCCAAATTATTGGGATGTTACAACCAGTGGCTGTGGCAGGAGCGCGGACAGCATGGGCTGCAGCCGTGGCGTGAGGTGCCATGGTGGCGGCAGCATGAGATGAATATCGGCGATGGCGACAGAGTTAGGCTCCCAACCGACTGCTCCCTGACCTTAACAGACGGGGAGAATTCCAAGCGAAAGCTTGCACAGACTCCGGTATGTGCCAACGACGGCGGCGCCGTTGGGCGTTGTTCCCTTCTTGATCGTGCCTTCAGGAATCTCGACCCGGTCCGACGCGAGTGGCTCGTAATGGTGGTTGGTGGACGTCGAGGCGGATGCCGGGGCAGCGGCCCCGAATGGTGGTTGGTGGACGTCGAGGCGGCGGCCTCGGTTTCCCACGCTAGCTGTTATCTAGCGGGCATCTAGGTGGCGACATGGATGAGAAATGCGCAGGCAGAGGGTTCGTCGACCTGACTGGATCACCTTCGGATAATGCGAAGGTCGATCGGGTTGAATTTACTAGTGTTTGCGACGATACTCTTTAGTTAATTAAGCTCATCCAAATCAAATTATTTTTTGCGAGGAAGAACATCCAAATCAAATTATTATTCTAACAGTAACTAGGTGTTGGCACTCTTCTAACTCACAGAAACGAATCTACAGTACAACATCCACAAATATCCATACTCTTATAGACTAATCGATGCGCGTGCATAGAAAGTTAGTCAGCTTAACGATTAATGTTGAAAGTTGAAACTAGTCAGCTGGTGCAAATGCCTGGGAGGGCTTGACTGCTCCAAGAGCGAACTGGCCGCACGGGGTTGCCGCGTACGGCTCCGCTGGCTTGACGGTGCATTGCACGAAGTACTGCCGCGACGCACAGACAGACAAACCAGTACAATCGTGCCACACATGTCCTTTGGGGAAGAGCATCCTCATCGTCACGGTGAACTCCAGGCTGCCGGCGCGCCTCTCAGACGACATGCGCTTCCGAATCCGATCGGGGAGCGCCGTGGCGCCAGCGTAGGACAGCGGCAGCTGCACCTCCGTCGACGCCGTAGGGCGAGCGCAGAAGGTGACCGGCGAGTCCGTCCACGCCACGACCGTGTTGCCTCCGTACAGCACCGTGGCCGTGGTGTTCTCCCTGCACAGGTCGATCGCGAGTTGTAGTTGTCTACACGGAGGAGAAGGTTGAAGGCGCCGCCTTTGTCGATGTCGTCCATCTGCAGCTTGAAGAACAGCTCGACGACGTTGGTGGGGGTAATGATCCCGGTTTGGAACGCGGCTCCAACTAGGCAGAGCATGGCAACTACGGTAAACGTGAATACAGCATCGACGCGGGTGAACCTGAACCCCGGCTCAGGGTCCACAGAGCTTGCCGCTTGTGGTTCGTCGTCCTTGATGTCCAGGTCGACGGCTTTCTCCCATGCGGCGGCTGCCATGATGCAAGGGAGGAAATAATATGCCGAGAATCAAACAAAGTCGATAGTTACTGCGATTGTCCCGCGTCCGGGTTTATATCATGGTACCCCGTACGGAGATATGCACCTTGACTTGTATTGTACGTCAAGATGCTCTCCTAAACCTCAATCTAATCTCCGATGTACTCTATCTAAACAAGGCCCGGGAGACCCAAGGTATCACGCGAAATCAAATTTCTGATACGATCGTGGCAATGCGGAAAGGCTTTGGCAGAGTGGCCAACAGATTACATATAGCTAGGGCCTTGCCCTACGTTGCTCCCTCGCTTCGTTAGTTGGTAGGTACTTCAATCATGGCATTAGCTTCTCTCTCCTGTTCCATTGAGCATCCGGAGGCCTCCACCGAATTCAAGCAGCGCAATGACTGGGAAAGCATTATAAACTGGCTTTGCATCTTGGCTACTCTGTGCTTATCCGCCCTGGTAATCGGTTTAGTAATCGCAGATCCGGATCCACTCTTCGGGGACGTGAAGTTCTCCATGGGGCCAATCGCCCACGACGGCCTTGTTGATTCTTCCCTGAATCCACCCGGATTCAACCTCACGCTCTACGCCAGAAGCACATACAAAAATAAGGCGTTTTGTGGCCGAGACGTAAGCTTTGAGATGGCCTACGCGGGCGTCACCATCGGCGTGGGGAACACCGCCCCATTCTGCGTCGAGCCCAAGAACGATGCCGTTCTGACGACGGTCGCGTCGCCTGGATGGGAGGTTGTGCCGGACAAGCTGCGGCGGCGCATGGCCGACGACCGGCGGCCTGGCGATTTGGAGCTGGAGGTCGTCATGTTGTTCTACCTAGATCTTGACACGGAAATCGTGGCCATTTGGATTCGATGTCGAACGACACTTGACGCCAAGCATCCCACGCGCTGCAAACCCTTCGGTCTCCAACCATATAGGCCACACTAGCTTATTCTAGTCCGTGTAAACTTTACATGTATAGCTCTAGCGCTCGAACATAATCCTTTTTTAAGTGATCACTCTTAATAATTCTTTGAATACATGTTGTACTTTTTTAAACATAAGGCCTAAGCCCAGCTTTATAAATAAAGCCAACCACCACATAGCAATTCGATACAACAAGTTCACAACCCACCACGCTCCCCAATACATGTTGTACTTTTGAATTGCTTCTGAAGGGCGAAGAATAATGTTGTTTTCAATTAACTTTCTTCCATCGACTTGGATGCTCGATTTTCCTTGAGTTTTATTTGCATGCATTGATGCATGTGCCAAAATGTAAAACGAGAATTCAGAACCCTTTTTTTTAAATGAAACTCAGACCCATATGGAAAGATTAGCATGAGATTGTTTTGCGGGACTAGATCATGATGACTTTTTTCCTAGATGAAGGTACCCAGCAATCAAACCGTTCTAATGTGCTCAAGATTTTTTTTCCCAACAAAACACAAAAGAATTTGCGTTTCGTTTCATTGAACATGAAGACATTCCTGGTACAACCTCCAGAACGGAGGGACACACGCGCACACAAATCGCACACGGCCGTCCTCACCAAGTGACTACAATTAGGTAAAGAGGTTCTCAGAACATAGCACCACAACAACATAGGCATCGCCCAACCTCGCCTCCAGCCAAGAATGGCGAGACATCGAGACTCGGAGCAACAAGGTAGCGTCCTGCCGTTGTCAGACGCTTGACCTGTGCAAAAGTCTACCCGGAGCGGGCACGTCACCAACCTCCATCTGCACACTAGTAGGGAAATCCCTACCGCTGGCGACTTTTTTTAGCCTACCGCTGGCGAATTCGGGTTCACCAGTACAAAATGGTCAGTGGTAGTTTCTACCGCTGGCCGTCCCCGTGTGGCCAGCGGTACGAAACTGTACCGCTGGCGAACACGGTTCCCGACCGCCAGAGGTAGTTCACGCAGCGCTGGCGGTGCGCACGACAGCCAGCGGTACGTCCTCCGCTCGCCAGCGGTACAGATGCGTGGGAGGACCTTGACCGCCAGCGGTAGCTTACAGGTTCGCCAGCGGTATATTTGGCGGGTTTTTTTTTTTGAAAATTGTATTCCAGCAGTATATACACATATATATATCAGCAATATACGTACAGATAGCAGAAACAGATACATGATTATAAGTACAAACCGAAAAGTTATACAAATTTTTGACGACCGAATATGTATCATACAAAAGCAAACCCTACATCACGGTTGAGACGCTGTTTAGTAGTCTTTGATATTACAATAACTGAAACGGTAAGTTTGTGAGCAGCACGCAATAACAAAGATGACAAAGAGATCACGGTGAAGTATCCGGTCGTTCCTCCTCTCTTCCGACCGCTAGCTTCCGCCTCCTCCTTGCTCATTCTTCATCTCTATACAGAAGACAAATAAAAAAGTTAGGCAACAAATAAAATTGAGTGCATAAAAGATTTAATTAGACACAAATAAAGCAGGACTTAGGCGGTAAAAAAGAGTTCTCACACATGTCACACAAGTTAAAAGAGCTAGGCATGCTAGTTAATGAATTAGCGAGATCACGCACCGTTGTCATTTATGTTTTCGGTTGTTGGCTTTTGACTTCAGTGGGAATTCGTGATAACCATTTAGCGTGTTGAATGGCCTGCGATCGGCCTGATGTTCTAGGCGTCTTTCTATCTCGTTCTTTGTCGGTGAATTCATATAGAACACCCCATCACAGTGGGTGAGCTCTTTATCGATTATTTCTGAAAGTTTTATCTGGATGCGAAGAAACTCTTTCCTGACTGCCTCATCAGTGGCCGCCGCCTTTAGCTTGGCCCATTGCTCGACAGCAGCAGGAAATCCTACTCGTTGTTTCTCCCGTATGAACTCCCGTATTAGAAGGATGAGATACCAGGACTCAGTCCTACTGCCTGGCGCCTGCTTGATGCCAGCGAACTCTGTCGTGTGAGCGAATATCTTCTTGCCATTCTTTTCGATATGTCTTCTCATCATGCCTTCATTTAAATAGTAGTTGTTGAGAGCCTCATCCAGGACATCTGACGAGGTTATACCAAACGGGTACCCTATCATGAGGGTACCTGGTGCACGCGATGACTAAAGCCCAATTGTCGATAGCCCGATGAAGCCCAGCAAGGGAGGCCCAAGACGAAGATTGCTTCTCAAGTTAGGCATAGTCGGTTGTAGTTTCCTTATCTGTAAAAGTCTAGTCGGTTACGTACCCGAGACCCAGCCTCCTATATAAGCGCTGGGAGGGCGGCCGATCAAGGACACGCAACACCATAGCTCTCAAACCCTAGCGAGATCAAACCCTTGCTAGAACCTTGTAACCGCATCATAGTCCACAAATCAATACAGACAGGCAGGAAGTAGGGGTGTTACCTCAGTCGAGGGCCCTGAACCTGGGTAAATCCCGCTTGTCAGCCGACGATTCTACCTGCACTACGCGTTCTCTACCTCGTAAATCTAACCCTAGGTACTCAACTATGGGTATTGCCGAGGACACCCCTCGTCAACATCCTTGATGCCGGTGTAGTCTTTCGTCTTCTCTAGACTCCCCGAGTCGAGATACAGGGCATACGAATCCATTGGGAAGAGAACGATGAGGGTGCCGTATTGGTTACTGCGGTAAACAAATAGAGACCATCATCTTCAAATTAACGCGATGGAAAAGCGTGTACGAAATAATGTTTATGATAGGTACGAAAGAATCTTTACCCGACGGGAAAGTAAGGCAGGAGAAAGATAGTTTTGGTGCAATGCTTCCTCATGAAATCTTCGAGGTGCTTTGTGATGACCCACAAGTATAGGGGATCGCAACAGTTTTCGAGGGAAGTAAAACTCAAATTTATTGATTCGACACAAGGGGAGCCAAAGAATATTTATAAGCCTTAACAGCGGAGTTGTCAATTCAGCTGCACCTGGAAATAGACTTGCTCGACACAGATTATCAGTCGCAACAGTTTTATAGTAGTAGCAGTAGTGAAATAACAGCAGCAGTAAAGTAAAAACAGCAGTCACGATTATAGTAGACAGCAGGATTAAAATACTGTAGGCATAGGGATGGATGAACGAGCGATGCATGGATAAGATAATTCATGTAATAATCAAGAGAAGGCATTTGCAGATAAATAATAAAGCAGTATCCAAGTACTAAGTAACCATAGGCATGTGTTCCGTATATAGTCGTGCGTGCTCGCAATGAGAAACTTGCACAACATCTTTTGTCCGACCAGCCCGTTGCAGCGGGGCCTCTAGGGAAACTACTGGTAATTAAGGTACTCATTTTAATAGAGTACCGGAGCAAAGCATTAACACTCCGTGAACACATGTGATCCTCACATCACAGCCATCCCCTCCGGTTGTCCCAATTTCTGTCACTTTGGGGCCTCGGGTTCCGGACAACAATATGTGTAAACAACTTGCAGGTAAGATCTTAAAACAATGAATATCATCATGAATCAATAACATGTTCAGATCTGAAATCATGGCACTCGGGCCCTAGTGACAAGCATTAAGCATAACAAGTTGCAACAATGTCATAAAGTACTAACAACGGATACTAGGCACCATGCCCTAACAATCTTATAGCTATTACATGAACGATCTCATCCAATCCCTTCCATCCCCATCAGCCTACAGCGGAAATTACTCACACATGGATGGGGGAATCATGGATGGTTGATGGAGAGGCGTCGGTGATGATGATGGCGATGATCTCCTCCAATTCCCCATCCTGGCGAAGTGCCAGAACGGAGTTTCTGGTCCCGAAATAGGGTTTTCGATGGCGGCGGCGCATAGGAGGGTTTCTGGAATTGTGGTCGAACCTCCTGGCGTTTTTAGGTCGAGGGGATTAAGTACTCCAGAGGGGGCTCGGGGACGTGGCCGAGTCGGCCTCCCCATAGGGTGGCGCGGCCCAGGGCCCACCGCGCCGCCATGTGGGGAGGGTGGCTCGCTGCCCCCCTCCGTCTCCTCTTCTGGCTCCGTGGGTTTCTTGGTAAGATATGGGCTTTGCAATTATTTCCACGGATTTTCTCGAAAGTTAATTTTCTGCACAAAAATAAGACACCAGGGCAATTCTGCTGAAAACAGCGTTAGTCCGTGTTAGTTGTATTCAAAACACACAAATTAGAGGCAAAACAACAGCAAAAGTGTTCGGGAAAGTAGATACGTTTTGGACGTATCAACTCCCCCCAAGCTTAGCTTATTGCTTGTCCTCAAGCAATTCAGTTAACAACTGAGTGTGATAAAAGAACTTTGACGAACACATTTGCGTCATATGATGTAAATATTCTCACTATATGGACAAGTGCTTAGGCAATACATAATAAGATACATGCAAATAATGCCACCTAATAGTTATGTCAATCATGAAAAGATACCAACACACTAATAATAAGCAACATGAAACATATCTATCAGCAGGATTGCAATGCTCGTAAAAAGATATGATAAGGTGGTATCTCGCTTGCCCATATTTGTACAGCAAAACATAAATGCACAGGCACCTCTGAAGTTCAAGGGAAGACTAGAAGTAAAGATTATCAAAGATAAAAGCATCAAAGTTATACCACAGTTAACCGTATTCTGGGACAAGCACATTACACTAAGAATGACAGTTATGCTCTCGAGAAGGTGCTCAAAGAAAGGATGGTGACTAAACATAAAAGTAAAAGATTGGCCCTTCGCAGAGGGAAGCAGGGATTATCATGTGCTAGAGCTTTTCATTTTTAAAACAGAAGTAAACTTGTTTTGGGAGGTGGTTGTTCCTGTCAACGAATGGCAATAGAGTTCTTGTTATCTTCTATACTAAACAAGTTGAGAGCGGTTCCGAAATGTTGACATTAAGCATTTATATAATGCACTTTGTATATAGTTTGACACTCCCCCAACCTTTGCTTACACAAGCCATGGCTAACCGAATCCTCGGGTGCCTTCCAACAATCACATACCATGGAGGAGTGTCTATTTAATTGTTTTTAGCTTTTTGCTGTTATAAAGGACTAACCAGCTCTTTGCAAAATTAGTGACAAGCCGATGAAGCATGCAAGTCGGGGTACTTAATTTAGTATGGAAGATAACAAACCCAACTACTACTTCCTCATGAGCTAAAAACAGTGTCACAAAATGAGAAGTAATTTTGAAGGTTTTAAAGGTAGCACATGAAAATTTACTTGAATGGTTTGAAATGCCATGGATAGGTATTTATGGTGGACACTTTGGAATAACTTGGTTTTCAGGGATTTGGAAGCACGAGCAGCATTCCCGCTCAGTACAAGTGGAGGCTAGCAATAGACTGGGAAGCGACAATCAAGAGAGCAATAACCGTCATAATCATGTTTGCGACAAAACAAAATTAACAGGGGCATAAAAGTGATACAAGTACTCTGAGGCAAAGTAAATCATCGAGGCTTATCGACTTTTTGTTTTTCAGTCGTATTCATGCATGAGCATGTGCCAAGTCAATTCAAATGAATTATTCAGAGGATGATACCACAATGTCATACCTAATTATGAATAGAACAATACAAGCAAATATTTATGGCATGCTACTCAATATTAATGAATTGGAAATAATCATAAGAGAACATGAACTACTAAGCATCCATTAAATGACATATACCTCACATGAACCAACTAAGCATGCTCACATGCATGAGTATATGTACAAAAATGAAAACAAATAGAGTTCATACCAGCCTCTCACCCAACTCGAATTGTCATAGATCGTCATTACTGCTTTTCACTTGTGTGGCTCGAATAATATGAAATGAAAACCAAGCTCCAACCACCGGAGACCGCTGAATTCTACAGCAAACTTTACAAAACCGAAGAAGAACGACAAATATTTTTGGTGTTTTCGAATTTAAAATAAGAACAAAAGGAAACAAGCAAACCAAGCAAAATATTTTTGGATTTTTGAATATCAAACCGAAATTAAAACTAAGCAAACTAATGCTAAAAACTTAAAGAAACAAATAAAGAGAAACAAATCCCACCTTTATCGCGGTTAGTAGAAAGTCTAAAAGCTATCAAAGCACCCAGATTATAAGTTCTATCATGTTGCAAGGCAGCAGCTAAGAAGACCAAGTCATGAATAGATAACTTATTTGCATGCTTCCTAGCAAGAACGCACTTGGTAATAAAGTAAGCAAAATATCGAATAGATGGGACTTGAATACTTCGAATTTTACCACTCTCATCTGAGAAACTCCTCCCTTGACAGATCTCCTTAAATAGGTCCAAGAGTGGCGGAGGCAGCCCCCTTATCTTCCCGCATGATCCCCACTCTGGCACCTTAATGGCTGTACAGAAGTCATCAAAGGGCAAGTTGACAGTTTTATTGTAAATTTTATATCGAACCATGGGGTTAGGTAGGGACCAATTGAACTCAAAATCCTGCACCACTGACATGGTTAGTTTTGCATATTGGTAAGGTTCACCAACAACAAAATCTCCTAACCCTGCACTAGATATTAGAGTTTGAACATCCTGCAGAATTCCTGCACTACTCATGAATTCGGTGCATGGGTAAAAGGAAGGGAATACACCCTCTTCACGGTGGACTCTCATGACTTCATGCACCTCCAATTCATGTTGGTTGAGTTGGTGTACATTCCCCTCCATTTTCTGAAATTTTTCAACAAACGTTATAAAAGTTGATTTTGAGACATATAAATGAGGGGAACTACTATAGGAACTTGCTAGAGTACTAAACATGCATCAAAACTAGTTTTTACAACTTAGAACAAGCATGCAAACTCACTTAGCATGTCACCTACAGTACTAAAATACTCAAGATATACTCAACTAAACAAAATTCTACTTGGATAAACGGAGGAGTCACATACCGGAGAACAAAAGCCCCAAATCTGAGCAGCAAAGATGGGCTGAGCAAAGAGATCGAAAATCGCGAGCAAGAACAACAAGAACTCGGGTTTGAACAATGGTGGAGTGTTTTTTTGTGAGAGTGAGTGAGGTGGTAGGTGGATGAGTGAGTGGAGGGCCAGGTGGGGCCCTCCCCATACCGTGGCGCGCCCACCTGCCTGGCCGCGCCACCAGGTGGGAGCTGGCATGGTGGACCCCACTGGTCAGCTCTAGGCACTCCCACGTTGCATTTTGAAAAATAGGACCAGTGGTATAATTTTTATAATTTTTTGAAAACTTTTAAAACGCACATTTTCTGGGTGTTAAAGTAATAGTTTCAGGGCAGAAAAAGGTTTTCAAAGATTTAAACACAACTCAACTTCTTGCAAAACAAGTTATACTACAGAAAGTAAAACAAAGGTGGAGAAAGAAATGTTGTTTAGTTCCTTCATGCATTTAAAATGTATTTGTTAACAAGGTTGATCAAGTCTTGCCACCAAATAAATTTTATATGACATAAGAAGAATTAAACCTCACAAAACAATCATGTTACCTTAAATTGTATTGATATGGATCCAATCATAATATTTTGATATCCCTCTTGATGATCATATATAGGACAATCAATACTTCCCACTTTGATAGCTCTCAAATTAGAAATTGTATTAACTCCAAGCACTTTATCAATCTTCTTGGGAAATAAACAGTATGCTCTTTGTCATTCACATTAAAAGTTACTTTTCCTTTGTTGCAATCAATAACAGCACCTGCAGTATTAAGAAAAGGTCTCCCAAGAATAATAGACATATTATCATCTTCAGGCATTTCAAGCACAACAAAATCAGTCAAGATTAGACAATTATTAGCAACTTGAACAGGGACATCCTCACAAATGCCAACAGGAACAGCAGTAGATTTATCAGCCATTTGCAAAGATATATCAGTTGGTATCAATTTATCCAAATAAAGTCTCTTGTAAAGAGAGAAAGGCATAACACTAACTCCTGCTCCCAAATCACATAGAGCAGTTCTAACATAATTATTCTTGATGGAACAAGGAATAGTTGGTATACCTGGATCTCCAGCTTCTTTGGAACCTTGCCATTGAAAGAGTAATTAGCAAGCATAGTGGAAATCTCCTCATTGGGAATTTTCCTTTTGTTAGAAACAATATCTTTCATATACTTTGAATAAGGAGGCAATTTAATAGCATCAGTCAAAGGGATTTGCAAGAACAAAGGTTTCATCCAATCACAAAATTTATTATAGTGTTCTTCTTCCTTTGATTTGAGCTTCTTAACAGGAAAAGGCATTTGCTTTTGAACCCAAGGTTCTCTTTCATTACCATGTTTCTTAGCAATGAAATCTTCTTTAGTGTACTTTTTATTTTTAGCATGCTTTTCAGGTTCCTCTTCAACCTCTTCTTTATCAGAAGCATCATTCTTATCACTATCATTGCCATGCTCATTACCACTTTCAGTTTCAGCATCAGAAATAGATATACTATTAGGATCATTAGCAGGTTCAGAAGATTCTACAACAGTTTTATGTTTCTTCTTCTTTTTCTTAGAAGGAGCACTAGTTTCTTTAGTTCGTTGAGAATCTTGTTCAACTCTTTTGGGATGCCCCTCAGGATATAAAGGATCCTGAGTAGAAACACCACCTCTAGTTGTTACTTCATAAGCATGTTTCTCTTTTTCTTTAGAAGTATTAACTAACATGTCATTTTGCACTTTAGTGAGTTGATCAATTTGAGTTTGAACCATATGAAAATGTTTAACAAGCATCTTAACATCATTGGAGGTTCTCTCAACAATATCATGCAATTTACTAATAGCTTGAGAATTTTCCATTAAGTGATTCTCCACTCTCATATTAAAGTTTTCTTGCTTAACAACATAATTATCAAATTCATCTAAGCATTGATCAGGAGGTTTTGAGTAAGGAATATCTCCCTCATTAAAGCGTTGAAGAGAGTGTACCTCAATTGTAGATGAATGGGGAATTGGCTTACATAAATCTTCTATGGGTGGTAGATTCTTCACATCTTCAGATTTAATACCCTTCTCTTTAAGAGATTTCTTGGCTTCCCTCATCTCTTCATCATTTAATTCAATCATACCCCTCTTCTTCAATATTGGTGTTGGAGTCGGTTCAGGTGTAGTCCAATCATCATGATTTTGGCTTATTCTAGCCATTAATTCTTCAGCTTCGTCTGGAGTTCTTTTCCTGAAAACACAACCAGCACAACTATCCAGGTATGCCCTAGATTCAATGGTTAGTCCACTATAAAATATATCAAGAAGGTCATGCTTTTCCAAATCATGTCCAGGCCGAGCCCTAATAAGAGAGCAAAACCTTGCCCAAGCTTCAGGCAATTTCTCTCCATCTTCCTGATCAAAATTATAGATTTTCTGCAAAGCAATATGTTGAGCACTAGCAGGAAAATATTTCTGAAAGAAAACATTAAGCAAACCAGTAGGACTATCAATAGAATCAGGAGGCAAATTATTATACCAAGTTTTAGCATCATCCTTTAATGAGAAAGGAAAATTTTTAGCAACAAAGTAACTACGCTTCTTGATATCATCAGAAAACAAGCTACTCAAAGTAGAGAGCTCATTCATGTGCTCTACAGCACTTTCTTTTTCAGTACCTCGAAAAGGTGTTTTCTCAACAATAGATATATGAGATAAATCAAGAGAGAAATCATAATCCTTATCCTTAATGTTTATGGGAGATGTGGCAAACTTAGGATCAGGAGACAGTTTATATCTAACAGCATGTTGTGCAAGAAGGCTTTTCATACCGCTTGCACTAGTAGTAGCATGACATTTATCAATAAAGTCATCATCAAGTTCCACATAAGTATCATCAAGATCATCACTAGAGTGTTCTACAGACTCAGGTGAACCAATAGGTGTAAAAGATTTTCATTAGGTGTTTCATCATTTTCAAGTTGTTTAGACTTAGCAATAGCAGCATCTAAAAGAGGACCTAATGGAATACTCTCATCAAGCACAGTTGAAGCATCATCAAAATTTTCAGAAGTAATTTCAGATTCAGCAGAAGTACCAACACGTGAAGCTTGTGGTGGTGTAACAAGTTGACTCATCACAGATGGTGAATCAAGAGCAGCGGCGGTACTAAGAGTCGTACCTTTCTTTGTAGTGGATGGCAATACACGGACCTCTCAATAGGAGCTTTGCCCATGATGGAGTAGTTGCAGCGAACAATATCAATATCAGGTGAGCTTATAAATAAAGCTATGCTCCCCGGCAACGGCGCCAGAAAATAGTCTTGATGACCCACAAGTATAGGGGATCGCAACAGTCTTCGAGGGAAGTAAAACCCAAATTTATTGATTCGACACAAGGGGAGCCAAAGAATATTTATAAGCCTTAACAGCGGAGTTGTCAATTCAGCTGCACCTGGAAATAGACTTGCTCGACACAGATTATCAGTAGCAACAGTTTTATAGCAGTAGCAGTAGTGAAATAACAGCAGCAGTAAAGTAAAAACAGCAGTGACGATTATAGTAGACAGCAGGATTAAAATACTGTAGGCATAGGGATGAATGAACGGGCGCTGCATGGATAAGATAATTCATGTAATAATCAAGACAAGGCATTTGCAGATAAATAATAAAACAGTATCCAAGTACTAAGTAACCATAGGCATGTGTTCCGTATATAGTCGTACGTGCTCGCAATGAGAAACTTGCACAACATCTTTTGTCCTACCAGCCCGTTGCAGCGGGGCCTCTAGGGAAACTACTGGTAATTAAGGTACTCCTTTTAATAGAGTACCGGAGCAAAGCATTAACACTCCGTGAACACATGTGATCCTCACATCACAGCCATCCCCTCCGGTTGTCCCAATTTCTGTCACTTTGGGGCCTCGGGTTCCGGACAACAATATGTGTAAACAACTTGCAGGTAAGATCTTAAAACAATGAATATCATCATGAATCAATAACATGTTCAGATCTGAAATCATGGCACTCGGGCCCTAGTGACAAGCATTAAGCATAACAAGTTGCAACAATGTCATAAAGTACTAACAACGGATACTAGGCACCATGCCCTAACAATCTTATAGCTATTACATGAACGATCTCATCCAATCCCTTCCATCCCCTTCAGCCTACAGCGGAAATTACTCACACATGGATGGGGGAATCATGGATGGTTGATGGAGAGGCGTCGGTGATGATGATGGCGATGATCTCCTCCAATTCCCCGTCCCGGCGAAGTGCCAGAACGGAGTTTCTGGTCCCGAAATAGGGTTTTCGATGGCGGCGGCGCTCTGGAGGTTTCTGGAATTGTGGTCGAACCTCCTGGCGTTTTTAGGTCGAGGGGATTAAGTACTCCAGAGGGGGGCTCGGGGACGTGGCCGAGTCGGCCTCCCCATAGGGTGGCGCGGCCCAGGGCCCACCGCGCCGCCATGTGGGGAGGGCGGCTCGCTGCCCCCCTCCGTCTCCTCTTCTGGCTCCGTGGGTTTCTTGGTAAGATATGGGCTTTGCAATTATTTCCACGGATTTTCTCGAAAGTTGATTTTCTGCACAAAAATAAGACACCAGGGCAATTCTGCTGAAAACAGCGTTAGTCCGTGTTAGTTGTATTCAAAACACACAAATTAGAGGCAAAACAACAGCAAAAGTGTTCGGGAAAGTAGATACGTTTTGGACGTATCACTTTGCCGTGCGAGTTTTACCCGAAGGGGTGTTCACAAAGCACTCTTCCATGAAGTAGGGGTCGACTATAATGATGTTTGAGTTCTCTGTCATGAGTTGCTGCACCAAATAGAGCGCAAATAGTCGGACCATGGACGTGGAGAGCGGATTCATGTGCATCATGTCGAAGATATCACTAAATCTCAGGAAGAACACGTCCCCGGATATATATCGACAAAGCCCATGCCCGTTGGTACCTTTCCCGGGAAAAGCGGGTACGATGGATTGTTCTCTTTGATAAGTTTTTTTTCCAATAATAGAACTTTATCATGGACGCTTTTGATATCAGGACGTACGACGGCTAGCACATTATCCGGCAGCATCGGTTTGGCCAACTCATGGGACCGATGCCAGTTGGGGATGGTCATCTTGTCACAAACCCGTTTGGGGATCTTATCTCCCGACACGTGCTGGCTATTGGAGGCACCAATGGTTGTATTGCTTTTCTTGAATCTTTTATTTTCCGCCTTCTTAGGCTCCTTGGGATCGAGAGCCTGTTGCAAGGTATCATGGAGTGTGCCCTGGCTAAATCCGCCTTCCCCAGTAGCTTCCGGCAATGGTTGAGAATGGAAATTTAGACGCTTGGAGCACGCAAGCTTCTCTCTTAGATCAGGCACGTGAGAATGCATTAGATCATGGTCATGTTGGTCAAGAGGCCCATCGTTGAGGTGCCAGTCCATGGGGTCCTCGCGGTCTGCATCAGGTGGAGCCGACCTGTCGACCGGTGTTAGTTGTGTTGGTTGTGGGGTGATGCTAGGAAGGTCTAAATGAATCAGTGATTTTGGCCATGTCATTGGCCACGGCTGGCATTCATCGAGATTTTCTCCCTTTCGGCATTGGGGGGTTGAGCCGGAGGATCGTAATATGCGCAACCCGGCAACACCCGAGAAATTGCAACCCTAAACACATCATCAAGCATAGTCACACAATGCATCATGCGGATAAGTGGTGCCACGATACTTGCCTTCGCCACATCCTTGAGCTCACCGTTAACACGCAATAGCAATGTGCATGGCACGTCGTCGTCCTGCGAAAACATGTAAGATGTCAGGCACCACCAATGAAGTATTATAAAACTTCTCGAGACTTTTGGAACGCTCAATTACCTTGAGGGCGTTGAGCTCGGCTAATGGTGTGACTCTTGGAGCTGGTGTGCCAGTGGAAGGGCTGCTACGAGGCACGTTGTCGGTCGGTGATCCATCGCCCATTGGATGTTCGTTGTTCACGGGGCCAATGTTAGGCGACACATTGTTTGATCCATGGCTGGCCTCGAGGTTGATCATAGGGAAAGGCCCTGTTTGGCCTGCTTTCATCCAAGATGCCACTGACTCCATCATGGTATGAATTAGGTTGTTGACCGTCCTTACAACTTCAGTTTGGATGGTCGACTGCATATTCGCATTCACGACAGCCAATTCCCGCCTGAGATCCATCTCTGTGACCTTCTTTCTCTCGTTTCGATGCTCCGTGGTCCCGTTGCCATAGTAAAATTGATGTTTGTAACCGCTTCCTAGGCCGATCACACGGCTACGATTCGGTGGACGTGACACCGGCAGTTCCTTTACAATGTTAAGCGACCTGTTAAAAGCGGTGTCCCACGGGCCGGCCTTCGAGGAGCCTTCTTGAGATCCACCAAGAGCAGCTTGTCGTTCTTTATCTTCTTCCTCCAGAAGTTTATCCATAATTTTCTTCACCTTGGCATTATTGGCAAGTTCTCCCGTGTTAGAGGATTTTCCTTGTAATGCGCCCTGATAAACTGTCTTGCCAGCGGGTCGGTGATCTTGTCGTAGATAGAAGGCCCTTTCCTCTCGTCACCCTCCTTTTTCCACCTTTGTTGCTTTCCAGGGTAACCACGGCTCCCGAGAGTGTGGGGAGCTACGTTCTTTCCATGCGCAGCTTTCCCCCACACCCTTAGCGCCTTCTTCTCAGGTTTAGCTTCGTTGGCTTTGAAAAGCGTGAAGTCATCTTCAGATATATTTGGAAAGGTCTTGTTGACCTCAACGAAATCGGCACCATCATTAATCATTTCCTTCACAGTTGATCTCCAAGTACTAAATGCTTTGCAGAACTTGCCAAGAGAATGTTAGAAGCAACTCTTCAATAACATACCCGCGCAAACTTATGCGGTGCCCGCACATACCATGTGCTCTAGATCAAATCTTGTATCTACGCATAGATCGGCTCTGATACCACTATTGGGTTGCGCGTACGGTAAATTAAAAATTTCACGTGTTGCTACGCAACCCTTGCCAGGATCTACTATCAAGATACATGTGAATACGAAGATCCAAAGATCTAGTTTAGTATACGTTGCCAACACCGTAGATTGCGGAAGAACGTGTTGATGACGTAGTCGATGTAGCCGTACGTGGTCTCTTCTCAACCAAGCCTGGTAGAGAGATTCCGATGCCTTCTTCTCCTTTGCTTCACCACCTTGTTCAACAGCTGAAGGGCGCAACGTCTATGACGAGGAACCCCTCCGAGAGCTTGCACACGTACACTGGAAAGGTTCAGCAGGGCTTCGCCGTCCAAGCTTGAAGTCTGCTGGTGTATATGAAGGTGGAGATCTCAACACATGAGAAGGAGAGAGAGAGAGAGATTAGATCTAGTCTAATCGGATAGGTCGCCTCTAATTAGAGGTCCCTCTAATCCAACTAGAAGAGATCTAAACCTGAGAGCTGACGTGAGTCAATTGTGTGTCTAGATTGTGTCTCCACAACTAGAGGGGTGGGGTTTATAAAGGAGCCCAAGGGATAGGGAGACTTGGAAAGGAGGAAACCTTCCCCTTGTCCAATTGGACAAGGGGAAAGTTCTCCTTGCCCAATTAGGTATGGGAGGATGAGTTGGGGTTGCACCCCAACTCTCCTCCCCTCTCCCTTCCTTGCACTGGCTGGCCGGGTGGGGTCCGCCCCTAGGCCGAACCGACCTAGGCCGGGTGGGGCCCACCGCGGCGCACCGACCTGGCAGGTGGGGCCCGCCCTGATGTGTGTAATGTCACACGTCCGTTGGGAACCCCAAGAGGAAGGTATGATGAGTGCAGCAGCAAGTTTTCCCTCAGTATGAAACCAATGTTATCGAACCAGTAGGAAGTCGACGTTGCTTCGAAGGTGTCAACGGTGTCAGAAAAAGTGCTGGCGTCGAAGGGGAGGTAGAGGTCTGACTCGTTGACTTGGAACCTGCACACAACACAACCAAACTACTT
The DNA here is from genome assembly GCA_947311845.1 of Poa pratensis. Taxonomy (NCBI): domain Eukaryota; kingdom Viridiplantae; phylum Streptophyta; class Magnoliopsida; order Poales; family Poaceae; genus Poa; species Poa pratensis. The sequence goes on from CAMZMU010000042.1 coordinate 56,896,435, forward strand.
TGCCCCAACGAAACAGTGAGGGTGTCAATCTCACCGGCTTGCTGAAAACAAAGGATTATACGTATAGTGTGGAAAATGATGTTTGCTTGCAGAGAATGAAAAAGAACAATGATTGCAGTAGGTTGTATTTCAGATGTAAAGAATGGACCGGGGTCCACAGTTCACTAGTGGTGTCTCTCCATAATAAAATACTAACATGCTGTAAACAAATTACAGCTGGGCAATTGACAAATAGAGAGGTGCATAACAATGCATAGACATGTCATGATGATCACTATGAGATTTACTTGGGCATTACGACAAAGTACACAGACCGCATCCAGCATGCATCTGTGCTAAATAGTCCACCTTCAGGTTAGCATCCGCACCCCTTCCAGTATTAAGTTGCAAGCAACAGACAATTGCATTAAGTATGGTGCATAATGTAAACAACACTAATATCCTTAGACAAAGCATTGCTGTTTTACCCCTAGTAGCAACAGCACATCCACAACCTTAGAACTTTCTGTCACTGTCCCAGATTAAATGGAGGCATGAACCTACTATCTAGCATAAATACTCCCTCTTGGAGTTACAAGCATAAACTTGGCCAAGCCTACACTAATAACGGAGAGCATGCAAGATCATAAACAACACATATATGATAGATCAATAATCAACTTGACATAGTATTCAATATCCATCGGATCCCAGCAAACACAACATGTAGCATTACAATAAGATGATCTTGATCATGATAGGCAGCTCACAAGATCTAAACATGATGGCACAAAAGGAGAAGACAACCATCTAGCTACTGTATGGACCCGTAGTCCAGAGATGAACTACTCACGCATCACTCCGGAGGCAGGCATGGCGATGTAGAGCCCTCCGGTGATGATTCCCCTCTCCGGCAGGGTGCCGGAGGAGAACTTCAGAACCCCCGAGTTAGGGTTGACGGCGGCGGCAGCGGATGTTTTCTGGAATAATGGCTCGGTGTTTTAGGGTTTTCGCGTCTGGGAAATAAATAGGCGAAGGGGCGACGTCGGTGGAGGCGCAGGGCCCGCTCCCCATAGGTGGCGCGGCAGGGGGCCCACCCGCGCCATGTGGGGACGGCGCCCTGCTGCCCCCCTTCGTCTCTCCTTCGGACTTCTGAACGTGTCGGAAAAATAGGCATCTGGGATTTTGTTTCGTCCGATTCCGAGGATATTTCCAGAACAGCTTTTCTGAAACCAAAAACAGCAGAAAACAGGAACTGGCACTGTGGCATCTTGTTAATAGGTTAGTCCCAGAAAATGCATAAAAATGCTATGAAGTGTGAATAAAACATGTAGCTATTGGTATAAACTAGCATGGAACATAAGAAATTATAGATACGTTGGAGACGTATCAAGCATCCCCAAGCTTAGTTCTACTCGTCCTCGAGTAGGTAAACGATAACAACAATAATTTCTGAAGTGACATGCTACCAACATAATCTTGATCAATAATATTGTAAAGCATATGAGCTGAGATCAAATCATTCAAAGCAAAAGTCTATAATTGATATAAGAGACAACAAAACAAGTTAGTTAAACAAGCTAAAAGTTTTCATGAATGATTGCTTTAAAGACATGAAACCGTACAAGGTTCATTAAAGATGTGTTAAGTATCCAATGTAGGAGTTCTATCCTTCAATTCCAAGCATCAAGTAATCTTTCACAACAAAGAGGATTCAGCCAAGTAAAAATAAACATGAACATCATGAATCAACTGTTTCGAAGTCTACTCAACCGGTGAGCGTAAGCATTTGGTTTGGCACCAGGATGTTATGGCTAAAAGAACATTAATGGGGGTTTGGAAGGCCAAAGGAAGAAAGTCTCACAAAGCTATAAGTGATCATTAGACAAGAGGAAGTCTTATAATCGAAGCTATGTAAGGAGTAGTGATTGCCATGCAACGGATGCACATAGAGCTATATGTGTATGAAAGCTCTCCAATGGAACTAGTGGGGGTGCATCCAACTTGGTTGCTCATGAAGACCTAGAGCATTTTTGAGGAAGCTCATCATTGGAATATACAACCCAAGTTCTATAGTGTAAATTCCCCACATAGTTATACTAGTAAACATGAAAACTCTCTCACATGGAGTATAGGTGCTAAACATGAGCACAAATGATGACTATGAATAATGCAGGTGCTGAAACATGAGCACAAGTGTGGATAAAGGATAGTAATGTTGCCCCCTTTTTCTTTTTCTTTTTTTTCTTTTTCTCTTTTTTCTATTTTTTTCTTTTTCTTTTCTTTTCGATGGCCTCCATGGCTCTTTTCACTTTCAGGGGCAACATCTAATATGACAACACACTTTTTTTACAAATAACTCACAACGAACTAAAACATGATGTATGAAACTGTATGCCTCTGCCAGTGTAGCAGGATATGCAATGATCTAGCGTAACATGGGTAAACCGCACATCAGCTGTATAGAATCATGCAAAGCAATATGTATATGATGAATGACAGCAAGTCATGTAATGTAAGATGGAAGTTGCATGGCAATATATCTCGGAACAGCTATGGAAATGCTGTAGTAGGTAGGTATGGTGGCTGTTTTGAGGAAGATGTATGGGTTTATGTGTAGGAGAACAAGAGAAAGTCTCCCACGGGTTTGGATGTACTGGCGAAGTATGCACAACTCTCAATGTGAGCAGAAGGCAATGCACACACCGAAGAGGCTAGCAAATATGGATGGTGGAAGTGCCAAAAACCGTAGCTCAACATTAGTCAAAAAGAACTCACAAGCTTATTGCAAACATCTAGCAGGTTCAACATTAAGAACATGATTAAAGTTTACTCCAAGAAGGGCCGTTCACGGCGGCACAAGTACCCCGTTAGATCCCTCGACCTTCAGCACAACTTAGTTATTACGAATCACTTTTAGACATGGAAAGCTATCAAGTCCAACTACACCTTCAACAATTTAAATAGAGTTTGTAGTACGGTACAAGCTTAAAGACAACTATCCACTAATAATTTTAACTTAATTAACCAGCAAGCTTTACCATCTAAATACCTCAAAACATTTGCAAAGAATCAAGTCATCAAAGTTCAATGATCTACAAGATTATGCAAGTTATTACTATACCACTACCACATGCAGCATTTTCTGAACCAACACATCAACCAAGCAACTAAAAAAAACTCTCCAATGATTTACAAATGAAACAAGAGAGTACTACTCCACAAGAATTAACAGCTCTAAAAGAGATGCATGAAAAACAGGAGCTAAAAGCATACAGTAGCTAGATAAGAATACTCAAAAGATATAAGTGAAGAATATGAGTATTCACATGAAAAAGCGGAGCGTGTCTCTCTCCCACACAAGAATGCTAGGATCCAACTTATTCAGAAAAAAAAAACAAAGCAAAAATAAAAGCAAACAGACGCTCCAAGTAAAATACATAAATGTGGAAGAATTAAAATATAGTTTCACTAGAGATGACCTGATAAATTGTTGATGAAGAAGGGGATGCCTTGGGCATCCCCAAGCTTAGACGCTTGAGTCTTCTTGAATATTGCAGGGATGACCCACGGGGGCATCCCCAAGCTTAGGCTTTTCACTCTTCTTGATCACATCATATCATCCTTCTCTCTTGCTCCTTGAAAACTTCCGCCACACCAAACTCAAAGTAACTCATTAGAGGGTTAGTGCATAATCAAAAATTCTCATATTCTACTGTGACACAATCATTACCAAAGCTTCTGGACATTACTACAGCCACTGATGTTTAATGGAGCAAAGAAATCCAATCAAACATAGTAAAAGAGGCAATGCAAAATAAAAGGCAGAATCTGTCAAAAACAGAACAGTCTGGAAAGACGAATTTTTTCGAGGCACTTAACTTGCTCAGATGGAAGAAACCCAAACTAATGAAAGTTGCGTACATATATAAGGATCATGCGTGATTTTTTCAGAATTTTTCGAATTTTCTGTAGCGCATACAGCTCAAAACGGTGGACAGCAAAAATCTGTCACTGCGCAGAAATCCAATTTAGCAACAACTTTCAACTAGAGACTTTACTTGGCACAACAATGCAATAAAATAAAGATACAAAGGAGTTGCTACAGAAGTAAACAACACCTTGACTCAAAATAAAATAAAATGACAGAAAATAAAAAGATGGGTTGTCTCCCATAAGCGCTTTTCTTTAACGCCTTTCAGCTAGGCGCAGAAAGTGAAAATCAAGTGTTCTCAAGAGAAGAAGCATCAACATCATAATTTGTTCTAATAATAGAATCAAAAGGCATCTTCATTCTCTTTCTAGGGAAGTGTTCCATACCTTTCTTGAGAGGAATTGATACTTAATATTCCCCTCTTTCATATCAATATAGCACCAACAGTTCGAAGAAAGGGTCTTCCCAAAACAATAGGACAAGATGCATTGCATTCAATATCCAAAACAACAAAATCAACGGGGACAAGGTTATTGTTAACCGTAATATGAACATTGTCAATTCTCCCCAAAGGTTTCTTCATAGAGTTATCAGCAAGATGAACATCCAAATAACGCATTCCAAAGGTGGCAAGTCAAGCATATCATAAAGTTTCTTAGGCATAACAGAAATACTTGCACCAAGATCACATAAAGCATTACAATCAAAATCATTCACTTCATTTTAATGATGGGCTCCCAACCATCTTCCAACTTCCTAGGGATAGAAGCTTCAAGTTTTAATTTCTCTTCCCTAGCTTTTATGAGAGCATTTGTAATATGTTTTGTAAAAGCCATGTTTATAGCACTAGCATTAGGACTTCTAGCTAGCTTTTGCAAGAACTTAATAACTTCAGAGATGCTACAACTATCAAAATCAAAATCATTATGATCAAAAGTAATGGGACCATTGCCTCCAATACTTCGAAAAATTTCAGCACTTTATCAGAAACAGTTTCAGCAGTTTTAGGCAATTTTGCACGCTTTATAGTAGAAGTGGAAACATTGCCAACATCAATAACATTACCATTGATAGTAGGAGGTTTATCAACATGTGAAGCTTCAGCATTACTAGTGGTGGTAATAGTACAAACTCGAGCTATACTATTCTTTCTATCAATTTCAGCTTCTCTTTCCCACCTAGCATGCAATTCAGCCAACATCCTAATATTGTTGTCAATTTTAACTTGGATAGCATTTGCTGTAGCAAAAGACTTAGTATCTTTAACCTCATTAGGCATAACTTTCAGTTTCAAAAGATCAACATCAAGAGCAAGACTATCAACCTTAGAAGCAAGAACATCAATTTTACCAAACTTTTCCTCAACAGATTTGTTAAAAGCAGTTTGTGTATTGATAAATTCTTTAAGCATGACTTCAAGATCAGAGGGTACACTCCTACTATTGTTGTAAGAATTACCATAAGAATTACCATAACCACTACCACTATTAGAAGGATATGGCTTATAGTTGTTATTACCAAAATTATTCCTATAGCATTGTTGTTGAAATTATTATTTTTAATGAAGTTCACATCAACATGCTCTTCTTGAGCAACCAATGAAGCTAAAGGAACATTATTAGGATCAACATGAGATTTACCACTCACAAGCATAGACATAATGATATCAATCTTTTCACTCAAGGAAGAGGTTTCTTCAACAGAATTTACCTTCTTACCTTGAGGAGCCCTTTCAGTGTGCCATTCGGAGTAGTTGATCATCATATCATCAAGAAGTTTTGTTGCTGCACCTAAAGTGATGGACATAAAGGTCCTCCAGCAGCCGAATCCAGCAAATTCCTTGAAGAAAAATTTAATCCTGCATAAAAGGTTTGGATGATCATCCAAGCAGTCAGTCCATGGGTAGGGCAATTCTTTACCATAGATTTCATTCTCTCCCATGCTTGGGCAACATGTTCATTATCAAATTGCTTGAAGTTCATAATGCTACTTCTCAAAGATATAATTTTAGCAGGAGGATAATATTTTCCAATGAAAGCATCTTTGCATTTTGTCCATGAATCAATACTATTTCTAGGCAAAGATAGCAACCATTCTTTAGCTCTTCCTCTCAAGGAGAAAGGAAATAGTTTCAGTTTTACAATATCCCCATCTATATCCTTATACTTTTGCATCTCACAAAGTTCAACAAAATTATTAAGATGGGCAGCAGCATCATCAGTACTAACACCAGAAAATTGCTCTTTCATAACAAGATTTAATAGAGCAGGTTTAATTTCATAAAAGTCTGCTTTAGAAGCAGGTGGAGCAATAGGAGTGCATATGAAATCATTATTATTTGTGCTAGTGAAGTCACACAACTTGGTGTTCTCAGGAGTACTCATTTTAGCAAAATAAAAAACTAGGCCGAAATAACAAAAGTAAAACAAGTAACTAATTTTTTTGTGTTTTTGATATAAAGAAAGCAAACAAGACAAAATAAAAATAAAGCAAGACAAAAACAAAGTAAAGAGATTGGAAGTGAGAGACTCCCCTTGCAGAAGCAATTCGGCATCCCTGGCAACGGCGCCAACACCGTAGATTGCGGAAGAACGTGTTGATGACGTAGTCGATGTAGCCGTACGTGGTCTCTTCTCAACCAAGCCTGGTAGAGAGATTCCGACGCCTTCTTCTCCTTTGCTTCACCACCTTGTTCAACAGCTGAAGGGCGCAACGTCTATGACGAGGAACCCCTCCGAGAGCTGCACACGTACACTGGAAAGGTTCAGCAGGGCTTCGCCGTCCAAGCTTGAAGTCTGCTGGTGTATATGAAGGTGGAGATCTCAACACATGAGAAGGAGAGAGAGAGATTAGATCTAGTCTAATCGGATAGGTCGCCTCTAATTAGAGGTCCCTCTAATCCAACTAGAAGAGATCTAAACCTGAGAGCTGACTTGAGTCAATTGTGTGTCTAGATTGTGTCTCCACAACTAGAGGGGTGGGGTTTATAAAGGAGCCCAAGGGATAGGGAGACTTGGAAAGGAGGAAACCTTCCCCTAGTCCAATTGGACAAGGGGAAAGTTCTCCTTGCCCAATTAGGTATGGGAGGATGAGTTGGGGTTGCACCCCAACTCTCCTCCCCTCTCCCTTCCTTGCACTGGCTGGCCGGGTGGGGCCCGCCCCTAGGCCGGGTGGGGCCCACCGCGGCGCACCGACCTGGCAGGTGGGGCCCGCCCTGATGCGTGTAATGTCACACGTCCGTTGGGAACCCCAAGAGGAAGGTATGATGAGTGCAGTAGCAAGTTTTCTCTCAGTATGAAACCAGGGTTATCGAACCAGTAGGAAGTCGACGTTGCTTCGAAGGTGTCAATGGCGTCAGAAAAAGTGCTGGCGTCGAAGGGGAGGTAGAGGTCTGACTCGTTGACTTGGAACTTGCACACAACACAACCAAACTACTTTGCCCCAACGAAACAGTGAGGGTGTCAATCTCACCGGCTTGCTGAAAACAAAGGATTAGACGTATAGTGAGGAAAATGACGTTTGCTTGCAGAGAATGAAAAAGAACAATGATTGCAGTAAGTTGTATTTCAGATGTAAAGAATGGACCGGGGTCCACAGTTCACTAGTGGTGTCTCTCCGTAATAAAATACTAACATGCTGGGTAAACAAATTACAGCTGGGCAATTGACAAATAGAGAGGTGCATAACAATGCATAGACATGTCGTGATGATCACTATGAGATTTACTTGGGCATTACGACAAAGTACACAGACCGCTATCCAGCATGCATCTGTGCCTAAATAGTCCACCTTCAGGTTAGCATCCGCACCCCTTCCAGTATTAATTAAGTTGCAAGCAACAGACAATTGCATTAAGTATGATGCATAATGTAAACAACACTAATATCCTTAGACAAAGCATTGCTGTTTTACCCCTAGTAGCAACAGCACATCCACAACCTTAGAACTTTCTGTCACTGTCCCAGATTAAATGGAGGCATGAACCTACTATCTAGCATAAATACTCCCTCTTGGAGTTACAAGCATAAACTTGGCCAGAGCCTACACTAATAACGGAGAGCATGCAAGATCATAAACAACACATATATGATAGATCAATAATCAACTTGACATAGTATTCAATATCCATCAGATCCCAGCAAACACAACATGTAGCATTACAATAATATGATCTTGGTCATGATAGGCAGCTCACAAGATCTAAACATGATGGCACAAAAGGAGAAGACAACCATCTAGCTACTGTATGGACCCGTAGTCCAAAGATGAACTACTCATGCATCACTCCGGAGGCAGGCATGGCGATGTAGAGCCCTCCGGTGATGATTCCCCTCTCCGGTAGGGTGCCCGAGGAGAACTTCAGAACCCCCCGAGTTAGGGTTGACGGCGGCGGCGGCAGCGGATGTTTTCTGGAATAATGGCACGGTGTTTTAGGGTTTTTACGTCTGGGGGAATAAATAGGCGAAGGGGCAACGTCGGTGGAGGCGCAGGGCCCGCTCCCCATAGGGTGGCGCGGCAGGAGGCCCACCCGCGCCACGGTGTGGGGACGGCACCCTGCTGCCCCCCTTCGTCTCTCCTTCGGACTTCGTGAACGTGTCGGAAAAATAGGCATCTGGGATTTTGTTTCGTCCGATTCCGAGGATATTTCCAGAACAGCTTTTCTGAAACCAAAAACAACAGAAAACAGGAACTAGCACTGTGGCAACTTGTTAATAGGTAGTCCCAGAAAATGCATAAAAATGCTATGAAGTGTGAATAAAACATGTAGCTATTGGTATAAAACCAGCATGGAACATAAGAAATTATAGATACGTTGTTTATCTGCATCATGGTATGAATTAGGTTGTTGACCGTCCTTACAACTTCAGTTTGGATGGTCGACTGCATATTCGCATTCACGACAGCCAATTCCCGCCTGAGATCCATCTCTGTGACCTTCTTTCTCTCGTTTCGATGCTCCGTGGTCCCGTTGTCGTAGTAAAATTGATGTTTGTAACCGCTTCCTAGGCCGATCACACGGCTACGATTCGGTGGACGTGACACCGGCAGTTCCTTTACAATGTTCAGCGCCCTGTTAAAAGCGGTGTCCCACGGGCCGGCCTTCGAGGAGCCTTCTTGAGATCCACCAAGAGTAGCTTGTCGTTCTTTCTCTTCTTCCTCCAGAAGTTTATCCATAATTTTCTTCACCTTGGCATTATTGGCAAGTTCTCCCGGTGTTAGAGGATTTTGCTTGTAATGCGCCCTGATAAACTGTCTTGCCAGCGGGTCGGTGATCTTGTCCTAGATAGAAGGCCCTTTCCTCTCGTCATCCTCCTTTTTCCACCTTTGTTGCTTTCCAGGGTAACCACGGCTCCCGAGAGTGTGGGAGCTACGTTCTTTCCATGCGCAGCTTTCCCCCACACCCTTAGCACCTTCTTCTCAGGTTTAGCTTCGTTAGCTTTGAAAAGCGTGAAGTCATCTTCAGATATATTTGGAAAGGTCTTATTGACCTCAGCGAAATCGGCACCATCATTAATCATTTCCTTCACAGTTGATCTCCAAGTACTAAATGCTTTGCAGAACTTGCCAAGAGAATATTAGAAGCAACTCTTCAATAACATACCCGCACAAACTTATGCGGTGCCCGCACATACCATGTGCTCTAGATCAAATCATGTATCTACGCATAGATCGGCTCTGATACCACTATTGGGTTGCGCGTACGGTAAATTAAAATTTCCACGTGTTGCTACGCAACCCTTGCCAGGATCTACTATCAAGATACATGCGAATACGAAGATCCAAAGATCTAGTTTAGTATACGTTGCCAACACCATAGATTGCGGAAGAACGTGTTGATGACGTAGTCGATGTAGCCGTACGTGGTCTCTTCTCAACCAAGCCTGGTAGAGAGATTCCGATGCCTTCTTCTCCTTTGCTTCACCACCTTGTTCAACAGCTGAAGGGTGCAACGTCTATGACGAGGAACCCCTCCGAGAGCTTGCACACGTACACTGGAAAGGTTCAGCAGGGCTTCGCCGTCCAAGCTTGAAGTCTGTTGGTGTATATGAAGGTGGAGATCTCAACACATGAGAAGGAGAGAGAGATTAGATCTAGTCTAATCGGATAGGTCGCCTCTAATTAGAGGTCCCTCTAATCCAACTAGAAGAGATCTAAACCTGAGAGCTGACGTGAGTCAATTGTGTGTCTAGATTGTGTCTCCACAACTAGAGGGGTGGGGTTTATAAAGGAGCCCAAGGGATGGGGAGACTTGGAAAGGAGGAAACCTTCCCTAGTCCAATTGGACAAGGGGAAAGTTCTCCTTGCCCAATTAGGTATGGGAGGATGAGTTGGGGTTGCACCCCAACTCTCCTCCCCCTCTCCCTTCCTTGCACTGGCCGGCCGGGTGGGACCCGCCCCTAGGCCGAACCGACCTAGGCCAGGTGGGGCCCACCGCAACGCACCGACCTGGCAGGTGGGGCCCGCCCTAGGTCGGCCCGCCTTGCTGCCTTGGCCACCGCCGCTGCCTGGCGCGTGGGGCCCGCCCTGGCCGCACCGACCTGGCGGGTGGGGCCCGCCTGGCCGGCCGCCGCTTGGCCGCCGCGCCGCCTCGCCCCCTGCCGTGGGCTGCATGGCCCACTAGGGTTCGGCCGGGGTTTCCCCCGTTGGCACTTCGGCCCACCACCACTTGGTGGTGTGGCCTTAATATTGTCCCGTAATTATTTATCAATTAAATAAATGAATATTTAATTAACATATAATTAAATAATACTTTGTCATATTAATTCTTATTTGAATATTTTCTTTCACAGAACATTCACCGAATTAATTACCTATCATATGAAACACCTTTCATATGATCCGGGACACCTAGTATCCGCCGACAAAATACTCCGGACAAATATATCCTTTCATTATAAACCTCCTCGGAATAAATCCGACCGTGATAGTAACTTCTATCACAAACTTTCTCTCTTGACAAGGTATGTCATATCATGCAAGCACCATGCCGATGATACTATCTCCATGTTCCAGACCAACCATATAACACAACTAACCAATCCTAGCTTAAGTGTGTCCACCCTACAGGTTCGATAACGGGTAGCTATAATTGGTTGGGTATCAACCAATCACCGGCCAGTGACAGTTCCAAGGACGTCCTGTGTGGCTGCTATCGTTATGCGAATAACTCTACTGTTGAACCTGTTGATTATCATATATCAATCCCATTACTCATGATACTGAACTTCACCCGAGATATAGATCCGTGATGATACCATGAATCAATCAAGGATTGATTCACATCATCTTTGTCTATCTCGTTACCGGTAAGTTCCATTTACTCGTTGCCGTATTATGATATCCCACACAGTGTAACTTCACTGTGCATTGTCTGCAGAACGTAGTGGATATATATAATACCGAGTGGGCCCTGAAAGTATCTCTCTTAACCTAGAGGAGTAATTTCCCATCTCAAAATATTAGAATACATACACACCTTCGAAGCCACCCAGCAACTGCCTTTATGGTCACCCTGTTACGGCCGTGACGGTTGATAGCACCAAAGCAACTACTCCAGTATGCATGACCCCAATAACCTCATGGTTACAAGGACATGTTATACAACAACCTTTCTGTGATAAAGCTAAGGACAAAAAGACTATTTAACGGAATCTCTTAGCATACCAACACTTGGGTGACCTAGCCATATTATAGTCCAATAATATGCCATCCTTGATGCTGACATAAACTCTATGTCCATAACGAAGAAAAGCTGCGTCATCTAGCATTAAGAATTAGTCCATAAAAGAACTAGGGTACTTTTTACGTATTCATATTCTCTACACGTGCAGGTGAGCTTTTCCCTAAATCACGTATTTAGAAATCACTGCCGTTATAGCATAGAGATTACGAATCAATAATGTATGAATCAGATATACATATGTATAAATACATTGTCACATGTATAAATACATTGCCTTTTGGGCATATATCCAACAGTTATCGCTTTGCATTGTCAACTGCTTTCCTAGTTCCTCCAGATAATTATCTTCTCCACCACCAGCATTTGTGCCTCCTATCACAGAACCGCCGGCCTTGTAGTTGTTGGATATCTTCGATCGCACTATATAAGAAAAATTGTAAATTAATACAACAAATATGCACTTGACTATTAAAAACTCACTAATCTATTTCATAATAATATGTCATATCTTTAGCCAAAGTGATGCCAAAATTCACGGAAAATTTCGGCATAACCTTTGCTAAAAATATGACATATTGAGTACCCGAATTAGCCGGAACGGAAGTTAATCAACGTTCCGGCTATCTCAAGGGTCTCTAGGATACCTGCAAACATTTACATGAATTCATCGACCATTTGTAATCTCAAGAAACTCATCGACCCCCACATTAACAGAAAAAACTCATCCACCACCACCACACATCCACCACCACCACCACCACATACACATTCATCACCCACCACCACATCTATTATATAATTAAAACATAAGACAACCAACGGTTGAGATTTTCCACCGTAAAACTACAAGGTATAAACGGTGGAGATTTATCAGCACAAGATATAGATGGACATGGTTCCACATGGAAGTTTAAAAATTGCGCATTAGATGTCCAGCCTCATCACGTTGAAGAATCTGGAAAGCAAAAAACTAAGTTTAGAAAGTACTACACGGTACGAAAGCTTAGAAAAATACAAAAATGGGTTCCTGAGACAAACCACACGATATAGGTGTTTGGCCTGACCACGTACATGAATCTGTACAAGGAAACGGATACTAACGGAGGGCACAGCGCTCAGCTAATATAAGTACATGTACCCGTCGCCAGATTGAAGGCAATGCCGAGCGAAAGGCACCTACCTAGAAATCGATCCCAAGTTCCCGACCGGTGCGGCGACAGAGGCGCACTTTCCCCTCCCTCCTCGCTACAGTGCAGAGAAGGGCGATTTCTTGGAATCGCCTGCGCGCCGCGCTCTCGCCGTCGCGGATCCGTGGGATCTCTCTCCCCCCGTCCGCTCCGGCGGCGGGTGGGTGGGGGATCCCCGGATCCCTTCGTGTACATAGAGTAGGGGTGTGTGGGTTCCCGCCGGCGGCGCTGTGGAGGCGGTGGTGCGGTCGGTGGGGTTTTGGCGTCGGCGTCCTTCCTCTCCGGCGGTGGAGCTCCGGTGGGGCCACGTCGCGCGGTCGTCGACCTCTCCGTGCTCGCGGATCCAGGGATCTGCCGTGCGCGGTCTTCTTCTCCAGCTGCTGCGGTGCGGCGGCGCTGGAGTCGTGTCGCTCGTCCAGGGCTGGACGGGATCTCCAGCTTCTTCCTGCGGCGGATCCGATGGCGGCCGAGGCAAAGCGGGGAAGCGGTGCCAGGGGGGCGTCTGCCCTGCGTGTTCATCGACAAGAGGTCCGTCGCGGCGCGGCGGGCAGGCTAGGCGGCGTCTCTCAAGGGTTTGAATGTGCCCAGGCAGTGGTAAGGTGGTTGCTGGCCTTCGTCTTCGTCGCCGGCAGAGCTGCGGCTCTCGATGCTGGCTCTGGATCCTCCTCGTATTGTTGTTCTTCCTTTGTTTTCGATCTATGTACTGTGTATGTGGATGATCGGTGAATATACGTGGAAGTTGGATGTGTCAAAAAAAAAAGTTCCCGACCGGCGGCTGGTAGGCTATATCAAGAGACAAGAAGGAGCAGCGGGACGACCGACGATGTACCATCACTCGGCCGGAGATGCACAAGGGCTGAGTCTTCAGCAATGCCATATATGAGACTCGAGACACCACTGGGCCAACTCCAGTGCTCCACGGCACCATCTCCGTTGTCATCCTGCACCCAAGCATCATCACCAATATCTGAAGGAACCTATCGTCTGATGGATGCAAGAAACAATTACCATAGATCGACCGGAAATTCTAGACCAAAGGCTCAAGCGACCGGAAATTCTAAGATTGATCGATCGCCGTCGCAGGAGGATTTAATTAATTAATGGAAGATGTGTACATGGGTCTATGGATTGATCAATTCTTCGATTGATCTACAACATCCGTGTCACCCAGCGGATCCAAAGGACATGCAAACCATCCGCAACAACACGTCCAGTACGAGATCATCACGCAGGGCGGATTGAAGGATACGACGTTCAGATGGCAGCGGATTGAGGTCGCAACGCTCAGATGTCAAACAGATTCAACTCACGTTAACAGCACATCTGTTACGATCTCGCGACGTCACGGTGGCCGGCGGAAGTTTCTCTTTTCTTTTTGCAGGATATCAATGGCGACATCAACAGGAGGCAACATGCCATGGACTTGCGGGCAGTGGCTTAGATGCACATACGAGACCACGGTCAGATGCAGAAGTACAACAGCCAAGCTAGGAGCAAGATCGATTACTTTTAAAGAGTTAAAGACACACGTACTAAGCCGATGGATTTCTAGCCGGGTACATGGTCAGATGCATGCGCCTCGATGCGTGCTTAGATGTTTCCATCTCAGCGAGTATAAACAGCTTATTTATTAACAATATTTTTTTTTGTGTATTATCTATATCTAAAAATCGCTTATTTCTGATAAGAAAGAGTGAAAGACTCATGTGTATTTTTTAGTTTAAGGAAACAACAACATGAAACTGAGCAAGCTTACCATAAGATGAAAAACGTCATGCAACATTAAGGTGAATGCGGCGAAGATATTTTATTTGATCAATTCGTCTATTGGTTAACTACTAAGATTTTTTAATTCAGCTATAAATGAAAGATTAATGACAGTTCGCTATATTATTTGGCAATTTCAAAGTTGTACAATGTGCATATATCGTTTGGCAAGAAATAAAAATATAATTATTGCGTGTATGCTACAAGAAAGAGGTGAAAGGACCATCGTATAATTTTTGAAGTAGCTACATTGAATTTGCTAAGGACCGATGTTCTACAACAAAATTTAAAGAAAGAGCAACAATGTAAGATCTCCTTGGATTTTTCACCAAGATTAAGAAAATAAAGCAAGGGTTGCACTGCTAACCAACCATAGATTTCAAATATCTATGAGATAAAAAATTGAATACCAAGTAACTGCACAATCATATATATCAATTTCCAGTTCAAGAATATCAACAAATACACATGTTAGAATTAAGGTTAGGGGTGATAAAGCCGGATTAACATTAGAGTGAAATTTTTATTACCATTTACGTGATAAATATTTAATGATAAATACGTAGTACTTATTGTTAGCTCAACACGAGAGCAGTATTCAATGGCAGGTCCAATAATATTGACAGGACCAGTAGAACGAATATATATGATCGTTGATGATTTAATAGGCTACTGCCTGGAGGAAATCTGAATATACTCATATTTGTTTAGGGCGAGAAATCGTTGTTGTCAGGTTCTATTATGTGATGTGATTTGAATGAGAAATCCATATTTGTTGAATGTCAAATGTCAAAGGGTTGTATATGAAAGTTGATGTATAACGCAAATTCCGCTTTTAGAAAAACAAAATAGCACATCATAGATGCACATGCACCATAATGACACACAATATAAGATCAAATTCAACAAACATTAGTATTCACTCAAGTGACATCAGATATCTTATGATTTCCAAAGATTATCAAATGTATATTTAACTAAATATAATGGAAAAATATGAATAGTAAATCTAGCCGCGCAAATCTGCGGGCCACACAGCTAGTTCACATTAACAGAAAAATAGGACATATAGATCAGTAGCTAAACCTAAACCTAAGCAAAATAGTAGCTTTTGTATACCAAATTCAAACCTAGCTAAATTCAAAACCTACATCTAAATTCAAAACTAAACAGTAGCTATAACTAAATCAAAAAACTGAACTAATTAAACCTAAACCTAAATCTAAAACAAGAAAATTTTCAAATTTTTCTAGGCTAGGCATTTGAGCAAACACCTTCGGTGCAAGGTGGGAGAGGAGGGCTGAACCTTTGAGAGGACGGTGGCGCGGTGGCCGGGCTGGGAGAAGGAGGAGGCCGCGGCGGCGTCTTGCTCGGGGAGGAGGACGCAAGGGAGAGCCGCGAGGTAGAAGGAGGACGGGAGCGTGGCCGGCATGCTTGGGGAAGAGGTCGACGCGAGCTCGGAGAAGAGAGTGGCCGCGGCGGCGTCTTGCTTGGGGAGGAGGACGCGAGCGCGCAGCGGCGAGGTAGGAGGAGGACGGGAGCGTGGACGGTGGCGCGGTGGCCGGGAGCGTGAACGGCGGCGGGGCGGCGGTGGTGCGTGTGCGGTTTGAGTTTGGGGAGAGAGAGAGGTTCCGCACGCGCTAAGTGTACACGGTCGCCAAGTACCGCTGGCGAAACGCGCCAGATCGCCAGCGCAAGTCTAGGCACCACTGGCGACCCCACGTTTTCGCCAGCGCTAGGCCAGGCACCGCTGGCGAACACGGATACGAACTCGCCAGCGCTAGTATGCCCTATTCCCCCACCCCCCGCCCACACGTACCACTGACAGCCTGTGATTTTGTTTCGCCAGCGGTAGTTGAGGAAGCGCTGGCGAACAGCTTTTCAGATTCGCCAGCGGTATTAACACTGGCGAACACGTATCTGTGTTCGCCAGTGGTAGGCTGGCGGCTGTAGGGGTTTTCTTACTAGTGGCAACATCAGGTACTCCACTTGCAACCAAAAGCACCTCCTTCAGGAGGAGAACGACGCTGAGACACCGCCGCTTCCAGCAGTTCGGACCTGAGGTTTTCCCGGTGCGCGAGGATGAAGTCTAGACGGGTCATGCCAACACCCTCGGGTGTCACGGCGCATGCCATCGCATCGTGGGGATTTCACGCATGAGAAAATACCCCCAAAGACTTTCGATGCAGTGGCAGACCAGACGTGGGGAAGTACGCACCGGAGAAGACATTAAACACAGAGGGAAGCCTACACTAGTTGTCGTCACAGGAGGGGGCACTGGCTAACGCGGCACCATCATAGGCCATCACTAGAGCGTGTCGAATAGGGGACACCTGCATCGTGTCACCGCGTTGACCGCCTGACCCGCCGCTTCAACCGCGCCAGGATCCATCGAGGCACAACAGAGCAGCCACACCGTTACTCGCATGCTCGCCCTCCCAGCATCCTCCACCAGTAGCGACCAAGAGGGGTGGGAGGAGGGAGAGAGGTTGGTTGTGGCGGAGGGGGTGCTGGCGAGTCCCACCACGCTGCCTCGTCAGCTCGCCGCACACGGCTTCGAGTCCCTCCGGGCGCCGCCTCGCCGAGGTCAGCCACACCACGACCCATGTAACATTGCTCTTTCGCGCGAAGGAGCTCTGCTAGGGTGCACACACACCCCCACCGCCTTCAGCGGCGACTAGGAAGGAAGGGACAGTGGCAGAGCCAGAATTTTCATATTGGGTATGAAAAGTCACTCAAACAAATTGGCAAAAAAACCGCAGTTGAACTTTGCTTTCAATATCAATAGATGTGATAGATATGGGTGTTAGCGTTGAGCTCGAAATTATCTTTGTTTTTTTTAACCTCTAACCCACATTTGGATAAAAACAACACTTTCTATCTCAAATTTGTTTCAAAGAACTACACTTTTCCTGAGTCTACTTGGTTTCATTTTTCAGAGCTACTGTACAACTAAAAAACATAACTAGTTAGGAATTAGTACTGCAATATCAATTGTGGAAAATCAAAAACCAGAAATTAAATCAGAAACACTCACGGTGGGTGCTTTGTTGTTGGCCGCTGCTACTAGTCCGCTACAATTACTTTGTCACAACCCACAGCGCCACAGTAGTTTCACTGCTAGGCGGAGCTTAGCCCGCGGCCGTGCGCTGTGCCGGCGTGCTGCGCGATTCATAAAACGGTTGTGCAAATGACCTTTACTACAGGAAAAGAGTACCTAACGTCTGCCCTTGTTAACTGATGATCTTTTCCATTCACCAATCCGGCAAAGGAAGTCATTCATAATATATTCCTGGTAAAAAGGCTGGCTTTATGCGTGTGGCTCTGTAGCGGAGCGAGACAAGGGCAGGAACGGCCGGGAGTGTGGCAGAGGCGCGGATGCCTGGCGGTGGCACGAGCGCATGGGGGGACGGTTCAGGAATCGGGAATTCGGGATCGATCACTGCGTCCGTTTTTTGGAGCTGGAACCGATGCGTCCCTGGTCTCAGAGCTCGGTACGAGTAGAGTTGGATCTGGAGTCACTCCTCACAAAATCCCAACAGATCTCGCACACTGCTCACAAAGTCCCACGAGACAACAACTAACTCACGACAAGCTAGGACGCTCATCCTACGTGTTCTTTTGGTGGGGTTTCTCGAGTCCGTCTCCAACGGTCCAACCTCACAAATATATCCGCGGCAGCTGTGTCGGCCGAAGTTAGGCAGATGCCAGTTTCCGCTTTGGTGTAATTGACTTCCGGCATACTGCACGAGACTGACGAGCATATGGGCGGACGCGCGGAACCACAGACATCCGACGCATGCAAGACAGAATCAAGGTCCGAAGAAAACGAAAAGGAAGCAGATTAGGCGACCGGAGATTTGCATGTGCATGCCCCTTTCCAGTTTCCAGCGCGTGAGAGCGTCTCTATAAGATCCCTTAGAGCATCTCCAGGGGCGTCCAAATGACCGCTCAAAGGCCTTCCGGATAAGCCCTTTGGGCGCTGTCCGGAAGGGCTGGCGTATTTGGGGGCCGTCGCTTCCCACTCGCGCCGCCCAAAGGGGCTGCCCAATTGTTTTTTTCTAATATGAATTCATATATTTTAACGTCGGTAAATCAAGCAGACATAAATATTTAATAGTTTAAACACTTAAAATTAAGTTTTACACGTTATCGAAAAACAAAATTACAGCTCAAACGTCTTCCTC
This sequence comes from Poa pratensis, assembly GCA_947311845.1. Lineage (NCBI taxonomy): Eukaryota > Viridiplantae > Streptophyta > Magnoliopsida > Poales > Poaceae > Poa > Poa pratensis. Next base: position 56,915,173 of record CAMZMU010000042.1, read on the forward strand.
CTCCTGTGGTGCCGCCGCCATGCCCCGTCTTGCCCACAAATGGTTCGCTAGATCAGCTTGGAGTTCATTGTGAGTAGTTTCATCACGAATTTCCAAATGCATTGACAGATAATCAGCAAAATCTGCCGGCACGTTGTGAACAACATGTGCATGAGGATCCTCAAAATCATATGGCTGATGATCATGCACTGGATTGTTGCGCTCGCTCTCGATGATCATGTTGTGCAAAATCACACAACAGTTCATCACCTCCCACATCTGCTCATTCGACCATGTCAGAGCAGGGTACCAAACAATAGCAAACCTTTGCTGCAGCACTCCAAATGCCCGCTCGAAATCCTTCCTGCCACTCTCTTGCTCACTTGCGAAATTACTAGCTTTGTTTCCCCGAGAATTGGTGATGCTCTTCACAAATGTTGCCCACCTTGGATAGATGCCGTCAGCAAGGTAGTACCCTTTGTTGTACTGGTGGCCATTGATCTCATAGTTCACAGGTGGGGCATGACCTTCAACTAGCTTCGCAAACACAGGAGAGCGCTGTCGCAACAGTGGAACATGGGGTTCCCCTAGTACTGCCAAAGTGGGTCCACCCCATGTGGGCCCAAGATGAAGATGGACAAGACCAAGACTCAAGCCAAGCTGGCGGGTTCACCGTCAAGACGCACATGGCCAACGACGACTAAGGGCTCCGGTCCTGGGGACCTTCCGGGTCCCCGAATCAAGCAAGAAGGCCAAGAAGGACCCGAGAGCCCGAGTTCCCGGCAGGAGGCCAGGCTCCCTCCCGGGTACCTCCTACGTTCCTGTGGATAAGCACTCCACCTCACCACGAAGACTTGGGCAGCAAGATGAAGGCAGCGCGGGCGGGAAGCACGTCCGGAGGTGGTGTCAGCGCCTGTCCACCCCAAGGCGGACGCTCCCACCTAACCCAGAGGAGACGCTAGGCTGAGGAGAGGTCACGTCTCCCCCTAAACTAGATGAGGAGGGTCCTTCACCCCGAAGGCCCCTCATGCTCCTCACGTGCCCCTGTGGCAACCCCTTAGCCTATAAAAGGAGGACCAAGGCACGGGAGGAGGAAGGAGAAGGAGCAAGACGAAGACGAGACGAGAGCAAGGGTGAACACAAGCTAGAGCCAGAGCAAGACTAGACTAGGTCTGCGGAGGTAGAGAGGAAGGTGATCTCCTCCGGGTCAGGATCTGTCCTTCTTCTACCTCGGGCCAAAACCCTTCCGGGTACCCTGCCCGGGAGGCTCCATTGTAAGCCACACTATGAAGAACTCATCAATCCAGACATGCAGGAGTAGGGCTTTTAGCCTCCGGGCGGCCTGAACCTGGGTAGCTCCTTGTGTCCCTTTGGTTGCATGCTTTGATCGTGGAGAGGAGAGCTTGATCTACACTCCGCCCAAGAAGACGATTCTCAGCCTCCTTCGCGCCCCGTGCCGAACCTAAAAGGGGGTATCCTATACTCCCGGTGTCCGTGCAACGAGACACGACATCTAGCGCGCCGGGTAGGGGGCGCAAGCGCTGGACTCGCCTACATCAGCCGCGACGGCAAGCTCTTCATCGACAACATCGGAGTCTACATCAGGCTCCTCTTCTTCGGAAACAAGCCCGTCGTCAAGTTCTTCTTCTGGTTCGCGGTCTACGGCAAGATCGCCAAGATCTGCCTCGAGCACCTCGCCCGCGGCCGGATCCGCTTCAGGAACAGTCGTCTCCTCGGGACAAGGCAAGCAACTGACTCAGTCACAAGCAAAAGTCATGTCAGGAGCTCGGGAGGTCTTTGGAGAGCAAGCGTGCCAGGCATCGCGGAAAGGCTGGGGGCTAGAGGAAGCTCTGGGCGTGGCCCGGGCGCTTCTCTCCTTTCCCCCAGATCAGTGCAAGAGTGATCCCCGTGCGAAGGCATGGATCAACAGCTTGGAAAACCTGCTGGACTACGCTCTCCAATGCCACGCTCCCACGAGTCCTGCCCCGACCATCGACCACAGCACTGCCGTCCCCGAGCCACTACCTCCGGCGGAGGAACAGCCTGAGGACCCCATGCCAAGCGGCCCATGGAACTTCATGAAGAAGGTGCTGGTCAGAGCTCCAACCCCAGGCGTCGTTCGCGGGAAGACATGGAAGGCCAGGCCCGCCAGCACCTCAAGACTTGCTGCACACCGTACCCTGCAACCGTCTCCGACCTCTATCACCTGGAGCAAGAAGCTGAGGAAACATTGCGACACTACATCTGTGAGGCTTCCGTCATCGCCGCGTTCCACGTCAACGTCCGCAGCCTCAAGATGCGTGAAAAGATGAGTATCCATGTTGTGGATACCCTGGAGAGCTTGTGGGACATGGCCAACCGATGCGCCAGGATGGAAGAAGCTGCTAACCTTCCTCCATGCAAGAATCGTTGAAGCAGTCCGTGTTGTGTACCCGGAAGAGCCATGTTGCCGCAAGATGTACCCTGAAGTGTCCAGTTTTCGTTCAGAGACGCCCATGATGAATAAAAGATAAGTTACCCTCAAACCTGTTTCTGCAGTCCGTGCTATCTACTTCTCGGGCAACAGAACATGTGCGGAACTAGAAAGGCAAGGCTCGACCGTCGTGCGAGCACTCATGGGGTATCGACTCTCCCGGGGGTAAAAAGCGGTGCGCAGACCTGATACACCCCGGGGACGTGCGTGCCAATAGAGTGAGCGGCTTTTTGGGTATCGGTAGGGCTCGCGAGCGCATGCCTGACCTGTCAGGGCCTCGCGGGTAAGCTTACATCCCAGAAAGTTCCTCAAGGACGTGGAGAAAAGTAAAAACATGCTAAAAGACAAATAAAAGCAACCCGAGAACTAGAGTAGCATAGCAAGTTCTAGCCTATTACAAGCAAGTTTAAATATGCTGGTACATGAAATCTGACTCAAAGTTTATTCGGGGGCACGAAGTGCCCAGACATGGTGCAGGACAACTAAAGTGGCGGGAACTTCCTCATGGCGAGTGCAGTCGCGGGAGCTGACACCGCCTGGAGAGAAGCCTCGGAAGGAGACGAGGCCGAGAAGTCCGGCAAGGCCACGCCCGGATTGGCCTCTCTGAAGGACGCCATCACCAAGGCCGCCGTCGCCTTGCTTGTCTCGTGCTTGTCGTTCACAAGACGGGTGACCATCTTGTTCTTGAAAGACCGGAGATCGGCGACTACTTCTCTGATGAATCTCGCGACGAGGGGCAGACTCTGGCGCTTTGGCTCCAACACCGGGGCTGCAGTGGGCAGACTCAGCCGCTTCACTCGCGTCGTCGCCAAGTCGTAGGCGGCCTCAACCTCAGCAAAACCTTCCTGGTTAAGACGGCGAAGCTCGGATAGCTCAGAAGATGCCTGGGAGTTGGCCTGGGTCAGCTTCTGATGGCTTTCCTTCAGTGCTGCAAGCTCGTTGCCGCGCGCCTCCAAGGATTCTTTCAGTTCGGACATCTTCTGGCCGTCATCCTTGGCCTGCTGCTGCAAAGTTCGGACGGACTCCTGCTCCTGATGGAGGGCATTCTTGACATCTTCAATGGTTTTGGGCAGCCTCCTGCTCTTTGGACTTCCAGAGCTAGATGTCCTTGTCCTTGGCTTCGAGCTCTTCACGGTGGCGGCCCTCTGCCTCCCTTAGGCGTTTCTCAGTCTGCTGCTCCTGCTGGAATTTCTGGAGCTCCAAGGCTTTCTCCTTCTCAGCTAGTTCCGCCTCCCGGGAGGCTAGCTGTCGCTCTTTCGCCAAGAGGACCTTGCCTTGGCGCTCACTTTCGGCCTTCCGGTCTGCATCTTTCTTCTCAAGGGCCGGGAGCAAGGTGGTGATCTGGGTCGCCAAGCGATTCAGCTTGTCCATCCCCGTCTGGATCAGTTCCTCGACACTCTCGATGGTCCCCACAACGGCGGCCTCACGGTCGCACAGGTCTTTGCCCAGCTGAGCTATTCCGCGGATGATGGCATCCATCGCGTCGTCACCACTGATGGTGAACCCTGGAGTAGCTGCCGGGGGACCTCCCGGGGCAGGCACACTTTTCTTATGGTTGGCGGCCAGGCTCTCCTTGATCTTCATCAGCGCCGCCATCTCCTTGCTGGCGCCAGAATCAGTTGAAAAAGAGGCGAAAGTCGTCAACACCGTCCTAGTCATCAAGGAGCTCTCTATCAAATCGAGGCCTGGACCCGGAACAGGGTTCGCGGTCTGCGTTCCCATTGCCCGCGAACTCGGGGCGCCCTTGGACACCTCTTGACCCTCTGAAGGCGAGAGGGAAGGAGGTTTCTCCTGGCTGGTCCCCCCAAGAAGGCCGCCGGGAGAAAAGACGTTGGCCACTGAGGCATCTGGGAACAAAACGATGTCAGGAAAAGCATTGGTGCGTCAAGAAAACGAAGTTACCCGCAAGCTCCGGGTTACCTGCTTGCTCGGGCGTCAAGGCGTCGAGCGCTTTCCCCAGGTGAGCTAGGGAGGTCGCCGTCACGCTCCCCACTCCGCTCCCCCGACGGCCTTCAAGTTCTGCTATGGGAGGAGGAAGCATCCCTCCTCCATCGGCCCCAAGGCTGGTGGCGGTGTCGTCCTCCGCCGTGTCACGCCGCCTCTTGCCAGTACCCATGGAAGGAGAACCCCTGCACCAACACTCGGTCATTTTCCTTGGGGAAGGCAAGAAACGCAAAGTGCAAGCAAGAAGTGAAGAAGAGGCCTACTCTCGGGTGCGCTTGGTACCCATTGACGGGGGAACATCCGCCGACGCAGCGGAAGACGCCTGGGGGCTCGCCGGCACCTCTCCCAAGGCAGCAGGTGGCTCCACCACGGGTGACAGGCGGCCGGCAGAAGCTCTCCGGCGGGGGGCTCGGACGAAGCCAGCGGCGCTCGCTTCTTCATCCACATGGTCTTCATCGTTCCCCACCACCACGACTGGCGGGGAACGGCTGCAGACACTCGGGTCTGGGGCAACTTCGGCTCCGAGAGCAGACTGCGGGGGAGGAGCAGCCCCCTCCTCATCGTCATCTTCATCATCGTCATCGCTGGCAACAGGGTCGTCGCCAGCATCTTCGTCTCTGTCAGAGGCGTCGGTCTCGCGCCCGTCGCCTCCGTCATCGTCGTCGTCATCAGAGCCGGAGAATTCCTCTTCGGATTCCTCCTCGCTCTCCTCGTTGGACTCCCAGCATTCTCCTTCTTCAGGGCCCGTGATCAGCCCGGCCTACAATACCAAAGGCGTTGCAGACCGGCATCTGCGCCAGGATCTTGTCCTTCTCCGGGTCGTCGCACAGGGGCAGAAACCCCTTGGGCAGCTGGTACTTGACCCCTGGAGTGAAGGTCCCTCTCACGTTATCCCGGACAAGGTTTTCGTCCGTGTCGGGACACCTCAGGCGAGAAGGATCCCCGGGGCCCTGGAAGTTCCAGGCCGGGTGCGGGCGTTTCTGCAGTGGCGCGAGGCGATTGCGGAGGAAGTGAGCAACGATGGCGGCGCCGGTAACTTCTTTCTCGCGAAGAAGTTTGAAGCGCGCCACGACCGCCGAGAACTGTTCGTCCTGCAAGCTGACACTTCTCCAAGTGTCCAGATCCGCTGGACGCTCCGTCGGCTCCTCCAGCTGAGCATCAGCTTCTGGCACCCCGACCAAGAACCAGTGATCCCTCCACTCTTCCCATCTGGATTTGGTTTCCATGAGGGGGAAGGCCCACTTGATGTTCGGACGGAAGCAGAACGTGACGCTGCCTCCCATCCAGCCTTGGCCCCCAATGCGAGGGTAGAAGAAGTGGCGGAACAGCGCCACAGATGGCATCACCCCGACGAACGCCTCGCAGGCGTGGGCGAAGACCGCCAAGTCAAGGATGGCGCCTGGCGTCAGATGCAAGAGCTTCAGCTGGTACGCGCGCAAGACCTCCATGAAGAAATCAGAGAAAGGGGGGACGAGCCCCATCAACATGAAGCTGTCAATAATGGGGATCTGCTTGGGTGTCCTGGTCGCCAACGGCGGGAAGACCTCCGTCGCTTTCCTGGGGGGGACGCCATCGGCGCCAGCGGACTCCATCACCCCGAAGTGCCCCGCCTTCCGCATCATCTCCGCGTCACCGGCGAAGCAGCTGGGAAACAAGGCCTTCTGTTTCTTGAGCTCGGCCCGCTCGGCGTTGCGCGCCGATCTCCGCCGCGATCTCTTGGTTTTTGGGGACAGCGGCTTCTCGATGGGCGAGGCCTCCGCTCTCTTCTTCCTCCGGCCGAGAACTTTCGTCCGAGCCATTGGAGCGGAAGGGAGATTGGTGCAATAGCGACAAGGGGAGGCGGCGGAGCAGAGTCAGGAAGACGAAGGTGGAGGCGGCGATTTGGGGATTTCGGCGAATCTGGAGAGGTAACGGCTACAGTGGAAGCCAGTCGTGGCTTATAAGGCATCCCACACGTCACGTCGCGGCCCCATTACTCCGACGGGCGTGGGGATCGAGGGGGCGTGCCGATTTCTGCGCGTTTCGCCCGTTGGATTTCTGGATAAGCAAGGGGTCCGTATGAATCGCAACGTTCGCCGTGATTCAGTCAACTGGACCCGGGGGCTCGTCTCTACCTCGCCTCGGCGGGTCCCCAACGAAGCTGAGAAGACCAGGTACCCGGGACCCACTTTGACCTATCTTTAGGCCATGGCCCCGGCAGCTGGAGCAAGAGCCGCCGGGACCATGCCCTGGGGCTACTGTCGCAACAGTGGAACATGGGGTTCCCCTAGTACTGCCAAAGTGGGTCCACCCCATGTGGGCCCAAGATGAAGATGGACAAGACCAAGACTCAAGCCAAGCTGGCGGGTTCACCGTCAAGACGCACATGGCCAACGACGACTAAGGGCTCCGGTCCTGGGGACCTTCCGGGTCCCCGAATCAAGCAAGAAGGCCAAGAAGGACCCGAGAGCCCGAGTTCCCGGCAGGAGGCCAGGCTCCCTCCCGGGTACCTCCTACGTTCCTGTGGATAAGCACTCCACCTCACCACGAAGACTTGGGCAGCAAGATGAAGGCAGCGCGGGCGGGAAGCACGTCCGGAGGTGGTGTCAGCGCCTGTCCACCCCAAGGCGGACGCTCCCACCTAACCCAGAGGAGACGCTAGGCTGAGGAGAGGCCACGTCTCCCCCTAAACTAGATGAGGAGGGTCCTTCACCCCGAAGGCCCCTCATGCTCCTCACGTGCCCTTGTGGCAACCCCTTAGCCTATAAAAGGAGGACCAAGGCACGGGAGGAGGAAGGAGAAGGAGCAAGACGAAGACGAGACGAGAGCAAGGGTGAACACAAGCTAGAGCCAGAGCAAGACTAGACTAGGGCTGCGGAGGTAGAGAGGAAGGTGATCTCCTCCGGGTCAGGATCTGTCCTTCTTCTACCTCGGGCCAAAACCCTTCTGGGTACCCTGCCCGGGAGGCTCCATTGTAAGCCACACTATGAAGAACTCATCAATCCAGACATGCAGGAGTAGGGCTTTTATCCTCCGGGCGGCCTGAACCTGGGTAGCTCCTTGTGTCCCTTTGGTTGCATGCTTTGATCGTGGAGAGGAGAGCTTGATCTAGACTCCGCCCAAGAAGACGATTCTCAGCCTCCTTCGCGCCCCGTGCCGAACCTAAAAGGGGGTATCCTATACTCCCGGTGTCCGTGCAACGAGACACGACAAGCGCTGCAACACATTGATGTCGTTGTTTGATCCTACCATGCCGAAGAATGCGTGCCAAATCCATAGATCATGATCGGCCACAGCTTCAAGAACCACACTGCAGTATCCTTTGTGGCCTCCTTTGTACAATCCTTGCCAACCAAAAGGACAATTCTTCCAGCTCCAATGCATGCAGTTTATGCTTCCAAGCATCTCAGGCCATCCTCTTGCAATATTTTGTTCCAGGATCTGGCCTGTTTCTTGTTCATTTGGTCCTCTCAAATACCGTGGGCCAAACGCACCAACCACTGCCCTGCAGAACCTGTACATCGACTTGATAATTGTCGACTCTGACATCCGTAGATACTCATCTACAGCATCAGCAGGTGCTCCATATGCAAGCATTCTTATGGCTGCAGTGCACTTCTGGAGTGAAGAGAAACCAATAGTTTCCACGGCGTCCTTCTTCAACTTGAACCATGGATCATACGTCCTCACACCTTGCACGATCTTGTTGAACAATCCGCGGTTCATCCGAAAGCGTCGACGAAAATCCTTGGCGGTGGCGACAGGAACGTCCGCAAAATAGTCAGAGACTAACATGCAGTGGCCTTCCATTCTCTACCTCGGCTTGCTCTTCCTCCTTCCGAACACCGAGTCTCCTCGTTTTGGTGCGGCATTGGCGTCCTCGACGGCTTGAAGTTGGAGAAGACATGTGAGAATTGCTATGTTCTCATCTTCCTCCTCGGCAACGGCGGCTTCTTCTTCCAACAGCATCACGGCCATCATCTCGTCGTCGCTGTCCATCTGCAACATGACGGCACGTTTGTGAACAATGGTGCCGGCTGGAGTCGTCGGAGCCGGCGGATTCAATTCTGTACAAAACCAGGCGTACCCATAATTCCGCCGAACACCTTCCAGGCAGCGTGGAGAGGAGAGGCCGCCGGTTCCGGCTCGATTCGTCGAACTGCCGGCGGCGCGGCCGAGAAGCAAGGCGCGGCGAGGAGAGGAGGAAAATCAAACAGCGCCGCTGGCGTCTAGTCGGGGGTCGGACGGCGGTCGTTCCAGATCGAGGCGGGGTGGAGAGGAGAAGTGGGAGGGCGACGAGGAGAAAACGACGACTCTTCGTGGTGTGTCTCACTGCCAGGCGTGGCCCGCGCGTCGGAGGCGGCCGTTTCGTAGTGTCCGGGGCCGCCTCAAGCCTCCCCAAGTTGAGGGTGTGGGCTGGGCGTGCCAGACACAAAACTGGGTCGCGCCGGACCAAAATCAGATTTGGGCGGCGCAAGTGGGGAGAAAAAAGTGTCCGGCACGCCCCAAAAGCCTTTGGGCGGCCATTTGGGCGCCCCGACTGGAGATGCTCTTAAAACGCGAAATCGTAAAAACAATATACGGCAATTTAAAACCTGTTTTACGGTATCGTGAGGGCTACGGCAGAACAGATCCCGTGAACATTTACCGTAAACCACTAAAACAGATTTTAGATTTTTAGCTATATTTGATCAGCAAAATGTAAATATTAACAACACACATAACACAAATTTATTCAAGTTTTGGCATCACATTACAATAAAAAGGACCGCAAGTAATCCATTGTACAACAATCCATCAAATCCAAATAACTAAACAAATAAAGAATGATCCGGAAGGGACAGAATAGTTCACCACACAAATGAAAAGAACAATTTTTTTGGTAAGGGTTAAATGTCCTACAAGGCCTGCGGCGTCCCTCCGGCACTTGAAAAACTCCGCCTCGCAAGCTATGACAATGCGCATGAACAGTTATGATCTTTATACAATTTAGATCAATGCTGAAATATAAAACCTTTACACAATTATCGGTGCAAAAATATTAACAGTATGAGACTAATATATCAAAATTTCCATATTTTTTGAGCGAGTCAAGCCTTTATTTCCATTTGGTCACACCCTGGTGCCTATGCCGACGGCAATGCCGTCGGCACAGATATCCCAGGTTTTTGGCACCATTTTTATTCCAGCAGCTCGTTTTCGCAGCAAAAATAGCAGAAAATAAAATTGAAAATTATGACAATATCATCACAAACAAGATCACATATAGGCTCCATATCATCCCAAGCAATATCATCAAGCAAAATGCTATATCATCAAGTAGATACACACATAGGACCATCATCATAATATAGCTAAATGTGTACAGCCCTACATCGATTGCGGCGACGGGGTGAGCCCCATATCTCCCCTGCTCAGAATAGGTGATGGACGCCTCGGCGCAGCAGCAGTAGAACCAGAAGAAGGTGAAGCACCGGGAGAAGTTGAAGCAGCACGTGAAGCACCAGCAGAAGCACCAGGAGAAGGACCACCGCCATGTACCGGTGTGATCACACCATGCGAACGATTAGCATCGGGTTCAAACCTTATGATATCATGCGAACCCAGCGAGGCTCTAGGAGAAGCAGAACCAAAGTTTGGGTTCTCCGACGAGCATCCCGTTTCCTACATGTTTGAGCAAGAGTTAGCAACTTGCAAGTCAAAGGAAAGCGGTAACGAATGGTTTGGCCGTCGGCACAGAGCGCCATTCCTGTAGTGAATATATATCAAAACTTCCATATTTTTTGAGCGAGTTAAGCGATATACTCGCCGAGTTTACTGAGTCAAGCCTTTACCGAGTCGAGCCAAGTTTCATTTTTTAACTCGTTTGTTGAACGAGTCGAGCGAGTCATGGCAAGATAGTACTTGGAGGATTTACTGATTGTGCTAGCTTATTTGGATCTGAAGGCACAAGTCATGGTGAGACTTGGCGGGCCATAGCGTTCCGTGAGGTCATGGATAACGTTGCAATCGGGAGCAACTAGCGTCCATGTTATCTATTAGGTCTCTTCACTTTCGTCATGACCGCGTGAGGTAGAAAGGAAAAACATGGGACGTCACCAGAATGGGACGACAAACGCCCTAGGTGATGGACTAGTGCATCATAGTGTCAACAATCATCACATAGAGAAGAAAACGGAAGCACAAGAATCAAATTCAGTTGTAATCGTCTGTTTCACTCGGACTACGACTGAGTGGAATGTTAGATTATACAAATCTATTGAAAATAATAACAATGTAAGTGTTAAACTAGAAATTAAAAATTATATAAGCATATTAGGTCCATGCTTCCCAAATTTTTGAACACATATATCTACACGAGAGTCAAATCAAATGACTAGTTTCTACATATACGAGACCAGTGCTTCCGCTGAACACGCATGCAGGAATTAGTCAGCTGGTCCGAACATCTCTGCTAGTGTGACTGCTCCAAGAGCGAACTGGCCGCACGGGATTGGGGCATACGGCTCCGCTGGCTTGACAGTGCATTGCACGAAGTACTGCCGCGACGCACAAACAGACAAACCGGTACAATCTATCCCCACCTTTCCCCTGGGGAAGAGCATCCTCATCGTGACGGTGAACTCCAGTTTGCCGGCGTGCTTCTCCGACGCCATGCGCTTCCGAAGCTGGTCGGGCAGCGCCGTGGCGCCAGCGTAGGACAGCGGCAGCTGAACCTCCGTGGACGCTGTCCGGCGAGCGCAGAAGCTGACCGGCGACTCTGTCCACGCCACGACCGTGTTGCCTCCGTACATCACCGTGGCCGTGGTGTTCTCCCTGCACAGGTCGATGGAGTTGTAGTTGTCCACACGGAGGACGAGGTTGAAAGCACCGCCTTTGTCGATGTCATCCATCTGCAGCTTGAAGAACAGCTCGACGACGTTGGTGGGAGTAATGATCCCGGTTTGAACCGCGGCTCCAAAGAGGCAGAACATCGCAACTACGGTACACACTAGTACAGAACAGGGCATTAGTACCGGTTGTATTGGGCCTTTAGTACCGGTTGTGCAACCGGTACTAAAAGGTCGGGACTAAAGGGGTAACCCTTTAGTACCGGTACCAAAATACAACCGGTACTAAAGGGTCTCCACGTGGGCGCACAGACGCGCGCGACCCTGAGGGCCTTTAGTACCGGTTTTTCATAAAAACCGGTACTAAAGGTTCCTGCTATTTTTGCCCTCCCGCCTATTTTTTCAGGGGGGTTTAGGGTTTCGTTTTTTTCTTTTCGGTGGTTTAGGGTTTCTGTTTTTCCTTGTCGCTCATTTTTTCAGGGTTTCGGAGGAGATCACGTATAAAGTACTCACTACACATATGAAGTACTCATTACACACATAAGGTACTCTCGTTACATATAAAGTACTCATAATTACAATGGAGATCACCGCTAATAACTAGTACATGCATGGAGGGAGTCTATTGTTCGACATAGTGGAATTCACCGAAATCATCTAGGACATGCGTCAGAATGAATCCCGCCAATTCCTCCGCAATAGCTTTCACGCGGTTTTCTGGTAGGAGCTGGCTCCGCTTCCTTTCCAACTTTAAAAGAAGGAGATCAAATCAGTTATGATCGGAACTAAACACAATTGATGGTAGCAAAATAAAAGTTGTGTATGATGTTTACGTACCTCTCGATTTCTTCGACTATTGACTCTCTCATTGACCAAAGTGTGAATATACTCGCAAACGTAGTATCCACATAGTTCCGTCCCCTGTGGTTGTCGCAGACACCACTATACAAGAATATAATTTAATCAAATAATAATCAAGAGAACGATAATGGTATTAGAAAGATACGCAGACCTAGATACGTAGTAGTACTTACAGTGTTAGCCTTGAACTCCAGCTTCTGTGGCCATTCACCGCGTTCTTCCGCGATGAACCTTTTCCAAACCCTGCCCGGAAAAGAAAATGAATTGAGGAGTTATTACTTATACTTTTGATATCCGAAAATGAACGAAAGAGGACGATATAGTGCGATTGAAATTACCTCCTAAGCATTAGACGCACGCTTTTGTAATCATCTTGATTTTTCCTCAATGAATCCCAGACTTCAACTAGTCCTTCCTCGAGTCTAATGATTAGCAGAATGAAGTGGTACCTGCGCACATTTATATACGCAGGTATTCAGAACTCATCAATTACACTTAATATCGGGAAAGCAAAATAGAATGTGTACAAGACAGTAACACTCACCCGAAGTTGTAAGGAAGAAGTATTTCCTTTCTGGTACTTTGTCGCTTAAAACAAGTTAGCACAAGTTCCTCTGTGTCCTTGACATACCAAGGTTTTTCTACGCTCTCCACATTAACTTTATCCGGGTCAATGAACCCAATGTCCCAGATTCCTCCCATTCGGCATTCACGAATCTTCATTCTGCATAATAGCGTACAAAAGAATGTTGTGAGGATAATTACAAGCAATGAACGAGCTGAACTATAAATAATTAAATTACACGAATAAATAACTTACAGACAATAGAGGCTGAGGATAGATTTGTCGAGGGCAAGTTGATTGTACATCTGAAAAAGTTCGGAGAACGCAACCTCCACACCATATTCTCGGAACAAGTGTTGTTCCTTAACTCCCGCCATGAGATATGTCTTCCCTTCTTTTGCGGCGGTCATGTACCAGGTATGCAATTTATATAACTGTGTTGTTAGAGCACTCGGATTTTCGACCAGAGGCATCCCGAGTTCAAATTTATATTTAATTACCATCTCCGCTATGGGGACACCTGTGTCGCCAATGACAACTTCTCCATGCTCGATTTCCCGAGCTTCAGAAGGCACAATGAGCGGGGCGATCGATTGTGCTTCTTGTTCTCCGAGCTGGGCAACTCCTTTCCCGCACGCTTTTTCTTCCTCCTTCTTCTGTGAGGAAAGTACCTTGTCAATACCTCGCTCATAGTCTGAACGGGACGACGGTGGAGGGCAATACAGGTTGTCAACTGTGCGATCTTTTACCTCAGTTGCTATAGTCTTCAGGAGTTCCTTCATGGGGTCAAGTCTTGCCTCCAGTCTTTCCTTTTTTTTCTGTTCAAAAAAGGCTGCAGCCTGGCCTTGTGTCCTCACTTGTAATTCCTCCAAAGTCATCTCGCCTGCTAACTTCTCAGGAGCCTTGACTTCCTTGGTTTTTTTTGCACGTTTCTTGACAGGGGACGACGCCGTGAACAGCTTCCGCTTTGAAAAACTACTAGTGGCCGCAGCAGTCGGCTGACGGGAGGGCGCGGGCGATGGACTCGCGGTGGGGTCCCAATCGTGGGGGGAGGAGGGTGGACAATTCTGTGGTGAATTTCTAACCGGAGGAGTCGGTGGCCTTGGCGCCGAGTCTGGAAACTTGATTAAATTCTTCTTCCATAGAACGATACCAAGTTCGACATCTCCTAGTGTCTTCTCTCCTTCAGGTCCAGGAATTTCAAGCTCTATTGAGTTCATTCCCGGCATAATTTTCTTGACGCTGACACGAGCAAATCCAGCTGGAATCACACCAAAATGGAAGGTTGCTCCAGGTCGATGTGGTAAAGCATAGCCAATCGCCACCGGACAAGTAATGTTCAACATTGGCGCATGTAACTCACAATTTGTCTTCTCCGTGATATCATCCACGGGGTAGTGAGCCGCCGACGGTTCAGCAACTGGAGGAGTCGGTGGCCTTGGCGCAGGATCATCCTGTAGCTGCGTGGAACCCACGCTGCTTTTCCGCTGAGATGGGCAGGCATCGCCGGCAGGATCTTCTACTCGCAGCTGAGATTCCCTTGACTTGGTAATTGAGGCCAGTTGCTCCTGCACAACCTTCAACGAGCGTTCTAACGCAGTAACCCTGTCCGCCTCCTTCTTCTTACTTCTGCAATGTTTTCTGTAAGTTGCAGTGTCCTCCGGAAACCCTTCAAGAAAACCAACCCCGCCTCCTCTACCTCGACATCGTCCCCAGTGTTCTTTATTCCCGAGGGCGAGTGTCAGCTCGTCGTCCTCTCTATCGGGAACATATTGTCCCAACTTGACTAGTTCTATTGCGTCTTTTATCTTTTTTACGACCCTTGTAATTCTTTTCCTCCATTTTCCCTTTGCAACAATCTTCCCTGTTTCCATGTCCAACACTGCCCCATGCGCGAACAACCATAACTTGGACCTGTCGGGCCAGTCATCTGTCTCTGGAGGGATCCCTTCTTGACGCAGCTCGTTTTCATAGGATTCCCACTTAGGCACGGCAGTCTTGTAGCCACCTGAGCCCAAACGATGGAAATATTTCTTCTTCTTAGCATTCAACTTATTTTGGGTCGATCGGGCCACAGCGACGCCCGATTTCCTATACGCCACAAATTCAGGCCAGTCATTTTTTATCTTCTCTAGACGTCCAGTGAATGCTGGAGTTTCGTTCGCATATTTTCTCCACAAAGTGTTCTTCCACTTGTTGAATTGCTGGGCCATCTTGCTAAGAGTCCACTGCTTGACTTTATTCTGCCTACTCGGTGGGAGATCTGCCGGTAGGCTGAAAGAATTCAATATGGACTCCCAAAGGGTATCTTTAATTCTTTGTTCGAGAAATTTTGCGCCAATGTTCTTTTTCTTCGGCTCATTCCATTCTGCAACGGTGATCGGGACCATGTCCCTTACAAGAACTCCGCATTGAGCTACATATTTAGTGCAGATTCCATCGGGTTTCTCCGGTTTGCCTTTTATGCTAACTTCGTCGATCGACAACTTTGCACCATCCGGCAGCTTTAACCCTTTGGTCGGGCCTCGTTTAGGGATTGAGCTAGATGATCCAGACGGCTGAAAGAAAAATGTTTCGTTAATAAGTGCGCATATAAATCAATTAATGCATCTAGCTAGTGATCAACAAGACTTAATATATACCTTGCCGGAGTCGTTTTTAGCTAGTGATCCGGGGTTCTCTTCGTCGTCGTCGTCTCTGAAGTTTTGTAACTCAAGTCCCTCACCGGAGTCGTTCAAACATTTCGCGCTGAAATGTTCGGCGTCTTCTTCGTCGGAATCTTCTCCATCAGAATCTTCTCCGTCGGTATTGGGTCCGGCAGCGTTGTCAAATATTACTTGTTGCATTCGCTCTTCCTTCTCCATATCTCGGATGAAGGGGGGGACATCGGCGATGATGGGGGCGTCGTCCTCCATAGCTCAATGTCACTGCAAAATTTTCAAACTTAGCTAAAATTTCTAACTTAGCTGAAATTTCTAACTTAGCTAAAATTTCTTATACACTAATAAAATAACTTTTCAATATTTCTAACTTAGCAATATTTTAAAAATTTGGCACAAATTGCTAACACATTGCTAACACATTTTAAAAATGGGCAACAACACAATTGCTAACACATTGCTAACACATTGCTAACACATTTTAAAATTGCTAACTTTGCTAACTCAAATTTTACAATATTTGAAACTTTACAATATTTCAAATTTTCGAACTTAGCTAAAATTTTGAAACTTTGCTACTACAATTTCAAACTTAGCAAAATACACATATTTACATATTTACTAGAATAAATTTTCACATATTTACTAGAATTCAAACTTAGCAAAATTTACTCAAACTAAACATATTTACTCATCCTAAATATAAAATTTACTCAACCTAAAATTAATTTACTCACCCTAAAAACAAAAAAAATGAACACTTAATTTACTCAACCTAAAATGCTAATTGAAACAAGAATTTTCATACAAAAATGCTATCTATATTTCTGTTATTTTGCTAAAAACAGTAATAAAAAAAGTAATAACAGTAATAAAAATTGCTACTAAAAAAAAAGTAATTTAAAACTTAACTAAAAACAGTAATAAAAAAAGTAATAACACAAAAATTGCTACTAAAAAAAAATACTTAGCTAAACTAAACTTTTCTACATGGTGCTACTAAACTTTTCTACTACATGGTGCTACAAAAATTGCTACTAAAAAAAAATACTTAACTAATCCGCTGACGTCATGCTGACGTCAGCAATGGTGCGGGCGCGGCAGAGGCCGGCCGGCCAGGAGAGGGAGGGCGTTCGGTGCGGGCGCGGGCTCACCTGGCCGTGGAGAGGGAGGGCGCGGGCGCGGCAGAGGCCAGGAGCGGCGCGGGGGCCGGCGACGGGAGAGGCCAGGAGCGGCGCGGGCGCCGGCGACGGGAGAGAGGCGCGACCGCGCGGGGCCGGGGGCGCGCAACGGGCCGGGAGGGCCGTAGCAGGGGCGCGCGACGGCGGGGGACGCGGCGGAGGCCGGAGCACGGTGGCGGCGGAGGCCGGAGCACGGGGGCAGCGCTTCGCCGGAGCAGGGCCGTAGTGGAGAGAGGAGAGCGCTCGATCGATTTCTGCTAAGTGAGGAAGAAGAAGAAACGGCCGTGCGTTTAAGTACTAAAGGGCTTTAGTACCGGTTGTATATTACAACCGGTACAAAAGACCCCCCCTTTAGTACCGGTTGTAATTTACAACCGGTACTAAAGGCCTTTTTTCGGCGGTTCATTTTTCCCGCGGGAGAACCCCCTTTAGTACCGGTTTCTGTTTACAACCGGTGCTAAAGGTATTTGAAACAAAAATGCAACCGCTTGTTTTCTTTAATTTTTGGTACTGTTTGAAATAATTGAAACAAAATGCAACCGCTTGTTTTCTTTAATCTTTTGCTACTGTTTGAAATAATTGAAACAAAATGCTAAGTTTCAAATTTACTAACTTTCAAATTTACTAAAAATTGCATCGTGTTTAAAATTTTCAACTTAAAAGTTCTAACTTTGCTAACTTAATTGTCTATATTTGATCCAAATTTGACAAACTTTATATCAAATTTAAGTTGAATGTATTCAAATTTCAAATGGATGATTTGAGTAAATTTAAGTTGAATGTATTCAAATTTCAAATGGATGATTTAATTGTCCAAATCTTTTCCTACTGGTTATTTTCAAATTTGACTAAGTTGAATGTATTCAAATTTCAAATGGTTGATTTGAGTAAATTTGACATAGATTTAAATCCATATCATCAAAAAATTGAAACAAAATTGAAAGAAAATGCATGTTACCAACCGGGACTAAAGAATCACACGGATCGTGTGTTTCTTTCGAACGCTTGTGAGCCGTTGGATCAGGGGTGTGTTTCTTTTGAGAGCTTGTGAGCCGTTGGATTTTTAGAACTAGTCCCGGTTGGTAACACCAACCGGGACTAATGTAGTATGCCCAATCAGGAAGAAGCACACGGATCGTGTGCTTCCTTCCAGCGCTTGTGAGCCGTTGGATCAGCGGTGTGTTTCTTTCGAACGCTTCTGAGCCGTCGGATCAGCACTATCACGACCACTTCATAACCCATCCGACCCTATATATAGCCCACCTCAGACAGGTTACTCACTCACGCAAATCATTCCAGCGTCACTCGGAGAGGCATCTTTGGGCAATCAGCGGCAAGACGTCTCTGATGACCTGCGACCGTTCCAAACGGTTGCAGATCATCAGGGACGTCTTGCCGGACGGTTGTAGAACATCAGAGACGTCTTGCCGAACGGCACACAACTAGCGTCTACCCTTGCCACCGAATCCAATGGTTGGATTTAGCCTACCTGATGGCATGTTCCCTGGCATTATTGTGTTCGTCATTGTTCACCGGCCACCTCCTATAGGTCGGTGAACAATGACAACACAACGACGCTGTTGGAAACACAAGCCCTCAGGTAGGTTGAATCCAACCACTGGATTAGGGTGACACAATGATGAATTGCCGAGGAGGTGGGAGTGGTGGTGGTGGAAGTGGTAGCCATGCTCACGACCACGCGATGATCATGCAGCCCTACAGGCCCTACGGTGCATTTGATATGCAGTCACTCACGAGGCACTGTAGGGCTGTATGACGGGGAAACCTTGTGTTTTGGTCTCATTTTTTCAGATCGCTATGTGTCTATGTTGGATACGCCAGCGGTGTATAACAGTAGATGGATGGTTAAATAAGAATGGACCCGAGCAATGTATTATGTTCACCACATAAAGGTTTAATACATTATTACACATCACCAACAACATCCCTAACTAGTGTTCACTTTTTTCTTCGTGTGTGTCCCTTTCTTCTTCTTGCGCCGTAGCCATGGACAATCTTCATCATTTAACACGATGCTTGGGTCAGTTTTCACTTTGAAGGGCGGAATTTCATGAAACTTATTGTAATCTTCTGACATGTCTGTCTTGTCCTCCACTCCCACGATGTTTCTTTTCCCTGAAAGAACTATGTGGCGCTTTGGCTGATCGTATGATGTATCCGCTTGCTTATCTTTTCTTTTTTTCGGTCTGGAAGACATGTCCTTTACATAGAAAACCTGAGCCGCATCATTGGCTAGGACGAATGGCTCGGTGTGGTACCCAAGATTGTTGAGATCCACTGTAGTCATTCCGTACCGCCGGTCTATCTCTACCCCGCCTGACAGGTTGACCCATTTGCACTGAAACAAAGGGATCTTAAAAGAAGGTCCGTAGTCAAGTTCCCATATCTGCTGTATGCAACCATAATATGTGTCCTTTGTCCCATCGTCGTTTGTTGCATCAAAGCGGACACCACTGTTTTGGTTACTGCTCTTTTTGTCTTGGGTTTCCGTGTAAAATGTATTCCCATTTATCTCGTACCCTTGGAAAGTCAATATGGTCGAAGATGGTGACTTGGCCAACAAGTATAGCTCATCTTCAACAGTGCTGTTATTAATGAGATGTGTACGCAACCAACTGCCGAAAGTTTCCATGTGCTTTCCTTTAATCCAGAAGTTAGTCTCCTCCGGGTATTCGGAGCGTAAAATATCCATGTGTTTCACGATATACGGAGCCACCAATCTGGAATTTTGTAGAACTGTGTAGTGTGCTCGAGTGAAAGAATGCCCGTCCATACATGTTGTTGCTTTCTTTCCTAGCGTGCCTTTTCCACGCAGTCTCCCCTCATGGCGCGATTGAGGAACACCGATCGGCTTAAGATCATGAATAAAGTCAACACAAAACTCAATGACCTCCTCTGTTCCATAGCCCTTGGACATGCTTCCTTCTGGCCTAGCACGGTTATGAACGTATTTCTTTAAGACTCCCATGAACCTCTCAAAGGGGAACATGTTGTGTAGAAATACAGGACCGAGAATGGAAATCTCTTCGACGAGGTGAACTATGAGGTGCGTCATAATATTGAAGAAGGACGGTGGAAACACCAACTCGAAGCTGACAAGACATTGGACCACACCCGTACCTAAACTTGGTAGAGTTGCTGGATCGATTACCTTCTGAGAAATTGCATTGAGGAATGCACATAGCTTCACAATGGGTACTCGAACGTTTTCCGGTAGAAGCCCCCTCAATGCAACCGGAAGTAATTGTGTCATAATCACGTGGCAGTCATGAGACTTCAGGTTTTGGAACTTTTTCTCTGCCATGTTTATTATTCCCTTTATATTCGACGAGTAGCCAGACGGGACCTTGATACTGCTCAGGACTTGAAAAAAGATCACCTTAATATACTTTTGCTTCATGCACAACCAAGGAGGAAGGTTATAGATACATAGAGTCACGGGCCAGGTGCTATGACTGCTGCTCTGCTCCCCAAACGGATTCAAGCCATCTGTACTTAGACCAAACCTTAAGTTCCTTGCGTCAGCTGCAAAATCCTTGAACTCACTGTCGATGTTTCTCCACTGCGACCCATCTGCGGGGTGTCTCAGCATCTCGTCTTCCTTACGGTCTTCTTTGTGCCATCGCAACAACTTGGCATGCTCTTTGTTTCGGAACAAACGTTTCAACCGTGGTATTATAGGAGCATACCACATCACCTTCGCGGGAACCCTCTTCCTGGGGCTCGGCTCACCCTCAACATCACCTGGGTCATCTCGCCCGATCTTATACCGCAATGCACCGCATATCGGGCATGCATCCAAATTCTCGTACTTCGCACCGCGGTAGAGGATGCAGTCATTGATGCATGCATGTATTTTCTCCACCTCTAATCCTAGAGGGCAGACAATCTTCTTTGCTTCGTATGTATTGTGCGGCAATTCATTATTCCTTGGAAGACTCTTCTTAAATATTTGTAGCAACTCCTGAAATGCCTTGTCAGATATTCCATTCTTTGCCTTCCACTGCAGCAATTCCAGGGTGGTACCCAGCTTTTTCTGGCCATCTTCACAATTTGGGTACAACAATTTTTTGTGATCCTCTAACATGCGCTCCAACTTTGACCACTCGTTTTCACTTCCGCACTTCATCTGTTCATCAAGAATGACCCGACGAAGATCATCATCATCGGACTCATCAACAATGACCTCGAGCTCAACTTCGTCTTCCCCCATTGTAGTATCGCCGTGTTCAGAGAACACAGGATAGTTGTCATCATCCTCTTCTTCAGGGTCTTCCATTATAACCCCTCTTTCTCCATGCTTGGTCCAACAAAAATAATTGGGCATGAAGCCTTCTCGCAACAAGTGGGAGTGTATGGTTCTTACGCTCGGGTAATTCCTCGTATTCCGACATTTATCACATGGACAAATCATAAAACCATTCTTCAGCTTGTTTAACTTAACCACATCGAGAAAACGATGCATGCCATCAATGAACTCGGGACAGCGTCGATCACCGTACATCCATTCTCGGCTCATCTGCATTACATAAATACATTAAAAACCATTACACCAGCTAAATAATGAATAGAGATACGTGACCAAATTAATTAATACAAGTTCATCACATTAAAACCAAAGTAGAGAAGTGCCCAAATGTGATACATAGTTCTCACGAAACATACATCAAACGAAACTAACATACAACTATCTAAAGAATTTAAATCCAACAACAAATGCGATCAGAATCGCAACCAAGGTAACTATTGAACCAACAGCATAATGATACCAAGCCTCTTGACTAATGACATATTTTCTAATCTTTTTAAGCTTGACGCGCATTGCATCCATCTTCATCTCGTTAGCAGCGATGACGTCGGCAAGCTTGACCCCGTGAGCATCGACGATGTCGGCAATCTTCAATTCCAATATCATCTTCTCTTCCAGGCATTGGAGACGAAGATCTTCACTTATCTTCAATTTTGCTTTTAAATCGTTGTTTTCTTTTTCTAAAAACTCGACAATAGGGTCGGCTGGAATTTCCGGTTCAACTACCTCCTAAATAAAAATATATCTATGTCAAGTTGGTCGACATGATTGTTATAACCATGAAACAAAATAAATAGTTATAAAAATATACCACATCGGAATCATAGACCGGACGAGGGCCGACGGGGACGGATATCAAAACCATGACACTATACATATAATAAAACATAAGAAAATTATACAAGAAATAATTATGCATTTAAATCATATAACTAACATTTTTTAAAATAAAAGATAAAAAAAGAGGCTCACCGAGGTGGTGTCGGTGACGGAGCGGCGCGGGCGATCGACGGCGGTCAGGAAGGGGACGGGACGACACTATATAAAACCACAAATTATACTTTAATTTGAGCTCAAAATGCATATAAAACAAATGAAATCCCTAACTTAGGAATTTCATCAAACACCTTGCAAGCACCACCAAAATCAAACTTGCTAAACTTGCACGAAAATGAGCTAAACTTGAAATGCCGGAAGAGAAGATGAAGTTGCTAACCCTTATATATGTAGGTGCCACCAATCTTGGAAGTTGTTGGAGAAAATGGTGGTGAATTTGGAGCTTGGGAGAGCAAAAGAGAGGAAAAATGGAGTGAGTTCGAGCTCAAAATGGTACTGGCTCGGGGTGGAAGAAGGTTATAGTGGCCGGGACCTTTAGTACCGGTTTTTAATACAAACCGGTACTAAAGGTCTGAGCGTGGGGCCACGGACCGCGGCCGCTTGTGCCGGCGGGGGCTCCACCCCTTTAGTACCGGTTTTTAATAGAAACCGGTACTAAAGGTCTGTCTTTAGTAGCGGTTTCTATCAAAAACCGGTACTAAAGGTCCTCGCCGCTGTGCCACAAACACAACCGGTGCTAGTGCCCTCCTTTAGTACCGGTTTTAGTACAACCGGTACTAAATGTGGCGTACCAAAGCCTCCTTTTCTACTAGTGACGTGAATATGATATCAGCGCGCGAGAACCTTAACCCAGGCTGAGGGTTGACAGAGCCTGCTGCATCTTGTTTGCCTGATGTATCGTCGTCCTCTATGTCGAGGCCGACGGCGGCTGACATGATGCACAAGGTAGGAACCAATAGGAAACAAGTGGATGACTAGTTATTTAAGGTGTGCCGCGTCCAGGTTTATATCATGGAAGTCGATGGCAAGAGGTAGTAGTACCTCCTACGGACTTCGACTTGGATATGGGGCTCGGTCGATCGAAGAAAAGCAATCTCGACTTGGATACGTCTAACGATCCTTAACCGTATTAGAGGAAAACTCATTCTAATCTCCGAGTTGTATAAACAAGGCACGGGAGACCCAACGGGTATCACGCCAAATCAATTTTTCGATACGAGCCTGACAAAGATTCAAAGGCGGAAAGCTTTGACACAGAGGCCAACAGATACATATAGCTAGGGCCTTGCCTCCGTTGCTCCCTCGTTTCCTTTTCGCACATCGACCCCGTTCCTTCGTACTTGCGTCATGGGATTAGCATCGCTCCCCCGTTCCATTGAGCACACGGAGGCCTACCCCGAATTAAAGGAGCGCAATGTTTGTGATAGCATTATATTCGCGCTCTGCATCTTGGCAAGTCTGTGCTTGACCATCCTGGCATTCGGTTTCTTGGTCGTAAATCCGGATCCAATCTTCGGGTATATGAAGTTCTCCATCGGGCCAATCGCCCACGCCGGCCTTGATTCTTCCACGATCCCACCGCAGTTCAACCTCACGATCCAAGCCAGAAGCACGTACCAAAACAAGGCCTTCTGCGGCCGAGAAGTAAGCTTTGAGGTCGCCTACTCGGGCGTCACCGTCGGCGTGGGGAACGCCGCCGCATTCTGCGTCGAGCCCAAGGGCAATGCCGTGCTGACGGCGGTCGCGTCGCCAGGATGGGAGGTTTTGCCGGACACGCTGCGGCAGGGCATGGCCGACGGCCGGCGGCACGGTGATTTGGAGCTGGAGGTCGTCATGTTGTTCTACCGAGCAGATGACTTGAAACGCAGGAGTCACTGGATTCGGTGTCGCACGACTCTGGACGCCACGCAGCTCACGCGCTGCAAACCCTTCGTTCTGCAAACGTATAGGCCACACTAAAGCTTATTCCAGTCCACATGTAAACTTTATATGTATATGGCTATTGCGCTGAAAGATATTCTTTCTTAAGATGATCATACGCATCTTCTTTAGATTCAAGTTCTACTTTTGAATTGCTTTCCGAAGGTGAAGAAGTTGTTTTCTACTCCCTCCGTTCTAATTTAGATGACTTCCATTTATCAAAATGTGAATGTATCACATATATAGATACATCCACATGGGGAAAATGTGAGTCATCTAATATGGAACGGAGGGAGCATCGGTTTTCTTCCATCCACTGGTCGTTGAATTTTACTTGAAAATAATCTGCAAGTCCAATGATAGTTCAGATCTTTTTATGTATCGGTTTTTCAAATTAGGGAATCATTCCGCACCAACTATCTCCGTCTGGCTTCACAATGGGTAAGCATTCTTTCTCTTAGCACAGATGCACCAAATACCCGCATGCGTGAAATCTTTTTATAATCCATAAATTCAAAACTAAATATCTTTCAAACCATCAACCAAATTGAAGATCCGTCTGCACAACGGGTTCGTCTCAACGAGTACTTTCAAATAAGATCTCATCTTAATATGTTTTGATAAACTTTCTTTTGTCATTTGTTGGCAGTTATAATATTGTAGGTACCATATTACCAGTTAACAATTGCGAACCAAATAATACATAGTTACCAGATTTATTTTACATATTTTTGTCATAGTCATGACATGTCGGAAAGTGAGTATTTAATCCACTCTAAGCATCTAAAATATGACATTAGAACAAGTAAAGGATTATTTTGATGAGGAGAAAACTTCAAAATACATGATAAACATTTGATTTTAACCTGGTAAACATCTTGACTATGCCTGTGACCAAGTGAATATAATCTAGCAACTAGAGGTAAAAAAGGTTGTCAAAACATATGAACATGGATCTAATTTTGAAGACGAATATCTCGTTACGACGAAGCCAACCGTGAAAACGAATATGAAATTCGATTCATGGTTTAAGAGATAAAATATTTGAAAGTTTGAACACTAAAAGAGAATCTACATGGCTGCATGCATGCATATCTCGGTTTCTATCGCAATGTAGTTTTAATAAGTTAACAAAGCTAACGCAGGTTCACAAGTTTATATCGCAAACGAACGACAGGGGTGAGAGCTTAATTGATGCACGCAACCATTTTCATAATTTTCTTATTCAAAGTTTCCAGTTCATGAATCACGTAGGGTGAATAGATAGATCAACCATGGGAACAATAATAACACAAACCTCCTATGCATCATGTAATTAATTAATAAGTCATCCACCCGGTTGAAGATATCTGGTGCAACCGTCCCCAGGCGACAACACCGAGATTTCATAAGCTTCTGCTAATCCGGGAGAAGAAAAACGACATGTGGGTCCCATTTGTAGCCTTAGGGCTCGCTTGGATTGGCAGTACAAATTTCCAGAGCCGACTATATTCCAGAGCTGCTTCGGATATTCAGCAGGATATCAGACCCTCCGTACTCTAAAATGGTCGTTTTGCCTAATTTCCAACGTACCATGCGGGGCCTTAGTGATAGCCAACGGAGTGATAATCTCTTGCTCTCTCTCCCCCAAATAGGTGTCTTATAAACTGAGTATGAAGCCAATGTTTTCCAAATTTGACTAATCGTATGACAAAAGTATGAGGATTACACTAGAACATAAATATAAAAGATTCGACATAAGATATACTTTCATGATATATTTGTTTAATATAGTTACTGATATTTTCTGGCGGTGGCGGCTCCCGGACAATGGCTCTACGACGGTGGTGACCGGACTCCTGGTTTGCTGCGAGGCTAGGCGGCTATAGCCTAGCGGCGGTGTTGACGCTGCAACAAGCTCGTTTTTCTGGTCGTTCGGTCTATCGAGCTAGTGCTGAAGGAGCTTGCGACGGGGAGGTGGTGCATGTCGCCGGTTGTTGTTGTGGAAGCGTAGTTGCCTACAGTTGGTCTAGCGGCGGCGTTGTGGCCGCAATCTGTTCGTTGCAGCGTTGTCTGCTGACGCCACAGGAGATTGGTGATGGGGCGGTGACCTCCGTGGTCATGTGGATGACGCGATGTCTAGATCTTCATAGTTGTGATGGTCTCCGGTTACGCGTTTCACAGTCGATGGTGGTATGGACGTCCTCTTTTGTGACTGGAGTTTTGAGGCCGATGACGGTACTCCAGTTCGAGAACGGTTCGGTTCGACGCAGCAGGTACTACACACGACAAGTTTGTGAGAGCTATCCAATCATGCCTGGCCGGCGGTGGCGACGTGGCGTCTCACATGGAGGCGTCATGTTATGCCTGATTCTAGAACGTGCTACGAACGATGTCTCCACTACGGTGTCAAGTTATGCATGTTGCTACTAGATCGAAAGTGGCGCGACGTTGTCTGGTGGCGTGGCGGTATGGGCTTCTAGTTTATCCCCATCGGCATCTGGTAACGCGCTTCGTCATGTCCTTGACAAATGTGGTGGCTCAATCCTTGTTTCTGGGGATGACAATTTCGGGTCAACCTTAGTGTGGACTCTTCACCGGTGGCCGCCGCACGTGCGAATGTTGCTTGTTCATGGTCTTGCCTACAAATTGTGTATTTTCCTTTTGATTTTTGTGTACCATGCATAGGGCTAGTGATATTCTTGTTTAGTTTCTGTCGCGGCACATGTGGCCTCGAGTTTGTTATTTTTGAGTCTTTATGAAGCATACCACGTTTGCATCGTTTTAATGTGGAGACCGGTGCTTCATTCTCCCGTTTAAGAAAGACGCACGTCCTAAATGGAAGAGCAAAACCGCCCAGTTTGATAGAGAAATTCGAATTCTCTGCCTCTCTGTTTACCGGGCGAATAGCTCAGATGCGATGTTTTTTCGAGTAATTGGACAGGCAGCGACGTCGTTGCACGTAATAGTTCACATGCGGCATCTATTCGAGCCATAATTGCTCTGAGGCGACATGGCCGTCAAGTCATGTTCCCCACGCTGTAAACCAGGTTTGACCGGTGTTTTTCTCGAATGGGACCCATGCGTCAGCGAAACCGGCCTCTGTTCGTGGGGGAACCCTCTCTGCCACGCGCCGGCGTCCCGCGGAGCTCACTCTGTCCCGTCGTCTCGGTTTCTCCGGGCTGGGGAAAAAAATTTCCTGGCGACGGCGAGTCGGCGGCAATGGAGCGGGCGACTCGAGCTGTGGCAAAGAAGCGGGCGATTCGAGCTGCGGGAATGGAGCGGGCGAGTAAAGCTGCGGCGAGGGGGCGGGCGACTGGAGCACCGGCAATGGAGTCGAGCAAGCTGGCGGCGAGTCCTGCGGCGGAGGGAAGAGCGGCCGCGCGAGTCCAGCAGCGGCACCCGGAGTCGAGCAAGTTGGCGGCGACGCAAAGCTTGGGGTGCTGCGTCGAGGGAGCGGCGAGGGAGGATGGAGGATGGGGGGGGGGGGGGGGGCGGTGCGGGTACACGGTCGCAGAGGCGACCGGCGGCCCGATTTGTGTCTCGTGCAGCGGCGAGGGGCTCCATCTATCTCGACGGCAAGCGACCCTACCGGATTTCAGTCCAGCAGGTACTGAAGAAGGCGTGGAAGCGTCACGGCTACTACAGCTCCAAGGGTTTTCCGCTCGGCAGTGATTCGCCGCCGATGACGAGGCAGAGGTTTGCCGCGATGCGCAAAATTGCTGCGGGCGACGAGAGCAGCAGTTCAGCAAGCTCATCCCCGAGCATGGACTTCGATGCCGCGTTGAGCCTAGAGGCTTTCAGCCTAGTTGCCGGGATGGCGGATATATTGTTCTGCTCCGATATCCTCTGCGAGATGAAATCGAGCTAGAAGATTGTGCTGCAGAGCCATGGCGGAGGAAAGATCGTGCTGCATTATGTAGATAACTAGTGTAGTGAATTTTGTTAGGTGCCTGAAACCATTTCAGGCAGTGTTTGCCCAACGCTGGGAGCGTGTGTGGGAGTTCTTTTGTGAAATGGCCGTGCTCTGGACGTGCTCTGGACGTGCCCTAGACGTGCTCTGGACGTGCCGTGGCACGTTCCGGTAGGTGAAACCTTGTTTTTGTAGGTGAAACCTTGTAAACAAAATGTAAATTATTGTGTTCCTTGTTTTTGTGTTCCTTGTGGCATTCGCATGCCGTCAGATTGTGGCATGCACACTGTCGAACACCTTTGGGAGCGCGCTCTGGACACGCCCGATTGTGTCATTCGCACGCCGTCGGATTGAAAACAAGTTGAAAGAGTTGAAACATTGTCAACTAGGTAGAGGCTTATGTCATCTATAGACAAAATGCTTTAATTTTTTATTTAACTTACCAAAATGTAAATATTGCTAGTGTTACCAAAATGTAAACATTTGTAACTATTACCAAAATCGAAATGTACATGTTATTTGTGCTAGGCTTGGATGTTGCAATGATTTCATACTAATTTTTTAATTCAAATTTGAACTACAATTCAAATGTACATGTTATTTGTGCTAGGCTTGGATGTTGCAATGAGGAGGATTTCATTTGTAAATATTAACCTTCTAATGGTGGTAGATTTGTCGCAAACAGAGGCATAGCCTAGTGGCAAAGGGTTGATGCTCCCTTTGCCCACCTAAGTTCGAGTCCCTTACTCGCAATTTAGGTGTTGCACATTATATGTCCTAGTCCAGTAGCTTAGTGGGTCGGGCATCTCACTATTATAGAAAGATTTCTATAATAGTGAGTTGTCACATCCATTAAAATATTGCACTTGGACAAATTCTTTTGAATTTTTGATTTTTTTTTATATTTTGATTCTTTTGTGCTAATTTATGAATATTTGAATTCAACTATGAACCAAAATCGAAATGTACATGTTATTTGTGCTAGACTTGGATGTTGCAATGATTTCGATCTAACTTGCACGTCCCCATTTCTAATCCTGTCATTTTTCTAATCGGTTCTTCAAAATGAGATACAAAATAGCTCATTTTGGAGCCCCAAACAGCCATATTTCTAATCCTGTCATTTTTTCGACATTCTCCAAATGATCTCAAACTCTAGGGTTAACATCTATTGCACTAATATAGTGTCCTAGACCAATTTTTAACTCAAAACTTATTTAAAAGTTGGTTTGATAAACTTGTTTACAATATTCAAAAAATATAAAAAAAATGCAAATCCAGTGCACATGGTCTTATTTTGACATGTACTAACAGCTCCAACTGATAAACAAGGTCTACATACATATTAAACAAGAAATGATTCAATATGGTGTGAAATCTCACATCTCAAACTATAGTCCTAGTTTGAGATGTGAGATTTCATACCATATGGAAGCATTTCTTGTTTAATTATATCTAGACCTTGTCTATCAGTTGGAGATGTTAGTACATGACAAAATAAGACCATGTGCACTGGATTTGCATTTTTTTGATGTTTTTTGAATATTTCATGAACATTTCAAATTCGGCCAAACTCAAGCCAAATCAGCATTTAAACAAGTTTTAAACATGAAAATGAAAAACCAAGCTTGGATCCTTCTTAGTCAATCCAAAATGAAGCTTTGGTGAGTTTTTTGTAAATTTCATGTTGCGAATCCCAAACCACCTCTCTTCGCACATGAGAGTTCATTGTTTGAAATGTGTGATTTCACACCATATTGAAGCATTTCTTGTTTAATATGTGTCTAGACCTTGTTTATCAGTTGGAGATGTTAGTACATGACAAAATAAGACCATGTGCACTGGATTTGCATTTTTTTTGATGTTTTTTGAATATTTCATGAATATTTCAAATTCGGCCAAACTCAAGCCAAATCAGCATTTAAACAAGTTTTACACACCAAAATGGAAAACTAAGTCAGGATCATTCTTAGTCACACCAAAATGAAGGTTTGGTGAGATTTTGGACAATTTCATGTTGCAAATCCCAAACCACCTCTCTTCGCACATGAGAGTTCATTGTTTGAAATGTGTGATTTCACACCATATTGAAGCATTTCTTGTTTAATATGTGTCTAGACCTTGTTTATCAGTTGGAGATGTTAGTACATGACAAAATAAGACCATGTGCACTGGATTTGCATTTTTTTGATTTTTTTGAATATTTCATGAATATTTCAAATTCGGCCAAACTCAAGCCAAATCAGCATTTAAACAAGTTTTACACGCAAAAATGGAAAACTAAGCCTGGATCATTCTTAGTCACACCAAAATGAAAGTTTGGTGAGGTTTTGGACAATTTCATGTTGCAAATCTCAAACCACCTCTCTTCACACATGAGAGTTCAAATGAGCTCTAAAGGTAGTGTAAACGGCTCCATTTCTAAGCAAGATTTTTTTCCACCTTCTCTAAATCAGCCAAATAACTATCCTACACATCTACTCTATATATAAAAACCATGTGCACTGGAATTTCATTTTTTTTTATGTTTTTTTGAATATTTTATGATTATTTCAAATTCGGCCAAACTGAAGTCAAACCAACATTTAAACAAGTTTTAAACATGAAAATGAAAAAATAAGCTTGGATCATTCTAAGTCCCACCAAAATGAAGGTTCTGTGATTATTTTAATTTTTTCTGAATTAGTTGGTCAACCCGCACAAAATCCTACGAAGCTTCTGTGATTTAACCCTGGCCGTCTGATCATGCCTTCTAGAAGGAAACCCCCGATCCGCGCCAGTCCCAGTTCTGCGCTCTGATTGGCTGTTGATTCTTTTTTTTTTGAGAGGAGGCTGTTGAATTTTTTTAGCTGCAGTGTTTCGAACGCGCATAGGCCACGGCCCAACAAACTCCACGGCCCAACAATTTTTTTTAGCTGCAGTGTTTTATTAATTTCAAACGCGCATAGGCTACGGCCCAGAAAACTCGACGGCTGAAAGGACACGGATGTCGCCTAGAGGGGGGTGAATAGGCGATTTAAAATTCTTTGCGGTTTAGGCCTGAATAAATGCGGAATAAAAATAGCGTTTAATTTATCAAGCACGAAACCTAAACAAGCTAGGTTAACCTATGTGCACCAACAACTTATGCTAAACAAGATAAGCAAATATGTGATAGCAAGATATATTACTTCAAGCTCGATGGCTATCACAAAGTAAATAGCATAAGTAAGAAGCTCGGGTATAGAAATACTGAGGCACTTGGAGACGATGATTTATCCCGAAGTTCACTTCCCAATGGAAGCTACGTCTCCGTTGGAGCGGTGCGGAGTCACAAAGTGATCCCCGAATAGCCGTCAAATGGCACACCGTAATCTCCTTCGTGCCTCCACCAATGCGGAGTGCCACGAACCACTATGGGACACTTGAGGGTGGTCACCGAACCCGTACAAGGATGAGGCACACTCCACAACTTAATTGGAGGTTCTCACCGAATTCCCACGGCTCCCAAAGCCACAAGAATCACAAGGTTGGGGCGCGACTCCACAACTTAATTGGAGGCTCCCAACTATCCCGGAGCCACCAAAACTCCGAGATCAACAAGAACCGTCTAGGGCACCCCAAGTACCCAAGAGGACAAGCTCTAGGGCACCCCAAGTACCCAAGAGTAACAAGCTTCTCAACTTCGATTTCCACGTATCACCGTGGAGAACTCAAACCGATGCAACCGATGCAATGAAGGCAAGACCACTAGAGGTGGTCAAATCCTTCACTCCCAAATCCCACCAAAAGCAACTAATGCTTGTGGGGGGAGAAGAGAGGAAGAACAAGGAAGAACTCAACAAATGGAACTCCAAGATCTAGATCCAAAGGCTTCCCCTCACTTAGAGGAGAGATGGATTGGTGGAACAATGGATCTAGATCTCCTCTCTCTTTTCCCACTAAATGGAGGCAAGAATCATGGAGGGATAGAGAGATAGCAAAGCTCAAGAAGGTTCAACAATGGAGGAAAAACGAGCTTCAAGAGATGGGGAACCATTGGGGAAGAAACCCCCTTAAATAGGTCCCCTGAAAAAGTGACCGTTGGAGGGGCACGGGAGCCCGGCCTGGGGGCCAGCCTAGGCTGGTCTGGGGGCTGGCTACCCAGCAGAGCCGGCCGGCCTGGGAGCCGGCCAAGGCTGGTCTGGGGGCTGGCCACCCAGCAGAGCCGGCCAGCCTGGGGGCCGGCCTAGGCTGGTCTGGGGGCTGGTCACCCAGTAGAGCCGGCCAGCCTGGGGGCCGGCCTAGGCTGGTCTGGGGGCTGGTCACCCAGCAGAGCCGGCCAGCCTGGGGGCCGGCCTAGGCTGGTCTGGGGGCTGGCCACCCAGCTGCCAAAAATGAAACACCCACAACTTTTTCATCCGGACTCCGATTTCGATGATCTTGGGCTCGTTGGAATCACCACAACGAGCACGACAAGATGATGCAGGAAAACATCATAGTCCAACAAGGAGTATAAAACCAAATGTAGAAAGGTGAAACCTCTCTATAGAAGATGAACTGGGAGAAACTCCAAAACCGAAAACGCAACAAGTTTTTCATACGAAATCCGTTTTCGGAGAACTTGAGCTTGTTATGAAGGTGATAACAAGCTCCAAAACCCCATAGAGAGATAAGCCAAATAAGAACCAAGAAAGATGATGAAGGCAAGTATGCAAAGGTTTGAGCTCTCTCCAACTGATACGCTAAAGCTCAATCGAGAGCCCCTCTTGATAGTACGGTATCTATCCTATAACCCGGTCTCCCAACTAGTACCACGAGACCGGTAAAATAGAAACCCTATCATACCTTTGCCTTGCGCATTCCACTTGAGCTAGATGACGTCGATCTTGATCTCTTCAAGTGGACCACCTTTCTTGATTGCGCTTCGCTTGGTGAAGACCCAAACATTGCTCCCCCATACTCCACTATGGGAGAGCCTCTCTTAGGCACATCTTCACATGAACATTATCTCTAAATGGGTGGCAAGCTTCAAGCCTAGGATTTCTTCGAGATGCTCCTCTTGAACTTGCGCTTGTATCTTTTCTTCTCTTTTCAATAGATGAAGTCTTGAAGATAACCATGAATGATCACATAATTCTTTTCTTCAAGACATACTTGCAATATGCTCACTCGATGATCTTGATGCCAAATACTTCATTATATCAATATATTCATGGCATCAACCTTGAATCCAACATATGGAGTTCAAGCATGGTCTATGGACAAACACTACAAGTAAAACTCAATGCAACCATTAGTCCATAGGGATTGTCATTAATTACCAAAACCACACATGGGGGCGCCATGCCCTTTCAATCTCCCCCATTTTGGTAATTGATGACAATCTCTTTTACAAGGGTTTATATAATGAATTAAGCAACTATGCAAATCAACGAGCATAGATGCATGAGCATGAAAGGTAAATGCTTATGACCAAAAAAAAGCATAACACCAAATTCCCTTAAACCCTATAAAACTTCTCCCCCATTGGCATCCATTTCCAAAATGGGCGAAAAAATCTTAGAAGGTCAATATAGTATGAGCTCCCCCATAAACGTGTGCATTTCTCAAAATATGAGTGAAATCAAATACACATATCCAATGACGAATAGTTGGGAGAGCACAAACTATATTGAGGATCCAAAGATTGCAAAAGAATGATATGGAGAACTTTTTACAATTCTCCAAATAAAAAGTAAGCAATCAAAAAGATCCAACTAACCAAATAAACACAAGATATTATGATTTGAACAAAAGAGTGTTTTTAAAGAAATAGAGGAGCTCCCCAATATTTGTACACAATTTAGAATTATTGTATTTGAATACAAGGTGTACAAACATGGAATCCTCACTCCTTCGGTATCCTCTAAAACACAAAATCAAATGGATTCACAAGCTCAATAAGATGCAAAAGAAAAACAAAGCTTGTGTCATATCCCAAGGTGAAGATTATTGACTTGTAAAGACAAGCATGAGGTTAAGGATATTCACCAAGATGAGTGCACCAAGATGTGATAAAATAGGATATGCACTCATAAACCAAATTCTTTTCGGAGTCACACCAAAGAAAGAAAGGGAATAAAAGAGGTGACACCGAAGAATTAGGATCTCTAGTAAAGATGTAATTTCTCTCATGTATATAAGTTTCTAAGTGTACAACAATCATGAGATATATATCCAAAAGAAACATGTACACATAAAATTAGTTACTAAAGGAAAGAACAAGATATCCAAAATAAAGTCATATATTATACACATATGATAGTTGTGTAGGATCATAGCCCATAGCTCAATGATTTCATATTGTGTAATAATGAACTTCAAATTCAACCTCAACACAAGCATCACAAATATCACTAAGGGAAAAGGAGATAGTTGGGATGCATTGAGGAAATCAACAAGTATCATAAGAGCCGAATAGAATTTGCAATAGCTACAACAAAGGCAAATAAATACTTTTCATGCCATGATGCAACCTACACAAGGTTGGATGCTAGAAAAGTATGCATGAGGGTGAATACTTGTTACCGAGATGACATTGGGTTGATGTAGTAGATAAAATTTCATCAACCATCCTCGCTTGGCTCCAATAAGCATGTGGTGAAGATACTTTCATTGTAAATGAGACAAGCATCCAATGCATCTCCATTTACCTAAAACACATTCAAGTAAAATTGTTCCCAAACTAATTGGGTCCAAGTAGTTAGTCAAACTACAATACATAGAAGGAACTCCACATAAATATGTGCATATAGATATGAAATTGAATTTCATGCACATCTTAGCCGATTTAGGATTCCGTGGAGTTTCCCCTATATATTGGCACAAAGAAGGAAAGCATGCCATAAAATAAACATGGAGTAGATATGCATGCCTATGACCTTCAATAACCAAAGGGAGATACAATTTGGACAAAATATCAAGAAATCAAAGGAGGTCCAAATTATATCAAAGATCCAAATCAAAAATTGATTTAGAGAAGCCAATTGAAAGTAAAACAAACCAACATATGATTGATGACATACCAATTGGACAAAGATATCAAAATGAAAATAGGATACCAATTAATCAATAAATAAAGGGACTAGATATCAAATTCCCAAAGATAGATACCAATTGAGATTAACTCTCAAAAAGAGCGAGGTTCTAACAAATAAACCATCCCTCTACACTTTTCATGATGGCACAAAGTACCAAGCCGAAAAGGTTTGTCTACCATGAGACATGTCATCGGGATCAAGGACCAATGGAAAGGATCAAATACCAATAAAATATAAATAGTGTTTAAAAGGATACTTGATAGCTCTCCCAACAAAAGTGCATTATTTATGATCTTGTATTTGAATACACATTGCACACACATGGAATCATCGCTCTCAAATATCTATTCAAACACTAGTCATATATCAAGAAAAAGCAATAAGATCCAATATTAATGAAAATATAAGTTGTACTCAATATAGGATAGCTCACCCAAGAATAGTGCATTATCTATAAGTAACCTTTGAATGCAAGGTGCACAATGATGGGATCAATGCCTCTCCTACATCAAATAAAACACTAGGAAAGTTTGAGTAAAACTAAATGATCCACAAGAGGTAAGAAGACAATGGGAGTTAAAACAAATTAATTTTTGGCAAGAAATAAGGCAATAAAATCAAGAGCCAATATGAAGATGATCTACACATTTCACCACAATTATGACTATCAATTGTCATGGAGTATATGTAGAAATTTCTTAGTGGTGTATTGGATTGATATTCAAGATCATCTTCACAACCAATAAGCACATGGTGAAGGATAAGATTTAAGCACGATGCTTATGTAGATAAATGTTCTTGATAGCTTCAAATATTCACGCGATAATGCAAAGCAACTACAAAGAGTGCTTTGAAGCAATCGGTTTCCCAAAGAGATATATGAGAACATATTAGAGGAAAACCTTACCAAGAACATTCATCACAAACAAGATCCAAAGTATGAGTAAGTAAAACATTTAAGCAAAGGGAACTTGTTTGAGAAACATGCCACAAAGGAATAAGATAATTAACAATATCAATTCTAGGTGGCAATACCTCACATGTTCACATTGTCTAGGTTTGTAATATGCACATAGCTTATTACTCCCCCATAATGTGATAATCCATTTATTCTCCACAAGAGGCAAGTAAAAAACAACTGAGATGATTAATGAATATTATAGAATTTGAATTTCTCATGAGCATGACATACCACATAGAGACTAGATAATATTGATATATCAACACTAAGTGGTATTCCTCATGTACACACATTTTTAGGATTGTGAAGAGCCAAGAGCTATCACTCCCAAAAATGGGATAGTCCATTAATCTCTCAAAAGAGCCAATTAAGATATAAGCAAGTTGAAAAGGCTCAACATCACACATACATGGTGTGCAAACCAACATACACATACTTGATTGCTCAAGATAAGTAAGTAGAGAGCACAACATATACAAACACTAGCAAGGTACAAAACCAAACACATGCAAGGGTGCAAGCAACTTTCAATGTATTATGATTTAAATACAAGTTACCGCAAGGAGAAACATTGGATATGAGATAGAACAATATAATCCAAATGACTTGGCTTGAGAGAATATAATTGATGAAGATCCCTTAATTCTTCATGATGTAGCCAAGTCTCCAATGCCCTCCACAACACCTATTGATCAAGTTTTAGCTTGTTGGTCCCCAACCAAGTTGGGTCCTAAGAGGTTAGTCACAATAGGCTTGGCAACCCAAATGGTTCTTTTCTTGACACCACTTTGAGTACCAACATATTTGGCAAACACATTGCCAACCTTATCCTTCTAAGAGAATAAACATTATCAATTATGATAGGGTTGGATAAGGTACCACTAGTGCATGAAGAAGCAAAGTGACCCTTCTCACGGCATAAGTAGCAACATTTGCTTCCTCCTTTCTTCTTTGTTGAAATCTCAACTTGAGAAGGAATAGCTTGATTCTTCTTGGGAAGAGGCCGTTCTTCAACTTGGGGAACTTTAGTTTGAACTTGAGGCATCTTCCCTTGTTGCTTCTCACTAAGAGACTTCTTCTTCAAAGGGCAAGATCTAACATGGTGCCCTTCAACTTGCACTTGAAGCAAACAATCTTGGCCAAATTCTTGACTTGTTCATGGCCCTTCTTTTTCTTGTTATACTTGGACTTGTTCTTGTTATTGGAGTTGAATCCAAGTCCACTCTTGTCATTGGGGCGTCTTTGCACACTCAACATGTTGTCAAGTGTGGGCTTCCCATCATGACGCTTTTCCAAGTCTTTCTTCAAAGAAGTGACTTGGGCCTTGAGCTCTTTTAATTCCTCTACATGGTTAGTATCAACAAAACACTAGAGGAAGTTGAAGCTTCATTGTTAGAGCAACAAGGCATGGAAAGTAATTCATCACAAGATGTAGCAATATTATGAGTGGATGAATTACTAGGACTAGCACATGGCAATAAAGCATTTTGAGTAGAGTTGTGCCATTGTCCACATGAGGCTCACAAGATGTTACCTTTGTAATAATACCCTCATGAGCTAACTTTAGCTTATCATAGGAGACTAGAAGGTCCTCATGAGAGCTCGAGAGCTTTTCATGGCTTTCTTCCAATTTCCCATATTTGCTAGATAGCAATCAAGTTGAGCCCTTAGCTCAACATTCTCCGTTAATATGGATGCTTCACAAGAGATAGAGTTAGTAGCACAAGCATCATTATTTATGACAATAGGAGAAAGTAACTTGGCAAGCTCTTTAGAGTGAGAAGCTTTAAGTTGCGCATGAGACTCGGTGAGTTTGATGAGCTCACCCTTAATGACCCTAGAGCCATTTTCTAGGAGCTCAAAATTCTCAAGGAGTTTGGCATGTGCATCTATAAGCTTACCATTTGTTACTTTGAAGTCATTAGCCACTTTAAGAGAACTATCATAGGATCCCTTTACTCTAGAAAGTTCGAGAGCATAAGTTTCCTCAAGAGACTCCTTGGTGGTTTGTTCTTCTTCAAGAGCTTCCTTGAGATCGGCGATCTCTTCCGCGTATTTATATTCGCGGCTTTGCATTTTCTCAATTGTGTCTTCATGCTCATCAATAAGTTTATTGCTCTCAATAGCAATAGTCAAGATTTCTATGAATTTAGCATGAGCATCTTTATTCTTAGCAACTAGCTGGTTGGCCCGCGCATTTGCGCGGCTAGACATTCTATGGACGGTACACACTTAATGGACATTATATTTTGCTGCCAAAGTGTAAAATTTGGACAAAAATTACATGATATTTTTATATATGCTTGATATTTTTTCAAAATATTTTATTGATTAACGCATTTGTAAGGTTAGAGTTTAGAGGAACCTTAAATATTTTTCCTCCTTTGTAAATTCGATGTTATTTTTTCCTCTAGCCACACCCAATTTGCGAAAAAACTTTCATACATATATTTTATTCAACTATTTTTCTCACTTTTTTATTGAGCATAATACCTTTGACAATAGTCCGACCAGTGTAAGGCACGTGCCAGCCAGACTCATCTCTACATCTCTCTATCTTTTGGAGAAGCAAGTAAGAAAATTCGCCCTTATATTTTTGCCTTCAAGAAACTCCCTTTCTATTCTCTAACATTGTGTCGAATCTCCCCAAAGTCCAAGCCATTGACCTTCCCGACCATCTCCAATGCTTACCTGGCCATGTTGGCGATGCTTGACAAAGGCGTTAACGGGGACTGGATTATCGGATATGGCGTCTGCCTACTGGCGAGGTTGTATGTCGTCATCGATGATTTCAAATGTAGAGAGGCTGTCACATTTCTGGCCCGGAGCTCAGACAATGACGCTTGTAGCGTCCGCGCTATCAGCAGCTTGATCTGCAGAGGGCGCAACTATTCCAACCCGAGCTCAGCGGATCTAATTTCAGCAGCAATGGTAGTGTCATTCTTCCTCCTCTTTTCTTCATTTTCCTCGCTTTAACAATTGACAATTTTGAATATTTTTTTCATTCAATTAGTTGTATTTTATCCAATCATTATTCTTGTCACTACATATTAATTTGAGGATAAATCACGGCCACAATCTATGTCTTTCTGTTGAAAAGCATGAGTAAAATACCCGTTCTCTTCTCTTTGACATGTGTGTCCAATCCATTGATCGTACCGCTTTCTCCAATGTATGCCATGCCATTCTCTTGGAGGTGATACTTTTTCAAGTCGTTGCGCGTTGGAGACATGATATGGCGTTGTCCGCCGGCGATCAGGTTGCATCTCGCTGTCGTGACCGGCGGCAAGGTCAGTGCTGACTGCACGGTGGGCGACCCGGCGATGGTTGACGACCATGAAGGCGCTGCGGCCTGTATTTATCAGGCAAGGTCCATGCATGCCTCACTGCTCCAGTCGCCCTGCAAGGCTGCTTCCACTTTTTATTTGTTTTCCCAATTTTTGGTTACAGGTTGATCCATAAATCATAATTTAGTCATTTGACCATCAAAAATAATTTAGTCATTTGTTTTAGTTTCTTATATGATTCAGCTGCAATGGCATTGTCATTGGGAAACAGACAGTAGAAATATAGCGAAATCATTCATAGCGTTTGTGTCGTTTAGCTTGTAGCAGAAGCAGTCAGTGGTAAGTCATATATCCATCCCACATCTAAATTTTTTCCTAGATGAGAAAAAATATGTGGTGCAATCTCCTGGAAACATCTTTGATTGTATATTTGGGAGAGGAGATAAACTCTCTATGCTATAGCCATTTTTTGAGATAGCTGATATAAGAAACTTTTGGGTTTTTATATTATTCGTTGTAGAGAAGTTAGCTGTTGATTTATTTATTTATTTTCTGGGGGAAAGCTGTTGATTGTTGTTGTGAATGTTTGTAGCTTTAGAGATATCAGAGGAGAGGATGCGATTTGGCATACTCATTATTTAAAATTAGTTCAAATGTACATAAATAATACTCCCTCCGTACCAAAATAAGTGTCTCGTGTTTGCACAAAACTGGATGTATCTATACATGTTTCATGTCTAGATACATCCCCTTGTTGGCAAATCTAAGACAATTATGTTTGGACGGAGAGATTAAATTAAAATATTAAGAAGAAGAACATATGTATGTATATATGTGAAATGAATCACGTCCAGGAAATACATTTGAACATATGTATGTATATATGTAAAATGAATCACGTCTAGGAAATACATTTGAACATATGTATGTATATATACGGCACTGTGTCACTCAAACCGGCTATAAACATGTATACTCTTATATTTTCTGATTGATCTACAAATTCTTAAAAATATTATTTGACAATACGTTGTATAAAGTGTTTGTAAAATTTAAAAAATCATAAAAAGGATCATAAATTTATTGATTATCCTCAATAGAAGGTATAAAACAACACTGTAAAACAAACTCACACTCAATATGAAAGTGAGTTCTGGGTACAAACCTGAGTGTCTACTTGATAGTTTGAACTATTGAGTGGTAAAGCACCGCTCCTCCAGATACACATTAACAACGGTGGACTCAGAATGGGCCAATTTGGTTCTCCAGATAAAATAAATTCATCTTGAAAATCTGAACTCGCTTCATTCCTTTGGAAAGCATGTCCATCATTTTCTTGCATTCGAAATAATCATAGTCATCACGAACCTGAAACAAAAGGATTTTTTTTTACATATGCTTGTGTAACAACAAACCTGCGTGCTTTTATTGCTAGAATGTATGCAAGTGCTCCATCTTTAAACTTACTTTGCCATTCTTGTAGCACACTCAACTGCCAGAAGCCCAGAACAGCCAGGCCAAAAACTATAAGCACAAACAGATATTCTGAACTCCAACAACATCAATCTAGATTCATGTCAATCCTTGGTGGTCAAAACTGCACCAGCGTCCCTGCTTTCCGATCAATTCAACACTGTGGCATTACATTTTCATGGCGAGTTTATTAAATAAATGCAATTAACTTCTATAGATTATATTCTGAAATTCGTCAGTTTCTTGATTTCACATTGAGTTTGTTACAAATTTGATGTTTAAAATGAGTTGCTTTCTGTATCCACCTAGTAACTAAAGATTCATAGACGCAAAACAAATTAGAATCATATTCTTATGAAGAATATTGTAGGAGAATCTAAATATAAACCTATTTTTCGGGACCAGAGAGACTTGAACCGAGATTTTTCAGCATAGCTGTACATAAACACATATGAGCCACCGATCTATTAATCATTAGATTCTGTAATAAAAATTTCAGCACGCTGGTCTGTCTAAGAAATAGTTTTTACTCGAATCATACATGCAATCTGTAAGATTAAACCACATGCATATTTATATCTCACAAATACATATGTATAGGCTAGCAGCTAACATCCGGTAGATCACGTATAACATGCTTTTAATCACGTACTTCTTGGTGTGCTTTTAATCTGACTACGTACCTGGTTGATTCTGATAACATGCGATACTTGATGCCAATAAATTGTAGAGTGATGCGTCAGTTGTGATCTTCTTCCGTATGCTGGCCAAGTCCATGACCTTGATCCAAGTAGCGGGCGTGTGTTAAGACGTGAAGCGTGGCAGGAAATCCTGTTGGGTGCCAGATCGAGTCGACACCGGTGGAGGCTGACGCTTGCGAAACAGTTGCGGCCTAAGCGTCGGCGGAGCGGCTTGCCTGATTGTATACGCCGGCGCCGACGAACCTGTGCGCCAGATGGCCGGACAGAATCGTCGTGTCTCGGCTTCTCCACCGTATCTGTACGCCGGACGGCCGGAGAGAATCATCGCGTCTCCTCCCTATCCTTCTAATCTAATCTGGCTTTGGTTCCAGCGAAATATGCTTGTGCTAAGCGTTTTCTCTCCGTGTCCTTCTTTGATACGTTTCCTATTCCAGTTTAAGCCGTGCGTGTTACTTTTTTTTGTTTCAATCAGACCCGTTCCTTGATTACTGTTTAATCTTGGCCATTGGTTATCCTGTGTTTTAATTATATAATAGATAGCATGAAGAACCATTTTACCCTTCTCAATAAGGGAAGCATCATTATCATCATCATTCTCATTTTGAGATATATTGGGAGTCAAGGTAGAAATTACCGTTGATCCCCTTGCCATAAGGCAAAAGTGTGAAGTGGTTGATGATGATGAAGCAAAACTTGAGGCACCATTCAAGTCCATGTCTTGTTCCATGGACTGTTCGGTTTCCTCTACATTGTTAGCCAAACAAATACTAGAGGAAATAGAAGTATTTTTATCAACGGAACAAGGCATAGAGAGCATATCCTCACGAGGATTAGTCAAGCAATTTGTACATGATATGCAAGGACTATCAACACAAGCATGTAGATCATTTTTGGTTCTAGATGCGTTTAAGTCCAAAGATAGATCATTGCAATAAGATAGAGGTGAAGTATCATCAACAATAAGCTTACTATCATTATTGCAATATCTATCACTACTCACCATTGCATTACTTTGTGGCTTGTCACATGTAGGTGAAGTAGAAGAAGTTGAGAACTCATCACGGCCGGAAGTGGAGGGACAGCAATCATCTCCACAATTCTTGGACACATCATATTTATCTTGAAGCTTGGTCCAAAGCTCATGAGCATTCCGAAAAGGAGAGACCGACATAATAACTACATCGGTCAAAGCATTGAAAATCACATTAGAAGCTTGAGCATTTAGATAGGAATTATTCTCATCCAACAAGGATAATCTTTTGGGATTCCTTGGAGGAGAATAACCCCTATCTAGAATTCGCTCTATGTATGGGTCAATGACCCGAAGAATATTAAGAATACAAATTTTCCAAACATCATAATTTGTGCCATCTAATATAAAAGAAGCATTGTGCACTAGTTCACTAGACGGCATCTTTACTCTCCAGGCGGTGAAGCCAATAAGGAGAGAACCTGCTCTGATACCAATTGAAAGGACACGGATGTCGCCTAGAGGGGGGTGAATAGGCGATTTAAAATTCTTTGCGGTTTAGGCTTGAATAAATGCGGAATAAAACTAGCGTTTAATTTATCAAGCACGAAACCTAAACAAGCTAGGTTAACCTATGTGCACCAACAACTTATGCTAAACAAGATAAGCAAATATGTGATAGCAAGATATATTACTTCAAGCTCGATGGCTATCACAAAGTAAATAGCATAAGTAAGAAGCTCGGGTATAGAAATACCGAGGCACTTGGAGACGATGATTTATCCCGAAGTTCACTTCCCAATGGAAGCTACGTCTCCGTTGGAGCGGTGCGGAGTCACAAAGTGATCCCCGAATAGCCGTCAAATGGCACACCGTAATCTCCTTCGTGCCTCCACCAATGCGGAGTGCCACGAACCACTATGGGACACTTGAGGGTGGTCACCGAACCCGTACAAGGATGAGGCACACTCCACAACTTAATTGGAGGTTCTCACCGAATTCCCACGGCTCCCAAAGCCACAAGAATCACAAGGTTGGGGCGCGACTCCACAACCTAATTGGAGGCTCCCAACTATCCCGCGAGCCACCAAAACTCCGAGATCAACAAGGACCGTCTAGGCACCCCAAGTACCCAAGAGGACAAGCTCTAGGGCACCCCAAGTACCCAAGAGTAACAAGCTTCTCAACTTCGATTTCCACGTATCACCGTGGAGAACTCAAACCGATGCAACCGATGCAATGAAGGCAAGACCACTAGAGGTGGTCAAATCCTTCACTCCCAAATCCCACCAAAAGCAACTAATGCTTGTGAGGGGAGAAGAGAGGAAGAACAAGGAAGAACTCAACAAATGGAACTCCAAGATCTAGATCCAAAGGCTTCCCCTCACTTAGAGGAGAGATGGATTGGTGGAACAATGGATCTAGATCTCCTCTCTCTTTTCCCACTAAATGGAGGCAAGAATCATGGAGGGATAGAGAGATAGCAAAGCTCAAGAAGGTTCAACAATGGAGGAAAAACGAGCTTCAAGAGATGGGGAACCATTGGGGAAGAAACCCCCTTAAATAGGTCCCCTGAAAAAGTGACCGTTGGAGGGGCACGGGAGCCCGGCCTGGGGGCCAGCCTAGGCTGGTCTGGGGGCTGGCCACCCAGCAGAGCCGGCCGGCCTGGGAGCCGGCCAAGGCTGGTCTGGGGGCTGGCCACCCAGCAGAGCCGGCCAGCCTGGGGGCCGGCCTAGGCTGGTCTGGGGGCTGGTCACCCAGCAGAGCCGGCCAGCCTGGGGGCCGGCCTAGGCTGGTTTGGGGGCTGGCCACCCAGCTGCAAAAAATGAAACACCCACAACTTTTTCATCCGGACTCCGATTTCGATGATCTTGGGCTCGTTGGAATCACCACAACGAGCACGACAAGATGATGCAGGAAAACATCATAGTCCAACAAGGGAGTATAAAACCAAATGTAGAAAGGTGAAACCTCTCTATAGAAGATGAACCGGGAGAAACTCCAAAACCGAAAACGCAACAAGTTTTTCATACGAAATCCGTTTTCGGAGAACTTGAGCTTGTTATGAAGGTCACAACAAGCTCCAAAACCCCATAGAGAGATAAGCCAAATAAGAACCAAGAAAGATGATGAAGGCAAGTATGCAAAGGTTTGAGCTCTCTCCAACGATACGCTAAAGCTCAATCGAGAGCCCCTCTTGATAGTACGGTATCTATCCTATAACCCGGTCTCCCAACTAGTACCACGAGACCGGTAAAATAGAAACCCTATCATACCTTTGCCTTGCACATTCCACTTGAGCTAGATGACGTCGATCTTGATCTCTTCAAGTGGACCACCTTTCTTGATTGCGCTTCGCTTGGTGAAGACCCAAACATTGCTCCCCCATACTCCACTATGGGAGAGCCTCTCTTAGGCACATCTTCACATGAACATTATCTCTAAATGGGTGGCAAGCTTCAAGCCTAGGATTTCTTCGAGATGCTCCTCTTGAACTTGCGCTTTATCTTTTCTTCTCTTTTCAATAGATGAAGTCTTGAAGATAACCATGAATGATCACATAATTCTTTTCTTCAAGACATACTTGCAATATGCTCCACTCGATGATCTTGATGCCAAATACTTCATTATATCAATATATTCATGGCATCAACCTTGAATCCAACATATGGAGTTCAAGCATGGTCTATGGACAAACACTACAAGTAAAACTCAATGCAACCATTAGTCCATAGGGATTGTCATTAATTATCAAAACCACACATGGGGGCGCCATGCCCTTTCAACGGCCCACGGCCCAAATCCTGTCGTGCCCTAGCTATTGCTCTTCATATCCACTAACCCTATCGTGCCCTAGCTATTTCCCCACCCTGTCGTGCCCGAGCTATTTCCCCACCCTCGCCGCCGCTCGCATTAGCTCGCCGCCGGTGATCAAATCGAGCTACGCCTGTAGATCCAGCCCCGCCGCCCGCCGATGTTTAGGAGGGGAGGTCGAATCGCC
The DNA here is from genome assembly GCA_947311845.1 of Poa pratensis. Lineage (NCBI taxonomy): Eukaryota > Viridiplantae > Streptophyta > Magnoliopsida > Poales > Poaceae > Poa > Poa pratensis. The sequence goes on from CAMZMU010000042.1 coordinate 56,960,057, forward strand.
GGTCGCGGTGGCCATTCCGGCGGTGGCAACAGCGACGAGGAGCGGAAGGGGAAGAGGCGGGTTCCGGCTGACCCCGCTAGGAAGGCCGTGGCCGCTTCCGACGGCGCTCGTAAGCGAGGCGCGCATGCGTGGACGAACCTCGGAATGTGGCCTCCGCCTGCGTACGAGCGCCGCGAGCTGCCTGAGTACGACCGCCGCATGGCGGCCCGCATGGCGATGGCTGGAAGCTCTTCCGGTGCGGGTAGCTCCTCCGGTGCGGGGAGCTCCTCCATTGCTCGGGGTCGGGCACCGCTGCCGCCGCCGAAGAGGGAGGAGGAGGAGCAGCAGGAGTGCCCACCGCGCAGCGGCCGCCCCCTCCTGCCCGGGGACTTCGTCTCTGAGGAGGACCTGCCCTGGGTCACCTTGGAGGTGTTCCAGCGCAGCACAGAGGAGGAGATGCGCCGTCAGATGGAGATTGAGCTCGACCAACGCCGCCTCGAGGTCGGGATTTACAGTTCCCTCCACGACGTCATCGACATCAGCTCGGACTCCGACGGGGCCGGGCTATTCGACTCCGACGAGGACTAGGACTGAGCGGCGCCGCCGCCTCGTTGCCGCTGCCGCACCCCCGGGGCTCCGGTGTGAGCCCAATTTTGGGTCGTAGCTAGGGGTAGGAGCAGCAGCGAATCGTCCCCCTTGTATTTTCAGTTCATCTCTGTGTGGCTTTTGATCCGATGAGCCACGAGCTTCTGTAATGCACTCTATGTCGAATATATAGTTTGTCTACTATATGCGCCCCACTTGTTTATTTTATCTGCATTTATTTATGTTTTGTCTCGCCGGCGTTGCCGCGCTGCGTCGATGTCGCCGGAGAAGAAGAAGAAGAAGAAGAAGAAGAAGAAGAAGAAGCAGAGAAAGCGCGCAGGGGAAAAGATGAAACGGTCGTCGTTGCTGACGTGGACAATTGTGGGTCCCACCCGCCTCCCCTTAATCCTAACTGACACCGGGGTAGGAACTGATTAAGAGCAATGAGTTAGGGAAGTTATTTGAGCTCAATGAGATGTCGCACTGGAGCTATTACAAGTCCGGCTGGACGGCGAGACCGAGTTTTTGGGCTCGGCCCGAGCTTTTGCAGCTTGCCCCGAGTTGGGCTCGGCCCGCGTAAGAATCAGACCGAGCCGAGCCTATTTTTCCAGCCCGAGAAGGCTTCGGCCGAGCCTGGCTCGGCTCGGTCCAGCTCGTTAGCTCGCTAGGATGCAGCCCATTTAGGAGTGTATCTGCATTTCTAGCCCATTCGTGTGTAGTTTGTGCTCATCAGCCCATGTACAGGTAACCAGTCAGCGATAGTAAGGCAAATAAGTTAGGGTTCCTTCGCGCAGCCGCCACAAGTCGCTAAGCTCCTGGCCATGTCCTGCACCGCGCGTACCTGAAGAACAGAAGAAGCCCATCGATGCAGCCGCCATTGCCGAGCGAGATGCGCCGTCGCCGCCGCTAGTCGCGCCCCGCACCACCGACCCCATCCCCTACGCCGGCGCCCATCGATGCAAGCCACCCGCAACCTGCACCACGAGCAAGCTCTGCCTCGCCGCCCATCGATGCAGTGCCCTGTTTCCGTCCAGCAAGCTCTGCCTCGCCACCCAACATCGCCGATGTAGCCTCCGCCGCTGCCGGAGAAGACGACCCCACCTGTCAGTGACCCGCCACCGCCAGGCTCGCGAGCTGCACCGAGCTGCACCGAGCTTTGGGGAAGCTCGGGCCGAGCTCCATTTGGCGTCTCGCCGGCAATGTCGAGCCAGCTCGGGGCTCGGCAATTTGGACCGAGCTTTTTGCTGGCTCGCCCCGAGCCGGACCGAGCTGGCTCGCGTCCAGCCAGAATTACAAGCAACGACGTCGTTCCCCAGTGAATAGGGTGAAAAAACGTCGCATGTGAGCTATTTGCCCCTGTTTACCACCTTCTGTAGCTCTCCAACACAAAGCTCTGATTGGACGGATGCACATCCGCACGAGCCGTCAAAAAGAAGCTGCGGTGGGCTCCACACCCGCGCAGGCAAAGCCTGGCGTCGTGTGCAGCATACACGCCGGATTGAACGCCGTTCCGCCTAGCTAGAACTGCCGACTGCGCATAGACCCGGTGCGGCGAGGCGCCTGGCCAGCCACAAGACAGGTGCCCATTCAACTTCACAGACCCTCTCTCTCTCTCTCTCTCACCTCGTCCCCTTTCTCCTCCATTGCCTCCCGTTTGCTTTCCACTTCCCTTCCGTCTCCGGTGGCTGACGGACTTTAGGGTTTTGTCCGGTTAGGGTAGAAGCAGGAGCGTGGATGCTGGTCCCCAGACCGCGGCGCGGCGACCCAGCGGCCGCTGAGCGCACCACCGTGTGTGCCTCCCGCCGCTCTCTCTCCACCGTGCTATCTGCACCTCGCCGCCGCGGCGACCCGATGCCAGCTTCGACGGTCGGCGCCGTCAGCACCAGGGTCGAGGTGGGCGTCGAGGGCCCGCCCACGCTGGCGCGTTGGCTCGAGGAGGCGCACGGCCCGCTGCTAGGTGTCATGGCGGGGCCCGGGAGCACGGCAGCGCTCCGCCTCCTCATGGTGAACCGAATCGTGGCGGCAGCGGCGCCATCTCCACCTCGACGCCGCGGCGACCCGATGCGCGCTTCGACGGTCGGCGCCGTCAGCACCAGGATGCGCGACGTCTCACTGGAGGTGGGCGTCGAGGGCCGGCCCACGCAGCCGGGTTGGTGTGAGGAGCCGTACGGCCCTCTAATAAGGGTTATGGCGGGGTCGGGGAGCACGGCACCGTTCAGCCTCAACCGGCTGGTGGCGGCGGCAACGGCAGCAGGGCAAGGAGGCGGTTGCACGAGCAGCGACATGTATGGCTACTACGACATGAGCGGCTCCACGAGTCTCGAGCTCGCGACTACCACATAGATTGCAGAAATCTCTAATGTCGATTTTGTGGAAACAAATCAGGAAGTTAATTCACTGATCTACTGGCTACACTTCAAACCTTTGCCTACACTTCAAACAGTAATCCATGGTGGCAGAAATAAGGAGGTAAAAACATTTTCTGAACTCATTTATAATTCTCTCATTTGTAGAGCATTTAGGAACAGTGGAATACTGCAAGGTATACACATTATGTAAACATACTTCTAGTGTCATGGTCTCTTAACAAAGGGGAAAACAAGCGCCATCCTAGTCTCATACCTCTTGTGCATTATGGTCTTATTGCCCGAACTGCCATTTTCTGCTGGACCAAATGATTTGTGTGTCGATAACTTGATATTGAATGTTTGATAATAAGATTGCTTTCTCAAAGACATGAAGCATTTTTTTCCTTTTCGTATGCTGCATTCTTTGGTCAGCGATAATTATCATACTCTTTCTATGCTTACTTCTACATTATACATGTCTGCACTATATTGGTTTTGTGTGCATAATGGCATTTGCTCGTTGGCAATTTATGTTTTTGGTTGCCTTCATCTAGTTACGACCAGGGAGCTACGTACAAATGTTGTAATAATCTTTGTAGCAGATCAACTTCTGTAGCTTTTCTTAGAAGTGGGAAATCAAATATTCAGATCTCAGTTCATGATTACTAAAATTTGAAAGTCAGTTTTGTTATATACATATTTGGTGGAAATTAACAGCTGTTTTTTTCTTTTTGCGGGAAAATGGGATATATTAATCAAACATTTCAAACATTGTGGCAATTTACACATGGTAGTTACCTAGCCAACACATTGTACAAGACTGTAATCTATCTATAGAAGTAAGAGAATGACTACCCATGCTCTGACTTATAGCAATATTTGGAATGCTAATATCCCTCTCTCCATCATGCATGGAGTGCCTTAACCTCGGCAACTATGGATTTTTTTTTTTAGAAATGGGTAGTCCCGGCCTCTGCATCGTGATGATGCACACAACCATTGCATTAAAATAAACAAGTATCAGGTTTGTGTCAATCCATTATTACAACTTAAGGGTCAGCCAAAGAGGCGACAAAAATCAACCAACGAAAGACTTTGAAGGCTAGTAGACTACACATGTTGAAGTCTTCTAGTATGCTGCCAACCATGTTGGCATAGGATAGCACGGACAACCGCCATAAGCCAAGTACATCCAGTATCCATAAGGGCCCGTTGCTCCAAAGGAAGGAGAAAAGACCATAGCTGAATCCAGTAGATAGCACGATGAATGACCTGCAAAAAGTGAACAGCTTTTGATTTGTTAAAAACAACGTCATTCCGACAGTTCCAAACAGCCCACAAAAAAGCACAAACGCCAATACGTATTCGTGCTTTAGTTTGCTTATCTATTCCATCTAGCCAACGTCCAAACATGTTAGCTACACTTGATGGTGGAGAGATACTAAAGGTAAAATGCATTAGCCGCCAGATATGTCGCACAAAAGGACATGTTATGAAGAGATGTTCAACAGTCTCGTCGGTTGGGCAAAACACACATTGTTTACAGCCATTCCATCGTCTTTTAATCAAATTATCTTTAGTTAATAAAACTTTTTTACTAAGAAACCACATAAAAATCTTGATCTTTAGTGGTACTTTCAATTTCCAGAGGTACGTACTGAGATATGGTGTATGTCCATTCATATAATCAGCATACATAGATTTCACCGTGAACTTCCCATTGGTAGTAAGGTTCCATTTGAACTGATCTTCCTCATGAGTTAGCGTGACCTGCATGATGCGGCCCACTAGCTGACACCATGCCGTCCAATTGTGACCCGTTAAAGATCGTCTAAATTCAATGTTTAAACGATTATTGGTCAGAGCTTGAGCCACCATCACATTTTTATGGCGCAACAAGTTGTATAGACTCGGGTATTGAGTAGCTAACGTTGTATTTCCGATCCAAGTATCTTCCCAAAAGTGAGTATGTAAGCCATTGCCCACAACAAAGGAACCTCGCTTGAAAAAATCATCTTTCACTGACATAATACCTTTCCAGAAAGGCGAGTCAGTAGGTTTTACTTCTATTTGTGCCAAGGTTTTTCTCCGCAGGTACTTGTTACACAAAAGTTCTTGCCATACACCCTTTTCTTGTAATATCTTAAAAAGCCATTTGCTTAATAGACATTTGTTTTTAATATCCAAAACCTGAATACCAAGACCTCCTTGATCTTTAGGATGGCAAATAATGTTCCACTTAGTTAGACGATATTTTTTCTTGGTCTGATCACTTTGCCAAAAGAATCGAGACCGAAAAAAATCTAATCTCTTCCATACCCCAACAGGTAATAAGAAGAAAGAAAGGAGAAACATTGGTAAGCTCGTGAGGACCGAATTAATCAACACTAAACGGTCTCCATATGATAACATTTTGCCCGCCCAACATCCTAGTTTTTTCTCAAATCTGTCCTCAATCATCTTCCACTCCTTGTTCAGCAATTTTCGGTAGTGGATAGGTATTCCTAAGTACTTGAAAGGTAATGATCCCACTTCACATCCAAAGATTTGGCAGTAATCATTTTGGTTCTCCTTGGCCTTGCCAAAGCAATATAACTCACTCTTATTGAAATTTATCTTTAATCCAGAAAGTTGTTCAAACATTGATAGTATCAACTTCATATTCACTGCTTTTTCTAAATCATGTTCTAAAATAAAATAGTATCATCCGCATATTGTAATATGGACACTCCTCCCTCAACAAGATCAGGAATGAGCGCCCCTACTTGGCCATCCTCTTTTGCCCTTGCGATAAGGACCGCAAGCATGTCCGCCACAATGTTAAACAAGATAGGGGATAACGGATCACCTTGTCTAAGACCTTTTAACGTCTGAAAATAATGACCAACGTCATCATTCACTCGTATGCCAACACTTCCTCCCTGAACAAATCTCGCTACCCACTCTCACCATTTAGGGTCAAAACCCTTCATGCGGAGAGTTTGTTGAAGAAAGGACCAATTGACCTTATCATATGCCTTTTCAAAATCAATTTTTAAAAGGACACCATCTTTTTTCTTCCTATGCATTTCATGAATAGTTTCATGTAGGATAACAACTCCTTCAAGAATGTTCCTACCGGGAATAAAAGCGGTATGTGTTGGTCTAATAACTTTTTGGGCAATTGAAGAAACTCGATTTGTACCCACTTTGGTGAAAATTTTAAAGCTCACATTTAACAAACAGATTGGTCTGTATTGTTCTATTCTAGACGCATCCTCCTTTTTGGGCAACAAGGTAATTACCCCAAAATTAATTCTAAAAAGAGGAAGATCGCCACTCTGAAGTTGAGCAAAAAGTTGCATTAGATCAGCTTTAATCACAGTCCAGAATTTTTGGTAAAACTCCGCAGGAAACCCATCAGGTCCGGGAGCTTTATTATGCTCCATTTGAGAAATAGCTCCGAACACCTCCTTTTCAGTAAAATTGGATGTTAGAATACTATTCTCATGGGATGAAATTTGTGGAAGATCATCAGTACGTTCCTCCACTAAAGAGAAAGTATTAGGAGTCGGTTCTCCAAACAATCTCTTGTAATATTCAGAGATAAAAACCTTCAGATTATTTTCACCAACAATCGTCCCCTCATCTTGTTCTAATTGAAATATCTTCTTTTTTCTATGCTTCCCATTGGCAATTATATGGAAATATCTAGTATTATTTCCTCCCTCTTGAATATGTTTTACTTTTGCACGTTGTGCCCATTTCGATTCCTCGTCCCGCCGAATTTGAGCCATTTTCTCATCAGCGTTTTTCTTAGCCTCTCTCTCAGCCTCGGTCAAAGGTATTGTTTCAGCCTTTAAGTCCAGCTCATCAATCAATAATAATAATTTTCCTTTTAATTTTCTATATTCTCCACTAATATTCTTTGCCCATCCACGAAGAAATTGACGGAGGTGTCTAATTTTATTTTGCCATCTGTCAATAGGTGAGTTGCCACCATTTGTGGAAACCCACTCTTTAGCAACCATCTCGAAAAAACCCGGTTGCCTAAGCCAGGACAATTCAAACGAGAATTTGTTTTTATTTCCTAGATGAGCTTGATTGCCAAAATCAATAATTAACGGAGTGTGGTCAGACCCCGTCCGAGTCATTGCATGTACCGTCACCAAGGGGAATTTTTGTTCCCATTCAACACTCGCGAGGAACCGATCCAACTTTTCATATGTTGGCACCGGCATCCTACTCGCCCAGGTGTACTGTCTACCCGAAAGCTCTAGTTCTTTCAGATCTAGGCTCTCAATAATAGCATTAAACATAAACGGCCATCGCGCGTTAAAATTTGCATTATTCTTTTCCTCTTGGCGTCTAATAATATTAAAGTCACCCCCCACCAACATGGGTAATGATTCGTGTTCACAAATACGGACAAGTTCCGCTAGAAAGTCAGGTTTTAAATTATCTTGGGCAGCTCCATAAGCTACCACAAAAGCCCACATAAAGCCATCAAATTTAGACTTCAAATGAAACTTAACACAAAAGTCACCGGTAACAACATTTTGTACCATCAGTGACCCTGTGTTAAACCCAGCAAGAATTCCACCTGAGCGACCATGAGGTGGTAGACAAAACCAAGTATAGTCCACCCCCCCCCCCCCCCCCAGCTAGATACTTTAAAAACGGTGCAGTGAAATTCGACCGTCCCGTTTCTATTAGAGCAACAAAGTCAAGCTTTTGTTCCCTAATAGTTTCTTGAATTGTAAAATGCTTCGCAGTGTCCCCTAGACCGTCACTATTCCATATCATTCCTTTCATTGTGATTTATTTTTCTTTAAGTTTTGAATTCTAGCACTTCGTCTTTGAACCGAAAGGCCATTACCTTTGTTCACATTTCTTTTTCTTCCACGAGGCTTAGGCTCAGTTACAAGATCCATGTGATCTACCAAAGCCTCGTCCTCATCGTTCCCTAAATCCTCAGATAAATTCGATGCTCTCTTAAGTACCATACTACTCATACCCTCTTCCTCTTTGTCATTCAAATTGTTTTGTAAAAAAATAACTGTCCTCTCCTCTTCAATCCGTTTAATAGATGAAACCGAATTTAGAACCTGAGATGGAGATATTCCCAACGAGACACCTAACCTAGACGCTCTAGCAATAATTACCTCATTCGGCAAATTCGTAAATGAAAGCAGTTTAGTAGGTGTCATACCTGCAGGGGTGAACTCGTCACGCTTCTGAGCCAAACCCATTGCCCTCTCCAATTGAGGGACGTCTGCATTTGGCTGTGAGCGGATCCTCTCACTAGAGCGCAGGCCAAGCACCGAAGGGTCTTCAATTCCCCCAAATTCAACAATGTCCCTTGTAGATGACCTGTGCAGCGATATTCCCTTGTTCATTTCGGGAGTCATTGGAGTAATAGTATCCTGCACATATGCATTTGTTAAATCTGCGCCCACCCCGAAACCAGCGTTGGAGGACACATTATTGTCGGCAGCAAATGATGAAACTCGCTTTGATAAAACAGGAGGATCATGCTCACAAACCTTGGAATCACTCCCAGGTTCAGAAGAGGTAAAATCCCGTGGCTCCTCCGTAGCCGCGGTTGTGTCGAGCATTTCTTGCTTGCCTTCCATCGAGGCGATAGTTTGCTGGCTTGCCTCATTTGCGTCGGCAGAGAAATCAGCATTCTCTGCCACGGCATCAATCACCACAGCTTCGACCCCCTGAGGTTGATCACGATTATGTACATCATTAACATGTAAAGAAACGTGACTTACAATCTGTGGGTTTGTACTAACCGCAGGAGACAGCTCTCCAAAATTCAGTCCACCTCCCAGGTTCTTAACGAATCCATCTTCCTCTGAAACAGCCTTTCCAAGAGAATTTGATGTCGTAAAATAAGAATCATCATTTACAGTAATATTGTGACAGTTCACGTTACATATAAGATCAAGTACCTGATGTTTATCGGTCTCCATTCCGGTGCTGATAAGCAGATCCACACCTCCTTCTATCTTGCGTGTAGTAACATCCATCACATTTAACTGGTCTGTTACAGGCAACGGTTGTGCCAACTTGTCCTCCTTCTTTGTCCAAGATCCGAACATTATCTCAGCATCAGCAGTGCACCTCATTGGCGAGCTGTAGTCTCCCTTGACTTGTCGAAAAAGTAAGGGAGAGAAAAAGACCCCCGACTGCACATGTTGCTTGGAAGATGGTTCACTAGCAGCTCCAGCTGATTTCATGTTGACAACATTATTAGACGAGTTTTCAGACTCCTTATTTTGAGGTCCTTTTGTCTCTGAATCAGGGGGGACATCTCCCTTCTTAGGAGCAGTATCATCATGCTCATCAAAATCCATGGCGTCATCGCCCATATCCTCACCAGCATCAAAAAAATGTTGCTCCACCTCAAAAGTTAATCTGTAGAATCCATCCTTTATAAATACCGGCAGGCTCTTCGGTATCTTTGTCTGATCAATACATCCAATTAAAATCCGCAAAATACCATGCTCCCTTGTAAAAGGCATATCCAGCTTGAACGTCTTGCCAAACAGTGTACCAAGAGCCCAAAGACATAAAAAGTCCCCTTTCCTCTTAGGTGGTATTCCATGCATCCGAACCCACACTTGCGGCAACTTGGTCATTGGTTAACTAGCTGCTACCCAGCTATCCACAGTCATCTCACAAGGACTATTTGGTACCTTGATTGCACCGATAATCTTAAACCGATCCAACTCAGCTTTGGATGGAAACAAGACCTTGAACACATTATGCCCAACTTGATCCACCTCCCAATGGTAGTCACCCGGGACCAAACGCTGCAGTTGTGTTGTGACTTGGGGGACAGACATCTCCCCCTTCTCCACCGAAACCATGCCCAACCTTGTGTTTTCATTCTTCGGACGATAAGTGTCTGTCACAGGCGCCCCAAAGAACATCAAGTCATCATGAGCATACCCATACACCTCTATCTGTGGTTTCGGAGCGGACAACAGAGGACAATCCTCCGCTGTGTGATCAACCGACTCACAATTGTGACATAGCTCAGCTTTACAATCAGAGAGAACATGTCCTGCAAATCCACATCTGAAGCATTTCGCCTTATCATTTTTTTTCCCTTTCTTGGCTGCAGCAGCATCATCCAGATCAGCAGCATCATGCACACGCTCCGCTGATGTCCCTTGAACCAAAGGAACCACTTGCTCAGCAAGCTGCTGTGCAATCGGCATCAAAGCCTCTGCAGCGGCCGAAACTTGTGCCGCAGCAGGTGTTTGCCGGCTATTACCTCCTTGCTGGCCCGTCAAAGTAGGCTGCCACTTAGGTACAGTCTGTCTTGGACGCGGATACTGCAAATTGTTATTGAAAAGCGCTGCACCCCTAGCCACGCCATTGCGTCCAGCGAAACCTCCACGGACTCCATGCCCAACAGATCGGCCATTAAACCTTCCTCTAAACTGCCCTCCGTAACCAGACCGGCGGCCACCATTGCCATTGAAACCCGTTCCGGCGTTGAATTGGCCATAAGGGTTCCTTCCATCAAAGTTACCTTGCCATTGGTTGTTGCCGAAGCCGGCACCCTGTCCTTGCTGACCAGCAGTACCGCTAGGGCCGCCAACTTCAAAGTTCGTTGGCACGCCCCCTGCCCCGCGGCCAGTCTGTCCACCGTATCCTCTCCCCGGCGCACGACCTCCACGATCCCCACCAGCACCTCCTCTGCTGCCCCCTCGATTGAACATGGTGTCTACCTTGGGAGCCGGCGAAAACCCTCGTGAGTGAAACCCTAGCCGCCGCAATCGCGAGCGATAGGAATATCTTATGCGATCACCTGGTGCTGATGTTTGGAAGGTTTTATCTAAGCCCAATTGGCTTGTTGCGCTCTTGGCCCGGTCCAAACAATTTGGACGAAACTGTGGGCCCAGTGGCACCGACATTTTCGGATTTTTTGAATTCAGATCCATCGATCCGTTAATCACGCGCTTCACCTTCGTCGACGTCGGCGAAACCACGCCGCCATTACCGACTCCTGCCACCGGACGCATCCGGCGATGCCGACAGACCAGTGTCCATCCCGCTGCATCACACTCCTCAGAGTCCTGCCATGTAGTGGGCGAAAGCACCGGCAGTTTCCACGACCGATCCATGATCGACGTTGCCGCAGAAACCGGCGACGAGCTACGCCGAAATGGTGAACTAGACGATCTTACCTGTGATGGGGACTGAGCCATCATGGTTCTCGCCGCCCAGCTCTGACCCTTCCTCTTCTCTTCTTTCTTCCTCCAACGCTTCTCCTTCAAATCGCACGACGAAACGCGCTCCGGCGTACGACATCGGTAACGCAGCGATCTCGCCGATGATGACTCCACCGAGTCACCCTCTTCATCTTCGCTAGATACCGACGCCGCCGCCCAGAACCTTCCGGTAGGGAACCCTCCCTGGAGACCCACGCCGGAGTCGCCAGTAGAGTCGCCTTCAGAGTCGCCCTCGTGAGACGCCATCTCGGCAACTATGGATGCTTAACACAAACAGCCCTTTGCCTGAGACCGTATGAGGAAATGTACTTAACATATGTACCTTTATAGCATTAGAATCCATATATCATGTACAAGACAGGTGCTTAGCAAAACAAATAGGTTTTTTCCTGCCAAGCATGATTGTTTATAGCGTTGTTCTTTGATTTGGCACCAGTGTTTACCATGTTTTCATGCAGATAACTAGCACCAATTCAATATATAATACATAAGCAACCTACAAGGTGATGATTTCTGTGATGTAGTTGAAATTTACTTACGTGCTTGCTGATGTAGCTACATTTTATCTCTGTAAGCGCCCACACACAAGAACTTGCTTAGGAAATTTCCTTACTATTAAAACATTTGGAGATTCCTCTTTCGGGAATTACCTGTTAATTCCAAATGCAACAATCTCCGGGAAGTAAATAGTTTGTTTTCAAATCTTTGATGTATTGCTATATACTTGTTTACTTTTGATTGTTTTTGGTATTTAGCGCTTAAATTCGGAAAACGAGGTTAAATGCAGGTGTAGAAAACATTCTGGAGTATATATTTCCAAAATTTAATGTTTCTCGTGTTACTGTTAATACTTATATGCAGCACTAAATTGTCATTGGAGGTTATGGTTCTATAACACAGCATAGAATCAATAAATTTCCTTCATGTTTATGTTTTCCATCATCTTGCATTGCTCATATGACTTTCTTTCTCGTGGTTACTTGTCTTAGCATCTGCATGCTTTACAGAGGGGAGTGGATGCTTATGTTGCTAGTTCTGGAAACGGTATGGGTGACATGGTTGAAAGATCAAGGGTCCGTGATAGGGCAATACAGTACCTGGTAATGGATGATGCTGACTGTGTGCTGGATATGGTCCATATGGAGTGTGAGCATCAGGTCTCTCTCTCTCTCTCTCTCTCTATGTGTGTGTGTGTGTGTGTGTTAATATGCATTTCAGTCCAATCTTCCAACTAGAGGTACATGAGACACAGGATGTTTAGTTACTGCGCTATGTATCATATGATGTAGTATAATGTCGGAACAGCTGAATTTAATTTGTGTTTATATTTTCTGGAATTTTGATGCCATGGCTCCTCGTTCTAAAATACAAATTGCCAGAAAAGTAATAGCAACTAACACTTGGGTTTTCTCGGATATTATGTTGTGCTGAATTTCGATGGTGATATGTTCTTAAATCCTTTCGATTGAATGAAAATATTGTGATTTAGCTCTTGTTCCTTTGTGCTATTTACTACGATATACCTATATTCATTCCTGCTTAGATAAATCGGAAACTGATCTTCCATAGCAATTTACTACAATAATAACAGTGTTTTCTATGCTGTTGTTTAGAAACAAGTCAGACTATTTGATTTAATGTTACACGTAGCTGCAACTATTAGATATTTGTTATGTTATTGGCGTAAACTTTAATAATGAACTTACTACAATATGCAGATGAATGATATTCCACACAGGCGTATCTCATCTTCGAGGAGCCATGTCAATGTTTGGTTCTTTGTGGTTGTCCTATTCTCCCTGCTCACAAGAGCAGTTTCGGTGGATACTAAATTTAATATCACACCAAAAATGGATGATTTCCAAGGTTACTGCCCTGCTCCCCCGTTCCAGTCCAAGTTTGTTCATTCATCAATCTTGGCCCTGACCCCAACCCCTACCCCGAATATTGTCCATCCAAGGTATTGTTTATATTTATCCAAGCAAACGTGTATTTTTATTTTATAAAGGTGATATTCATGTTGTACTTAATGTTTGTTGCAGCTGCTTTTCTGTAATCGCTGTTCTTGGAAGCATCTTGTCGGTGTTATCAAACTGTGGGATGATGTAAGTAAATACTCTTTTATGACTTATTTATTTCTGATAATATGAAATGAGCTTCCACTAAAGCAACCAGTCCTCTTTGTGTTTCTTAATCTATTCCATCACATCTCTATGCACATAGTAATCCATACTAATTTATTATATCAATTAAATATTATGGTCTTATTTCGTAGAGTGAAGCCTTTAGGGAAGATAATAACGCACACTAATACGACCTAACCACTAATATTAGTTTAGCTATTATGACTATAGACTCTCAGTAGTTCTAGGAGTCCAGGAGTCATCTTTGAGTATGACTACCAAATGTGGCTTGCCAGCCCTGTAACATTGCGTTCATGGACATAGGCAAGTAATGTTTAGTCGTCAGTCACTTCTGCTAGTAAGTTAGTCCCCACTAGAAAGATTAGTGATTTATGATTTATTTGACACAACTGTGTCTTTTCAGTTTAGAAGTTTACACAACTAGTATGATCCTACAGCAGAAAATAACGAATGGATAGCTTGTCTTTATTTCCTATTTTCTGAATAAGACGCAGTGTTTTGTCCTCTACTAATTAACTAATGGTCTTATATTTTCTTAGGATGCTTATAAATACTGCTGAAACTGTCATTGACAGTAGGAGGGTAGGGTTCTCCTCGGGATTTTTCACTGCAGCATACCAATTATGGATTCTTCATCTGTACCTGATGGAACCATCAGATCTATGCAAATTCATATCTTCACTGATGCTGCTTGTTTTGCATCTGTCGTATTGGTTCATTTTTTCGAACATGCAATGGAAAGCTTGGGTCATACTCATTGGCAGTATATTTGTATGCTTATTGGGTGGTATTAGTGGATTCTATGCTGGTGTTTTTGCTATTATTTTCATGCTCGCTGGACATGCTTCTCGACTGTGGTCTGCACGCAATGATCTTAACGGGGTCTCCTTGGCCTGTGTTATCATTGGACTCATTGGAAGTGTGTTTCAAAGTACAGCCACCGGTCTGTCTCTCAATGACATGTCAGTATATCAGGTATCTTTCATCCTTCCTATGACACTAAAATCATTTTGGTTTAAGTTATCTGTTTGAATTTGTTTTCTATTTGAATGTTTACGATTTTCAAAAATAATGTTGTAGGCCGGGTCTTTGGTTGTCCTCACTGTGCGAGCATTGGAAGTGCTTATTCACTTTGAGTATATTACAAGAGAAGACAGGTAATATATTTCTACCTAATTTGGCTAAGTTTTAGATTTATATGTACTGTAGAGATTTGGTTTTAATTAATCCTGCGTTTAGTTTTTAGATATTCGGTTCCTTCAAAAGCTTAATTTCTTGAGTTTCAAGCAGCAGCAATAACACATTCTTCTTTGCCAAGTATCCTAATTTCATAACATCTTTAACAGGGGCAAGCTCTTTCCTCAAGAATGGAGAACAAAAGTAGCCCTGATGGCCCATGGAATTCTGCCGAATAACAACAAGTGATGCTGATGTCACCCTACATTTCATACAAATGCTGCTACTGCTTCTTTGTCGTGCTTCGGTAAATCGGTTTTGCTTGCGTTAGAGAGATGTGTGACTGAACGTTCCAGCAGAAAACTTAGTTGCTAGAGTTTTTGACAATCTGTTTTACAGATTTAGAGAAGCTACGCTTGAAGTTGAATTTGTGATCTGTATGAAAACTATGTATTTTCTGGAAATTTGTATGAGTACTATCTAGGAAATGATGTGTTCTGAACTACTAGTTGGCAAGTCATTTCTCGGACAACATTTTTTACCATTCAATGTTTGTGTTGAGACTATTTTAACATCTAGTACATCTGAAGTTGCAACGTTATCAAAGGAAATGTTATTAAACGAATTTGAACAATTATAGTTTGTAAAATCAGCAAATTTTGCCTGTTATTAGGTGGTGGTCGAAAATATGTGGGGTACCATATTATTTTGTATGAAATACTGTTCCGATGCATGACCTGATACGCATGCAGTTGGTCTTCAATTTATTAGTTTTATAGCAACTTATTTGGATAGCCTAGGATTGGAACAGATCAGCAACCAAATCAATCTAAGATACACAGTTCGGTTGGATAGCCTAGGATTGTATACATGATATGTACGGTACAAGGCGTACACTCTAACATCCCCGCAGTTCGTGCGTCGACCAGAAAGATGCCTCTAACATCCCCGCAGTTCGTGCGTCGACCACAAAGATGCACAGACTGGACCGAAATCATTTAACATCTGCGTCTAGAGCCTCTTGGTCATGTTAGCAAACTGTTTTTATTTTTTTGATATGAAACTTGGACATTCCATCAACAGATAACGGCAGAATCCCCGTACAAGGCCTTGGTTACATCGCTTGGAAAATTATCTTGCCAGACCTGATTATAACCCATTGGCTGAGGAGCCCCTTTTGCTGCTAGCACATGAGCCGGGTAGTTGCAATTCCTTCTTTCAAACACCACACGACCTTTAGTTAAGTTCAGACTTATGATCTCTCTGAACAAAGCTCCGAGAGGCGCTGCATCATATGCCGTTGAGGTGACAGCGTGCTGCAAGAGTTGGCAGATCCTCAGCGATCCTGGCTGACTCAAGGAGTGCACGAGCTTCAGTTTCTAAAGCTGTCCCTGCGTTTGATATGGAGCCGGCACCAGCGAAGAGAATTCTGCTGTCATGATCACAGGCCACACATCCTCAACTCCCTCGCCTTGTACCAGCTTGAAAAGCACCATCCAGATTAATTTTTATCCAATTTCTCTGGGGGTATCCATTGTGCATCAGGTTTCCGGGAATTGGGGGATTTCTTGCTGAAAAACTGTACCCACTAGCTCAGAGGTGAGTCTTCCAACTACAGCACACAGTTCAGCAGACGAAAAACGTCGCTCGCCATGGTTAGCCTTGTTCCGCTCAGTCCACCAACACCATAACATTGCCACCGCTAGCATCTTCAGTTCGTGCGGCAATTGCAAAATATGGTGCAAAAATTCCATGCTAGAAGTGCAACTAGTTAACTGAACACGAATGTCATCAGGTAGGACTTGGCGCCAAATTTTCTTCAGTTCCCGACAGCGAGAGAGAAAAGGTGTCCGCCATCCTCAAACAAAGTATTACATACCGGACATCTTGTATCCAATTCAATTTTCTTTCTCTGAATGTTCATTCTTGTAGGTGAACTTTTGCTGGGCATTCTAACTTCCATAGTTCAGTCCAAATGTTACCACACCAACTACTGCCACGCACCCCATCAGCAGTTCCTGCTTGTCTACTGCCATCCGACGCAATTGCTTGGACATGGTAAGCTGATCTGACCGAAAAAATTCCTTTCTCATCAAAGTGCCATGCGATGTGGTCTTCCTCATGCTCATACACTGGGATGCGAAGGATAGCAGCTGCGTCAGTTTCTGCAAATGTTTGCTTCACAAGATCAACGTCCCAGGTGCCAGTGTGTGGGTCCAACAACTCAGACACCTTTGTAATGACATGATTTCCTCTATGTGTACTCGGTCTCCTTGTGTCTCCACATGGTACTCACGGGTCCTCCTCCCAGATTATCACATTCGATCCGTCCCCAATTCGCATAACACCTTTCTTCAAGGCATCAGCTCCTTTAAGAATGCTACGCCACACATAACTCATTCCAGGGAACGGCTGCGCAGCTCGGAGATGACAATCCGCAAAGTATTTAGCTTTTAGCACTTGGCTGCATAATGAGTTCGGTGCTTGTAGTATCCTCCAAACCCTGACGAGCTAGCATTGCGAGGTTGAAAATATGCAGGTCACGAAACCCCAAACCTCTCTCATCTTTTGGCTTCATCATTTTCTCCCAACCGATCCAATGAGCTCGATGTTCATTTTCCTGTTGTGACCACCAGAAATAACGTACCAGCTTGGTGATATCATCACAAAGCGTCTTTGTCAGATCAAAACATGCCATTGCATATGTTGGTGTTGGTTGCGTCACAACTTTGATTAAAATTTCTTTGCCTGCCTTCGAAAGGAAACGTTCCTTCCATCCTCTTATTCGACTGATCGACGAAGAGGCGACGGACCTCGCCATCAAGCGGTGCCAAACGGATCACATGCAAGTACGGCGGCACAGCGGCTGCCTCTGCTCCGCCTCGAAACAGAGGACTACACCCTAGAAGATTCATTCAGTCAAAGAGAAGCCCCTGATAATTTTTAGCTCCGAAAAAAGTCACCAAAATATATTTATATGGGAACTATTTTCGGAGATCTAGTTCCCAAAATCGGGGAAACGGTTTAACATACAAAATATTTATAAAAATTAAACTCGTTATAATTGTAGAACGTTGATGACATCAGCAAATTTGTTTGTTTTTTATTACCGAAGGTTGCATGCAGAGCAATCTCGCTATGTAGACTAGTACAACACCCAGCTCTGACTGCAAGCTATCGGGACATCCATTAGTTGATAGGAAACCCCATTCTGGATTTCTCTTGATCCTGAACCAGATAGATCATTTTCACTTGCGTACTACCCAAAATATAAAAACCATCGCTACTTCTGTCAAACTCCAGGCAAATCCTCCCATCAGTCTGTTCAGACATCAGCCTCTGTTTGTCTAACACAAGCCGAACGCCATCCCTGAACTCCATCACAACCGTTGGTATCGCTCTTTCGGTCCACCAATACCACGGATCGAAACACCACGGCGCGCCCTCGACGCGCTGATACCCTTTGATCCGTTCAGCCACTGCGTCGCTCAGCTGGTTGAATACATGCCGTGGCAGCACAGACAGTGGTGTCCCCGAGTCAAGGTAGCACCACGTCGGCGGTGGCGCTCCCTGGTTGCCGGTCAAGTCGAGGCGATAGCCGTCCACGGTAATGCCGGTGAGGACAATGTAGTTTACCTGGCCGGCCGTGTACATGGGGGTGAAGGCAAAGCCTCCCTCATCGTAGTTCCCTATTTGTATGTAGCTTTCCGACGTCGGCGAAGGCAGGTAGTAGGAGAATGCCTTGTACATGTGAGCAGCTTCTGCAACTTGAGACAGGAATGAAAGCTCATGGACACCAAAGCCAATGATTCCTGAGTATCTTCCGAACACTCCTTCGTGATCCTGGCTGCAGCCGAAGACGAACCCAGGGATGCTCTCTTCGCCGACGGTGAGCCTGTCCGTAATCACGCGCCCCATGGAGACCGACAAGTCGGAGTACTCGATCCTGTAGCTGCAGCCGTTATCGTGGACACTGCAGTTCGCAGTGTTCCGCGTGGCTCCACTCGCACAGGCAGGCTGGCGACGAGCATGGCAATCTCCGGCATGTGGACGAGGCGGCGCTGTCGAAGAGCGGACCGTTCTGGCTGTAGCAGCCGGATCTGCTTCCGCAGGGCCTGCACTGCACCCACGAGAACGAGGAGCCGGTGTCGAAGAGGACGTTGTGCTTCGTAGGCGGCGTGCCGAGGCTGATCTGGGCCACGAAGCCAAAGAAAGCACCAGCGCTGGTGACTGGCGCCGAGATATTTGTTGACGGCGTGCGTCGACGACGGAAGAAGAGACTCGACGTGAGCTGCGGCCCTTGGTCTTGCGCCGACGTGGATCGATACCTCGTGCAAAGAGGGTCATCCTCGGAGTGCCTGACCGGCGGGCAGGGATATTGGTGGTGCAGCAGTGTTTAGCGCCACTTCTTTTGAGCTTATGCTTATGCATAAGCTAGCTTATGGAACTGTTGTGGGAAGAAACCGTTGTGGGGAGAAGCTCCTAAAAACTGGCCGGGACACTTCTTTTGAGCTTGTGCAGTTTTGGCTTCTTTGGCGTGTTGGGTTGTGAGATGTCTATAACGCCCCTAAATTTGATTTCACGCATAGTAAAAGCGAGATATATTACATATTACATAATAATAAGTAAAAGAAAAGGTAGATGATAATAAAAAGATACTTTCGTAGTATAATTTTATATTACATATTACATAATAATAAGTAAAAGAAAAGGTAGACGATAATAAAAAGATACTGTCATAGTATAATTTTAGTACATGCCAAAATAAAAGAAATGTCATAGTAATTAAAAATTACAACAACCATAATTTCTCAAGCAACAATTCCTTGGGCGATGCTTTGTCGGTCGGAGTGTTGCCATGGCGCTATCAGATGAGGAGGGAGCGGGTCCACCGACATGAGATGCGCTCTCCTCATGGACATATGCGCATCGCTCAAACTGCTCGAAATGTTGATCATAAAGCTTACTGTCACGGATGAAGTTATGCAAACACATGCACGCGGTGATGATCTTCGTTTGCGTTTCAGGGTCATGAAAATGTGGAATAGCAAGTAGAATGCGCCACTTCATCTTCAGAACCCCAAATGCTCTTTCAATAGCATTTCGTAGACAAGAATGAAGATGGTTGAACTTCTCGAACATGTTTCTTGGAGGTGCCCCTTGGAAGTCTGGAATATGGTAGCGCTGCTCTTTAAATGGGGCGAGATAACCAGTTCGGTTTGGATATCCAGAGTCAACAAGATAGTATTTTCCTACAAGTAGCAAAAGAAATCAGAATATGACTAGAATACTTTTGGATAACCAATTCTACACCCAGAAATCAGAGTCAACCCATTGTATCCCTGTATATTCTGGCACTCTTCTTTCCGCATAAGGAACCTTCTCATCTTCTTCAATACAAGCCGCAAGCATCATCATATATAATAACTCTTCATCATTGGTTGATTGCATCTGTTGTGACATGTTGCAAACAAATAACAAAGCTGATTAACAAGTTGCAAACAAATCACAAAGGTGCACAAAAATACACGTGAAAGACAAGTTCAAAACAAATAACAAAGGTTCAACAAATAAACATAGGTTCATTACAGTACAAGTTCTAACCAAACATAAGTTCATGAATGTTACAAACTGAAAGCATAACCAAACATTGAATGACAGGTTCTAACAATACAAGTTGTCACAGTACACTATTTCTTCTTATTATGTTGCTCCCATGTCATTTTCAGCCACTCAACTCGCTGGCTAGGTGTTGCCTCATCCATCAAACAAGTGAATACATCACGGTACTTCTGTATAATGAAAAGTTGGGTTGCATAAAAGTATTCCATACTCCCCGGTTTAGCCCCATCATCGGATATTTGGGAAATCATCCTCCTAATCTCCTGCCTAGCAGGTTCCTTAGCTTGTTCAGGAGATGTCACAGAGTTTCTACTCTTCTCTTCCTCCGGGTTTAGCTTCTTTTCAATGAGATCCATCATACGGTCCAACCTCGAGCCACTAGCAGCTCCACTGCGCATCTTTGGGTCGCTAAGGGAGTAGGTGAGTAGGGGCATGCTCTCTTGCGATTGTCATCTGAACGCAAAGGAGTGGCATGCGTATCATCTTCACCTTCACATCCTGAACCATCCTCATCAGTGGGCATCGTAGGCAATGAAGCTCGACCCTGAGAAGATCCGGGCACCCTGGCTGTCACATTGGTCACAACATTTTTGTCAAAAATTATCTTCAGGTCATCCTCATCTTGGAGTGGGGCTGTCCGAAACTTGGCTGCGTCTGGACACATCTGCACATCACAAAACAGCATGAGAACATGTTGCATCACAAAAGTACTTCCAAAACATAAAGAAAACATCATTACCTGTATCTGAGTTTGCCACCAATCATCACTAGCATCAATGGTATTAGTGATTGGATCTCTTCCTAAACCAGTTGCATGTTGCATCAATCCTTTCCAAATCGTGTAATCTTTTTTGAGTGTTTCCCACCTATTTTTCATTTGTATGCGAGTGTACTCTCTTTTGGTGCGCTCGTTGAACTTCTTAATCAAATTGATGTAACCATGCTTGTTCAAAACTTGCGCTGGACGGTTATTTGCATTCACTTCTTCAATGCACACGTCAAGAAATACACGGTGCGCATGGGCATCCCAATTGGCTTTTGGTGTTTTTGCCTTTACAATCTAGATGCACAATAATATGATCATTATTCATCAATTTGTATAGACCATTAGTGAAATTAAAGCCTAATGCAGGTCACCATTTTACTAACAGAAGACATTTTACACGACCACAAACATGCATCTTGTCAACATACACAAACAAACCATATGGTGATGCACAGATTGGTGATGCACAGACCGCAGAAGCTGATGCACAGATTCAAATCATTGAACTGGAGACATTCACGGTCACATATTCAGCAAAAATAATTGGAGGCACGAGCTGTTACCTGCTGGGAGGTCGACATCGTCGCTGGCGGCTGTCGGCGGAGCTGGGGCGGCCGAGCTGGGGCGTGGCGGCTGTCGGAGGAGCTGCGGCGGGAGGTGGTGGGGCGGACGAGCTGGGGCGGACGAGCTGGGGCGGCGGCTGTCGGAGAGCTGGGCGGCGGCGGTCGGAGCAGCGGAGGCGAGTCGGCCGAGCTGGGGCGGCCGAGCTGCGGCGGACGAGCGGGGCGGAGGCGCGCCGGCGGGAGGTGATGGGGCGGCCGAGCTGGGGCGACAGGATGAGGTCCGGCGGCGGCGGGAGGAGCTGGGGCGGAGGGTCGCCGGCGGGCCGAGCTCTATCTCCCCGATCCAATCGCGAGGGAGAGAGGAACGACCGACAGGAGGGCTGGTGGCTGGTTCGATGGAAAAAAAAATATCACGTTTCCCTCTATGCTATCGTTTTCGGCGGTGGCAGGAGGGCTGTAATTAAAACGAAAAGGAGGGGCAGGCCGGATACCTGTTCCACCCCTTTGCGGGAAACGCCCCAGAAACGAAGCGCGAGCAGCTTCTGCCTACACGAAGGAAAACAGCAGCGCGGTGGAAATAAGTTGCGGACCAGCTGGACACTTCTTTCCAGCTTCTGCGGTTTGGCACCCCGAAGCTGCGTAGAAGCTCCAAAAGAAGTGGCCCTTAGCCGGATGGAGCTGCTGGTGTTGCTCTTGTGCTTGTCATCTGTACATATGACGATATGAGCATGGAAGCATTTCTAGTGACGAAAATTAAATGAAAGAAGAAAGCATTACAGTACAGAGAGAGTAAAGTATAGAGACCAAAGACCAGAGAACGATCTCTGACTAGGTGGATGCTTGGTTCTGGAATAAGACCCTGCAGATAATGCATTGCATGTCGATAGAAGAGTCACGGCGACCAGCATCTTCATATCCTAGATAACTGTCTTCTATGAAGTAGCTCTTGTAAATTTGTATATATTGATCCAGTGGGTTATAGGTAGTAGCTAGTTATGCATCTAGGCTCAACCATGGAATGTGTATTCGTAGAAGATCATAATTGCGACCGAACAAATTAGTTTCGAAACAAGATGAGTTGTTACGAAACGACATGTTCATGTGAATCACAGTTTCCATTTGGTCCGGTACTTCGATCATCATATCTGCATGCTTTTTTTTTTGCGCAGAAGGATTACATTGCATTAAACCAAGACTCTTACAGAAAAGTCCAGACACACAAAGAAATTACAGATAGGTCCTCGCTGAACTCTGGCTTCGTCTCCACGGAGCAGACCGCTGCGCCGGCGAAACCCGCCGCCACTCCTCCACAAGCTTGGACACGGAGGCACCCCTCGGCGACCAGGAAGTCGACGCTCCTCGGCATGACACCTCCACCCTGCACCACGGGCGGCGACGCCATCTTGGTTGACTGCAACTTCTCCTTCGAGATCTACACAACGGCACCGCCGTCTGGCCGGCACCGGCTGGGGAACGACGAGCTCGACGGATCCAAGGATCGAAGAGCTCGGGGAAGTCGATCCGCGCACGACAGAACTCCGGAGAGCGTTGTCGCCGGAGGAAGAGCAGAACGACACCAAACACCTCACCGCCGACACCTCCACCTCCATGGCGCCGCCGGCTGCCTCCCTATCTACCCCTACACTATACACAAGCCCGGATCCGTGGATTCCCCAGCCTCCCGCCGCCGGAGCGGCCGTCGGAGGCGGAGGGATCCACGGATCCCCGGCGAGCAAGGTGAGGAGACGGGGAACTTTCACAAATCGCCTCTCTCAAGCACTGTAGACGGTGGAGAGGGGAATGGTCCAAGTCGCGTGTGGTGGGGTATCATATCTGCATGCTTTATTTTTTAGGGGGAAATGTAAATCATATCTGCATGCTAATCGTATGGGAGAAGATTCGCTACCCACGCGGGTGGGTACACACGTAACACACCCCAGTCTAACATCGTTTGCAAGCCGTATAAACAAATAAATTTTAAAACTACATTGACTTATTTCCATAAGTTCTATAATATCTATAGTTCTTAAAAAATGTTGCCTCACTAGTCAATCCGTTTCCTAAACAGAAAAATCTTAGAAATATTTCTGATAAAATCTCGGATGTGTATCAATTAATAAGATTCATTTTTTAATGGGTACTGTATTAATGCATTAATGGGTATTGTATTAATGCATCAACATAATGCTTTGTACATCGAACATTTGCAACAACGCAGCCTTTGAGTCCATAAAGTGTCTTTTTAAGTACAATATTTGAAAACTTAGGGTCTTCAAATCCGGGTGGTTCCGTACAGACACTAGTACATCAAGTTTACCATTAAGATAATCATTTTCACATCTATTCAAACAACTATAATATTATACGTGAGTTGTAACATAGCAAAATCATATGTGACCATTGAAGTGTGTCATGATACTTGCTAGTCCGGAATATTGGAAATAGGTGGTGACTGAGGATTTTCGGTTGCAGGTTGGTTGTAACCGATATTTTGCTAAGTCTTTTAAGTTTATTTAATTGTTTTTCATAGAATTATTGTTTTGTTGGGTAGTCTTCAGCGTAAAGAATTCCAAAGTACAAATTGTATTCCTCAAGTTTTAGCCACTATATAGTGAATAGCCACTGGACTACGCTCGGGTTCATGTTAGTGTTTACTTATTGTTCCTCTATTGTTTCTGGTTTTATTTTTTCCTTTCTATCTCTTTTTTTGCTTTCTTTATTTAATTTAAATTTTTTCTTTTGCACTTATTTCCTTCTTCTTTCTTTTTATTTTATCTTATTTTTGAAAATGGAAATTTTTTAATGGTTCTGATTTTTAAAAATGGTTCTGCTTTTAAAATATTCATTTCAAATTCAGTCATATAAGAAAACTGTCCATTTTTTAATTGGTTCCGATTTTTTAAAACACGGTTTAAAAATGTTTGTAATTTTTGGAAAATGTAGTCAATTTTTGAAAATGGTTCCGATGTGAAATATGGTTTAGTTTGCAAGTGGTACAATTTCTTAAAAATATTTATTTTTTAAAATGGTTCTGGTTTTAGAAAATGGTTCCAGTCTGAAAATGTTCTTTTTAGAAAATGGTTCAGTTTGCAAATGGTTCAATTTCTGGAAAAAAAATGATATTTTAAAAATGGTTCAGATTTTTGAAAATGTTCCTTTTTAAAAATGGTTCATATTTTGAAAAGCAAAATCATTTTTTAAAATGATTTTGATTTAAAAAATAGTCATTTTTTAAATGGTTCATTTTTTAAATTTTATTCCCAAAATTTTCGTGTTTGATAATTTTGCAAAAGTCTGAAACCTTAAAAAAACTTACATTTGAAAAATTGAACTTGATTCAAACCTTGAAATTTTTAGATGCACACATTTCATATTTTTGAAATGTAAAAACTAAAGGAAAATGAAGTTGAAAAACTATTCAAATATTTTCTACGAAACATGAAAATTAAAAGAGAATATAACATTAAAGCAATCAAAAAACAATTATATGTGTCGGCCCATCTAGGAATATCCAGCGACCGAGCTTGGGCAGTGCAGGTGAGTCGTGCACTCCTCTGGCTGAGAGCGATACGTAGGGCGTGTTTGGTAGCCCACGTCCACCCAAACAAGCCCTGGGGGTGCAAAAATGGGCCGTTTGGTTGCCCATAATTTTGCTTGGCCCGCACGAGCACGAACCTTAAAGCACCCCTCAGCCAGGCCCGATAGGAACGCTCGAATCGGCCGTTTTTTCAGAGGCACCTTTCGGCCTGTACAGTAGCGGCGGTTCTCGTACGCGCGGAGCCGCGGGGATGCAGCCATGGAGATGGCGGGAGACGAAAAATGGGTGCGCGCGTATGGCGCCAACGCTACTCTCACCCCCTCTTTAGTCTGTGACCGGAGGCGGTAAGAGCAGACAAAAACTCGATCCTTGGCGGAGCGGCGGCGGCTAAAGTTTCGGCGACGGCGACGGAGCCCCCGCTGGCGGCTGAAGGTTCGGCGACAGCGACGGAGACACCGGTGGCTCGTCTCTACACCCAGATCTGCCATGGCGGTAAGAACTATTCCCCACCTGATTTCGGCTCGATCTTGTAGTAGAACAGCACCCTCTTGATTTTGACAATACTAGTCCACTAATCCCCACCTGATTTCGGCTAGATCTTGTAGTAGCACAGCACCCTCTTGATTTTGACAACACTAGTCCACTAATCCCCACCTGATTTCGGCTAGATATTGTAGTAGCACATCACCCTCTTGATTTCAACTGCACTCCACTATTCTGCACCTGATTTTTGCTTGATCTTAGGAAGAAGCTCGTATGCCGCTCATCATTCAGGCTGCAGCACTCATTGCTGTGATGCAGGCATGGCTCCTCTTAGTCCATCATAGAGCAATACGCCGCAATTACAGGGGCGTAATCAGGTATGGACTATTGTCCCCCAAGACCAGGAGAGGATTGTGAATCTGAACTACATCAACAACAACGAGGTCGAGACGGTGAACATGCTTTGAATGGGCAGAGCCCCTTTCAACAAGCTTGTGGAGACGTTTCGGTCTAGGGGTTGGCTAAAGATAGCATCCACACCACAATAGAAGAGCAAGTGGCAATGTTTCTTCACGTTATTGGTCATAACCAAAGGTTCAGAGTGATTCACAGCACTTTCAGGAGATCTAGTGAGACTATATCTCGCTATTTCAGGCAACATCTGTACGCTGTTGGAGAGCTCAGAGCAGAGATGATCAAGCCAGCAAGTGCCCAAACTCCACCCAACATTCGACAGAGCCATAGGTGGTACCCATTCTTCAAGGTGAGAACACCTGATTTCGCAGTTGTTCGACGCATATTAGCCTTGTCTTAACCTAACACAGTGTGTTCATGTCATCAGGATTGTATTGGTGCAATTGATGGCACTCATATCACTGCTAGAGTGCCACGGTCAGAGGTTGCTGCTTACAGGGGCAGAAAGCATTACACGAGCCAGAATGTGCTTGCCGCTGTCGATTTCGACATGAGGTTCACTTACGTGTCCTAGCATGTTGGGAAGGATCTGCCCATGATGCTAGTAGCCTTGCCGACAGCATGAGTCGAGCTGATGGGATCAACATTCCAGATGGCAAGTTCTACCTTGGAGATGCAGGATATGCTTGTCGCCCAGGCGTTCTTCCACCTTTCAGGGGTACCAGGTATCATCTCAACGAGTTTTCTTCGAGGAACTACCCTAAGGATGCAAAGGAATTGTTCAATCTACGACACTCAAGCCTTAGGGTCACAGTTGAGAGGGTATTTGTTGCTCTGAAGAACAGATTCAAGATCCTGGATCAGAAAACCATACCACCCCTTCCCAACCCAAGTTAAGTTGGTTCTTGCTTGTTGCATTCTGCACAACTGGATCTTAGGTTGGGGTATGGATAAGTACTTCCCGGACGAGGAGGATATTACACCAGATATCAATGATGATCTTGGCCATGGCGTCGGAGCACACGACCAAGAAGCTTGGAAGAACAAGAGGCAGGAGTGGGCTGACGCAATGTGGGCCGCTAGAGGTGACACCAGAATCTGAAGGAAGTTGCCAAAGAAGAAGATCAAGACGAAGAAGAAGAAGAAGAAGATCAAGAAGAAGAGAAGCATCAAAACTTTGTCCAATGTTGTTTTTGCCATGAACTACCCATTTGCTAGTAGCTAGGTTAAGTATGATGCCGTGACGAACTACCATTTGCTAGTAGCTAGGTTGTCTATGATGTCGTGACGAACTTCCATTTGCTTGTATCTAGGAGTGTACTATGAACTTTGGCGTAGTAAGGTCACCACTAGTGAGAAGTGGTGACTGGAAGTACGAACGTTTCACAACCAAACACCATTTTTTGCCGCTGAAACACTACACAGGCGACCAAACAGCGCGCGGTAAAAAAATTACACCCAGCCGAATGGGCCTGGCCAGCACATTCTTGGCAACCAAATGGGCTACAGATCATGGCTCAGTCCGCGTTTCAGCTGAGCCAGGCCCAACTGAGCCACTGAGACGGGAGGCCCAAAATTTATGCGGGCAACCAAACACGCCCCTAAGGGATCTGGGAGCTCATGTGTATCGCGCGTTAGCAATGGCTCCACGCCGCGCCGCCTACACGCTCCCGTAAATGGGCTTGGCGCAATTCTTTGTGCGTGAAACATTTTATTTTTCACTCTGCTCCTACGTTGTTTCGACGGGTTCGCTCGATAGGCTGTTTTTTTGTTAGAAAAGGTAATTTTATTAATCGCAGCCTCTGCATCGAGTGATGCACACAGCAACATTATTACAGAGTTTGATCGTATGTATTGAGTTTTACATCTCAGAAATCACAAAGATTGAGACAAGCCTCAACAATAAAACGAAAAGGTGAAGCACAACTACGAAAGTCGACTAATATGCCGTCACGTATGTCAGGAGAAAAACTCCTGTGCCACCCCCAATAATCTCTTGCATCCAGCCTCCATAAGGCCCCGCTGGTCCGAAGGTAGCAGGCAAACCCATAACTGGATCCAGTGCACCGCCATATGAATAACCTGTAAGACATGAAAAGTATCTTTCCTGTTAAAAACAATATTGTTCCTACAATTCCAAATAGACCAACAAATAGCTGAGACGCCGATCCGAATCCTATCCTTGGTCTTGTTGTCCACCCCATTTAACCAATTCCAAACATATTCGATACATTGGTAGGTGGAGGAATATTGTAAGTACAAACCACAACACGTCAAACTAATTTTGCAAAAGGGCAACAGAGAAACAAGTGTTCAATGGTTTCACCACACCCACAAAAGGCGCACTTAGTATTTCCTTGCGACGTTATCCTTTGTAAGCAAGACCTTTCTATTAAGGAACCACATAAATATTTTAATTTTGAGCGGTATTTTTAACTTCCATAAGTAAGTTCTTAAGAACCTTGTATGTCCATTCATTAAATCTTCATACATAGATTTGACTGTGAATAAAACATTCTGAGTAAGTTTCCAATGGAAGGAATCAGGAACATCTTGCAAAGTAACATCCATCAACCTATGGACTAAATGAGACCACATGTCCCATTTGTTCCCCGTAAGTGCCCTCCTGAAACTCATATTCATTGGGGGCGCATTGTGCAACACTTGATGGATCGATACATCTTTATGTTGCACAATGTTATAAAGGAGAGGATATTGTTCTTTCAACGGACAATTACCCAACCAAGAGTCCTCCCAGAACCTCGTGGTTTCCCCGTTACCGACTTTAAAATAGCCTCTAGCAAAGAAGCTTTCTTTGACCCTCATAAGACCCTTCCAAAAAGGCAAATATGTGGTTTGTGCTTCCACTTGAGCTAATGATTTAGTCGAGAGGTACTTATTACGCCGCAGCTCCTGCCAGACCCCTTCCTCATTTAGAAGTTTAAACAGCCACTTGCTGAGTAAACATTTATTCTTGAGCCCCAACACCTCCACCCCCAGACCGCCCTGGTCTTTAGGACGACATATGATGTTCCATTTGGTTAACCTATATTTCCTTTTATTCTCATCACTCTGGCAAAAGAAGCGTGATCTATAAAAATCAAGTCTTTTCCTCACCCCGTTGGGAAGTTCCAGGAAAGACAACATAAACATCGGTAGGCTTGTTAGGGCCACATTAACCAAAACTAAACGGTCACCATAGGACATCTACTTTCCTTTCTAGCACCCTAATTTTCCTTCGAAACGGCTCTCGACAGGCCACTCGGAGTTTCGAAGTCTCCTATAATGAATCGGAACTCCAAGATATTTAAAAGGTAACAACCCAGATTCGCATCGGAAGATTTGTTTATACTGTGTCTCCTCCTCTTTAGCCTTCCCAGAACAAAATATTTCACTCTTATGAAAATTTATTTCGAGACCCGATAGTTGCTCAAAAAGGCAGAGTATAAGTTTCATGTTAACCGCCTTAGCTAAATCGTGTTCCATAAATAATATCGTATCGTCCGCATACTGTAGTATGGATAGTTCCCCCTCAACTAGATTAGGAATGAGACCTCCTATTTGACCATCTTCCTTCGCCCTGGCGATAAGAATAGCCAACATATCCGCTACAACATTGAACAACATAGGAGAGAGTGGATCTCCTTGTCTGAGACCTTTTTTGTTTGGAACTAATTGTTGGAGATATGCCTAGAGACAATAATAATTTAGTTATTATTTATCTCCAAGTTTATTATTAATGTTTGTATCTTTACGCTACAACTGTATTGGGTACTTCTATAGAAAATACAACGTATACACGAGGAAAACCTCCAATACACGTGTAGAGATATGAACAAGTAAAAGCGTTACTAGTCTTGTCTCTAAGATTAGCCTATCTTATTGTTTGATGATCATGTTTTCCTGATCATGGACTTTGTATAACTTATACAACTATAGGATTATATTATCGGAATGATAATAGTACTGAACCGACCCATTATATGATCTTGCTATGAGACTAATCGTCAACGATGAAGATCGCAATGATCATATGTTTAGTTATCATTAGCAATATTCCTATGCTATGAGAACATCTTGTGACCGCTTATTCGACACTCAAGCTTTGATTGTCATCAAACGTCCGGCCGTAACAGGGGACCATAAAGGTGGCTTTTGGGCGTGAACTAGAATAATGTACTAGAACAGAGATTGTTCAAGAATAGCACTTACTCCTCCAGGCGATGGAGAGATACATCCTCTAGGCCATCTCAATATTAATGTTGTCACCCAATCGTCTGGCCAGACAAAACGTGATTAATCACGGAACAACATATATACAGAACGAGAAAAGAGAATGATATTGGTATGAGAATTATATGTGTTATGATCGAATGGTTTGATCACACTAGAGCACATTGTCTCAATCTCGAGATATCATTGGTATAGTGCACGTAAGGGAATTAAGCGTAATGAGTAACACACAGGTTATGTCGTTCACTAATAAACACAAGGGAGCCAGTATGGATGTCTAACCCGCTGCTGGTTATTGTCCGGTAAGTTCCCGGACATGACTTTGTGTTTACTGAACCTATCGGGTCGCACACTTAACTTGTAGGTCAATCTTTTATTGAGAGAATAAAGTTATAGTCTTAGTGGTAACGAGATTGTGTCCGAGTAGCTCCGATGTCACTGGGACTTGTTCCGGTGAATTATAAGTTACAGAGAAGGCAGACATCTTATGTCCCGGGACGATAGGAATGGTTTCTATCATCAGCGGATTTATTCCGAGTGTTTATAAAGATGGAAATGTTGTTCCGAGAGTTTTGTCGGCGGATACTGGGTATCCCGGATCATGTAAATATGAGTTATATGATAAGTAATTAATTCCGGGAATTTTCTGTAAAAGGAAATATTCAATTAGGAATTAATTTGACAAAACAATTTATTATTTATTTAATTAATTAATTATATTGGAAAATATAAATAAAGGAATTTTATTTGGAGCCCGATAAAAGGGGCTGCCAAGTGGGCCCATGGGGCCCACAAGGCAGCCGCACCCCACATGGCATGTGGGGGGCCGAGTCCGAGTTGGAGGGGTACTCCCCCCTCCAGGCCGAACCCTAGGGCCGGCGCGCCCTGGGACGGGCCCCACCGAGGGGCAGCGGCGGAAGGCAAGGCGGAGGCCGAGTCGGGCCTGGGTGGGCCCGCCTGCCTAGGTCGGTAAGACCTAGTGCGGGGCCCACCGGTGGCGGTGGTGGTGGAAGGAAGGAGGGGGAGGGGAGTTAGAGTCCTACTCCAACTCACCCTCCCAAGCCGAGTTGGGCAAGGGACCTTTCCCCTTGCCCAAGCACCTCCACCTCTTGTCCATCTATATAAACACCACAAACCCCATAGGGTTTGACACACAATATTGAAAAGCTCTCTCTCTCTTTTGTATATCTCATGTGTTGAGAATTAGACGTCTCTAATCCTCTCATATAGATCTAATCTAGTTGATTAGATCTACCACCTAAACTACGCCGCAAGGCTGTCTCTCAACGTCAGGTGCTAGTAGCTAGGCGGTGAACGCACTTGACGGGTTGGCACGGTGTACGTGTGGATACCGTTAGAGCGGGACTTGCGCCAGTGATACCCACAAGTTTAGGGGGATCGTTGAAATCTTCAATGTGTAAGTATAGTATCGATCCTACGAGGAGTAGAAGGTATAAGTATTTATCCTCTCAAATAAGAGTGTCACTTCTCTTATTATCTATGCACTAGACAAACTAAAATGATTAAATGATGCAAGTGTTTTTGGGTTTTTGGCGTAGAGTTTGCAATAAATTAAAAAGCTAAAAATAAAATATGACAAGTGAAAGCTCTCAAAAGAGAAAGCCCAATCATGTATGCAGTAAGAGGACAAGCTCAAGTGTGTGTTTCATATAAGTGGAGAACGTTCCCAAGGGCTACCTGGACTTCATGGCATAAATATTTCTATAACAACAAGGTAAGCATTTTGTCAAGTTTTAATCTTCTTTGGACGGAGCCATAATTAGGGAAAGCTAAATAAATAAACTAAACCCCCTTATGATGGTTCTTATGGCCAAGTAAATGACTGCACAAGAGTTATTAAGACATGGAGTCCCACCATAGCCTTAAACTCTAATGTCCCCGATACTAATACCCTCATAATGCAACTTCATGACTCGGTCTCAGGTTTACATGTCCTCCCAAGTCTCCCTCACTCCATTACACTACGGTGTTCTCCTATGAGCCCTTATAGGTGAAGTGATGTGCAGTCGACGTTCGCACAACACCATCATAGAATTACATAAAAAGATAAACACTAGACAAAATACCAACACATGTCATATATAAATCATTGCCAATCCATCCTATGCCCCCAGGAACATGAGAGAACTACTCACAACGCAAAGACATGTTATGATTCAATGGCATAAGTGATACAACACAATCTGAAAATATAGTCTCACCACAAAACAATGACAAGTAGCTAATCATACACAGGTAGAATATCACTTAAGCAATTATCTAGGGTTCAACAATCTCAAACTATGAGGGGGATGAAGTGGATCACGAAGATGGTGATGGATATGGTGCTGGTCTTGACGGTGGTGTTGATGGAGACTCCGGAGGGGGATGGAGGAGCCTTCCGGAGGTGATTCCGGCGGCGTTTCCCCCCTCCGATCTTCTCCGGCGGCAGCCTTCTGTCTCCTGTTTCTTGGTTTTCTGTTTCTCCCCGCCTCCTCGTGAAACTCCTCGGGGGACTATTTTTATAGTCGGTTTTAGGTCAAGACGAAGCACGGAGACGAAAACGGACGGCATCGGAGCCACGAGGCCCAAGATGAGGGGTCCCACGTGGCCAAGGAATCTGGTCGCGTGGGCCCACCTCTTTTGGCCCTCGGGTCTCCGTTTGTTAGCTTCCTTCGCTCCTACTCTTTGTTCCTTCCAAAAAATGATCCCCGCAAAATATTAGGTCATTTGGACATCGTTTGGTTTTCCCTGAAAGTCAAAAAGATGAAAAAGGGGTTTTCTTGTTCTGCACGGTTAATTCCAAATAAAGGGGGAAACTGTGAATTATCCCTAAAATCATTATTAAACATAAATATAACCCATATATGATGCAAATAAGTTGGAATATCAAGTAATAAAATGTAAAGTTCATGTATGCATTTTACATGCATCAGCCAGCAGTTCCTCGGCGATGGAACAACTTCATCAACGCAGGGTCGGGCCGGCGAAATCCGGTGCCCTGTGCGAAACTCTAAAATGGTGCCCTATTTTATACGAAAAAAAAACTAATGAACAATTTAAATATGACATAATGTTTTACATATATTAAAAATCTTACCTATTCAACGATCCAATTGCATAATGTTTATTTGAACCTCATCATTCTCTTAGTGTTCTTTGAAATGAAATCTTCAATGATATCCTCGTAATCATTTTTCTCCAACACTTCGCTCTCAAGTGCTATTGTAGCCAAATCATTGAGTCTTTGTTGTGTCATTGTAGTACGCATGTAGGACTTCAATAACTTCAATTTAGAAAAGCTTCGTTCCGCCGATGCAACAGTCACTGGAATGGTCAACAAAACTCTATATGCAATAATTGCATTGGGAAAACAATCATGGCGCTTTATAAACTTTAGAATTTCAACAGGCCCAAGACTTTCTGTTGGTAAGAAATTTTTGAGAAACTTCAACTCAACAAACAAATCATTGGCATCAATATCAGATTTTTTTCCTTTTCAAGTTCAGCCTCGAGATCAATATCACCTTCTACGATTTGTATCCTTAGGACCTTTCTTAATTGACAAGTCTCTTCTTGGACCCTTCTGTGCTAAAATATCAATCTGTTTAGGCTCAAGAGAATCCCAACATCTTGGATCAAATATGTCAATCCGAAAAGAATCATCATCATCCGCAACGGGTGAACTATTCAAATTATCATCAATATGGTCTTCCTCTACCTCGACATTATGTGTGTTATGATCATCTCTTGCAGGAATAATTGCAAGTGCAAGTGAAGGAGGATCAACCGATTGATTACCGGATAACCCTTGCGATGATTGTTTTTTAATAAATTGTCCATAGCACCTTTCTGGGATTTAACCAATTCTTCTTGTCTCTCCTTTCTCTTACGCTTCTGTGCACCAGATTCCGGTTTCCCCATGATGTTCAACTGTTCAAGGAAGCAAGAACAGAAAGCCGATCCTCAAATTCCTCTCAAAAGTTAATTAGTACCTGATCACTGATCAATAATTCAGATTTGCAGAGTTAAACTTGCCGATCCTTGCCAAAACTTAATGGACGACTCACCAGGCAGCAGCGATCTGTTTGGCGAACAGAATTAGGCTTGAAGAGAGATTACCGCGGGCGCTGCAAACACAGGATCCCCGATCAATTTTTATGTAGTCTTAGCCTCTTGATCTCCGAGTTCGATTCGTTCTGATCTTCTGGAGTCTGACGCGCCGCCGGCGGGAAAGGAATAGAACTCCCGATTCCCGAACGAGCGCAACCTCTTCGTATTCATTTCGAGTCGTTTGACCGACCGATCGATCGACCACATCACCGCAAGCACTACAGGTTTTTTTGAGAATCGCAAGCACTACAGGCTGAGTTCACACGCAATCAAGGAATCGATCAGCTCTGCCCACGATCGGCCGATCGGCCCAGCATTCTAGTACAGCCCATATATAGAGACCTATAAAAAATTGTGCCCCTCAAATTCATGGGCCCTGTGCGGCCACACATATTACCGTCCCATGGGCCCGGGCCTGCATCAACGTCTACATCGACGTACGGCAACAATCTCACCTCCCGGCGTGGACGTGAGATTCTTCATCAGGCTTCACCAACATCTACTTAAACAAACACAAGATCTTCCGCAACGATGTTTATAAGTATCTGATCATCGCATTATGGGGTGCAGCATATCTTCATAGAATAGATCTTGGCGGCAAGGTTACGAATAATTTTTAAAATTTTACCCGCAACCCAATAATAATGACCGATGTCATCATTAACCCTTATGCCAACACTTCCTCCCTTAACAAATTTCATAATCCAATCGCACCATTTTTGTGCAAATTCTTTCATACGCAAGGCTTGTTGGAGAAAAGGCTATTTCACTTTATCATATGCCTTCTCAAAGTCAATTTTAAAAATCACACTGTCCATTTTCTTCCTATGAAGTTCATGGATAGTCTCATGCAGGACGACCGCCCCCTCGAAGATATGTCGCCCTGGCATAAACGCCGACTGAGTCGGTCTAATTATCTTTTGAGCAATTTCGGTAATACGATTAGTACCTACTTTTGTAAAAAAAAAAAATCACATTAAGAAGACATATAGGTCTATATTGTTGAATTTTAACCGCATTTTCTTTTTTCGGTAGCAACATGATGACTCCAAAATTCAACTTGAACAAGGGCAAATTCCCTTGTTGTAGTTGGGCAAACATAGCCATAAAATCATCGCGTATGACCCCCCAAAAGGTCTTATAGAACTCAGCGGGAAACCCATCTGGACCCGGTGCTTTGTTCAACTCCATTTGAGAAATAGCCTCATACACTTCTTTCACTAAGAAATCTGCTATAAGAATGCTATTCTCCTCTTGAGATAATTGCGGTATATCATGAATAAATTGTTCATCCAAGTTAATTGTCGTTGGAGAGGACTCCCCAAATTATTTCTTATAATATTCAGAAATATAGGTCTTTAAATTTTCTTGCCTTATGATGGTTCCTTCGTCTTGGTCTAACTGGAAATTTTTCTTCTTCCTATGCTTGCCATTAGCTATGAGATGGAAATATTTCGTGTTATTACCACCTTCTTGGATGTATTTCACCTTTGCCCTTTGTGCCCATTTTGTCTCCTCTTCGCGTCTAAGACTACACATCCTATCATTTGCTTCTCTCAACGCATCCCGCTCGGACATCGAGAGAGGCATAGTTTCAGCTTTTACATCAAACTCGTCAATTATTTTGCCATCTTTCTTTTTCTTGTTTATATTTTCCGCTTTGGTTTTTGGCCCACCCTCTCAAGTACCGTCTGATGACCCACAAGTATAGGGGGTGTATCGTAGTAC
Organism: Poa pratensis; assembly: GCA_947311845.1. Taxonomy (NCBI): domain Eukaryota; kingdom Viridiplantae; phylum Streptophyta; class Magnoliopsida; order Poales; family Poaceae; genus Poa; species Poa pratensis. The sequence continues at coordinate 56,995,983 of CAMZMU010000042.1, forward strand.
TTTCGATAAATAAGAGTGTCGAACCCAACAAGGAGCAGAAGGTGTTGACAAGCAGTTTTGATATGGAATTCACTGTAAATACTAGCAGACAAGTTTTTAGGGGTTTTTGATATAGCAGATAAATAAAGTACAAGTAAATAAAATGCAGTAATAATAATTGCAGCGAGTGGCCCAATCCTTTCTACAGCTAAGGACAAGCCGGTAGGTTTACTTATGATGACCAAACGTTCTTGAGGACACACGGGAAATACGTCAAGTTCTTTCGCTTCATATAGTTGATTAATCTTCATTGTTTTGATAAGTGTTGTGTGGGTGAACCTATGCTAATGCACCGACCTTCCTAGGACTAATACATACTTGTGATTATACCCCTTGCAAGCATCCGCAAATACAAGAAAGTAATTAAGATAAATCTAACCACAACCTTAAACTCTGAGATCCTGCTATCCCTCATGCATCGATATACCAACGGGGTTTAGGTTTCTGTCACTCCGGCAACCCCACAATTGGCAACCGAATACACATTATTGTCGGCAGCAAATGATGAAACTCGCTTTGATAAAACAGGAGGATCATGCTCACAAACCTTGGAATCACTCCCAGGTTCAGAAGAGGTAAAATCCCGTGGCTCCTCCGTAGCCGCGGTTGTGTCGAGCATTTCTTGCTTGCCTTCCATCGAGGCGATAGTTTGCTGGCTCGCCTCATTTGCGTCGGCAGAGAAATCAGCATTCTCTGCCACGGCATCAATCACCACAGCTTCGACCCCCTGAGGTTGATCACGATTATGTACATCATTAACATGTAAAGAAACGTGACTTACAATCTGTGGGTTTGTACTAACCGCAGGAGACAGCTCTCCAAAATTCAGTCCACCTCCCAGGTTCTTAACGAATCCATCTTCCTCTGAAACAGCCTTTCCAAGAGAATTTGATGTCGTAAAATAAGAATCATCATTTACAGTAATATTGTGACAGTTCACATTACATATAAGATCAAGTACCTGATGTTTATCGGTCTCCATTCCGGTGCTGATAAGCAGATCCACACCTCCTTCTATCTTGCGTGTAGTAACATCCATCACATTTAACTGGTCTGTTACAGGCAACGGTTGTGCCAACTTGTCCTCCTTCTTTGTCCAAGATCCGAACATTATCTCAGCATCAGCAGTGCACCTCATTGGCGAGCTGTAGTCTCCCTTGACTTGTCGAAAAAGTAAGGGAGAGAAAAAGACCCCCGACTGCACATGTTGCTTGGAAGATGGTTCACTAGCAGCTCCAGCTGATTTCATGTTGACAACATTATTAGACGAGTTTTCAGACTCCTTATTTTGAGGTCCTTTTGTCTCTGAATCAGGGGGGACATCTCCCTTCTTAGGAGCAGTATCATCATGCTCATCAAAATCCATGGCGTCATCGCCCATATCCTCACCAGCATCAAAAAAATGTTGCTCCACCTCAAAAGTTAATCTGTAGAATCCATCCTTTATAAATACCGGCAGGCTCTTCGGTATCTTTGTCTGATCAATACATCCAATTAAAATCCGCAAAATACCATGCTCCCTTGTAAAAGGCATATCCAGCTTGAACGTCTTGCCAAACAGTGTACCAAGAGCCCAAAGACATAAAAAGTCCCCTTTCCTCTTAGGTGGTATTCCATGCATCCGAACCCACACTTGCGGCAACTTGGTCATTGGTTAACTAGCTGCTACCCAGCTATCCACAGTCATCTCACAAGGACTATTTGGTACCTTGATTGCACCGATAATCTTAAACCGATCCAACTCAGCTTTGGATGGAAACAAGACCTTGAACACATTATGCCCAACTTGATCCACCTCCCAATGGTAGTCACCCGGGACCAAACGCTGCAGTTGTGTTGTGACTTGGGGGACAGACATCTCCCCCTTCTCCACCGAAACCATGCCCAACCTTGTGTTTTCATTCTTCGGACGATAAGTGTCTGTCACAGGCGCCCCAAAGAACATCAAGTCATCATGAGCATACCCATACACCTCTATCTGTGGTTTCGGAGCGGACAACAGAGGACAATCCTCCGCTGTGTGATCAACCGACTCACAGTTGTGACATAGCTCAGCTTTACAATCAGAGAGAACATGTCCTGCAAATCCACATCTGAAGCATTTCGCCTTATCATTTTTTTTCCCTTTCTTGGCTGCAGCAGCATCATCCAGATCAGCAGCATCATGCACACGCTCCGCTGATGTCCCTTGAACCAAAGGAACCACTTGCTCAGCAAGCTGCTGTGCAATCGGCATCAAAGCCTCTGCAGCGGCCGAAACTTGTGCCGCAGCAGGTGTTTGCCGGCTATTACCTCCTTGCTGGCCCGTCAAAGTAGGCTGCCACTTAGGTACAGTCTGTCTTGGACGCGGATACTGCAAATTGTTATTGAAAAGCGCTGCACCCCTAGCCACGCCATTGCGTCCAGCGAAACCTCCACGGACTCCATGCCCAACAGATCGGCCATTAAACCTTCCTCTAAACTGCCCTCCGTAACCAGACCGGCGGCCACCATTGCCATTGAAACCCGTTCCGGCGTTGAATTGGCCATAAGGGTTCCTTCCATCAAAGTTACCTTGCCATTGGTTGTTGCCGAAGCCGGCACCCTGTCCTTGCTGACCAGCAGTACCGCTAGGGCCGCCAACTTCAAAGTTCGTTGGCACGCCCCCTGCCCCGCGGCCAGTCTGTCCACCGTATCCTCTCCCCGGCGCACGACCTCCACGATCCCCACCAGCACCTCCTCTGCTGCCCCCTCGATTGAACATGGTGTCTACCTTGGGAGCCGGCGAAAACCCTCGTGAGTGAAACCCTAGCCGCCGCAATCGCGAGCGATAGGAATATCTTATGCGATCACCTGGTGCTGATGTTTGGAAGGTTTTATCTAAGCCCAATTGGCTTGTTGCGCTCTTGGCCCGGTCCAAACAATTTGGACGAAACTGTGGGCCCAGTGGCACCGACATTTTCGGATTTTTTGAATTCAGATCCATCGATCCGTTAATCACGCGCTTCACCTTCGTCGACGTCGGCGAAACCACGCCGCCATTACCGACTCCTGCCACCGGACGCATCCGGCGATGCCGACAGACCAGTGTCCATCCCGCTGCATCACACTCCTCAGAGTCCTGCCATGTAGTGGGCGAAAGCACCGGCAGTTTCCACGACCGATCCATGATCGACGTTGCCGCAGAAACCGGCGACGAGCTACGCCGAAATGGTGAACTAGACGATCTTACCTGTGATGGGGACTGAGCCATCATGGTTCTCGCCGCCCAGCTCTGACCCTTCCTCTTCTCTTCTTTCTTCCTCCAACGCTTCTCCTTCAAATCGCACGACGAAACGCGCTCCGGCGTACGACATCGGTAACGCAGCGATCTCGCCGATGATGACTCCACCGAGTCACCCTCTTCATCTTCGCTAGATACCGACGCCGCCGCCCAGAACCTTCCGGTAGGGAACCCTCCCTGGAGACCCACGCCGGAGTCGCCAGTAGAGTCGCCTTCAGAGTCGCCCTCGTGAGACGCCATCTCGGCAACTATGGATGCTTAACACAAACAGCCCTTTGCCTGAGACCGTATGAGGAAATGTACTTAACATATGTACCTTTATAGCATTAGAATCCATATATCATGTACAAGACAGGTGCTTAGCAAAACAAATAGGTTTTTTCCTGCCAAGCATGATTGTTTATAGCGTTGTTCTTTGATTTGGCACCAGTGTTTACCATGTTTTCATGCAGATAACTAGCACCAATTCAATATATAATACATAAGCAACCTACAAGGTGATGATTTCTGTGATGTAGTTGAAATTTACTTACGTGCTTGCTGATGTAGCTACATTTTATCTCTGTAAGCGCCCACACACAAGAACTTGCTTAGGAAATTTCCTTACTATTAAAACATTTGGAGATTCCTCTTTCGGGAATTACCTGTTAATTCCAAATGCAACAATCTCCGGGAAGTAAATAGTTTGTTTTCAAATCTTTGATGTATTGCTATATACTTGTTTACTTTTGATTGTTTTTGGTATTTAGCGCTTAAATTCGGAAAACGAGGTTAAATGCAGGTGTAGAAAACATTCTGGAGTATATATTTCCAAAATTTAATGTTTCTCGTGTTACTGTTAATACTTATATGCAGCACTAAATTGTCATTGGAGGTTATGGTTCTATAACACAGCATAGAATCAATAAATTTCCTTCATGTTTATGTTTTCCATCATCTTGCATTGCTCATATGACTTTCTTTCTCGTGGTTACTTGTCTTAGCATCTGCATGCTTTACAGAGGGGAGTGGATGCTTATGTTGCTAGTTCTGGAAACGGTATGGGTGACATGGTTGAAAGATCAAGGGTCCGTGATAGGGCAATACAGTACCTGGTAATGGATGATGCTGACTGTGTGCTGGATATGGTCCATATGGAGTGTGAGCATCAGGTCTCTCTCTCTCTCTCTCTCTCTCTCTCTCTCTCTCTATGTGTGTGTGTGTGTGTGTTAATATGCATTTCAGTCCAATCTTCCAACTAGAGGTACATGAGACACAGGATGTTTAGTTACTGCGCTATGTATCATATGATGTAGTATAATGTCGGAACAGCTGAATTTAATTTGTGTTTATATTTTCTGGAATTTTGATGCCATGGCTCCTCGTTCTAAAATACAAATTGCCAGAAAAGTAATAGCAACTAACACTTGGGTTTTCTCGGATATTATGTTGTGCTGAATTTCGATGGTGATATGTTCTTAAATCCTTTCGATTGAATGAAAATATTGTGATTTAGCTTCCTTTGTGCTATTTACTACGATATACCTATATTCATTCCTGCTTAGATAAATCGGAAACTGATCTTCCATAGCAATTTACTACAATAATAACAGTGTTTTCTATGCTGTTGTTTAGAAACAAGTCAGACTATTTGATTTAATGTTACACGTAGCTGCAACTATTAGATATTTGTTATGTTATTGGCGTAAACTTTAATAATGAACTTACTACAATATGCAGATGAATGATATTCCACACAGGCGTATCTCATCTTCGAGGAGCCATGTCAATGTTTGGTTCTTTGTGGTTGTCCTATTCTCCCTGCTCACAAGAGCAGTTTCGGTGGATACTAAATTTAATATCACACCAAAAATGGATGATTTCCAAGGTTACTGCCCTGCTCCCCCGTTCCAGTCCAAGTTTGTTCATTCATCAATCTTGGCCCTGACCCCAACCCCTACCCCGAATATTGTCCATCCAAGGTATTGTTTATATTTATCCAAGCAAACGTGTATTTTTATTTTATAAAGGTGATATTCATGTTGTACTTAATGTTTGTTGCAGCTGCTTTTCTGTAATCGCTGTTCTTGGAAGCATCTTGTCGGTGTTATCAAACTGTGGGATGATGTAAGTAAATACTCTTTTATGACTTATTTATTTCTGATAATATGAAATGAGCTTCCACTAAAGCAACCAGTCCTCTTTGTGTTTCTTAATCTATTCCATCACATCTCTATGCACATAGTAATCCATACTAATTTATTATATCAATTAAATATTATGGTCTTATTTCGTAGAGTGAAGCCTTTAGGGAAGATAATAACGCACACTAATACGACCTAACCACTAATATTAGTTTAGCTATTATGACTATAGACTCTCAGTAGTTCTAGGAGTCCAGGAGTCATCTTTGAGTATGACTACCAAATGTGGCTTGCCAGCCCTGTAACATTGCGTTCATGGACATAGGCAAGTAATGTTTAGTCGTCAGTCACTTCTGCTAGTAAGTTAGTCCCCACTAGAAAGATTAGTGATTTATGATTTATTTGACACAACTGTGTCTTTTCAGTTTAGAAGTTTACACAACTAGTATGATCCTACAGCAGAAAATAACGAATGGATAGCTTGTCTTTATTTCCTATTTTCTGAATAAGACGCAGTGTTTTGTCCTCTACTAATTAACTAATGGTCTTATATTTTCTTAGGATGCTTATAAATACTGCTGAAACTGTCATTGACAGTAGGAGGGTAGGGTTCTCCTCGGGATTTTTCACTGCAGCATACCAATTATGGATTCTTCATCTGTACCTGATGGAACCATCAGATCTATGCAAATTCATATCTTCACTGATGCTGCTTGTTTTGCATCTGTCGTATTGGTTCATTTTTTCGAACATGCAATGGAAAGCTTGGGTCATACTCATTGGCAGTATATTTGTATGCTTATTGGGTGGTATTAGTGGATTCTATGCTGGTGTTTTTGCTATTATTTTCATGCTCGCTGGACATGCTTCTCGACTGTGGTCTGCACGCAATGATCTTAACGGGGTCTCCTTGGCCTGTGTTATCATTGGACTCATTGGAAGTGTGTTTCAAAGTACAGCCACCGGTCTGTCTCTCAATGACATGTCAGTATATCAGGTATCTTTCATCCTTCCTATGACACTAAAATCATTTTGGTTTAAGTTATCTGTTTGAATTTGTTTTCTATTTGAATGTTTACGATTTTCAAAAATAATGTTGTAGGCCGGGTCTTTGGTTGTCCTCACTGTGCGAGCATTGGAAGTGCTTATTCACTTTGAGTATATTACAAGAGAAGACAGGTAATATATTTCTACCTAATTTGGCTAAGTTTTAGATTTATATGTACTGTAGAGATTTGGTTTTAATTAATCCTGCGTTTAGTTTTTAGATATTCGGTTCCTTCAAAAGCTTAATTTCTTGAGTTTCAAGCAGCAGCAATAACACATTCTTCTTTGCCAAGTATCCTAATTTCATAACATCTTTAACAGGGGCAAGCTCTTTCCTCAAGAATGGAGAACAAAAGTAGCCCTGATGGCCCATGGAATTCTGCCGAATAACAACAAGTGATGCTGATGTCACCCTACATTTCATACAAATGCTGCTACTGCTTCTTTGTCGTGCTTCGGTAAATCGGTTTTGCTTGCGTTAGAGAGATGTGTGACTGAACGTTCCAGCAGAAAACTTAGTTGCTAGAGTTTTTGACAATCTGTTTTACAGATTTAGAGAAGCTACGCTTGAAGTTGAATTTGTGATCTGTATGAAAACTATGTATTTTCTGGAAATTTGTATGAGTACTATCTAGGAAATGATGTGTTCTGAACTACTAGTTGGCAAGTCATTTCTCGGACAACATTTTTTACCATTCAATGTTTGTGTTGAGACTATTTTAACATCTAGTACATCTGAAGTTGCAACGTTATCAAAGGAAATGTTATTAAACGAATTTGAACAATTATAGTTTGTAAAATCAGCAAATTTTGCCTGTTATTAGGTGGTGGTCGAAAATATGTGGGGTACCATATTATTTTGTATGAAATACTGTTCCGATGCATGACCTGATACGCATGCAGTTGGTCTTCAATTTATTAGTTTTATAGCAACTTATTTGGATAGCCTAGGATTGGAACAGATCAGCAACCAAATCAATCTAAGATACACAGTTCGGTTGGATAGCCTAGGATTGTATACATGATATGTACGGTACAAGGCGTACACTCTAACATCCCCGCAGTTCGTGCGTCGACCAGAAAGATGCCTCTAACATCCCCGCAGTTCGTGCGTCGACCACAAAGATGCACAGACTGGACCGAAATCATTTAACATCTGCGTCTAGAGCCTCTTGGTCATGTTAGCAAACTGTTTTTATTTTTTTGATATGAAACTTGGACATTCCATCAACAGATAACGGCAGAATCCCCGTACAAGGCCTTGGTTACATCGCTTGGAAAATTATCTTGCCAGACCTGATTATAACCCATTGGCTGAGGAGCCCCTTTTGCTGCTAGCACATGAGCCGGGTAGTTGCAATTCCTTCTTTCAAACACCACACGACCTTTAGTTAAGTTCAGACTTATGATCTCTCTGAACAAAGCTCCGAGAGGCGCTGCATCATATGCCGTTGAGGTGACAGCGTGCTGCAAGAGTTGGCAGATCCTCAGCGATCCTGGCTGACTCAAGGAGTGCACGAGCTTCAGTTTCTAAAGCTGTCCCTGCGTTTGATATGGAGCCGGCACCAGCGAAGAGAATTCTGCTGTCATGATCACAGGCCACACATCCTCAACTCCCTCGCCTTGTACCAGCTTGAAAAGCACCATCCAGATTAATTTTTATCCAATTTCTCTGGGGGTATCCATTGTGCATCAGGTTTCCGGGAATTGGGGGATTTCTTGCTGAAAAACTGTACCCACTAGCTCAGAGGTGAGTCTTCCAACTACAGCACACAGTTCAGCAGACGAAAAACGTCGCTCGCCATGGTTAGCCTTGTTCCGCTCAGTCCACCAACACCATAACATTGCCACCGCTAGCATCTTCAGTTCGTGCGGCAATTGCAAAATATGGTGCAAAAATTCCATGCTAGAAGTGCAACTAGTTAACTGAACACGAATGTCATCAGGTAGGACTTGGCGCCAAATTTTCTTCAGTTCCCGACAGCGAGAGAGAAAAGGTGTCCGCCATCCTCAAACAAAGTATTACATACCGGACATCTTGTATCCAATTCAATTTTCTTTCTCTGAATGTTCATTCTTGTAGGTGAACTTTTGCTGGGCATTCTAACTTCCATAGTTCAGTCCAAATGTTACCACACCAACTACTGCCACGCACCCCATCAGCAGTTCCTGCTTGTCTACTGCCATCCGACGCAATTGCTTGGACATGGTAAGCTGATCTGACCGAAAAAATTCCTTTCTCATCAAAGTGCCATGCGATGTGGTCTTCCTCATGCTCATACACTGGGATGCGAAGGATAGCAGCTGCGTCAGTTTCTGCAAATGTTTGCTTCACAAGATCAACGTCCCAGGTGCCAGTGTGTGGGTCCAACAACTCAGACACCTTTGTAATGACATGATTTCCTCTATGTGTACTCGGTCTCCTTGTGTCTCCACATGGTACTCACGGGTCCTCCTCCCAGATTATCACATTCGATCCGTCCCCAATTCGCATAACACCTTTCTTCAAGGCATCAGCTCCTTTAAGAATGCTACGCCACACATAACTCATTCCAGGGAACGGCTGCGCAGCTCGGAGATGACAATCCGCAAAGTATTTAGCTTTTAGCACTTGGCTGCATAATGAGTTCGGTGCTTGTAGTATCCTCCAAACCCTGACGAGCTAGCATTGCGAGGTTGAAAATATGCAGGTCACGAAACCCCAAACCTCTCTCATCTTTTGGCTTCATCATTTTCTCCCAACCGATCCAATGAGCTCGATGTTCATTTTCCTGTTGTGACCACCAGAAATAACGTACCAGCTTGGTGATATCATCACAAAGCGTCTTTGTCAGATCAAAACATGCCATTGCATATGTTGGTGTTGGTTGCGTCACAACTTTGATTAAAATTTCTTTGCCTGCCTTCGAAAGGAAACGTTCCTTCCATCCTCTTATTCGACTGATCGACGAAGAGGCGACGGACCTCGCCATCAAGCGGTGCCAAACGGATCACATGCAAGTACGGCGGCACAGCGGCTGCCTCTGCTCCGCCTCGAAACAGAGGACTACACCCTAGAAGATTCATTCAGTCAAAGAGAAGCCCCTGATAATTTTTAGCTCCGAAAAAAGTCACCAAAATATATTTATATGGGAACTATTTTCGGAGATCTAGTTCCCAAAATCGGGGAAACGGTTTAACATACAAAATATTTATAAAAATTAAACTCGTTATAATTGTAGAACGTTGATGACATCAGCAAATTTGTTTGTTTTTTATTACCGAAGGTTGCATGCAGAGCAATCTCGCTATGTAGACTAGTACAACACCCAGCTCTGACTGCAAGCTATCGGGACATCCATTAGTTGATAGGAAACCCCATTCTGGATTTCTCTTGATCCTGAACCAGATAGATCATTTTCACTTGCGTACTACCCAAAATATAAAAACCATCGCTACTTCTGTCAAACTCCAGGCAAATCCTCCCATCAGTCTGTTCAGACATCAGCCTCTGTTTGTCTAACACAAGCCGAACGCCATCCCTGAACTCCATCACAACCGTTGGTATCGCTCTTTCGGTCCACCAATACCACGGATCGAAACACCACGGCGCGCCCTCGACGCGCTGATACCCTTTGATCCGTTCAGCCACTGCGTCGCTCAGCTGGTTGAATACATGCCGTGGCAGCACAGACAGTGGTGTCCCCGAGTCAAGGTAGCACCACGTCGGCGGTGGCGCTCCCTGGTTGCCGGTCAAGTCGAGGCGATAGCCGTCCACGGTAATGCCGGTGAGGACAATGTAGTTTACCTGGCCGGCCGTGTACATGGGGGTGAAGGCAAAGCCTCCCTCATCGTAGTTCCCTATTTGTATGTAGCTTTCCGACGTCGGCGAAGGCAGGTAGTAGGAGAATGCCTTGTACATGTGAGCAGCTTCTGCAACTTGAGACAGGAATGAAAGCTCATGGACACCAAAGCCAATGATTCCTGAGTATCTTCCGAACACTCCTTCGTGATCCTGGCTGCAGCCGAAGACGAACCCAGGGATGCTCTCTTCGCCGACGGTGAGCCTGTCCGTAATCACGCGCCCCATGGAGACCGACAAGTCGGAGTACTCGATCCTGTAGCTGCAGCCGTTATCGTGGACACTGCAGTTCGCAGTGTTCCGCGTGGCTCCACTCGCACAGGCAGGCTGGCGACGAGCATGGCAATCTCCGGCATGTGGACGAGGCGGCGCTGTCGAAGAGCGGACCGTTCTGGCTGTAGCAGCCGGATCTGCTTCCGCAGGGCCTGCACTGCACCCACGAGAACGAGGAGCCGGTGTCGAAGAGGACGTTGTGCTTCGTAGGCGGCGTGCCGAGGCTGATCTGGGCCACGAAGCCAAAGAAAGCACCAGCGCTGGTGACTGGCGCCGAGATATTTGTTGACGGCGTGCGTCGACGACGGAAGAAGAGACTCGACGTGAGCTGCGGCCCTTGGTCTTGCGCCGACGTGGATCGATACCTCGTGCAAAGAGGGTCATCCTCGGAGTGCCTGACCGGCGGGCAGGGATATTGGTGGTGCAGCAGTGTTTAGCGCCACTTCTTTTGAGCTTATGCTTATGCATAAGCTAGCTTATGGAACTGTTGTGGGAAGAAACCGTTGTGGGGAGAAGCTCCTAAAAACTGGCCGGGACACTTCTTTTGAGCTTGTGCAGTTTTGGCTTCTTTGGCGTGTTGGGTTGTGAGATGTCTATAACGCCCCTAAATTTGATTTCACGCATAGTAAAAGCGAGATATATTACATATTACATAATAATAAGTAAAAGAAAAGGTAGATGATAATAAAAAGATACTTTCGTAGTATAATTTTATATTACATATTACATAATAATAAGTAAAAGAAAAGGTAGACGATAATAAAAAGATACTGTCATAGTATAATTTTAGTACATGCCAAAATAAAAGAAATGTCATAGTAATTAAAAATTACAACAACCATAATTTCTCAAGCAACAATTCCTTGGGCGATGCTTTGTCGGAGTGTTGCCATGGCGCTATCAGATGAGGAGGGAGCGGGTCCACCGACATGAGATGCGCTCTCCTCATGGACATATGCGCATCGCTCAAACTGCTCGAAATGTTGATCATAAAGCTTACTGTCACGGATGAAGTTATGCAAACACATGCACGCGGTGATGATCTTCGTTTGCGTTTCAGGGTCATGAAAATGTGGAATAGCAAGTAGAATGCGCCACTTCATCTTCAGAACCCCAAATGCTCTTTCAATAGCATTTCGTAGACAAGAATGAAGATGGTTGAACTTCTCGAACATGTTTCTTGGAGGTGCCCCTTGGAAGTCTGGAATATGGTAGCGCTGCTCTTTAAATGGGGCGAGATAACCAGTTCGGTTTGGATATCCAGAGTCAACAAGATAGTATTTTCCTACAAGTAGCAAAAGAAATCAGAATATGACTAGAATACTTTTGGATAACCAATTCTACACCCAGAAATCAGAGTCAACCCATTGTATCCCTGTATATTCTGGCACTCTTCTTTCCGCATAAGGAACCTTCTCATCTTCTTCAATACAAGCCGCAAGCATCATCATATATAATAACTCTTCATCATTGGTTGATTGCATCTGTTGTGACATGTTGCAAACAAATAACAAAGCTGATTAACAAGTTGCAAACAAATCACAAAGGTGCACAAAAATACACGTGAAAGACAAGTTCAAAACAAATAACAAAGGTTCAACAAATAAACATAGGTTCATTACAGTACAAGTTCTAACCAAACATAAGTTCATGAATGTTACAAACTGAAAGCATAACCAAACATTGAATGACAGGTTCTAACAATACAAGTTGTCACAGTACACTATTTCTTCTTATTATGTTGCTCCCATGTCATTTTCAGCCACTCAACTCGCTGGCTAGGTGTTGCCTCATCCATCAAACAAGTGAATACATCACGGTACTTCTGTATAATGAAAAGTTGGGTTGCATAAAAGTATTCCATACTCCCCGGTTTAGCCCCATCATCGGATATTTGGGAAATCATCCTCCTAATCTCCTGCCTAGCAGGTTCCTTAGCTTGTTCAGGAGATGTCACAGAGTTTCTACTCTTCTCTTCCTCCGGGTTTAGCTTCTTTTCAATGAGATCCATCATACGGTCCAACCTCGAGCCACTAGCAGCTCCACTGCGCATCTTTGGGTCGCTAAGGGAGTAGGTGAGTAGGGGCATGCTCTCTTGCGATTGTCATCTGAACGCAAAGGAGTGGCATGCGTATCATCTTCACCTTCACATCCTAAACCATCCTCATCAGTGGGCATCGTAGGCAATGAAGCTCGACCCTGAGAAGATCCGGGCACCCTGGCTGTCACATTGGTCACAACATTTTTGTCAAAAATATCTTCAGGTCATCCTCATCTTGGAGTGGGGCTGTCCGAAACTTGGCTGCGTCTGGACACATCTGCACATCACAAAACAGCATGAGAGCATGTTGCATCACAAAAGTACTTCCAAAACATAAAGAAAACATCATTACCTGTATCTGAGTTTGCCACCAATCATCACTAGCATCAATGGTATTAGTGATTGGATCTCTTCCTAAACCAGTTGCATGTTGCATCAATCCTTTACAAATCGTGTAATCTTTTTTGAGTGTTTCCCACCTATTTTTCATTTGTATGCGAGTGTACTCTCTTTTGGTGCGCTCGTTGAACTTCTTAATCAAATTGATGTAACCATGCTTGTTCAAAACTTGCGCTGGACGGTTATTTGCATTCACTTCTTCAATGCACACGTCAAGAAATACACGGTGCGCATGGGCATCCCAATTGGCTTTGGTGTTTTTGCCTTTACAATCTAGATGCACAATAATATGATCATTATTCATCAATTTGTATAGACCATTAGTGAAATTAAAGCCTAATGCAGGTCACCATTTTACTAACAGAAGACATTTTACACGACCACAAACATGCATCTTGTCAACATACACAAACAAACCATATGGTGATGCACAGATTGGTGATGCACAGACCGCAGAAGCTGATGCACAGATTCAAATCATTGAACTGGAGACATTCACGGTCACATATTCAGCAAAAATAATTGGAGGCACGAGCTGTTACCGGCTGGGAGGTCGACATCGTCGCTGGCGGCTGTCGGCGGAGCTGGGGCGGCCGAGCTGGGGCGTGGCGGCTGTCGGAGGAGCTGCGGCGGGAGGTGGTGGGGCGGACGAGCTGGGGCGGACGAGCTGGGGCGGCGGCTGTCGGAGGAGCTGGGCGGCGGCGGTCGGAGCAGCGGAGGCGAGTCGGCCGAGCTGGGGCGGCCGAGCTGGGGCGGACGAGCGGGGCGGAGGCGCGCCGGCGGGAGGTGATGGGGCGGCCGAGCTGGGGCGACAGGATGAGGTCCGGCGGCGGCGGGAGGAGCTGGGGCGGAGGGTCGCCGGCGGGCCGAGCTCTATCTCCCCGATCCAATCGCGAGGGAGAGAGGAACGACCGACAGGAGGGCTGGTGGCTGGTTCGATGGAAAAAAAAATATCACGTTTCCCTCTATGCTATCGTTTTCGGCGGTGGCAGGAGGGCTGTAATTAAAACGAAAAGGAGGGGCAGGCCGGATACCTGTTCCACCCCTTTGCGGGAAACGCCCCAGAAACGAAGCGCGAGCAGCTTCTGCCTACACGAAGGAAAACAGCAGCGCGGTGGAAATAAGTTGCGGACCAGCTGGACACTTCTTTCCAGCTTCTGCGGTTTGGCACCCCGAAGCTGCGTAGAAGCTCCAAAAGAAGTGGCCCTTAGCCGGATGGAGCTGCTGGTGTTGCTCTTGTGCTTGTCATCTGTACATATGACGATATGAGCATGGAAGCATTTCTAGTGACGAAAATTAAATGAAAGAAGAAAGCATTACAGTACAGAGAGAGTAAAGTATAGAGACCAAAGACCAGAGAACGATCTCTTACTAGGTGGATGCTTGGTTCTGGAATAAGACCCTGCAGATAATGCATTGCATGTCGATAGAAGAGTTATCACGGCGACCAGCATCTTCATATCCTAGATAACTGTCTTCTATGAAGTAGCTCTTGTAAATTTGTATATATTGGTCCAGTGGGTTATAGGTAGTAGCTAGTTATGCATCTAGGCTCAACCATGGAATGTGTATTCGTAGAAGATCATAATTGCGACCGAACAAATTAGTTTCGAAACAAGATGAGTTGTTACGAAACGACATGTTCATGTGAATCACAGTTTCCATTTGGTCCGGTACTTCGATCATCATATCTGCATGCTTTTTTTTTTTGCGCAGAAGGATTACATTGCATTAAACCAAGACTCTTACAGAAAAGTCCAGACACACAAAGAAATTACAGATAGGTCCTTGCTGAACTCTGGCTTCGTCTCCACGGAGCAGACCGCTGCGCCGGCGAAACCCGCCGCCACTCCTCCACAAGCTTGGACACGGAGGCACCCCTCGGCGACCAGGAAGTCGACGCTCCTCGGCATGACACCTCCACCCTGCACCACGGGCGGCGACGCCATCTTGGTTGACTGCAACTTCACCTTCGAGATCTACACAACGGCACCGCCGTCTGGCCGGCACCGGCTGGGGAACGACGAGCTCGACGGATCCAAGGATCGAAGAGCTCGGGGAAGTCGATCCGAGCACGACAGAACTCCGGAGAGCGTTGTCGCCGGAGGAAGAGCAGAACGACACCAAACACCTCACCGCCGACACCTCCACCTCCATGGCGCCGCCGGCTGCCTCCCTATCTACCCCTACACTATATACAAGCCCGGATCCGTGGATTCCCCAGCCTCCCGCCGCCGGAGCGGCCGTCGGAGGCGGAGGGATCCACGGATCCCCGGCGAGCAAGGTGAGGAGACGGGGAACTTTCACAAATCGCCTCTCTCAAGCACTGTAGACGGTGGAGAGGGGAGCGGTCCAAGTCGCGTGTGGTGGGGTATCATATATGCATGCTTTATTTTTTAGGGGGAAATGTAAATCATATCTGCATGCTAATCGTATGGGAGAAGATTCGCTACCCACGCGGGTGGGTACACGCGTAACACACCCCAGTCTAACATCGTTTGCAAGCCGTATAAACAAATAAATTTTAAAACTATATTGACTTATTTCCATAAGTTCTATAATATCTATAGTTCTTAAAAAATGTTGCCTCACTAGTCAATCCGTTTCCTAAACAGAAAAATCTTAGAAATATTTCTGATAAAATCTCGGTGTGTATCAATTAATAAGATTCATTTTTTAATGGGTACTGTATTAATGCATTAATGGGTATTGTATTAATGCATCAACATAATGCTTTGTACATCGAACATTTGCAACAACGCAGCCTTTGAGTCCATAAAGTGTCTTTTTAAGTACAATATTTGAAAACTTAGGGTCTTCAAATCCGGGTGGTTCCGTACAGACACTAGTACATCAAGTTTACCATTAAGATAATCATTTTCACATCTATTCAAACAACTATAATATTATACGTGAGTTGTAACATAGCAAAATCATATGTGACCATTGAAGTGTGTCATGATACTTGCTAGTCCGGAATATTGGAAATAGGTGGTGACTGAGGATTTTCGGTTGCAGGTTGGTTGTAACCGATATTTTGCTAAGTCTTTTAAGTTTATTTAATTGTTTTTCATAGAATTATTGTTTTGTTGGGTAGTCTTCAGCGTAAAGAATTCCAAAGTACAAATTGTATTCCTCAAGTTTTAGCCACTATATAGTGAATAGCCACTGGACTACGCTCGGGTTCATGTTAGTGTTTACTTATTGTTCCTCTATTGTTTCTGGTTTTATTTTTTCCTTTCTATCTCTTTTAGTTTGCAAGTGGTACAATTTCTTAAAAATATTTATTTTTTAAAATGGTTCTGGTTTTAGAAAATTGTTCCAGTCTGAAAATGTTCTTTTTAGAAAATGGTTCAGTTTGCAAATGGTTCAATTTCTGGAAAAAAAAATGATATTTTAAAAATGGTTCAGATTTTTGAAAATGTTCCTTTTTAAAAATGGTTCATATTTTGAAAAGCAAAATCATTTTTTAAAAATGATTTTGATTTAAAAATAGTCATTTTTTAAATGGTTCGTTTTTTAAATTTTATTCCCAAAATTTTCGTGTTTGATAATTTTGCAAAAGTCTGAAACCTTAAAAAAACTTACATTTGAAAAATTGAACTTGATTCAAACCTTGAAATTTTTAGATGCACACATTTCATATTTTTGAAATGTAAAAACTAAAGGAAAATGAAGTTGAAAAACTGTTCAAATATTTTCTACGAAACATGAAAATTAAAAGAGAATATAACATTAAAGCAATCAAAAAACAATTATATGTGTCGGCCCATCTGGGAATATCCAGCGACCGAGCTTGGGCAGTGCAGGTGAGTCGTGCACTCCTCTGGCTGAGAGCGATACGTAGGGCGTGTTTGGTAGCCCACGTCCACCCAAACAAGCCCTGGGGGTGCAAAAATGGGCCGTTTGGTTGCCCATAATTTTGCTTGGCCCGCACGAGCACGAACCTTAAAGCACCCCTCAGACAGGCCCGATAGGAACGCTCGAATCGGCCGTTTTTTCAGAGGCACCTTTCGGCCTGTACAGTAGCGGCGGTTCTCGTACGCGCGGAGCCGCGGGGATGCAGCCATGGAGATGGCGGGAGACGAAAAATGGGTGCGCGCGTATGGCGCCAACGCTACTCTCACCCCCTCTTTAGTCTGTGACCGGAGGCGGTAAGAGCAGACAAAAACTCGATCCTAGGCGGAGCGGCGGCGGCTAAAGTTTCGGCGACGGCGACGGAGCCCCCGCTGGCGGCTGAAGGTTCGGCGACAGCGACGGAGACACCGGTGGCTCGTCTCTACACCCAGATCTGCCATGGCGGTAAGAACTATTCCCCACCTGATTTCGGCTCGATCTTGTAGTAGAACAGCACCCTCTTGATTTTGACAATACTAGTCCACTAATCCCCACCTGATTTCGGCTAGATCTTGTAGTAGCACAGCACCCTCTTGATTTTGACAACACTAGTCCACTAATCCCCACCTGATTTCGGCTAGATATTGTAGTAGCACATCACCCTCTTGATTTCAACTGCACTCCACTATTCTGCACCTGATTTTTGCTTGATCTTAGGAAGAAGCTCGTATGCCGCTCATCATTCAGGCTGCAGCACTCATTGCTGTGATGCAGGCATGGCTCCTCTTAGTCCATCATAGAGCAATACGCCGCAATTACAGGGGCGTAATCAGGTATGGACTATTGTCCCCCAAGACCAGGAGAGGATTGTGAATCTGAACTACATCAACAACAACGAGGTCGAGACGGTGAACATGCTTTGAATGGGCAGAGCCCCTTTCAACAAGCTTGTGGAGACGTTTCGGTCTAGGGGTTGGCTAAAAGATAGCATCCACACCACAATAGAAGAGCAAGTGGCAATGTTTCTTCACGTTATTGGTCATAACCAAAGGTTCAGAGTGATTCACAGCACTTTCAGGAGATCTAGTGAGACTATATCTCGCTATTTCAGGCAACATCTGTACGCTGTTGTAACATCCCAATATTTTGGAATGTTTAAAAATCACTAAAAATTGAAACTTTTGTTTTTATTAAAATAAAACATTAAAATATTAATAGAAACCAAATATAGAAGACCTTTGGTCTCTTGAAAAAGTTTAATAGTTTATTTTCAAATAAGCTTTATTTTCAAAAATTGAGTTTAGTTTAATTTCTTTTATTCAAGGTATTTCAAAGAAACCTTCATCTTATAAAAATGTTTTATTCCAATTGGTGGATGTTGAATATTTAACTTTGGCTAATTGTTTAAACCCAAAAATCTTATTTGCAAAATGCTTAAGTTATTTAAAGTATGCCTATTTCTAAAATGGTTATGATTAAACTATATGATTTAAAATTAGAAGTTTGTTAAACTCTAAAACAATATCTATAAAGTGTTTTAAATTATTTAAAACATAGTTCTATTTTAAAATTGTTTTGATTTGTTTATCTGAAACATAAGTTTAAAATAGGTTGTTTTCAAAATATGTATTTGTGGTATTTTAATTTGAATTTATAAAACCATGATATAAATGAGTAATTGTATTTAAATGATTTATCAAACTCATTTTAAAAAAAATGTTTTTGTACCAAATTAATTTATTTGGTTTATCATTTTAACTGATATTACCCATACTAAGTTTCTAGATTTTATTTAATTCAAAATAATTTATTAAAACCCTATCTTCAAAATTGACATAAAGTGTCAAATTTGCATTTAAACATATTTTGAAATTTTCAAATTTTAAATGTTTGGAAAAGTGTGATTGAATGTTTTAAATAAAAGATATGGATTTTACAAATTTTTAGAAACAAATTTGAGTTGATTTGGACTTTTAAAACAAAAGTTATGAAATAAATAAGAAAACAAGAAAAAGAAAAAGAAAAATTGCTGACGTCATCGATGACGTCAGCGTCGTCTTCAAGCTGCCGAACGTGAAACGCGCACGAACAGCAACTCGGCCGTTTTTCTTTCCGAATTGATTCCCGATGTTTTACTCCACCAAATCGCGCGCCGTTTGTCCTTAATTAAAGACCACGACCTCCTCCGTTATTCCCCCACAAAATCCTTCTCCAAAAAAAAGCCCCAGTCTGGCGAATTTAATCGCCGAAGACCGTGACGCGTTCAAGAAACTACCAAATCAATTCCTTGATTGCCGGCGTTTTACTCAGCCGTTTCCATTGCCGCTCCTTCCTATATGAAGCCCTCGCCCACCTCTCCATTTCCCCTCTCCTCCCTATCTAAATCACGCCGCCAGGCCGCTGGAAAAGCTCGCCGGAGTTCGTTCCGCCGCCGCCTTTTCTTCAATTCCGGCGACGAGAGCAAGTGCCCGAGCCCGAGACCCCCTCCATCTCTCTCACCGTACCACGGCGCACCTCCCTGACACCTTGGTTGATTTTTTTCCCGCAGCCGTTCGACGAGCTCGTCCTCCACAGGAGCGCGGTGGCGCTCGCATCGTCTCCGGCTGTTTCTACACGCCGCGCCAGGAGGAGATCGAGCGCGCCGTCATCCCCATCGCCTCCGCCGCGACGCGCCGCTTCCAGGGGAGGCCTTTCCTGAGCCCGGAGCACCGTCCCCGACAAGCCCGAGCCGGGCGCCGCCGTCTGCACCATCTCCGGCAGCCCCGCGACCGCGACCGTCCGCGACCGCGACCACCCGCGTCCGTCCGCGCCGTCCACGACCGTCCGCGTCCGCGCTGCCCGCGACTGTCCGCGTCCGCCCGCCGGTACGGACCAATCAGATCGCTCCGTTTCATTTAAATCGTTTTAAATTTCCAGAAAATTGTTAAAACTTGTTAATTCCATATCAAATCAACCGTAAGTCCGTTTTCAATATTTTTGTAGTCTATGGATTCGTATGAACGTGTAGAATACAGTGGTATAATAAAAACTTGTATTTTAGTCGTGCACTAACTTGTTATTTACAGAAACATGTAAAACATTATTTTAGTTATAGTTTTAATTATATAAGTTCAAAATTCTTAAATAAAATATTTTTGGAAAGCCCCTGACCTATAGAATATTTTGGTTCTGTTTGTTTTTTTATTTTTGAGTAGTTTAAATTTATTCAAATTGCAAATGGACAATTTGAGTAAATTTGGCATATCTTTAAATCTACAATTCCAAAATTTTCATATAAAATAGTTTTAGAAACCTTAGAATATGTGTAAATTTATTCCTCTGTTATAAAATATTTTTGAGCATTATTTTGATGATTTAAAATCAGAGACTCGTTTTAATTATTTGACATAGTTTAATATTTGGCATAGTTTAAATTCTATTAATTCTTTTTAATATGTTCCTTTTTGAGAAACATCATAAATAATTGCTTTTGACCAGAGAGACCAAATGCCATCATTGTTAATTTATTGTAACTAAGTTTGTGTTAAAAGCCTTTTAAAATGTTGCTTTGCAAACCTTTAATTTTAATTTGTGTTAAAAACTTTTGACCCAATTAATGTGTGTTAAAATTTTGATCAATAGCAACCATTAAAAAACTATTGAACACCGCATCAATATATTTTTATAGGTTCAAATTTGTTTGTTTGACCAACCTTTAACCACGATGGAAAATCCTAAAAACACCACATTAATTCTTTTTGCATATTGAATTATGTGATAATCCTTGACCAATCACCTTGTGGAGACCTTGTTTTGTATGTTTGCTTTGATATGCTATGAGTTGTTGTTTTGTTTGTTTATTGTTGTGTGATTTCTATGTATAGATTGAACGGAGTGCAACGTTGTTCCTTGTTGAAAAGAGTGTGAGAGCAACGACAACTATCAAAGGCAAGTGGCACACCCCCATAAATTTCCTAGTATTTTTCTATGCATGACTTAGAATTATTTCATTATATGCATGTGTTGGATAGTATTGCTATGCTAAAACTACTATCTCCTTTTTACAAGTTGTGTCTAGAATCCTATGATAACTTAGTAGAATTATTGATGCTATGCAAAAGCGTTTTATTGAAAAACTTAAATTCTACTAAGTTAAATGAACACCTGGGTGGATTTGGGCTTGATTGGCTGTTGAGAGTTGAGTGTTGTCCCCAGGGGTTTTACCTGAGGGATATTCACTTGTGGATGGCCACCCAGGAACAAAGGGATCTGAAGAACTCCAAGTGAAGATTGCTTCGCGTGAACCATTTGTCATATGGGCTCTGTCTTGACGGAGTATGTTGATGTGAACCTGGGTCCGGAGATCGACAGATGTAGAGATGATAGGTGGGCGGTGGTCTCCTGGTGATCATGGGAACACAACTTCTGAAAAGTCTCGTCTCGATCTTCTCCTTTTCCTTTTCACTAAATGAGTGTAGAGAATAGTTTGGGTTGATTGGGTCAAATGGTGAAAGTGCACACCCTCTCGAGAGTTAAAAACTAAGTACTTAGCCGTGTCCCCGGTTACGGACAATTCTGAGCAGCTGATCAAGGACGTCAACGGAGGATCCCAACATGCCAACTTCAAAATAAAACTTGTTAGTAAACAACATTAGGGACTCCCCGGGGTTTTACCGGAGGTAGTCATTTGACACACTGGGGTTTTACCATGTGTTGTCACGGTTCACTGGGGTTTTACCAGTGTTACCAATTTAATAGATGCAAAATGTTTTACAAAGTGTTAAGATAAAACTTGCTTTATGCAAAATAGCCTTGAACTCCACCAGCCAAATATGCATATAGGTTATTAGAGTTATTCCACTAAGTGTCCACAGAGTGTCACTTGCCAGTTCCATTTTATATGGTTCTGACCCACCTTGTTGCAACATTTTTCCTGTTGCAGAATGTTCAGACGATGAGTGAGGTTTCGTATAAGGTTTCGAGTCTACAACCAACATGTTTTCGCCTGTGGCACATGAAAATGATGGAGACTCACTGCTACTTTTATTCCGCTGTGCTGAACTTTGTAAAATGCTAGCCTTGAGCTATGCAATTTGTAATGAAAATTGTAAGTATGGATCATGCGATGTAATAAAATTTGACGCATTTGCATGATATTCATCTTAGACTGTGTGTGCAAATGAATCGATCCAGGGGTTTGCACTATACACAGGGATCTTGCCAATTTTTAAGTGCAGGTCCACTACAGATGGTATCAGAGCACTGTGTTGCCTGTAGGTTCGAAACCCTAAGTTTGGATAGAAATAGGTTTGACCATAGGATTAAAAATCTATTTTTATTCTGTTTGTTAAAAACAAAACTTTCATTCTATTTTCTAGTACTCTCATCTACTATCTACCTTCTGAAATTATCTTCTCTTATTCTAGATGACCATGTCCTTAAAGTCTGAGTCTGCTGCTTCGTTTGCAATTCTACGAGTCAACACGAAGAACTACATGCATGGAAGACCATGGAAGAACCAAGATTCATAGTTTGAACACTTAGAAGATGAAGTTGAAGAAGAACTTGAAGCAGTCAAGAAGGAGATAGACTAGAGACCACCACTTAATTAGAACAACGATATCGTGCTAGTGTATTGATCATACCAACTTAGTGGTGTATGACAATACTAGATTATTTGTTTATGTTTGAACCTGTTGCTTGATGTTTGTTAGATATTATTTGTAAGATGATACAAGATTTCTAGACTACCAACAAAAATTTCTTTTAAGGGTGGTAGCCCACCCAGATAATTCAAACCCAGTTGCCTAAACCCGGAGATCCCAAACCAATCTTTCTTTCTAGCCTTCTCGAATCTCGAGGACGAGATTCCTTTTAAGTGTGGTAGTCTGTAACATCCCAATATTTTGGAATGTTTAAAAATCACTAAAAATTGAAACTTTTGTTTTTATTAAAATAAAAACATTAAAATATTAATAGAAACCAAATATAGAAGACCTTTGGTCTCTTGAAAAAGTTTAATAGTTTATTTTCAAATAAGCTTTATTTTCAAAAATTGAGTTTAGTTTAATTTCTTTTATTCAAGGTATTTCAAAGAAACCTTCATCTTATAAAAATGTTTTATTCCAATTAGTGGATGTTGAATATTTAACTTTGGCTAATTGTTTAAACCCAAAAATCTTATTTGCAAAATGCTTAAGTTATTTAAAGTATGCCTATTTCTAAAATGGTTATGATTAAACTATATGATTTAAAATTAGAAGTTTGTTAAACTCTAAAACAATATCTATAAAGTGTTTTAAATTATTTAAAACATAGTTCTATTTTAAAATTGTTTTGATTTGTTTATCTGAAACATAAGTTTAAAATAGGTTGTTTTCAAAATATGTATTTGTGGTATTTTAATTTGAATTTATAAAACCATGATACAAATGAGTAATTGTGATTAAATGATTTATCAAACTCATTTAAAAAAAATGTTTTTGTACCAAATTAATTTATTTGGTTTATCATTTTAACTGATATTACCCATACTAAGTTTCTAGATTTTATTTAATTCAAAATAATTTATTAAAACCCTATCTTCAAAATTGACATAAAGTGTCAAATTTGCATTTAAACATATTTTAAAATTTTCAAATTTGAAATGTTTGGAAAAGTGTGATTGAATGTTTTAAATAAAAGATATGGATTTTACAAATTTTTAGAAACAAATTTGAGTTGATTTGGACTTTTAAAACAAAAGTTATGAAATAAATAAGAAAACAAGAAAAAGAAAAATAAAAATTGCTGACGTCAGCGATGACGTCAGCGTCGTCTTCAAGCTGCCGAACGTGAAACGCGCAAGAACAGCAACTCGGCCGTTTTTCTTTCCGAATTGATTCCCGATGTTTTACTCCACCAAATCGCGCGCCGTTTGTCCCTAATTAAAGACCACGACCTCCTCCATTATTCCCCCACAAAATCCTTCTCCAAAAAAAAGCCCCAGTCTGGCGAATTTAATCGCCGAAGACCGTGACGCGTTCAAGAAACTACCAAATCAATTCCTTGATTGCCGGCGTTTTACTCAGCCGTTTCCATTGCCGCTTCTTCCTATATGAAGCCCTCGCCCACCTCTCCATTTCCCCTCTCCTCCCTATCTAAATCACGCCGCCAGGCCGCTGGAAAAGCTCGCCGGAGTTCGTTCCGCCGCCGCCTTTTCTTCAATTCCGGCGACGAGAGCAAGTGCCCGAGCCCGAGACCCCCTCCATCTCTCTCACCGTACCACGGCGCACCTCCCTGACACCTTGGTTGATTTTTTTCCCGCAGCCGTTCGACGAGCTCGTCCTCCACAGGAGCGCGGTGGCGCTCGCATCGTCTCCGGCTGTTTCTACACGCCGCGCCAGGAGGAGATCGAGCGCGCCGTCATCCCCATCGCCTCCGCCGCGACGCGCCGCTTCCAGGGGAGGCCTTTCCCGAGCCCGGAGCACCGTCCCCGACAAGCCCGAGCCGTGCGCCGCCGTCTGCACCATCTCCGGCAGCCCCGCGACCGCGACCGTCCGCGACCGCGACCACCCGCGTCCGTCCGCGCCGTCCACGACCGTCCGCGTCCGCGCTGCCCGCGACTGTCCGCGTCCGCCCGCCGGTACGGACCAATCTCCGTTTCATTTAAATCGTTTTAAATTTCCAGAAAATTGTTAAAACTTGTTAATTCCATATCAAATCAACCGTAAGTCCGTTTTCAATATTTTTGTAGTCTATGGATTCGTATGAACGTGTAGAATACAGTGGTATAATAAAAACTTGTATTTTAGTCGTGCACTAACTTGTTATTTACAGAAACATGTAAAACATTATTTTAGTTATAGTTTTAATTATATAAGTTCAAAATTCTTAAATAAAATATTTTTTGAAAGCCCTTGACCTATAGAATATTTTGGTTCTGTTTGTTTTTTTATTTTTGAGTAGTTTAAATTTATTCAAATTGCAAATGGACAATTTGAGTAAATTTGGCATATCTTTAAATCTACAATTCCAAAATTTTCATATAAAATAGTTTTAGAAACCTTAGAATATGTGTAAATTTATTCCTCTGTTATAAAATATTTTTGAGCATTATTTTGATGATTTAAAATCAGAGACTCGTTTTAATTATTTGACATAGTTTAATATTTGGCATAGTTTAAATTCTATTAATTCTTTTTAATATGTTCCTTTTTGAGAAACATCATAAATAATTGCTTTTGACCAGAGAGACCAAATGCCATCATTGTTAATTTATTGTAACTAAGTTTGTGTTAAAAGCCTTTTAAAATGTTGCTTTGCAAACCTTTAATTTTAATTTGTGTTAAAAACTTTTGACCCAATTAATGTGTGTTAAAATTTTGATCAATAGCAACCATTAAAAAACTATTGAACACCGCATCAATATATTTTTATAGGTTCAAATTTGTTTGTTTGACCAACCTTTAACCACGATGGAAAATCCTAAAAACACCACATTAATTCTTTTTGCATATTGAATTATGTGATAATCCTTGACCAATCACCTTGTGGAGACCTTGTTTTGTATGTTTGCTTTGATATGCTATGAGTTGTTGTTTTGTTTGTTTATTGTTGTGTGATTTCTATGTATAGATTGAACGGAGTGCAACGTTGTTCCTTGTTGAAAAGAGTGTGAGAGCAACGACAACTATCAAAGGCAAGTGGCACACCCCCATAAATTTCCTAGTATTTTTCTATGCATGACTTAGAATTATTTCATTATATGCATGTGTTGGATAGTATTGCTATGCTAAAACTACTATCTCCTTTTTACAAGTTGTGTCTAGAATCCTATGATAACTTAGTAGAATTATTGATGCTATGCAAAAGCGTTTTATTGAAAAACTTAAATTCTACTAAGTTAAATGAACACCTGGGTGGATTTGGGCTTGATTGGCTGTTGAGAGTTGAGTGTTGTCCCCATGGGTTTTACCTGAGGGATATTCACTTGTGGATGGCCACCCAGGAACAAAGGGATCTGAAGAACTCCAAGTGAAGATTGCTTCGCGTGCAACCATTTGTCATATGGGCTCTGTCTTGACGGAGTATGTTGATGTGAACCTGGGTCCGGAGATCGACAGATGTAGAGATGATAGGTGGGCGGTGGTCTCCTGGTGATCATGGGAACACAACTTCTGAAAAGTCTCGTCTCGATCTTCTCCTTTTCCTTTTCACTAAATGAGTGTAGAGAATAGTTTGGGTTGATTGGGTCAAATGGTGAAAGTGCACACCCTCTCGAGAGTTAAAAACTAAGTACTTAGCCGTGTCCCCGGTTACGGACAATTCTGAGCAGCTGATCAAGGACGTCAACGGAGGATCCCAACATGCCAACTTCAAAATAAAACTTGTTAGTAAACAACATTAGGGACTCCCCGGGGTTTTACCGGAGGTAGTCATTTGACACACTGGGGTTTTACCATGTGTTGTCACGGTTCACTGGGGTTTTACCAGTGTTACCAATTTAATAGATTCAAAATGTTTTACAAAGTGTTAAGATAAAACTTGCTTTATGCAAAATAGCCTTGAACTCCACCAGCCAAATATGCATATAGGTTATGAGAGTTATTCCACTAAGTGTCCACAGAGTGTCACTTGCCAGTTCCATTTTATATGGTTCTGACCCACCTTGTTGCAACATTTTTCCTGTTGCAGAATGTTCAGACGATGAGTGAGGTTTCGTATAAGGTTTCGAGTCTACAACCAACATGTTTTCGCCTGTGGCACATGAAGATGATGGAGACTCACTGCTACTTTTATTCCGCTGTGCTGAACTTTGTAAAATGCTAGCCTTGAGCTATGCAATTTGTAATGAAAATTGTAAGTCTGGATCATGCGATGTAATAAAATTTGACGCATTTGCATGATATTCATCTTAGACTGTGTGTGCAAATGAATCGATCCAGGGGTTTGCACTATACACAGGGATCTTTCCAATTTTTAAGTGCAGGTCCGCTACAGCTGTTGGAGAGCTCAGAGCAGAGATGATCAAGCCAGCAAGTGCCCAAACTCCACCCAACATTCGACAGAGCCATAGGTGGTACCCATTCTTCAAGGTGAGAACACCTGATTTCGCAGTTGTTCGACGCATATTAGCCTTGTCTTAACCTAACACAGTGTGTTCATGTCATCAGGATTGTATTGGTGCAATTGATGGCACTCATATCACTGCTAGAGTGCCACGGTCAGAGGTTGCTGCTTACAGGGGCAGAAAGCATTACACGAGCCAGAATGTGCTTGCCGCTGTCGATTTCGACATGAGGTTCACTTACGTGTCCTAGCATGTTGGGAAGGATCTGCCCATGATGCTAGTAGCCTTGCCGACAGCATGAGTCGAGCTGATGGGATCAACATTCCAGATGGCAAGTTCTACCTTGGAGATGCAGGATATGCTTGTCGCCCAGGCGTTCTTCCACCTTTCAGGGGTACCAGGTATCATCTCAACGAGTTTTCTTCGAGGAACTACCCTAAGGATGCAAAGGAATTGTTCAATCTACGACACTCAAGCCTTAGGGTCACAGTTGAGAGGGTATTTGTTGCTCTGAAGAACAGATTCAAGATCCTGGATCAGAAAACCATACCACCCCTTCCCAACCCAAGTTAAGTTGGTTCTTGCTGTTGCATTCTGCACAACTGGATCTTAGGTTGGGGTATGGATAAGTACTTCCCGGACGAGGAGGATATTACACCAGATATCAATGATGATTTTGGCCATGACGTCGGAGCACACGACCAAGAAGCTTGGAAGAACAAGAGGCAGGAGTGGGCTGACGCAATGTGGGCCGCTAGAGGTGACACCAGAATCTGAAGGAAGTTGCCAAAGAAGAAGATCAAGACGAAGAAGAAGAAGAAGAAGATCAAGAAGAAGAGAAGCATCAAAACTTTGTCCAATGTTGTTTTTGCCATGAACTACCCATTTGCTAGTAGCTAGGTTAAGTATGATGCCGTGACGAACTACCATTTGCTAGTAGCTAGGTTGTCTATGATGTCGTGACGAACTTCCATTTGCTTGTATCTAGGAGTGTACTATGAACTTTGGCGTAGTAAGGTCACCACTAGTGAGAAGTGGTGACTGGAAGTACGAACGTTTCACAACCAAACACCATTTTTTGCCGCTGAAACACTACACAGGCGACCAAACAGCGCGCGGTAAAAAAATTACACCCAGCCGAATGGGCCTGGCCAGCACATTCTTGGCAACCAAATGGGCTACAGATCATGGCTCAGTCCGCGTTTCAGCTGAGCCAGGCCCAACTGAGCCACTGAGACGGGAGGCCCAAAATTTATGCGGGCAACCAAACACGCCCCTAAGGGATCTGGGAGCTCATGTGTATCGCGCGTTAGCAATGGCTCCACGCCGCGCCGCCTACACGCTCCCGTAAATGGGCTTGGCGCAATTCTTTGTGCGTGAAACATTTTATTTTTCACTCTGCTCCTACGTTGTTTCGACGGGTTCGCTCGATAGGCTGTTTTTTTGTTAGAAAAGGTAATTTTATTAATCGCAGCCTCTGCATCGAGTGATGCACACAGCAACATTATTACAGAGTTTGATCGTATGTATTGAGTTTTACATCTCAGAAATCACAAAGATTGAGACAAGCCTCAACAATAAAACGAAAAGGTGAAGCACAACTACGAAAGTCGACTAATATGCCGTCACGTATGTCAGGAGAAAAACTCCTGTGCCACCCCCAATAATCTCTTGCATCCAGCCTCCATAAGGCCCCGCTGGTCCGAAGGTAGCAGGCAAACCCATAACTGGATCCAGTGCACCGCCATATGAATAACCTGTAAGACATGAAAAGTATCTTTCCTGTTAAAAACAATATTGTTCCTACAATTCCAAATAGACCAACAAATAGCTGAGACGCCGATCCGAATCCTATCCTTGGTCTTGTTGTCCACCCCATTTAACCAATTCCAAACATATTCGATACATTGGTAGGTGGAGGAATATTGTAAGTACAAACCACAACACGTCAAACTAATTTTGCAAAAGGGCAACAGAGAAACAAGTGTTCAATGGTTTCACCACACCCACAAAAGGCGCACTTAGTATTTCCTTGCGACGTTATCCTTTGTAAGCAAGACCTTTCTATTAAGGAACCACATAAATATTTTAATTTTGAGCGGTATTTTTAACTTCCATAAGTAAGTTCTTAAGAACCTTGTATGTCCATTCATTAAATCTTCATACATAGATTTGACTGTGAATAAAACATTCTGAGTAAGTTTCCAATGGAAGGAATCAGGAACATCTTGCAAAGTAACATCCATCAACCTATGGACTAAATGAGACCACATGTCCCATTTGTTCCCCGTAAGTGCCCTCCTGAAACTCATATTCATTGGGGGCGCATTGTGCAACACTTGATGGATCGATACATCTTTATGTTGCACAATGTTATAAAGGAGAGGATATTGTTCTTTCAACGGACAATTACCCAACCAAGAGTCCTCCCAGAACCTCGTGGTTTCCCCGTTACCGACTTTAAAATAGCCTCTAGCAAAGAAGCTTTCTTTGACCCTCATAAGACCCTTCCAAAAAGGCAAATATGTGGTTTGTGCTTCCACTTGAGCTAATGATTTAGTCGAGAGGTACTTATTACGCCGCAGCTCCTGCCAGACCCCTTCCTCATTTAGAAGTTTAAACAGCCACTTGCTGAGTAAACATTTATTCTTGAGCCCCAACACCTCCACCCCCAGACCGCCCTGGTCTTTAGGACGACATATGATGTTCCATTTGGTTAACCTATATTTCCTTTTATTCTCATCACTCTGGCAAAAGAAGCGTGATCTATAAAAATCAAGTCTTTTCCTCACCCCGTTGGGAAGTTCCAGGAAAGACAACATAAACATCGGTAGGCTTGTTAGGGCCACATTAACCAAAACTAAACGGTCACCATAGGACATCTACTTTCCTTTCTAGCACCCTAATTTTCCTTCGAAACGGCTCTCGACAGGCCACTCGGAGTTTCGAAGTCTCCTATAATGAATCGGAACTCCAAGATATTTAAAAGGTAACAACCCAGATTCGCATCGGAAGATTTGTTTATACTGTGTCTCCTCCTCTTTAGCCTTCCCAGAACAAAATATTTCACTCTTATGAAAATTTATTTCGAGACCCGATAGTTGCTCAAAAAGGCAGAGTATAAGTTTCATGTTAACCGCCTTAGCTAAATCGTGTTCCATAAATAATATCGTATCGTCCGCATACTGTAGTATGGATAGTTCCCCCTCAACTAGATTAGGAATGAGACCTCCTATTTGACCATCTTCCTTCGCCCTGGCGATAAGAATAGCCAACATATCCGCTACAACATTGAACAACATAGGAGAGAGTGGATCTCCTTGTCTGAGACCTTTTTTGTTTGGAACTAATTGTTGGAGATATGCCTAGAGACAATAATAATTTAGTTATTATTTATCTCCAAGTTTATTATTAATGTTTGTATCTTTACGCTACAACTGTATTGGGTACTTCTATAGAAAATACAACGTATACACGAGGAAAACCTCCAATACACGTGTAGAGATATGAACAAGTAAAAGCGTTACTAGTCTTGTCTCTAAGATTAGCCTATCTTATTGTTTGATGATCATGTTTTCCTGATCATGGACTTTGTATAACTTATACAACTATAGGATTATATTATCGGAATGATAATAGTACTGAACCGACCCATTATATGATCTTGCTATGAGACTAATCGTCAACGATGAAGATCGCAATGATCATATGTTTAGTTATCATTAGCAATATTCCTATGCTATGAGAACATCTTGTGACCGCTTATTCGACACTCAAGCTTTGATTGTCATCAAACGTCCGGCCGTAACAGGGGACCATAAAGGTGGCTTTTGGGCGTGAACTAGAATAATGTACTAGAACAGAGATTGTTCAAGAATAGCACTTACTCCTCCAGGCGATGGAGAGATACATCCTCTAGGCCATCTCAATATTAATGTTGTCACCCAATCGTCTGGCCAGACAAAACGTGATTAATCACGGAACAACATATATACAGAACGAGAAAAGAGAATGATATTGGTATGAGAATTATATGTGTTATGATCGAATGGTTTGATCACACTAGAGCACATTGTCTCAATCTCGAGATATCATTGGTATAGTGCACGTAAGGGAATTAAGCGTAATGAGTAACACACAGGTTATGTCGTTCACTAATAAACACAAGGGAGCCAGTATGGATGTCTAACCCGCTGCTGGTTATTGTCCGGTAAGTTCCCGGACATGACTTTGTGTTTACTGAACCTATCGGGTCGCACACTTAACTTGTAGGTCAATCTTTTATTGAGAGAATAAAGTTATAGTCTTAGTGGTAACGAGATTGTGTCCGAGTAGCTCCGATGTCACTGGGACTTGTTCCGGTGAATTATAAGTTACAGAGAAGGCAGACATCTTATGTCCCGGGACGATAGGAATGGTTTCTATCATCAGCGGATTTATTCCGAGTGTTTATAAAGATGGAAATGTTGTTCCGAGAGTTTTGTCGGCGGATACTGGGTATCCCGGATCATGTAAATATGAGTTATATGATAAGTAATTAATTCCGGGAATTTTCTGTAAAAGGAAATATTCAATTAGGAATTAATTTGACAAAACAATTTATTATTTATTTAATTAATTAATTATATTGGAAAATATAAATAAAGGAATTTTATTTGGAGCCCGATAAAAGGGGCTGCCAAGTGGGCCCATGGGGCCCACAAGGCAGCCGCACCCCACATGGCATGTGGGGGGCCGAGTCCGAGTTGGAGGGGTACTCCCCCCTCCAGGCCGAACCCTAGGGCCGGCGCGCCCTGGGACGGGCCCCACCGAGGGGCAGCGGCGGAAGGCAAGGCGGAGGCCGAGTCGGGCCTGGGTGGGCCCGCCTGCCTAGGTCGGTAAGACCTAGTGCGGGGCCCACCGGGTGGCGGTGGTGGTGGAAGGAAGGAGGGGGAGGGGAGTTAGAGTCCTACTCCAACTCACCCTCCCAAGCCGAGTTGGGCAAGGGACCTTTCCCCTTGCCCAAGCACCTCCACCTCTTGTCCATCTATATAAACACCACAAACCCCATAGGGTTTGACACACAATATTGAAAAGCTCTCTCTCTCTTTTGTATATCTCATGTGTTGAGAATTAGACGTCTCTAATCCTCTCATATAGATCTAATCTAGTTGATTAGATCTACCACCTAAACTACGCCGCAAGGCTGTCTCTCAACGTCAGGTGCTAGTAGCTAGGCGGTGAACGCACTTGACGGGTTGGCACGGTGTACGTGTGGATACCGTTAGAGCGGGACTTGCGCCAGTGATACCCACAAGTTTAGGGGGATCGTTGAAATCTTCAATGTGTAAGTATAGTATCGATCCTACGAGGAGTAGAAGGTATAAGTATTTATCCTCTCAAATAAGAGTGTCACTTCTCTTATTATCTATGCACTAGACAAACTAAAATGATTAAATGATGCAAGTGTTTTTGGGTTTTTGGCGTAGAGTTTGCAATAAATTAAAAAGCTAAAAATAAAATATGACAAGTGAAAGCTCTCAAAAGAGAAAGCCCAATCATGTATGCAGTAAGAGGACAAGCTCAAGTGTGTGTTTCATATAAGTGGAGAACGTTCCCAAGGGCTACCTGGACTTCATGGCATAAATATTTCTATAACAACAAGGTAAGCATTTTGTCAAGTTTTAATCTTCTTTGGACGGAGCCATAATTAGGGAAAGCTAAATAAATAAACTAAACCCCCTTATGATGGTTCTTATGGCCAAGTAAATGACTGCACAAGAGTTATTAAGACATGGAGTCCCACCATAGCCTTAAACTCTAATGTCCCCGATACTAATACCCTCATAATGCAACTTCATGACTCGGTCTCAGGTTTACATGTCCTCCCAAGTCTCCCTCACTCCATTACACTACGGTGTTCTCCTATGAGCCCTTATAGGTGAAGTGATGTGCAGTCGACGTTCGCACAACACCATCATAGAATTACATAAAAAGATAAACACTAGACAAAATACCAACACATGTCATATATAAATCATTGCCAATCCATCCTATGCCCCCAGGAACATGAGAGAACTACTCACAACGCAAAGACATGTTATGATTCAATGGCATAAGTGATACAACACAATCTGAAAATATAGTCTCACCACAAAACAATGACAAGTAGCTAATCATACACAGGTAGAATATCACTTAAGCAATTATCTAGGGTTCAACAATCTCAAACTATGAGGGGGATGAAGTGGATCACGAAGATGGTGATGGATATGGTGCTGGTCTTGACGGTGGTGTTGATGGAGACTCCGGAGGGGGGATGGAGGAGCCTTCCGGAGGTGATTCCGGCGGCGTTTCCCCCCTCCGATCTTCTCCGGCGGCAGCCTTCTGTCTCCTGTTTCTTGGTTTTCTGTTTCTCCGCCGCCTCCTCGTGAAACTCCTCGGGGGACTATTTTTATAGTCGGTTTTAGGTCAAGACGAAGCACGGAGACGAAAACGGACGGCATCGGAGCCACGAGGCCCAAGATGAGGGGTCCCACGCGGCCAAGGAATCTGGTCGCGTGGGCCCACCTCTTTTGGCCCTCGGGTCTCCGTTTGTTAGCTTCCTTCGCTCCTACTCTTTGTTCCTTCCAAAAAATGATCCCCGCAAAATATTAGGTCATTTGGACATCGTTTGGTTTTCCCTGAAAGTCAAAAAGATGAAAAAAGGGGTTTTCTTGTTCTGCACGGTTAATTCCAAATAAAGGGGGAAACTGTGAATTATCCCTAAAATCATTATTAAACATAAATATAACCCATATATGATGCAAATAAGTTGGAATATCAAGTAATAAAATGTAAAGTTCATGTATGCATTTTACATGCATCAGCCAGCAGTTCCTCGGCGATGGAACAACTTCATCAACGCAGGGTCGGGCCGGCGAAATCCGGTGCCCTGTGCGAAACTCTAAAATGGTGCCCTATTTTATACGAAAAAATAAACTAATGAACAATTTAAATATGACATAATGTTTTACATATATTAAAAATCTTACCTATTCAACGATCCAATTGCATAATGTTTATTTGAACCTCATCATTCTCTTAGTGTTCTTTGAAATGAAATCTTCAATGATATCCTCGTAATCATTTTTCTCCAACACTTCGCTCTCAAGTGCTATTGTAGCCAAATCATTGAGTCTTTGTTGTGTCATTGTAGTACGCATGTAGGACTTCAATAACTTCAATTTAGAAAAGCTTCGTTCCGCCGATGCAACAGTCACTGGAATGGTCAACAAAACTCTATATGCAATAATTGCATTGGGAAAACAATCATGGCGCTTTATAAACTTTAGAATTTCAACAGGCCCGAGACTTTCTGTTGGTAAGAAATTTTTGAGAAACTTCAACTCAACAAACAAATCATTGGCATCAATATCAGATTTTTTTCCTTTTCAAGTTCAGCCTCGAGATCAATATCACCTTCTACGATTTGTATCCTTAGGACCTTTCTTAATTGACAAGTCTCTTCTTGGACCCTTCTGTGCTAAAATATCAATCTGTTTAGGCTCAAGAGAATCCCAACATCTTGGATCAAATATGTCAATCCGAAAAGAATCATCATCATCTGCAACGGGTGAACTATTCAAATTATCATCAATATGGTCTTCCTCTACCTCGACATTATGTGTGTTATGATCATCTCTTGCAGGAATAATTGCAAGTGCAAGTGAAGGAGGATCAACCGATTGATTACCGGATAACCCTTGCGATGATTGTTTTTTAATAAATCTGTCCATAGCACCTTTCTGGGATTTAACCAATTCTTCTTGTCTCTCTTTCTCTTACGCTTCTGTGCACCAGATTCCGGTTTCCCCATGATGTTCAACTGTTCAAGGAAGCAAGAACAGAAAGCCGATCCTCAAATTCCTCTCAAAAGTTAATTAGTACCTGATCACTGATCAATAATTCAGATTTGCAGAGTTAAACTTGCGATCCTTGCCAAAACTTAATGGACGACTCACCAGGCAGCAGCGATCTGTTTGGCGAACAGAATTAGGCTTGAAGAGAGATTACCGCGGGCGCTGCAAACACAGGATCCCCGATCAATTTTTATGTAGTCTTAGCCTCTTGATCTCCGAGTTCGATTCGTTCTGATCTTCTGGAGTCTGACGCGCCGCGGCGGGAAAGGAATAGAACTCCCGATTCCCGAACGAGCGCAACCTCTTCGTATTCATTTCGAGTCGTTTGACCGACCGATCGATCGACCACATCACCGCAAGCACTACAGGTTTTTTTGAGAATCGCAAGCACTACAGGCTGAGTTCACACGCAATCAAGGAATCGATCAGCTCTGCCCACGATCGGCCATCGGCCCAGCATGCTAGTACAGCCCATATATAGAGACCTATAAAAAATTGTGCCCCTCAAATTCATGGGCCCTGTGCGGCCGCACATATTACCGTCCCATGGGCCCGGGCCTGCATCAACGTCTACATCGACGTACGGCAACAATCTCACCTCCCGGCGTGGACGTGAGATTCTTCATCAGGCTTCACCAACATCTACTTAAACAAACACAAGATCTTCCGCAACGATGTTTATAAGTATCTGATCATCGCATTATGGGGTGCAGCATATC
This sequence comes from Poa pratensis, assembly GCA_947311845.1. Taxonomy (NCBI): domain Eukaryota; kingdom Viridiplantae; phylum Streptophyta; class Magnoliopsida; order Poales; family Poaceae; genus Poa; species Poa pratensis. The sequence goes on from CAMZMU010000042.1 coordinate 57,031,474, forward strand.
TTCATAGAATAGATCTTGGCGGCAAGGTTACGAATAATTTTTAAAATTTTACCCGCAACCCAATAATAATGACCGATGTCATCATTAACCCTTATGCCAACACTTCCTCCCTTAACAAATTTCATAATCCAATCGCACCATTTTTGTGCAAATCCTTTCATACGCAAGGCTTGTTGGAGAAAAGGCTATTTCACTTTATCATATGCCTTCTCAAAGTCAATTTTAAAAATCACACTGTCCATTTTCTTCCTATGAAGTTCATGGATAGTCTCATGCAGGACGACCGCCCCCTCTAAGATATGTCGCCCTGGCATAAACGCCGACTGAGTCGGTCTAATTATCTTTTGAGCAATTTCGGTAATACGATTAGTACCTACTTTTGTAAAAAAAAAAACTCACATTAAGAAGACATATAGGTCTATATTGTTGAATTTTAACCGCATTTTCTTTTTTCGGTAGCAACATGATGACTCCAAAATTCAACTTGAACAAGGGAAAATTCCCTTGTTGTAGTTGGGCAAACATAGCCATAAAATCATCGCGTATGACCCCCCAAAAGGTCTTATAGAACTCAGCGGGAAACCCATCTGGACCCGGTGCTTTGTTCAACTCCATTTGAGAAATAGCCTCATACACTTCTTTCACTAAGAAATCTGCTATAAGAATGCTATTCTCCTCTTGAGATAATTGCGGTATATCATGAATAAATTGTTCATCCAAGTTAATTGTCGTTGGAGAGGACTCCCCAAATTATTTCTTATAATATTCAGAAATATAGGTCTTTAAATTTTCTTGCCTTATGATGGTTCCTTCGTCTTGGTCTAACTGGAAATTTTTCTTCTTCCTATGCTTGCCATTAGCTATGAGATGGAAATATTTCGTGTTATTACCACCTTCTTGGATGTATTTCACCTTTGCCCTTTGTGCCCATTTTGTCTCCTCTTCGCGTCTAAGACTACACATCCTATCATTTGCTTCTCTCAACGCATCCCGCTCGGACATCGAGAGAGGCATAGTTTCAGCTTTTACATCAAACTCGTCAATTATTTTTTGCCATCTTTCTTTTTCTTGTTTATATTTTCCGCTTTGGTTTTTGGCCCACCCTCTCAAGTACCGTCTGATGACCCACAAGTATAGGGGGTGTATCGTAGTACTTTCGATAAATAAGAGTGTCGAACCCAACAAGGAGCAGAAGGTGTTGACAAGCAGTTTTGATATGGAATTCACTGTAAATACTAGCAGACAAGTTTTTAGGGGTTTTTGATATAGCAGATAAATAAAGTACAAGTAAATAAAATGCAGTAATAATAATTGCAGCGAGTGGCCCAATCCTTTCTACAGCAAAGGACAAGCCGGTAGGTTTACTTATGATGACCAAACGTTCTTGAGGACACACGGGAAATACGTCAAGTTCTTTCGCTTCATATAGTTGATTAATCTTCATTGTTTTGATAAGTGTTGTGTGGGTGAACCTATGCTAATGCACCGACCTTCCTAGGACTAATACATACTTGTGATTATACCCCTTGCAAGCATCCGCAAATACAAGAAAGTAATTAAGATAAATCTAACCACAACCTTAAACTCTGAGATCCTGCTATCCCTCATGCATCGATATACCAACGTGGGTTTAGGTTTCTGTCACTCGGCAACCCCACAATTGGCAACCGAATACACAATGCATTCCCCTAGGCCCATAAAGGTGAAGTGTCATGTAGTCGACGTTCACATGACACCACTAGAAGAATAACACACAACTTAAATATCAAACCATTAAATATTACTCAACATAATTCACTACTAACATCAAGACTTCTCCCATGTCCTCAAGAACTAAACGAACTACTCACAAGACATCATATGGAACATGATCAGAGTGGTATAATGATGAATAACAATTGGACATAAACCTTAATTCAACGGTTTCACTCAATAGTATCAACCACAAGGAGTAATTAACACCGGGAAAGCTTCCCCTATGAACTAGACAAGATTCAACCCTAGATGTTACAGCGGAACGGAGTGGAGCGGCGGAGATGATGGTGCTGGTGGTGAAGATGATGATGATGATGATCCCAATGAAGTCCAGCTCGATGACGGTGACGATGGCGACGATTTCCCCCCTCCGGGAAGGAATTTCCTCGGCAGATTTCTCCCTGCCGAGAGCTTTTCTCTCTCTGGTGTTCTCCGCCTCGTGGAGGCGGCGGAATATTTCCTCGACGTCCCCCTAGGCTTAGGTTTCTGGGAGATGATGTACGCGAAAGGGGGCTGGCTGAGGTGGGCCAGGGGCTCCTCACCACGTGGCGGCGCGGGGGCAAGGTGGGCCGCGCCACCACATGGTGAGGGCCCATGGTGGCCCACCTTGGCCTCCCCTTTTGGCTGCCTTCGTCATCTGATAAAATAGGAGCTTCGGGATGTTTTCCTCGAATTATTGATCTTCAGAAATATAGTATCTTGACGGTCCTTTTTCTAGCAGAAATCTGACTCCGGTGTTTAATTCTCCAATAATCATCAAACATGCAAAATAGGTGAAATAACATAAGTATCATCTCTAAATAAGAAATATATCAATGAATAACAGTAAATTATGATATAAAATAGTGATGCAAAATGGACGTATCACCATCTTAGGTGTCTAATCTTATTTTGCCATACATCAATAGGTGTGTCTCCTTTAACAGGAACGGCCCATTCGGCTGCGACCATGTCGTAGAACCCCTCCAACTGAAGCCAGCTGAGTTCAAAGGAAAACGTGCTTTATTTCCTAAGTGAGCATGCGCCCCTGAATCGACAAGCAGGGGTGTATGATCGGATCCCGTCCGGGATAGAGCCTGAACCGTAACAAGCGGAAATTTTTGTTCCCACTCCACTGTGGCAAAATCCTATCCAACTTTTCCAAAGTTGGGTCAGGTCTCCTATTGGCCCACGTATATTGTCTCCCTGAGATCTCAATCTCTATTAGCTCTAAACTTTGAATTATAGTGTTGAACATAATAGGCCATCGCGGTTTGGACCGTTTCCCGGCGGTTTTCGAATGGACGCACGTGCAATGCTCTATTCCAGTGTAAAAAATGTTTGCATGGGCATTCTTAGTATAATGTGCATGATATTGATGTCTACTATAACTTCTATTCTTATAGACAGTGTTGTACCTCCAAGTGCAGAGGTTTGTAAAATAGCAGCCGATTTCCCTTAAGTGAGTAACGCAAGGTATATCAAACTCAGGGAGGTAGAGGTCAAAGATATCCCTCTCAAGCAACCATGCAATTAAGATATAAGAAGTATCTTGTGTCCCCAACTCACCTAATACACTTGCCAGATGTATAGGTGCACTAGTTCAGCGAAGAGATGGTAAAATGCAGGTGATATGGATATTGACAAATGGTAATTGCAATTTGTAGCAAACATGGTAGCGAGCAAGCATGCAGCAGAACTGGAGACAAAAGTGTTTCAGTGCTTGGAAACAAGATCTAGGATCGTGCTTTCACTAGTGGTCACTCTCAACAATAATAATGTAACTGAAGACATATAAATACTTCCTCTTCAATATGCACCTTAGATACTACTATGAAATATTCTCATGTTGCATAGAAATATCGATCTACTGCGTAGGGCTACAAAAGCACACCTTAAAGTCTGAGTAAAGAAACACCACAATATCATAGAACACCAAGACCACCGCGTAGGGATACAAAAGTACACCTAAAAGTTCGTCATTCCCAACCTAGGGCACCCACACTGTCATCAAGTGCACCCCAAGGAGAACTAAACAAACACCACAATTTAATAGTGGCCTCCAACACAAGGACCAACTCATGGTAAATATCCCTCTAATTTATTATCCCTAGAGTCGCACACACGCGCACTGTCCTCTTTGCACCGTGGGACAAAGGTAACTCCGGAAATTATAATGATACAACCAATTGAGTAGCATATCCATAACATAATGAAGGGGAAACATCTATGAATTCAACTAGATTACAATACTCATGATCACACCATGGGAGAGAGATAAACCACAAAGATACGGTAGAGCCCTCAGCTTCGATGAAGAACTACTCCCTGCTCATCATGCGAACAGCAACGGCGATGAAGATGGCTCCGAGGGCACTTCCCTGTCTCGGCAGGGTCCCGGAACAGAGACTTCTGCCCCCGAATTAGGATTTTTGGTGGCGGAGCTCGGAGGCGTTTTAGGAGAAGTCTTCCTTGTTCTAGGGTTTACCGAATAGATGTGATTTATAGGCGAACATGCGGCGTAAGACGGTGCTCTGGTGGGCCAGGCGGGCAGGCGGCGTGGCCCCACCCTTGGCCGCGTCGTGGGCCTGCCTCTCTCCTAGGGTTGTCTCTTGGGCTTATCGTTTGAGCAGGTGCTTCATCCCAGTCCAGAAATAAATCAATTAAATTGGCGTCCTTTTCCGAGAATATTTGCATAAGAGTTTTTCTGAAACAAAAAGTCAGCAGAAAACATGAACTGGCATGTGGCATCTTGTTAATAGGTTAGTCCCAGAAAATGCATAAAAGTGATATAAAGTTTAATTAAAACATGTGGTAATCAACATATAACAGGCATGGAACATCAAAAATTATAGATACGTTTTGGACATATCAGGTACCTAAATGTCATTGAGATAATTATGCTAGCGATACACTTGTTATAAATTCTCGTATCTAGAAACCATACAACAACAGATGTGTTCTGCATTTATGTTGCGGTATCCGAAAGGGCAGACGAGACATCACTTTACCATGACGTGTAATGTTCTACAATAGCTTTTTGATGATTTTCGATATCATATTACTCACTCCCGCTGCATCGTACCGGAGCACCATGGAAGTTTCGATTGGCGACCCCACCGCCTCAGCGTTGATTGCCCGCCCTCCCCACTCCTACCCCATCGATTTCCGCCATCGCCGCGCCGAAGTCGAAGAAATTTTCCGTCCCGCGTCGCCCTAATTTTGTGGCTCCTAGGTCGGCCGCAACGAGCAAGACACGTCGGCCCCCTTGCAAGGCGCCTTGGGGAGGACACGCTGGCGGGAACCGCCACGCAATCCGTTATGCGGCCGAGGAAAGAAGACGAAGGTGGTTGCCTCGAGCGCTGCTGCTGCGATGTCGGCGCCCTCCCACATTCGTGATGTTGCAGAGGCGGCGAACATCGACATGGGGGCCAATGTTGACATGCATGCGTCTTGATGATGGCAATGTTGCCATGGCCGGCGCCTCAAGTGACAATGATGTCATGGCCGGCGGTTTAAGTGGCAATGGTGCTCACGGAAGACATGGAGGAACTTGAAATTTAAGTGTTCATTGTGTTTTATTTTATGTTTGTGAGAACTATGTTTGAGGAATTATGTGTTTGGACATCGAGTTTCATCCGTTTTGTGATGAACTTTGTGGGTGAACATCTATATTTATGTGTGTGATGAATTATGCTTGATGTTTATGTGTGTGATGATTTTTTGTTGATGATAGTTGTGTGTTGATTCATATGTGTGACAAATTTCATGTTTTCGTGCCCTATTTTACATCATGTCTTAGAGCTTCTAGTTCTTCGGACCCCTTAAATATATCATCCACTGGACAAACCATTTGTCGTGCCCTAGAGTCAAAAAGTGATGCATTATAATTCAAAAGTGGCGCACTACTATATATCATCTACTCTAAGATAATCTAAGGTCATGTACAATACAGGGTGTTTAGAGGGGTGCTAACGAAAATAAACCTATCTTTTTCTTAAGCACCAGCGCTTATTTGTATAGAAAAAGTGACTAGTTAGGAATTTTCCTATTGTAAATAACACCCATATTTAAAATAAAATCATCTTATTTTTTTAAGCACTCTCTAAACATCTAGCATTACATGCCCTAACACAGAAAGTTGAGTAAAGATGAAGGATTTCCGAAGGATAACCCCTTCCACTGGGCTTTAGGGTCGAAAAGGCAGCGCCGCGGCTGAAGCTCCAGCCAGCCAGAATGGCCTGGACGTCCACGGCCTCCCTGTGCTGCCGCCTCGTCCGCGCCACCCCTGTCCGCCGCCACGCTCCACGACGGACCTTGTGCTCCGCCGAGCGGAGCACCGAAGCGGTGGATAGAGAGTACGCCGACCTCAACCTCCGACCCCTCTACCCCAATGTCCGCCCCCAATCCTTTCCCCCTCCCCGCCCCCCTCCGTCTCTTTCGAAATCGCGTGCCAGACTGACCGCCCACCGATTGGTCTATGCAGCGGGGCCATCACCTTCGCATCCGGCAGCACGTGAATCCGCTCAGCGCCTCCTTCGTTGTAAAGCCCCTCCACAGATTCGTCATTTCAAACTGCTACCTTCCTTCCTTCCTTCAGTTCATGTCTGCTCTACCTGTAGGAGCCCACGGAGCCGCCTGAATGGAAAGAGGTGTTCGAGGATCCCCTTCTGCCCCTCATGGTCGACATTGGCTGCGGTGCGCAAATGTCTCCTTCCATTGCATCTCCATTGTGCTTCAGCAGCAGCTACTCATTAGGGAATGTTTCTGTGCAGGGAGTGGGAGGTTCTTGGTTTGGTTAGCCAAGAACTCCAGCGAAAGGCGGAACTACCTCGGACTGGAAATCCGGCAAAAGGTTCTTGTGATCTACTGATGTTTAACCACGGCTAGCACATTTGGGAATGGAGGATGCAGTGTGGGATCTTTGGTGTGATTATGATTTACTTGTTTTGCTTGTGTAGTTGGTGGAGCGGACACAGTTCTGGGTAACAGAACTGGGGCTTAGGAATGTGTAAGCTACCTTGGCTCTTCCCCACATATGAACTTTTTAGGGTTTCATGCATCGTAAGAATTTGACCCTGCTTGAAATTTTTCCGTCGGCACAGTTACTTTTTATTTGCAAATGCAACGGTGTCTTTTGAGCAAATCGTGTCATCATACCCTGGTCCCTTATCACTTGTTTCAGTACTGGTGAGTGTAGCGCTGCTTGTACTCGTTCAGATCCTCATTTTCTTTCATGTTATGGAATTGACAATTGAGTTCCCTGTCATACTTTTTTAGTGCCCTGATCCTCACTTTAAGAAGAAGCATCACAAGAGAAGAGTTCTACAGGCACCATTGGTGGATTCAATCACAAAGAACCTTTGTCTGGGTGGACGGGTATAGCAATTTTCTATGCTTTCATTTAAGTATGCCTGTTAAGCATCATCTTTATTAAGGGGTCGGGGTCCTTCTATATGCGTCAGTTTTATCCATTGGCTGTTTATTCTTAGGCAGTCAAGATTTTGTTAGTTTTAACTGTGGAAAGGATTTGTCTAGGCATTAAGGTATGATGGATGTTTTATTGACTTGACCGTGAAAACTATGGACATAGACAACATGAAAACAGATGTTTGGCTTATTTTATCATCTATATGAGATAACGAGATGCATAATAAACTCAAATTGTACGTATCAAGCTTTTTCTTGCCTTCATGTTGTCTATGTTCAATGATAGTAATAGCGCACCTGTATGCATTCTTTGTCATAGGGTGATAAAAGTTAAGAGGCCAAAGTAACTGCTCAGACCATCTATTTTCTTTATATTTGATGAAACCTACTGTTGATTATGCATAGAGTTTCACTTTCAAACTTGTCTGTCTATCATGGTAGGTCACATACTCTGCAAGTTGACATCTCATATTATTTCCTCGCTAGGTTCTAGTACAATCGGATGTGCTTGATGTAGCTGCAGACATGAGAGAAAGGTTTGATGGTACTCGGATGTGTTTGAACATGTTGATTGCATTGATAAAAATCTTCGGTGTGACACCGAAGGTTGGCTTCTGGACAACCCTATGGGAATACGTACGGAGAGAGAAATCCATGCTGAGTCAGAAGGAGCAACCATATATAGGAGGATGTACCAAAAGACAAGATATTTCTCTCCAGATAACTCCATTATTTAAGTGGATGCAAGTGTCGTTCAGGTTGTGAGAGTCTCATGGTTGCTTGCTCTCTGCTTGATTCGTTTAACTCAACCATTGGCTTTAACCCTCCTTGGCATGTTGCAGAGCAACTTGGCATTAATACTGAATGCATTGGGCCTTGCCTTAGTTGTGTAGGGCGCCTGACTGTTTAGATGTGATGGGTCAAATGGGTGAAGGCTCGGCAGACCTCCGCTGTTTGATATTTTAGGATCATTGTTGTGGTCCACAGGTCCAGGAAGAAAGATCACATTGCTGTTTGAAATCAATGTTAGCTATACACAAGGACAAGATTAATGTTGTTTGGTCAATGGTAACAAAAAATTTGCTCCCATTGGCCAGAAAATAGCAGCTGGTGTACTCTAGGGGGGGGGGGGGGGGGGTGGGGGGGGGTGACAACTCGGCTACTTGACTTTGCACTGTGTGTTTGATCTGTAGAGGGGTGGAGTAAGTAACTTGTAACTCTGAACGAGTACCAGGAATTTTGTTTCTCATCCCCTGCAATCTAATGTAGCAAACTGTTTTCCTGAAATGACCATAATGTTGCTTCTTATTGTTTCTCACTGAATTTGGTATTATGCTCGCACCTACAGATGGCTACAGCCTACAAGATATAATGTCACCTCGTAAAAAAAATTCATAAAAATAGGCACACGATAATAAGTCTTTAGACAGCCATATAGTCACCTGGTGGCCGTATACATTCATGCTAATACAAGCTAACAAATTGGACAAGAAATGTGGAACGAAACCAAGAAAACTCGTGACAGTTGGCAACACACACAATGAGCCAGGAGATAGGTGAGCTACAATCTCGTAGCAGTTGGCAACACACACAAACACAATGGTTTTCACATAGCTGGAAATTTTGTACAGAAAACTGAGATGTCAAAACCACTACTAGGTAGACCTCTTTGTACAAGTACACTCGTCGTATACAATAAGGATACTAAACAGAGATTTACCCCCATATAACTAAAACCACGCTATTCAGTTGTAATAAACTGCACTTGTACATCTACTAATCAAGCCCATGATGTACGTAACTCAAACCACACAGCATTACGCATGGTACCTACAACAAACCGATGTGGCTACAGATTAATGATACAAGCGTCTGTTAGGTGCTAAATTCTGGCCATGGGAATAAAAATATAAATCTATAGTGTCATACAAATAATAAACTCCGAGGAAAAATTAGCGCTTCGATTGCCGAGGCGTCCTTGATTTGCCCTTCTCAGCAGGTAATTTCCAAATGATATCTAATTTGCAGCAGTAGTTATTTACAAACTGCAACAATAAAACCATGATTTCCATAGTTAGTCGTGCATGCCACGGCAAACCAAAAGCAATTGAACATAGCAAACTGTAGTTTACAGCTCTATAATTCTGGAAAAAAAAAACACGCTGTCAAACAAGCACCTACATGTGACAAATATAATCATTACTATGTTAGTACATTTGCCCAACTTAAACTGTTCATTAGGAGCTTCATCTTTTATGCTAGAAAATTGCCTCATATCATATTCAACGTGTGAAACACATGCATATATTTGGAAGCAAAAGAGCACCAAATAATCATTCCATCATATCACCCTGCTACTAAACAAGCATTACACTCTCTGAATGCTCTTTGTGGTTACCGTATTTTAATTGTTTGCCTACTAGATGGCAAAAGACAGACTGGGCGAGCAGTTGCCTTGAGCCGCCCCACAGAACTCTGGAATTAGTGCACTGATGACCACAAAATTAATATAGCTAGTAGTGGCGTTGCAGGATATGCGGTGTGCCATATGGTGTACAAATTGCAGGTGTACGCAGAAAAGAATGGTATATGTTCAAGCAAACAGCTCTAACCTTATTATAATCTGAAGTATCTCCAGCAGATCTCTGTAGCTCCACCATGAAGATTGATGGGGCAACTTCAAAAATCTGAAACCAGAGATAAAATCAGATGAAGTAAAAGGAGAAGCAAATTATAAAGCTAGAACAAGAGAAACACATGAGTACAGAGAGAGCAAGACTCACTTGAAGCATTATTGTCAGATGACTAGTCTTGTTCGCATTTGGACCTTCAACCCTCATCTGTGTATATTATAAAATCAAAACTAATTATAAGCAATAAAAATATGGCAAGAGTAATGGAAACTCATTAGCAGTAAAAAGAGTATATGTATAATACAAATCCAGAGAAAAGAAAAACTTCAATGTGTTAATTGCGAATAAATAGAGTGCATAACATTATGATCAGATGTCAATGATTTTATGTAAGTGATAATTATACAAAAAAATCTTACAACACAATGGATCAAACGACAAAAAGAAGAATTGTCTCAATCATCACTGACAATACAATTCAATACTACATTAACCAGGTGTTGGAACGATTGGAAATAAAGAACTCTTTACTCAAATTTAAATCCAAATAGTAGCAGTAGGGCTAACAAAGACAACAGTCATTTTGTGATGAAATAAAAAGGATCCAAGTCTGCATATTCAATTATTCATACTGACAAACCAAGTTCCTCCGTTGCAAGATATAGGGCATATTTTGACCATCCAACGTCATCCTTTGACTTATAATCAAACCAAAAATATGCGAACTATGACATATATACAATTGAAAATTCGTATTCGAAGGAAACTATTAATGGAACATTATAGGAATAATATACGGTCACAGGTCAAAATTGAAGTGTCAAAATGCACTTTATATTTTATACAGAGAAAGTATATGCTAACCATTATAGAAGAAATAAAAAGCCACTTGCCTGTTACGATCTCAAGTCAGAAGGTTCCTAATGTCTTATGACAGATTAAGCAAAAAATACCTTATAATTACGAATATGTGTCTTAAACCCCATGGATTGAGCAACAACCTCCATGCTTGACAATATGACATTTGCCGGTTTGCGTGACAAAAATCTATTTTGAAGCTTGCCATTGTCCTGTAGATTAAACAGTTATTAGGTCTTGAGAAATATTTATTAATCTATAGAATGCCCAAATATCAGAACCATGGCCGTGTCGATTATGATTACAACAGACCAGATTTCTCGACAATAAGTGTAGTCCAAATATATGACAAAAAAAATCTACCCAAATGACATAATAAGTGTAGGCGGCAACAATATCTGTATTGCGACTATCAAAATTTCAATAAGGTATGAAAATACTTGCAGGATATTATTGGTACTATTGACACACTTAATTTCATTTATTTGGACTAACTTCTTGCTTATTTATTGTTTTCTACTATTGTTTTCTTCTAGTGAAAAGAAACGCAAAGGTCCTTTGCGTTTTCGCTAAAAACAATTGCAAAAATACTAGGATCCGCAAGATACAAGCATATTTGAATATCACTGCATATAAATTATTATGAATATGTCAGTTTCACCCTGTTTTACACATTATGTTGAACATTACAGATGGTAATTTAGATTACGGGATCTCTTGATAAATGAGTCATATAAGATTGAACTGCATAGCATTTTCTACCAACTTGTCGGAAAATATATCATCTGTAGTATGGTTTCGGTTGTTCTTTATTGATGTATAGTTGGAGAATTTCTTATTTGTTTTCAGAGATTGCATGAGTGAGACTGTGGGAACTGGAAAATTTGGTTCTGTCACACCTAAACAACACCGATTATTTGTACAATTCAATACCAGTCATTATGATTTTCTTATGCCTACTATCATATGTAGGTGTCCCTTGAAATAACAGTCAGTCCCAGATTGGGTGACCTATAACTTCAAGCGAATTTTGAACTCTTTTTTTATGAATGGGATTTTTTTTTTGAACACCTTATGAATGGGATTGGCTAACACTTTTTGTTTATGGTTAAAGGTAATTTGAACCAAGCGGGTTATAAATTGTACTATGCAGAGAATATGGGAAGGTTAAAATCTTACAAACTACTACAGCAGTAGATCACATCTTCACTCAGCTTCCAAAGAACAAATCAAGTAATCACACTTCAATTTTGATAAAACAAAGTACATTTCGCACTTCAGATAAATCCTTCATGAAAACATTTTGTATCACAAATGGCTTGCATAATACCTGTCGGCGATCAAATAGAGCTGCAAGGTTCAATCCTTGAGATAAAATAATTAAATCGAATGCATTGAGCGTCAAAGGGCCTGCTTCATCGTCAGAAGTATGTTCGGTGTCCTCCTGAAATCATAAAAATATGAGGAAACAATTACAAGAGCAAAGTACACCCCAGTTTATCAAAAGAAATAAGTGAGGAAAAACTTTGTAGACCAAGAATACTACGGAAGGTTGCTGGATGTTGGATTCTCAAATTATTAAAAGGAACAAAGTTCAGTAAAGCATCAAGTGGTATGATGAACAAGAACTTTTGTCGATCAAGAAGAGATGTAAAGAAACAGAAAAACAATTGATGCTAAACCTCAGCTCTTGATAACATGTTACGATGAAGACAGTTTGCATTTCCATGAGGCCATAGGCCAGTATATAACTATATATACACGTAGAGGAGTGGTAAATATGTAGGAACTTATACAACAGGGATATTATACAACTAATATATGGAAATTCTATATATCTCAATATTTACTAACCGAAAAACAACATATACAGTTGGAAACCATGACAGTTTCCATGGCAAAAAATGTGTCCACAAATTAATAGGTTACCTTATACTTATCACTAGAATAATGGCATATAACATACTAGTACTTATGAATAATGGAAAATTTAAGTGGTTTTCTGGCTTGCTTAGTTACTTATTTAAGAATGAGCAAAGCAACATGTGCAACTCGGAATGCTCAATTTATATGTCACTGGTTTACTTAAAAAAAAGGGCAGCCCCGGTGCAGTAGCTCCCGCTTGCGCAGGGTCCGGGGAAGGGTCCGACCACTTTGGGTCTTTAGTACGCAGCCTTTCCCTGCATTTCTGCAAGAGGCTGTTTCCAGGACTTGAACCCGTGACCTCATGGTCACAAGGCAGCAGGTCACGGGTTCAAGTCCTGGAAACAGCCTCTTGCAGAAATGCAGGGAAATGTCACTGGTTTACTTCTTGTAATAATAATTAATATGTCACTGGTTTAAGATTATTAGGTTGCCAAAGAAACCAATTATCAAACACGCTACACATGTTGAAGTACAGCGAGTAAGCTTTTCTGACCAGGGGTACAATAACTATGTAGAAAAACCTCATACAAATCACAGTTGAGCAAAGTAGAACATATTTTAAATATCCACAACACCAGAACATTTTTCTACAACTAAGGATTAGCAGCCATAAATTGTCCTTATTCCTTAAAACTTAAGGTCAAATTGCTGGATTAATTTTCGCGAGGGATATAGTAGAAACCAAGTAGACCCAAAGTGGTCGGACCCTTCCCCGGACCCTGCGCAAGCGGGAGCTACTGCACCGGGGCTGCCCTTTATATAGTAGAAACCAAGTGTTGAGGCTTGTAGAACACTTTACACGCAATGTCTCCATTCCAACTGAAATCTTGGAAAATGGTGAATATAACCATTTACCTCGGGGTTATCAAAAGCTGCATTAACATCATCGAGATTGACGTCTTCATTTTCTACTTCTCTGATAGGCTCATAGTTCTTCTTAAACCATTCGTCATTTCTGATTTCTTCTATCCTGATTCTCTGTTCCAATTCAGAAACATCGCAAGTCAAGAAAACACTAATGAGGATAACAACTCCACATATACGAAACGTCCTTGCATATCCACGAAATATGATAACTAATATTCGGAGAAATTATAGTACGTGTCATCAAAGTTACTACAATGTTCAATCGGGATTTTCATTTTGCAGAAGGAAACTATGAGGAGGTATTAATTAACAAAATTGAGGTGGGAGGTTGCTGGGGCACCCACCTTGTTTGCTTTCGGACACATGTGTCTAACTGATCTACTGATCATGACTAGTGGCACAAAGCCAGAATCAAATCATTCAGCCAAATAATCCTATGCCCTACACAATGAACTATGGGTTGTAGCAGTAGATAGTAGTGTCTTCGACTAGATTTCTCAGATTTTGGATTAGTACCTCATCCAATTCCACTATTCCAGTTACAAACATAAGAGATGAATATGATACTGCTGACTTAAATCTTAAAAAAAGATATAAACCATTTAAAACATATGGAGCTAAATCATTGTAGAACTTCACTTACTGTGTCTGGATTAGGATCAAGAATTCTACGTATCAGTGACTTGGCACCGCTTGGAAACACAGCTGGGAAGGAATATTCTGCACTCTCAATCTGCATTAAGGAGAAAATAACAAGATATAGAAGCTATACATTCCTAAAAAAATCTGTGTCTAAGAAAAAAGTGTTCTGGCCACCAAGAACACATACGCCATTGACTGGTGACAAGAAAATCGAATGTACTAATTAATATCTAAATACAGCTCGGCCACAGTACGCCCAGCTCTTAAATACAAAATACTATGTTTGTGGCATCTCTACTAGATTATAAATGGTATGCTTCCCTTGCAACCAACAGATCATTAAGATTGCTAGGTCATGCCTGCCCTGTTGTAGTTGTGCCTGCCTTGCATCTCCCCTATAAAATTTCACAGTTCTGTAGTTTGTCCTTAGGGACGTTGAAGCTCATTTACTTCACTTTGTTTTTCACTAGTTGGAATAGTGTCCACATACTTCTGTACCCCAAAATTCAAAAACTACATTGTAGAAGTTATAGAAACTTTCGATAAAAACAACACATATCTATCATGTCATAAATATTCAAATCTGCATAAACAAAAAAAAAGGGAAAAATATAGCTATGAATAGTAGCTAATTCAACATGGGCTAAAAATTGGCCCATTAACACTATCAATGCTAAATTCATCTTTTTTTTGTTTATCAAGCTACACATTAAGTTTGGTTCTAAAAATTTGAGCGCAATGGATATACAATATTAGTGTGTCATGAATTTATTCGCAAGCTTTTGGAACTTTTAAATAAGTTAAACGCGGGTGCACTGGGATGCTCGATGGATGAGAGTACTGGATATGTTCTGGAGAAAGTAGCTTCTAGGTAATTATAATACGCTAGCAGGTACAATGCCACATTTTATATTTCTATCATGTTTTACTATGAGCGAACTAGCCTGCCAGCATACATAGTGCTTACCATTGTTTTCGAGTCGAGCGACTAGTCGAGACTAGTCGACGACTAGTCGATGAGTCGCAAAAAAATGTCGACTCGACATCTCGACTCGACTCATTTGTTGAGTCGAATGACTCAATCGACTAGTCTCGACTAGTCTCGACTAGTCCAGCCTTTTGAGTCGAAAACGACTTGAAGTTGGCCCGGCCTGTCATATTTTTTCCAATATGCTCTTTCCCAATATTGTTGAACTTCTTTATTTGCTACAATATTCTTGTTGTGTTTTATATTTGATCATTGGGCTGGACTGTGTGTTGAACTTCATTCTTAGTTTCCTACTTTTTATGCAAATCTGATTGCTTTTAATGTTTTGTAGGTTGCTGGTTCATTATAGACTATTAATAAGTATATAGTTGTATACAATTATACATATAATATGGTAATTCTGTAGTATATATTGCTAAACTACTCATGTCGACTAGTCGACCATGAGTCTCGACTAGTCGCGACTAGTCAAGAGTCGCTACCCCTGAACGACTCGTCGACTCATCGACTCGAAAACCTTGGTGCTTACATCGTCTATTTAAGTATCAACAGCCCAAGTAGTATGTTTGGATGTTTTGTGGTAGCTGGATCAAACAATTTGCAAGATAAAACACATGACATTACTCTTATGTAGTCAAATACTATGATTTTGCATAGTTAACAATCAAAGTTTCAAATGGTTGTGCACACAGATCTCAGAACAACCTATATTTAGATATCACGGGGAGAGAGGTTGACTTAAGCGAAGTGGTCATAAGCTTATAAGAAACAGACCTTCCCATAAAGTGTAGTCAAATCCACTTCATCGAATGGAAGATAACCTGCCAACAGGACATATAGAATAACTCCACATGACCATGTATCAGCAAGTGCTCCATCATATCCTTTATAACTGAGGACCTGTTTCATAACATAAATTAAAATTCTGCATCACAGTTAACACATATTTAGCAGGTAAAACACATCAGTAGCTATATACCTGAATAAGAATAAGAGGAATTATTTTACAGAGAAAACAATCAATAGCTACTGGTTGCATTTTTCTATAAGAGAAGCAGCCCAACCATCTGCGAATTATGAACATAAGTATAACTGGATAACTGTGAGATGGTATAAACTCTCTACCTAAAATGAAAATTGGAGAACAAAACATTATCTTAAATTATAACAATCATCTCATGCCACATGATAGAATTGCATTAATCTAACGGCCTGACAATTAAATCTTGAAGTATTTGCACACCCTAGTTAATTGTTTTAGTTTTTCAGATGAACTCAACAAATTCATCACTGGAAACAATTTTAACGACTGATGATGACAGTTGGGCGTTGACTCCATTCCACCGTCACAAAGGGCTTCTCCTTGTTCATAATGTTGACAGTCTGGTGGACTTGAAAGCAGAGAAACACCGCCATCTTAAACAGTGCGAGGCCACACCGGTTTTCTGATCGACACCGTCCAAGCGAAAACAGGCTTGTGCGCAGGGCGGACGGATTCCAGGAGTCACTACCGGTGAAGCTTATTTTTCCTATCTATCAATATATCGAGGCTCAAAGCTTGAAAAAAGAACAGAGCAAATCCATGATAAAGGGACTTCACCCCGAGTACCTACTACAGTTTGAATCCAAAACTGCCAACAAAAATTACTAACATATTAAAATCGATTAAACATAAATCTTAAATCCACCCACCTTGCAGTGGACAGGTATAGACGTATAGTGATGCCAAACAAGGAGAACTAAAACCATGTTATTCAGAAGATTACCTCTGGGGCAACATAGTTTGGTGTTCCACATGTAGTACGTAGAAGGGCAGTTCCCTGCATGAGACGAAATAAGCAAATCGAAAGTGAAACAAAATCAGTAAGGCGTCAACAAAGCTTCGGAAAGGTATGCACCTGTGCAGGCCATGCACTGAGTCCAAAGTCTGAAATTTTAAGATTTCCTTGGGAGTCAAGAAGAAGATTTTCAGGCTGCACAAACCATGCACAATAAGTCCAAGAGCCCCACAAATTCTGAACCACAGAACTCATGTTTAAATTTAAATAATCACCTTTAAATCTCTATGGTAGACTCCTTTGCTGTGGCAAAAATCAACACCATCAATAAGCTGCTGAAAGTATTTGCGTGCATCGGCTTCACTAAGTTTCCCGTGACGAATCTAAAATTGTTTGTTTTTACAGCATTGTTAGGTTCCCATTCAAAATTTACTTGAACTTGAACCTCAGTAAGAAGATGAAGTAAAGACACGTGGTGTGCCTACTCAATTTAAGTAACACCAGTAACAATCATCCAGAAAATGTAGCCCAAGAGCAGCATATAATAGTACATGTATTTCTCACAAATATAAAGAATGTGAACAGCCTAGTGAAAATGTCTGTTGTCTTGCTAGTGTTACATGGTTCAAGCTGTTTCACGCCCTTTCTACACATACTTTACTTAAGCAAAGTACTCAGAATCAACAGAATGAAGTTTCAAAAATCATGTTTCTACATACAGGAGGAACAAGTCAGACCTCTATTAATTTTCAATCTTGAAGTCAAGACTAACAATGACAGACATCACCAAGAAGAGCGGGGTCTTACAATTTTGTCAAATAGTTCACCGCCAGTGATGAACTCCAATATTATAAATATCTTCTTTCGGCTTGCCAAAACCTGCACATAATAGAATGGCCAGTAATGATACTATTGGTACTTAAATAAAGACAACTGAAAAGAAATATTAACAATACGAAACATCCATAAGACAGTAAACCCAGTACCTCGTGTAACCTGACCACATTGGGATGCCTCACAAGCTTCATTATGGATATCTCTCTCTTGATCTGCACAAAATAATCATGTAAGATTAAATCCATCTCCCTGAAAATGGTGCTCGCTCAATTAACTTATGCCTCTGTACATCGCAAAAGCAGTAGAGCTTCCACCCACAAAAAGGGCAGTATAGCCAATACTGCTTTACCGTCACGACCATAAGCTTACGACCATTCAGAGATAGTAGTAAAATGGTGCTACCTAGGACCATTACAATCAAATGTAGGGAGGAATATTTCATGCACTTGTGAACACCAAAATGGATGGGCGGACTAAACTGCTCCAAAGGTTTTGATCCCATTCACAATTCTGGCTAGAATAAACCCTGGGAAGCCAGTTAAATAAAAGTCTCAAACCCACAGATCGAGAAGGGACTACTATGCGAATACGCTGGTCAGCCTTTAAAATGATCAGCTATATTCTCCATCCACCGCTTTCTCGCACCAAAACAGAACTCCAAGCAGCAACCAATCGTAGCATCCGCTGATCCGGGGACTACAAGTCACATAGATGATGCGTCAACGAGCCACTTCAAGAGCACTTGGGAGGAACGGCATATGCAGAATCCAGTCGAGGCAACAACTTGGGAACAAGAGGGGATCGAACCGAATCCAGTGGAAGTCCTCACCTGATCCACCATCTTGTGCTTGAGAATGGAGGAGCGGTCGAGCACCTTCATGGCGACGCTCTCCCCTGTCTCGGTGTTCTGCGCGAACTTGACCTTGGCGAAGTTCCCCTCCCGATGGTCCGCCCCACCTCGTACTTCCCCACCCGCCGCAGCGGCCCTCCTCCCCCTCCCCCGACCATCTTCTCCCCCCCTCCTGCCTCTCAGGTTGGGTGACTCCCGGAGAATTCAAAAAAGGTAGAGCGTGCTGCTGCTGCGGGGAGCTCGAGCTCAACTACTCAAGAGCTCGGCTCGACAGCGCCATTGATGAAATTGACTGGTGGGATTTGGCTCCGCAGCAAGCGACCGTGTGTGATGTGCCGCCTGGGATGGGGAATTTGTGTTGGTGTTTGCTTGAACGCGACGTGCAGTTCCGTGGTGTTGACGCTCTGGAGTAGTACTGTAGGTCTGATTGCTTTTGACTATGGAGGTGGAAAATGTCGGGATGTGTTGAAATTTGGGGCATTTTTTTTTTCCAGAAATACCTCTTTTGGATTATTTCACTTCAGACAGATTGCCAAATACTCTACTACGTATATGTCATTAAAATTCTCCATCCAACACGATGGCACACTTCGATCTAAGAAGTCAAGTGTGATCCCACCAAAGTCACATAGTTCATTTTGTGATTTGCATTGCAAACTTTGGGACCTACTCCCTCCGTTGCACAGATGTTTTAGACTTTTTTCATATTATTACATGTGTACACTTGTATCTAGACACGTTTTACTGTTTATGTGCACTCTTTTTAGTCTGAATCTAGACAACATGTCTAACAAATAAAACAGTTAAACGGAGAGAGTAGAAATCATAAAACTACAAATAAGAATTTAGTGGGGTCCCACTTATATCTCTATTCCTATGTGAGTTGAAGACGTGCACATCGGGGCAAATTAAAAGGCAATATGGCTTTCGGGGAATTTAGCTACAGGAAGGCTATGGGTTTGATATTTCCATCAGCCACAAAGCTCCTTCTTCTAGTCTAAATGACTAGGGCAACTTCCAGCGTAACTCGGTATATAAGTGGCCGATCCGCTGGACAAAAGGGAGTTGGCGATTCGGCTGCATACGACGATTGTTAATTATTTATGTCAGCTTTGTGGGACTTGGTGGAGTCGTGATGTGACCCCAAAATCGATACTATACAGATTTACGTGTTTCCGTCAAATCCGCATGATAACTATTTTATTTTAGGACCACGTCGAAACATGCATGTTATGTGTATAGATTTGTGATAACATTACAACACTATATGAAAGAATCCGTAGAAACAACATAATAAAATAAGGTATATATACAACAACGAGTCAGGATACAACTGGTGCGATATAAAGATACAAATCATAAGGAAAGCAAGCAAAATAGTATCTGACTACGAATAAGATACAGTACTAAGAGTTCTGAAGATAAACGATGGCGTTCGTTCTGCCCTGGCCAAGTAAGACCGATTTCCAAAGTAATGCCGTCAGACTTCAAACTTGTTGATTGCACGATGAGTACAACCAAAAATGGGTATAGTACGACTGAAAGTGCATGTTGTCTCATGCGTGGTTTTGGTAATTAATGACAATCCTTGAGGACTAATGTTTGCATTGAGATATACTTGTAGATCTTGTCCATAGAAAAAGAAAGGAGTTCATGTGTTGGACTCTAGAACCTTACATGGTAAAGTATGGCTTGGAAAAGAAGATTGAGGGAACTTTCATGTTTATCACCAAGCCATCATATATGTCAAGAGAAGAAGATGAAGTGCAAGTTCAATATGATCCATCTCGGAAGATATCTATTGTTTGAAGCTTGCAATGGATTCATGAAGACGGAGCTAAACGAGATAATCCCATAATGGGGTATGGGGGAGTATTTGGAGAAGTTTTCATCAAGCATGTGCTAGCAAGTATGATCAAGAAAGGTGCTCCAACTTGAGAGAGTCAGGATCGTCATCATCTAACTCAAGTGGAAGGCAAAGGTATGATCTTGATAGGGTTTCTCTTTTACCGGTCTCTTGTTGTTAGTTCGGAGACCGGGTTATAGGTTAGATACTGTACTATCAAGAGGGGCTCTCAAGTGAATAACTTGATCGCATCTTTATGGAGAGTTCAAACCTTTGCACTCGTAGCATATCATCTTTCTTGGTTCTTATTTGGTTTTTATCCATGTGAGAATTTAGATCTTGTGTTCATCTCCATACCAAGCTCTAGTTCATCAAAAACGAATTTCACATTCATATCTTGTTGCGTTTTTTGATGTTGGAGGTTTTACCGGTTTGTCTTTTCTAAGAAAGGTACTCTTTCCTTGTGGCTTCCTCCTCACATGATGGAGTATGATGTTTCCCTGCATAATCTTGTCATGCTCGTTGTGGTAATTCCAACGAGCCCAAGAATATCAAAAACAGAGTCCGGACGAGAAAGTTATTGGATTTTCGGCTAAGGACTAGCTTCCGGCCAGTTCACTTTGACGGAAAAGTGAGAGGAGATCTAGATCTACATTTCCATCAATCCATCTCTCCTCTAACTGAGGGGAACCTACTGGATCTAGATCTTGGAGTTCATTTGTTGAGTTCTTCTTTGTTCTTCCTCTCTTCTCCCCCACAAGCATTAGTTGCTTTTGGTGGGATTTGGGAGTGAAGGATCTGAGCACTTCTTGTGTTCTTGCCTTTGCTTCTGTGCATTGGTTTGCTCTCTCCACGAGGATTCGTGGAAGTGAAACTTTGTGAGCTTGTTACTCTTGGGTCGTTGGACCCTAGACGGTGTTCTTGTGACCTTTTGTGTTCAAGGCCTTTTGTGGCTAGTTGGGACCTTTTGTGGTCACTTGGGAGCTCCCAATCCTTTTGTGTGTTGTACCTCAAGATCGTTGTAAGGGCTCCGGACTCCGCCTTGAAGGATTCCGATAAAGAAAGGTGAACCGAGCTTTTGGGCTAGGTTCATCGGAGAATAGGGTGAGGCCATTTGTGGCGTCTTGAGTATTGAAACTCACACCCCTCC
Source organism: Poa pratensis (assembly GCA_947311845.1). Lineage (NCBI taxonomy): Eukaryota > Viridiplantae > Streptophyta > Magnoliopsida > Poales > Poaceae > Poa > Poa pratensis. Next base: position 57,053,013 of record CAMZMU010000042.1, read on the forward strand.
AACGAGACGTACTCCCCTCAAAAGGAGGAACTCGGAAATACATCATCGTCTCCGCGTGTCTCGGTTATTTCTATACCCGAGCTCTTTACTTAAGCAATTTACATTGTGATAGCCTTCATGCTTGAAGTCTATATCTTTGTATCACCTTGTTACTTGTTTTTCTTAGCATAAGTTGTTAGTGCACATAGGTGAACCTAGTATATTTAGGTTGTATGCTTGTTAAATTAAAACACCTAGTTTTATTCCGCATTTATCAAGCCTAAACCGGAAAAGTTTTAAATCGCCTATTCACCCCCCCCCCTCTAGGCGACATAATTGTCCTTTCAGTTGGTATCAGAGCCTGGGCTCTCTTTATTTGGGCTTTACCGCCTAGAGAGTAAAGATGTCGTTTAGAGAATTAGTGGACAATCCCACTTTTAAATTCGATGGCACTAATTATGATGTATGGAAGATTCGCTTGCTTAATCTTTTTAGGGCCATGGGTCCAAATTATATCATGAGTATTGTAGATGTGGGTTTTTCTCCTCCAAAGGATTCCCAAGAATTATCTTTAGAGGAAGAGGAAAACCCTAACCTCGATACTCAAGTATCTAATGGCCTTATATGTGTTTTGAGCGATGTAGTTCTTGCTTCAATCATGCCTTTCCGGAACGCTCATGAGCTTTGGACCAAGCTTCAAGATAAATATGAAGTGTCCAACATTATTGAGGATGATTGTTGTCCCTCCACCTCCGGCCATGATGAGCTCACTTATTCTTCCACTTCACCAACATGTGATTCGTCACAATGTAATGACATGGTGAGTGGTCATAGAAATTGCATTGTTGATGGTGAATCTATTATTGACTATACTTCATATCTATCACATTGCAATGTCCTATCTTTGGAATTAAACTCTTCTAGCACCCTAAATGTCTTACATGCTAGTGTTGATAGTCCTTGCATATCATGTAATAGTTGCTTAACTAAATCTCATGATGATATGCTCTCTATGTCTTGTTGTCATGAAAATAATGCTTCCATATCCTATAGTACTTGCATGACTAACAATGTAGAGGAATCCCAACATTTGTTGGAACAAGACATGGACCTCAATGGTGCTTCAAGCAATTCTTCATCATCATCGTCCATCAATCACTTTTGCCTTATGGCTAGAGATTCAAAGGTATCTCCACCTTTGGAACCCTCTACTTCTTGTGACGATGAGGATGCGAATTATTATGGTTTAAATGAGAATGATATTAACTCCTTAAAGGAGAAGAGTGATATGGTTTTCGATGCTCTCCCTAAAGGTAGTCAAGCTTGCTCTTACTTGTGTGAAATTTTGACTTTTGCTATTAAGTGCAAGGATATCATTGAAGAAAAGGGAAGGGTTGAAAGAGAGGATACTATGGAAAGAGCATCCTTAGAAAATGCTCTTGAGGAAGAACATGAGCTTCGAGTGTCTCTTGAGGAGAAACTTGAATCTCTTGATGAAACAAATGATCTAATTATTACAAAAATCATTAAGGAAAGCGATCATGCTCTTGCAAAGTATAAAGTGCTTAAAAAGGAAAAAGTTGAATTTGGTGTTGGCAATGCTAGACTAATAGAGGATGTAGAGAGACTTGACAAAGCTCATAAGTCTTTGGAAAGTGAACACTCTCTTTTACCAAGTCTCATGATCAACTCCAAACTCAACTATCTAAAATTGATGTACCTAGCTCCTCTACTTCCTCCTGTAATCATGCTAAAATTATTGAGGAAAATGCTAGGTTGAATGATGATCTTGCCAAGTTGTCTTCTTCCATTTCTAATGATAATGATGCTTGTGCTACTAACTCCACTTCTTGTGAAGCATCTATAAAGAAGGAGAATGTTGAGCTAAGGGCTCAACTTGAGTTGCTAACTAGCAAGTATGGGATATTGGAAGAAATTCATGAAAAGCTATCTAGCTCTAATGAAGATCTTCTAGCATCCTATGTTAGGCTAAAGTTAGCTCATGAGGCTATTATGTCAAAGGTAACATCTTGTAAGCCTCATGTGGACAATGGCACAACTTCTTCTCTTAATGCTATATCGTCTTGTGCTAGTCCTAGTGATTCATCCACTCACAATGTTGCTACATCTTGTGATGAATTACTTTCCATACCTTGTTGCTCTAACAATGAAGCTTCTACTTCCTCTAGTATTTGTGTTGATACTAACCATGTAGAGGAATTAAAAGAGCTCAAGGCCCAAGTCACTTCTTTGAAGAAAGACTTGGAAAAGCGTCATGTTGGGAAGTCCACACTTGACAATTTGTTGAGTGTTCAAAGACGCCCCAGTGACAAGAGTGGACTTGGATTCAACTCCAATAACAAGAACAAGTCCAAGATACACAAGAAGAAAAAGGGCCAAGAACAAGTCAAAGATTCGGCCAAGATTGTTTGCTTCAAGTGCAAAGTTGAAGGGCACCATGTTAGATCTTGCCCTTTGAAGAAGAACCGTCTTAGTGAGATGCAACAAGGAAAGAAGCCTCAAGCTCAAACTCAAGTTCCTCAAGTTGAAGAACGACCTCTTCCCAAGAAGAATCAAGCTACTCCTCCTCAAGTCAAGATTCCAACTAAGAAGAAAGGTGGAAGCAAATGTTGCTACATATGCCGTGAAAAGGGTCACTTTGCTTCTTCATGCACTAATGGTACCTTATCCAATCCCATTATAGTTGATGATGTTTATTCTCTTCGGAAGGATAAGGTTGGCAATGTGTTTTCCAAATATTTTGGTACTCAAAGTGGTGTCAAGAAAAGAACCATTTGGGTTGCCAAACCTATTGTGACTAACCTCTTAGGACCAAACTTGGTTGGGGACCAACAAGCAAAAACTTGCTCAATAGGTGTTGTTGGAGGGCAATGGAGACTTGGCTACATCATGAAGAATTAAGTGATCTTCATCAATTATATTCTTCCAAGCCAAGTCAATTGGGCTATATTGTTCTTTCTCATATCCAATGTTCCTCCTTGCGGTAACTTTTATTTAAATCGTATATACTTTGAAAGTTGCTTGCACCCTTGCACGTGTTAGGTTTTGTACCTTGCTAGTGTTTTATGTGTTGTGCTCTCTACTTACTTATCTTGAGAAATCAGGTATGTGTATTTTGGTTTGCACACCATGTACTTGTTTTGAGTCTTATTGCATTTATTTGCTATCTTATCTTGTTGGCTCTCCTTGAGAGATTAATGGACTATCCATTTTTGGAGAGTGATATGCTTCGTGCACTTCACAGTCCTAAAAATGTGTGTACATGAGGAATACCACTTAGTGTTGATATATCAATATTATCTATTCTCTATGTGGTATATCATGCTCATGAGAAATTCAAATTCTATAACGTCCACTAATTTCTCGAGTTGGTTTTATTTGCCTCTTGTTTTCAAATAAGTGGATTATCACATTATGGGGGAGTAATAAGCTATGTGCATATTACAAGCCTAGAAAATGTGAAGATGTGAGGTTTTGCCACCTATAATTGATATTGTTAATTATCTTGTTCCTATGTGGCATGTTTCTCAAACAAGTCCCATATTTGCTTAAATGCCTTTTATCTCTAATCTTTTGGATCTTGTGTGTGGGAAAGTTTCTTGGTGATTTGCATGATCGTTGATCAATTGAAGCCGTCAAGAATCTCTCTCTAAGCATGTGTTCAATTCCTATCCTTTGACATATGCTTATTTGTTGTGAAGTTGGCCTTGAATATCATTCCTACCACCGAGAAATATCTCCATACTCCTTGTCATGACAAGTGATACTCATATTTGTGGTGAATTTTGTAGACCATCTTCATTTTTGGCTATTGCTTTGAATTGCCTTACTTTGTTGCCAAAACGTGTCTCTTCAAACTCCTTTTGTCTTCTTTGTATCATATGGATCTTATTGCTCTTCTTGCATTTGACTAGTTTGTATAATATATACTTATGGTGTGTGATGTTCCCATTGGTGTGCGTTTGTATTCAAATACAAGATCATAAATAATGTACACATATTTGGGGAGCTATCCTACATGTTTTCGAACACTATTTGTCTTTAACTGGTTTTTTATCCCGATGATATGTCTCGTTGAAGACAAGCATTTTTTGTCTTAGTACTTTGTGCCATCATAAAAAATGTAGAGGGCTTGGTTATTCCTTGATCATACTTTCATTTGGAATCTTTTCTTTTTGGTATCTTCAATCATGTGTTGATTTGGGTATTTGATATAATTTGGACATTTTCTTTCCGTGTCACACTATTGTGTGCTCTCTTGTTTTAATTGATGTTTTATCAAAATTGTGTCTCTTTTGGTTCTTGAAAGTCTTGTTCATGCATATTTACTATATGTATATCTTTGGCATGCTTACTTTCGTTGATCCAATATATAAGATAAACTCCATTAATTCCTAAATGGCTAAGATGTGCATGAAATTCAATTTCACATTAAAATGCACATATTTATGTGGAGTTTGTCCTATGTATTGTAGTTGCTCTAACTAGTTTGGACCCAATGAGTTTGGGTACCATGTTGTACTTGAATTTGTTTTAGGTACTTTGGAGATGCATTGGAAGCTTGTCTCATTTACCAGGAAGGTGGTGTCACCATGTGTTCATTGGAGCCAAGTTTGGATGATCGCTAGCTATATCTTCTACCTCACCAATGCTTTCTCGGTAACAGGTATCTACCTCATGCATACATTTCTAGCTTTCAACCTTGTGTAGGTTGTATCTTGGCATGAATCCCTTTTGTTGCAATTAATTTGGTTCTTGCAAAACGTCTTTATTGCAAATGTGAGTAAGCCGGGAATTACATATAAGGGGACTATATATTCATTTCCATGATTCATCGATCCCAATTATGTCAATCTAAGCACTTCCTACTTAAAGTATCTCATGTGCAACATTGATGATTTTTCAAAATCATTTGCCTTTTGTGATACTTGTTATCTTACTCGAGCATCCGTTCGTTAACCTTTATCCCTTGTGGATAGTTTTTGATGCTATGATAAGTGTGTGTTGGGAGTTCATCTATATTCCTGTAAAATAAATTTGGCTTTGTGCTATGCTTTTAAGTAAAGATCTTATTGGTGTATTTATGACTTCCTCTTGTATATCATGATCTTTTCCCTTGTATCTATCTTGTGTGTGCATGTTTATTTGTAGACCCATATCTTAGTGATTAGTGTCTACTTAGAAACTTACACACATGAGATTAGTTACATCTTTAATGGATTTTCCATTTCTTTAGTGACCACCTATTTTGCTTTTGATTCTTTGGTGGTTTCTAAAAGGCACAAGCTTTATTTTTGCATCTTACTAAGCTTGTGGAGCTATTGCTTTATCTCCTTTGGTGTGTGGGTATGGGAAAGACATGATATGCACTATGTGCAACTCTTTTTGAAAGACTATGTTGATGCTTGCTCATCCTTCTATTAGTCTCCTAAATTTTCTTTTTACCTCACACACATCCTTTTATTTGCCGCTCCTTGCTCATATTGCAAAACATTTTATTTGCTGCAAGTTTGTTTGCCTCTTTTCTCATTTATATTCTCTTGCATGAGCTTGTGTTCGAATTTATCTAGGAGGGAGTGAGGATCCATGTTGTGCACACTATATTGAAATACAAATCCTATTTGTGCACATACCTTGGGGAGTTCCCTCTTGATATTTAGAACATCTTTCGAATCCTTTTTGATTGCTTGCTTCTTTCGTTGAAGTATCTCTCTATTTGATACTAGTCGTCAACCCGTGCATTCGCACGGGCTCGGTATCCATAGTTGAAATATTTTAGAACCTTTGGTAAAACTGAATAGAAAATATGTGAATAAATATATATATATATATTATGGAATTCTGTACAACCTTATTTTGTAATCCTTTCCTCCTTAGGGGATTCCATTAACCATGATCATATGCCCATCAGTCGATGTAGCACCATGATATACATCATTTTATTTTTTCTCGCAACCGTGACATATACCACTGCATATTAATTTGAACCCTTCAAAATTTAAACCTATCGTCAATATGTTATAGCCCCAAAACATTCAGTTTGAATCATCTCTTTTGTGAGAACTGCACACCGAACTGTTCAATTATTAGATGTCTAGATGCAAATCGTAATAGTAAAGCACGATGCAAACTGTACCTGAACCACATCTATCTGATACTCTGATGTGTCATCCTTGCTCACGTCCTCAGTTAGAACATGCTCGACACGTTGAGAAGCTGTGATATACCTTGTCCTATTTGTTCTGGCAATTGTGCCATATATCCCGGTATAATTGTTTCAATCATCCAAATCACGGCAATACAAATGTAAGGCAATAGAAATGTAAGACCGAAATACAAATTTGCTGAACTCAAGAGTGAGAATTGCATGTTCAGCTGGCCAATTATTAAATGGCCAGATGCAAACCGAAATTATAAAGCATGATGCAAACCACAACACAAACATATTGATCTGATACTCGACGTGTCATCCTTGTTACCGGTCCTTCAATGGCACATGGTCGACTCGTCGAGTACACAGGATGTACCTTGACATATAAGTTTTTTGCATTTTTGAATATACCATATTATATTTTTATTGACTCTCTCTCTCTCAATTCAGAAATTTGCAGTAGATATATTAGACCGCAAATAGTACAATTTGCATCAGCTTTGTAATGCAAACTACTCGTCGAACTGGTCAATTTTTAAGTGGTCACATGCAAACAAAATTAATAAGGCAGGATGCGAACTCTACAGTACCTGAAATAGATCGATTCCCGATGTGTCATTCTTGCTCCCGTATCCTAATTCGTTGCCACATGCTTGACAGCTCGTGTACTTCAAGAGCTGGCTCAGCATGTAATGCTAGTGTACTTCAAGAGCTGGCTCAGCATGTAATGCTAATGAACGATTCGCCGCTGATTAATTAGTGGTTATGGCTGAAGAAAAACACACGTAGGAGTAAGCACAAGCTGGCCAGCCTCATTGATCGATTGATTGATCTGATGCTTCTGTTATGTGTGAAGCTAGCTCGATGCGCTAAAAATTATTAGAAATCAGAATAGGAAGTGAATCTAAAAGCGTTGTCTATTTTTTAGAAGACGGCAGTCTAGCTTCTTATATTAGCGTTGATTAATTGCATTCATACAGGAAACAAAAAGCATGAATATTCCACCAATCATGTACTGTAAGAGCAAAGGCTGAATGTATGAATCAGAAGAAGAGACCGACCTGACCACTCCACGCGCGCAGGCCGGCCGGCGGCCATGCGATTCTTTGGCGTGACACCAATTTTGGTTCGGGCAAGATTGAATGATTCGTGACGTGGGCGTGTGTGAAACTGGGCCATCGCCGTCGCGGAGACGTGTAATCTATAGATCGATGCAGATTGCCCCCAGGGACAGAGGCGACTGACGTCTTTTTATCGGGAGACATGAAGTAATCAAGGGTTAATTAATATGGAGATTACGTGATTCGAACTCATCCCACCTGATCAGTTGGAGGGTCCTTCGTGACGCGCGGGGCGACAACTTAATCGTACGGCTTTTAGACATATTAGGTTCCGATCGTACGTACCAAAGTTGTTAATCTCCAGGATTAACGTGGAGTCTCGTATGGTGCCTCCAATTAGTAAATATAAGATTCTTTTGCAATCTTTGGATCCTCAATATAGGTTGATCTCCACCCAACTATTCGTCATTGAATATGTGCATTTGATTTCTCTCATATGATGAGAAATGCACACATTATGGGGGAGCTCTTATTATGTTTGCTTTCTTTTTTTTACCCATTTCGGCAATCGATGCCAGTGGGGAGAAATTTAGAGGGTTTAAGGGAAATGGGTTTGTTCTCTTGCAGTCCTCTTGCATCCTTGCTCTTTGTGTTGCATGGTTGCTTAAATTCATAATATAAACCCTCGTAAAAGGGATTGTCATCAATTACCAAAATGGGGGAGATTGAAAGTGCATGTTGCCCCCATGCGTGGTTTTGGTAATTAATGACAATCCTTAAAGACTAATGTTTGCATTGAGATATACTTGTATATCTTGTCCATAGGAAAAGAAAGGATTTCATGTGTTGGACTCTAGAGCCTTACATGGTAAAGTATGGCTTGGAAAAGAAGATTGAGGGAACTTTCATGTTTATCACCAAACCATCATATATGTCAAGAGAAGAAGATGAAGTGCAAGTTCAATATGATCCATCTCGGAAGATATCTATTGTTTGAAGCTTGCAATGGATTCATGAAGACGGAGCTAAACGAGATAATCCCATAATGGGGTATGGGGGAGTATTTGGAGAAGTCTTCATCAAGCATGTGCTAGCAAGTATGATCAAGAAAGGTGCTCCAACTTGAGAGAGTCAGGATCGTCATCATCTAACTCAAGTGGAAGGCAAAGGTATGATCTTGATAGGGTTTCTCTTTTACCGTCTCTTGTTGTTAGTTCGGAGACCGGTTATAGGTTAGATACTGTACTATCAAGAGGGGCTCTCAAGTGAATAACTTGATCGCATCTTTATGGAGAGTTCAAACCTTTGCACTCGTAGCATATCATCTTTCTTGGTTCTTATTTGGTTTTTATCCATGTGAGAATTTAGATCTTGTGTTCATCTCCATACCAAGCTCTAGTTCATCAAAAACGAATTTCACATTCATATCTTGTTGCGTTTTTTGATGTTGGAGGTTTTACCGGTTTGTCTTTTCTAAGAAAGGTACTCTCTCCTTGTGGCTTCCTCCTCACATGATGGACTATGATGTTTCTCTGCATAATCTTGTCGTGCTCGTTGTGGTGATTCCAATGAGCGCAAGAATCACTACAACATATGTTATTTTTTGTGACAAAAATCCGCTCGACAACATCGTTTTTGTCACTGATTTGCCATAATAGGTGACGGTATTTGGATGTTTGTCACGGTTAGCGTTAATGCATGACGCTCAATTTCGTTGTCACTAAGGTTGTCACGTATTACCCCGGTGACAAATTTACGGGCGTCACCCTGGTTGTCACAAGTTTTTGGGACCGAAATGTCGGATAATTAAATAAAAATTTACAAAAATAATCGTTCGTTGTGGTTTGAACCCGCGACCTTCTGAACAAAATAAAGATGTCCTACCAATGCTAACGTAATGTTGCTGATATGTTTTACGAGGTCCTGCTTTTTAGTATGTACTTAGTATAGGCCAAGTGTGCAATGAGTACGAAGATACCATTTCTTTGTTTGCAAGGTTCAGGCGACAATATAAGTTAAATCGCATTTGAAAACATCAACACTAGACAAATTTGACAAAATATTTGAGCTCTCAGTAAGTATTCGAAACATTCTCAAGGTACTAGTAGTAGAATAACAAAAGGTTCCAAATTACATCATGGTAGAGCAGCTGGTGGACTAACAGGTTCACATTACCATTACAAAAGTCGCCAGTCATGAAAACGATAGAGCATCAGTTAGGGTCATCTTGAAGACAGTACTTAGAAGGTTTATATCATGTAATTACACAAATACAGGCAACTACATTACACATAAATCCAGAACTTTCAGTAGTCACGAAAGTGAAGACACATATGTCACCCTCGTTGATTCCAGCTCCCTTAACTATTTTCGGCCATGCGAGTCATCTGGGCATCATCTTTGTTGCCCATGAGCAATGTGACACGAGTAACATTGGTGCCACTAGTGACAAATACATGAAGCTCCATTGGCACATACTTGTTGAGGTGTGCAATGTTGAACTTGGAAGAGAAGTACTATAGGAGAAGTTTCTAGTTAGTGGAAGAGTAGACTGAATGTGCAAAACAACATTATGAGAGTGTATCCTTTACCATCTTGGCCTTCCATGGATGATAGTAGACATTGGCATCCTGCAAACATAGTACGGGGTCGATGGCTTCAAGTTTGCCACTTGGCTTCTGAGATGTGCAACTTGGTCTTCATTCAGATCGACGTTGTTTGCAAAAAAGCAGTGCCTGTCAAACTCTTCGTTCCCACTTATGTTAGGACCTACAATGCAAGAAATTAATTAGTAGAAATAAATCTATAGGTGCATACAGTAGTACTATAACATTTGGTTAGACATTGTCACCTCTACGGGTAATCTTCCCTTCCCTAGGTCTCATCACTCTGGTGTGCGTGACATCCTCTTGAGACTGCACCGCAGCTTTCGTACCATTATTGTCTGTAGTTTCCTGCTCATCGTCATCACATATGATAACTACAGCTTTGTTACTTTTGTTGGCCATCTTCAGTTTCTCTAGCTCTTCCACGGCATTATCCTTCTCATCCCACATTTTCATAAAGTGCGTATGGAATCGCCTAAAGCTATTCATCTGTGCGACCACTTCATGCTGGAGTGTGAGGCACTCCTCCACTAGAGACTCCCGACTGGCGGTTTCAGGTAGGAAAGCGGTGACTTCCTGTGCGGTACAGGCCAGGATCAAACAAGTATGCAGTTAAATAAAACAGCAATAACAATGAAAGATGCAGCTAGAACGTAGAAAGGAGGTACTAATTTGTTTGTTATTTACCTCGGCTGAGCGTACAGGCTTGGCTTCTATGCATACTCTAGAAGTGACAGAAGTGTTGTAAAGAGTTGGGGAAGACATCGATGATGGACCTGTCCCAGTAGCGCCATTTTTCTGACGACGACGCAAGCAGTCCTTCTGTTCCTTGACTAAGAAGGCAGTGTATGTGGGATCAATGTCGGGGAAAACGATCTCCTGTACTTAGGAGCACATGTTGTAGTGTCCGCCGCCCGTCCCGACAAGACGGCGGCGAACAAGATTGTCCTATGACGGAGGCAAAATCCTGCTAAATCTGAGCGATAACCGGTACGTTTTGATATCCATAAGGATAATTTCTCTCGTAGCAAAATGTCTCGATATCCATCAAACTCAAGTGAGTTGTACATATCTCAGAGCCAGCGGCTCGACCATCGGCAATCCAGAGCAAGAACAAAGCAGGAATGCCGTAGCGGAGAGAAAGAATCATTCGAGAACCTCATCCATGCTCTACGACAGAGCGAGGTCTTACCTTACCCCTTTTTGGTTCTACTCCTCAAATTCGTAATAATCTCACTGCCAATTAATTACTGTCTGCAGGAAGCCAGGGCTAGGATCGAAGTGAGCGAGGCTCAGGCAAATGACTGGTGCGCCAAACTTCTGAGCAATACCAAGGTGCTGAAAAAAGAGTGTGCACGGCTTCGTGAAGATTTGGAGCTACAGAGGACGGCGTCTAGAAAAATTGGGACTGAAGCAGCAAATCTTCGTGCGGACCGTAACAAACTACAGAATGACGTAGCCACCTTGACAAGGTTAAACAAAATGGGTTCTAAAACGAATAAGAAGGCCATAGGCCTGATCAAGGACCTTGTGGTAGAGAAGAAGAACCTGGAGATGCAGCGTGAAGGCCTATTTTGTGAGAAAATCAAGGCGATAGATGTACGCCATGAAGACCTCAAATATGCCATGGCCGCCCAAGGGGCTGCACTGGCGGCTCAGGAAGAACCGAAGAAGTTGAAAGATGAGAATGCAAGATCAACCATTGTAATTCAGAACCTGAAGAAAGAAGTGGCGCAGCTCCGCGCCGAGGGTAATGCACCAGTAGAGGCCGATGTCAAAAGCCATTAGAATCTACTAAACTAGGTAGCAAAACCCGTCCGGCACCGACTTGTAAACATGGGCTATCCCCATTTCCAGTTTGAAAACATGTAAAACTTTATTGCGAGAGCTAAATCCTTGTACATACTGGGCAGTACTTAATAAGAGATACACCGTCTACTATTAGTCTTGTACGACACTACTTGTAGTTCTTCATAACAAATACCACACTTACATTCAGTACTTAACTACTCTGGATCAATGTACGAACATCGGTCACAAACAGGAAAAGCCCTTGGTTACCACTGTAAAGCAAGAGCAGCACCTTGTCACCCAACTGGAACACATTTTCCTCCTTCATGAACTCCTTCCAACCACAGACAGAAAGACAACCATCTGAAGTAGAGATGTTGTATGTCCCCTTAACCGCAGTGTGCGGATGTCTCACAATGGTGACGTAACCGTGTTCTTCGAGCTTTTGGGGAACAAACCGGCTTGGGATTTTCTGTTCCATGTTCGATAAAAGTTAGGTTTTCACAATCACTGCAGCATGCTTCAAAAAAAGTCACAGATAACACTGTAAACACTACATATTCGGCAAGGAAATGACATGTCATAAATGTTTACCAAGAGCGTGCTGTGAGTGTGAGTGTTTGTCCAGTTAAGGGTGTGCAAGCATGCGACAGTCCTTCCTTCCGCATACTCTCCACCATCATGAAAGTCGACAAGGTGGTCAAGTTGTTGCACATTATGTACTACTGTCTCCATCATCCTCCAGTTGATCTTGGATCCATCAGTTGAATCCATAGAGTCCACAATTAGACGTTTTTGGGGGACAAATCAAGGTAAGATGTAAGATTAAACTTTAGTAACTAAGAATAATTGATCAGAGCACTACTCATACTACCTGGTTACAAAATGCAGCATAACAGAAGATGCATCCACCTTTAAATTTACCTGGATGTGTGATTGGTAGGTTTTCAGGTTTAACACGAGCCTCAAAATGTTTGCTAATGCAAAAATAGAGATCCTGTCCAACTTCAAGAGAGTAGATTCTACAAAACTCTTTCCACATACTACCAGTAATGAAGGTGAAACCCATTTTATTGGTACATACAACAGGGAATGAGAATCCCTCATTGGTACCGAGAGTAGCTTGGAAGTGGCATAGTTGAAACTTGGCGATATAGTGCTTCTGAAGAAAAGAAACGTTGCCGTAGCAGGGTATAACCTGAAAAAAATAACCAGACATGACTTTCCACAACTAGGTAACTCTTTGTGTTGCTTACTATAAATAGATTACACACTCTGAATGAGAAACCATGCTGACACAGTGCTAAAAATCACTAGCAATTGCACCCACTCTCAAGTAGGCGCCTAGAACATACAAATTAAGACGGGAATACATGACTGGACTAACACATATGCAAGAACAAGAAAGTTTGTTGGAACCATAATCAAACTAACATGCATTGCAGAAAGGCAGGGCTATTCGCAATCATGTTGCACCATACTTAAATATCTTTTGCACGCAGAAATACCAATTGCTGAACATATTCTTAGTTCTGGCGACACATATTGCACAACATAATCTTCAAGACATGTCAACAGACTTGTTAATACCCTTCTGTCCTCAAATCCCTCCTGAAGGGTCAGAACAAAGAACTTATTCTTCATGTCTAGGTCGCCGCACAGTCCCTTTGTGTCAAAACAAGTAGGACACTGCGATTCAAAAAAGTTCATGTCAGTTCTCCAGATCTGAGGTAAATCGGTGGTTAGGGATGGCCACGGAAATAAATCTTACCTACTCGGAGCCCGCCATCGTCAGTTTTCCTCTAAGTGGCGCACGGGGGATCAATGCGCCGCCTGAAAGAAGTTGACGAGGCGAGGGACAAGGAGTTTCCGGCGACGGCGAGTAGATGTGCCGCCGATATTTGCAATGCAACTGGTCTAGGGAGACGGCGCTATGGCAGAGATTGGATTAGCAATGAAGTTCTGTATGTCGCGCGTGAAGCGGCAGAGGGGGGTGATTTGATAATGCGCAATTGACGTGACAACTCGACTACCCCGATCATCCACCGAGCTCATCCTTGAAAATGGGTCGCTGACATGCGGTCCCTACACAAGGTGGGCCCCACATGTCTGTGATTGAATAATAGGATACCCGAGTCAGGGGAGCTATCCCCAATAGGCTGACGGTTCCACGTTTTCCCAAGAAAAATACTACGAAATTTATATGTTGACCATTTTTTTCAGAAATCGACTAAAGTTCATTTAAATGCGAAAAAGTAGATAGCAATCGATAAAATTTGAAATGATGAACAGATAACACATATCATATGTCACTAGTTCTGTGGTTCCTGAGTTCATCCTATATTTGCAACTTGGTTCACAAAAAAACTCATATTTGACGCCTACAAATTAAAAAAAATTCAAACAAATTTCATAAAAAAGCGTTCTCTCATGCATGTTACCATGCCAAGATACACCTATGTACCAAATTTCAGCTCATTATCATGAAGTTTGCTATGGATATGGTCTTGTTAGAAGACATTTGCCCTTGAGGCTTTAGAATCTTCGTAGTCTAATGTGTTCTAATTCAAGTGTTGTGTTATGATCTTGTCATATTCTAATTTCATTTTATTTTTCTCAGAAACTAGAGGACATAAGGGTAGTACCTGTGAAAAAATGCATTTTCCGAGCTTTCTAAATTTAGTTTAATTTTTTTTTTTCAAAAGTAGGTCAAATTTGCAGGCATGGTTATTCATGCGTAGGTGTCGAATCTTTCAGAATTTTCGACGATCTTGTGAGACAATCACTACTTGGGTACCCCAAAAGTATTTTTTTCAAAATAATTACAGCAATCTATAACATGCTTGTAGTTCAAATTTGGCCAAATTTTTAGAAATCGGCTAAAGTTCATTTAAATGCGCAAAACTAGACATCAATCGTCAAAATTCAAAATGATGAACGGATAACACATACCATATGTCCCTATTTGTGTGGTACTTGAGTTCATGCTATATTGCACATTATATTTGCAACTTGGTTCACAAAAAAACTCATATTTGACGCATACAAATTTAAAAAAATTCAAACAAATTTCATAAAAAGGGTGTTCACTCACGCATGTTGCCATGCCAAGATACACCTATGTACCAAATGTCAGCTCATTATCATGAAGTTTGCTATGGATATGGTCTTGTTAGAAGACATTTGCCCTTGAGGCTCTAGAATCTTCAGTCTATTGTGCTCTACTTCAAGTGTTGTGTTATGATATTGTCATATTCTAATTTCATTTTATTTTCTCAGAAACTAGAGGACATAAGGGTAGTACCTGTGAAAAAAGATTTTTTTCGAACTTTCTACATTTAGTTCGATTTCTTTTCAACAGTAGGTCAAATTTGCAGGCATGGTTACTCATGCGTAGGTGTCGAATCTTTCAGAATTTGGAACGACCTTGTGAGACAATCACTACTTGGGTACCCCAAAAGTATTTTTTCAAAATAATTACAGCAAGCTATAACATACTTGTAGTTCAAATTTAACCAAATTTTTCAGATATCGGCTAAAGTTCATTTAAATGCGCAAAACTAGACATCAATCGTCAAAATTCAAAATGATGAACAAATAACACATATCATGATCAACAAATTTTCAGAAATGTGAGCAACATTCCACAATGGGCACATTAGCAAGAACTATAGTGGTCATCAACATTGTACTTACGTCCACGCCACATCATACTGAAACTGCTCTACATACATGTGAGCTTAACCACATCAGTCAGATAGCTGTTACATTCTACACAAAAGCATGCACATACGGCTAAACTAAGTTCAGCTCTACATATAAACAGTACTACATTTCGAGGGCTTCGTGCCGCTCAATTCCACTCAAACCAGCCCCCCACTTTGCCCTCGTTCCACCCCTCACCCCTGTTGCGGCCATCCGCATAGATGTCATCCTCCCACTTGTTTCGCTTGCTGCTGGTGGTGGAAGATGTTGAGGGTGCACATACTCGGGGGATGACCCGTGGTACTTTTGGTTTTTGGAGACAAACCAGACCCTTTAGGGTGCACTGAAGAACCCGGTACAGCTCGAACAAGACGAACCCATCGACAGCAGCATATCTGATGTTAACCTCTGGAAGTGGCTGTTGTACCCAGTGATCGTGATGGGGGGATGATAACCCGGTAGGCCCATGAAGAGGGAAGCATGACCCGCCAGGCAGGAGGCCCGGTCAGGCCAGCTAACCATCAGCATGGGCCGGGTTATGTTGCTGGGCCAGAGGCTTAGGCGGTAACCCGGTTCAGGAAGGGAAGTTTCTAGAAGACAAGGCGGTTCGTGACTTGGAGGATACGAAGGCTAGAAGAGCTAGAATAGGATTCCGAGTCTGGGTAGAGCCCGGGTTCGTATTGTAAAGTGCCAGGAGACCCGGTAGTCTATATAAGCCGGTTCCTGAGCCCTAGTTGAGAGAGAACTTTACGATCCAAGCTTAGGCGAGAGAACCACCGAGAGAAACACCACAACCTTGTAACCTAGATCGAGATCCGGCTCTGTTGTCGTAGCCGGGTTATCGAGATCGAGATCAATAACAAGATAGCAGGAAGTAGGTCTTTATCTCCAATGGAGAGGCCGAACCTGGGTAAACCTTTTGTCCCTGCAATGCTAAACAATCTCCCAGACGCTAGTGTCGCCTTGCCCATCAACTCAAGCTACCCCAAAGTAGCATCTGCCGTGTTATCTACCCCACGACAGTTGGCGCCGTCTGTGGGAATCGCGTCCAAAGGTGTCACCATCATGGGAGAAGCAAAGCAAGGAGTAGAGAACTATGTTTTCGGCGAGATCACCCTCAATTCACAAGGAGAGCCCATCGTTGATGATTTTGGCTGGGGGCCGGAATCAGATCTACTTGAATCAGGTGATGTTATTCCAATTGGCAAGTTTAACGTTTTTGTTGGTATGATTGCAACTAGATCTGCTAGTGATGGAGACTATGAATCTGTGTCAGGAGCTGCCACAATTGTTCAATCTGATGGAGAAGAATCAGTTGGTACGGCTGAAGATGAGCTGCCCCTGGACGTGCACGAGGAGAGATCGGGAAACCCGGCTCCAGTCCCGGGTGATGTGGGGACTATGCAGATTCAGAATCGATCCTGCCCTTGTTCGAAGGCCGGTTCGGATATGGAGTAGAAGAAGAGGACGAAGAGGAGCAAGAGTCCGTTCCAAGCCCGGTTAGGAGGGTGGCGGTTTACACTGCTCCTTCGATCAACGCGGGGGCATCACCGTCAACGGTCGTGCCACCAGCTTTTACTCCGGGTCAGCAGCAGCAACAATTGCCACCAGTGTTGGAGCTGGCGGGCCAAAGGGTTGATGGAGACCCGGCTTCGGTGTCAGAGGAAAGTGAAAACACGGCGCGTTACAGGAATAGCTTCGGTTTTCTCAATAACCGAGCTCAGGGTGAGGAAAGAAACAATGCAACTGGGACCCGGGCCATGTTTAACAATGGCCTGGTCTAGATCCAACCGCACTTACGAGGATTGTTACTCCAGAGAACGCAGCAGCAAGAGCTATAGAATTGGATACTGCACGCCGGGCCTTGGAGCAGGTACGCAGAGACACAATGGCAGAAAAAGAAGATATGGAGATTAGGCGAAAGCAATTAGAGGATGAGGAAAATCGTCTCAATGAGATGACCAGGGCGCACCGGAGGAGGCACCAGAGCCGGCTGGCCCCTGGAGAAAACGCCATAAACCCAGCAGTATTGTTTAGGACCCCAGAAGATCAACCAGTTGGTGTAACCCAGGTGGCTCCAGTTGTTAGAGCAAATATAGAACCAGACAGAGGAACAGGAGCAGCTGGGTTGCAGTTGCAGCGGCGCCGGGTCTTCTCGCTGGGGGAGCCAGGGGAAATCCGGGTCTGCCGCCCAGGACACCAAGGTTTCATACGCCGGCGGGTCACTATTCCAATCCAGCAGATAACGTATACGCCGCAACTTTGGCACTAGATCGTATTCCATTAGGAGACTCGCCAGCAGAGGTTGAAGCTCGGCGTGCCATTGACATGTTACGCACTGCGGTTGCTCAGCAAGTTCAGTATTCAAAAGAGAAAAGTGCGCTTCATTCTACAACATATCGTAGCAAGAGTCGCCATGGGGGAAACCCGCCGGCCGGGCACAGCAGCAAAACCCGCCCCAGCAGAACCAAAACCAGAATAATCAGCAGTATCAACCCGCCCCTGCAATTTCTGTGGCTCAGCAGATAGTCAATAGATCGCGGGCAGGAAGGAGTGCAGCTAATGCAAACCCGGCAGTACCAGCAGCTGGAGCACCACAAGGAGGACCGGGTCCCGTGCCAGCAGCATCTGCAAGCTCGCCGGGTAACATTAATCTTTTAGCAAGTTCTTCCACTTTGGCGGGTCCCAAGTGTCTTTCAGATGCCATTAGAGCAGAGCCTTTCCCTGAGAAGTTCAAGGAGCCAAGCAAGATTGCCAATTATGAGCCGAGCACAGACCCGGCGAGTTGGTTGAGCAGCTATGAGATGGCATGTGTATACGCAATGCCACAGAGAACGTTTGTGCAAAGTATATGTATTTGATGATGAGTGATGGTGCAGCAAAGTTGTGGTTCAAGAATCTGCCAGAAAATCTATCAATTCTTGGGATGAGCTGAAAACAATTTTCATCAAGCACTTTCAGGGCACGTGCAAGCGTTTATTTTCCATTGAAGATCTTGATCGTTGCGTACAGAGGAAGGGCGAGTCAGCTCGTCACTGGATGGGCCGGGTCACGGAGATCCTGCACTCTTCATCAGGTATCGAGCCCAAGGATGCAATTTCATCGATGGAGAAAACTTGCAAGTACGCTCCCTTGGTGCAGAAGCTGGGTCGCATGAAGGAAGGACACCGGGTTAAGCCCGTTACTATGGCAGAGTTGATGGATGCGTGCAACAGACATGCAGCCACGGACAAAACCCAGGATGATAGTGAGGAAGAAAAAGGGAAAGGTGCTGCGAACAATGGAGGAAAGAACAATGGCCCGGGAAACAATAACAACAGCAATCAGAACCAGCACAAGCGTGGGCATCAGGAAGGAAACTCAGAGCTAGTTGCAAATGCAAATGCCGGGTTTCAGAGGCAAAGGATGGATGGGAATTATCAGGAAAACAGAGGTTATCAGGAAAACAGAGGTTATCAGGGAAATAATGGGAGTTATGGTGGTGGAAATAGTTATCAAGGAACACGCCCAATGAGCACTGAAGAGGCCTTCAGGATGCCGTGTCCTCGTCATAGCAAGAACGGCAGACCTGCCAATCATTCATTGGCCCAGTGTGTGGATTTGAACAGGTGGAAAAACAATGAGATTCAAGAGCTCTGCAAGGAGCAAACAGGAGTGGAGGACCCGGCCCGAGTGCTAACCCGGCTGCGGGACCTCTAACTGGAGCAAACGCGGTACCAACTGGAAATACAGGACCCGGCCAAAATACAGGCAATCAGGGTGGATTCTCGAACCAGCCGAGGCAACTTGGCCAATATCATATATATACCAGTGGCACGACCAAGAGAGAAAGAAAGATAGTCAAAAGGGCAGTTAATTCAGTGGCTGTAGGGGTACCAAGGTATTTGAGATGGTCAGAGCATACTATTACTTGGAGCAGAGCAGATCACCCGGATGTGGTGGAGCACCCGGGTCTGCTTGCGTTAGTTGTGGCTCCTCAAGTTCATGGCTTTGAGTTAAAGAAGGTTTTGATGGACGGTGGCAGTAGCATTAACATCTTGTACTGGGAAACATTTATGCGTATGGGTCTGAAGGAGTCACAGTTGCAGAAAACATCAACAATATTTCATGGTATAGTTCCTGGGAAGTCTGCTACACCTGAGGGAAAAATTTCATTAGAGGTTGCTTTTGGCGAGTCTATCCATAACTTCAGATCAGAGTGGCTCACCTTTGAGGTGGTGAAATTTCCAAGTCCTTATCATGCGTTGTTTGGAAGGCCGGCCTTTGCCAAGTTCATGGCGAGGCCGTGTTATGTATACTTGCAGTTGAAGATGCCGGGTCCCAAGGGGATCATCACTGTTCATGGTAACAGAGAAATTGCAGCAGAATGTGACGAGGGAGATGCAGCCCTGGCAGAGCGAACTTGTGCTAGAGAGGAGTTGAAAGCTTACAGGTCTAATCTTGACCCGCAGGATAACAAGGCGCTCAAAAAACCAACAACAGAAGATGACAGGGCAAAGTTTAAAGCAGCAAAGGATACTAAGATGGTGGATTTTGTGCCTGGGGATTCCTCCAAGCAGTTCGCCATAGGGACCAGCCTAACTGATAAATAGGAAAGCGCGCTCATCGAGTTCATCCGTGAGAATCGGGATGTTTTTGCGTGGACACCTAGTGACATGCCAGGCATTCCGACTGAACTCGCTGAGCACCGTTTACATGTTGATCCAAAGGCAAGGCCGGTGAAACAAGGTTTGAGAAAAATGAACGCAGAGAGAAGAAAAGCTATAGGAGAGGAGATAGCCCGGTTATTGGAAGCCGGCTTTATCATGGAGGTTTTCCACCCAGAGTGGTTGGCTAACCCGGTTTTGGTTCTGAAGAAAAATAACAGTGGAGGATGTGTATTGATTTTACAAGTCTCAACAAGCATTGTCCAAAAGACCCGTTCGCACTGCCGCGCATCGACCAAATTGTTGACGCAGTGGCAGGCAGCGAGCTCTTGTGTTTTCTGGACGCATATTCAGGTTATCATCAGATCAAGCTTAACAGGCAGGATTGGGAAAAGACATCGTTCATCACCCCTTTGGTGCTTTTTGCTACAAACCATGACTTTTGGGTTGAAGAACGCAGGAGCAACTTATCAGAGGTGCATTCAAAATTGTTTTCATGATCAGATTGGGCGCAATGTGCATGCTTATGTGGATGATGTGGTGATCAAGTCAGAAAAAGCCGGGTCATTTATCAGCGACCTTACAGAAACATTCAAAAATTTGAGGAAGTACAAGATGAAGCTCAATCCTACAAAGTGCGTGTTTGGAGTTCCAGCGGGAAAATTGCTCGGTTTCATTGTGTCAGAGCGTGGAATTGAGGCAAACCCGGAAAAAATCAGAGCCATCCAGAGTTTGAAAAAACCTGAGGAATTGGCAGATGTTCAGAAGTTGACAGGATGTGTGGCTGCGCTAAGCCGGTTTATATCCCGGCTCGGAGAAAAAGCAATACCTTTATACAAGTTACTGAAGAAAACAGACAATTTTGTGTGGAATCAGGAAGCAGACGAGGCATTTGAAGCTCTGAAGAAACAATTATCAAAAGCGCCAGTTCTGGCGGCCCCGGGTCCCAAGGAACCCATGCTGTTATACGTCGCTGCCGGGCCTCAAGCTGTGAGTGCTGTGGTGGTGGTCGAGCGTAAGGAGGAAGGCAAGGAAAACCCGGTTCAGAGGCCGGTTTATTATGTTAGTGAGGTGTTATCAGAAGCAAAGCAGCGCTATCCGCATTGGCAGAAGCTAGTATTTGGTGTTTTCATGGCAAGCAGAAAGTTGAAGCCATATTTTCAGGAGCATCCAATCACAGTGGTGAGTTCAATACCCTTAGCAGATATTATCAGGAATTCAGAAGCTACAGGAAGAATTGCCAAGTGGGCAATAGAGATGGGGCCTTACCACATTGACTATGTGCCTCGTACAGCTATCAAATCGCAGGCATTGGCGGATTTTCTTAATGATTGGACACAGTTGAGTGCACCACCTCTTGCGCCGGGTCTCAAACCTTGGGTTATGCACTTTGACGGGTCTAAGCAGCACAAGGTTCAGGAGCTGGAGTTGTGTTAACTTCTCCCAAGGGTGATAAGCTGAGCTATGTTTTGCAAATTCACTTTGATTGCTCTAACAATGTGGCGGAATATGAGGCTTTGTTACATGGTTTGCGTATGGCAAAGGAGATGAGCATCAAGCATATTAATTGTTATGGGGATTCAGATCTAGTGGCACAGCAAGTTTCAGGAACATGGGATAGAAAAGATGCGACAATGGCGGCTTACAGGAGAGAGGTGGACAGGGTAGCCGGGTTTTTCTCAGGCTATCAGGTGGATCATATTGACCGCAGGAAAAATGATGCTGCAGATGCTTTGTCAAGACTCGGCTCACGCAGAGAGCCGGTTCCACCTAACGTTTTCTTGGACGAGCTATGGACTCCATCAGTTAAGCCTCAGGGCGTAGAGGAACTGGCGGGTCAGGAAGACCCGGATTCGCAATTGGTAGCAGCAACTCATGAAATTCCAGAGTGGACAGAACCTTATTTGGCGTATCTTTTGCGTGGAGAGCTGCCAGAGCAGGAAGTTATATCCCGGCAAATTGTGCGCCGAGCTAAGGCATACGTAGTTATTGATGGCGAGTTATATAAGAGAAGTGTTTCTGGAGTATTTCAGAGATGTGTGTCTGGAAAGGAGGGCCGGCAAATTTTGAAAGAGATTCACGAGGGAGATTGTGGTCATCATGCTTCAACAAGGTCTTTAGTAGCAAAAGCTTTCAGACACGGCTTCTTCTGGCTCACAGCTCAGGCAGATGCAGAGCGCTTGGTGAGTAGATGTGATGGTTGCCAAAGATATGCAAGGCAAATTCATGTGCCGGCTCAGGAGTTGCGAACAATACCCTTGACTTGGCCCTTTGCAGTTTGGGGGCTTGATATGGTGGGTCCTTTTAGCATGTCTCCTTGCAAGAAAACCCACCTCTTGGTTGCCATTGATAAGTTTACAAAGTGGGTTGAGGTGATGCCTGTTACTAATTGTGAAGCAGCTACAGCGTCAAGTTTTTGAAGCAGATCATACACAGGTTTGGGTATCCTCATAGTATCATCACAGATAATGGTACTAACATGTCCCTTGGTGAGATGGCAAAGTTTTGTGGAAATCAGGGTATACGTTTAGACGTTGCTTCAGTTGCTCATCCACAGGCCAATGGACAAGTAGAACGAGCAAATCAGGAGTTACTTCGAGGTTTGAAACCACGTCTCCGGGTTCCGTGTCTCAGAGCTGCTGGAGCGTGGGTTGAGGAGTTGCCATCAGTAGTTTGGGGAATCAACACAACACCAAACAGATCCACAAAGATGACCCCTTTCTTTATGGTGTATGGGGCAGAGGCAGTTTTGCCAAGTGATATAATTCATGACTCGCCTCGCGTGGCGGCTTATGTTGAAACAGAAAATGAGCAGACCCGGCAGGATTCTGTGGACCTGCTTGAGGAGAATAGAGAACAAGCACTGGAGAGATCAGCAGTGTATCAGCAGATTTGAGGCGGTATCATAGCCGCCGGGTTAAAACTCGCACTTTCCAGGAGGGAGATTTAGTGCTACGATGGGTGCAATCCAGAGAAGGGATGCACAAGTTATCTCCCCCTTGGGAAGGGCCCTTCATCATAAGCAAGAAATTGAACAATGGTTCATATTATTTGGTGGATGCAAGAGAAAAGTCCGAGTCTGTTAATGACACATCGCACTCTACCTTTTCATTGGAAGAGCGTGAGAGGCCATGGAATATTGCGCAGCTGCGCCCATATTATACTTAGCATGAGAAAGAGATATGAGATGTAAAAACGATGTAACAGGCAGCAGGTTTCAGACGCGCTCTTTTCCTTACCAGGGTACCTAAGGGGACTGGAAGGTTTTTAATGAGGCGGCTTGCTGACCTAACCTTTTCTATCAATAAAGTGAAGGTTGAACAGAAATTTGTGTCCTTTTCGTTTCTTTTTTGATGTTTGATAAGTAGTGTTGCATAGCTCTATGGTTAAGTTTGGCCTTGGGGGCTCGCCCCAAGACCCGGCTTTTCACGGTCATCCGGGTCTCGATGTTTCGTGACCCGGCTGTGCAGTTTTCGTTACAGTATCCATAACTTTGGATCAGAAGTATGAAGGTGAAGTTTATGTTTTATTTGTTTATGTTTTTGTCATAAGAATAAGTGCATAGTTATCTTTGAGGACGCCCAGAGAGCGTGTCCCACCAGTATGAGGATCAATGGGGTAATGTTGCATAGTTAAGCCATTACTTTATAAACATTGATCCAGGTCTTGGGGGCTCTGATAACCCACAAGTATAGGGGATCGCGTGTAGCCTTTTCGATAAGTAAGAGTGTCGAACCCAACGAGGAGCTAAAGGTAGGATAAGTATTCTCTCAAGTTCTATCAACCACAGATACAACTCTACGCACACTAAATGTTTGCATTATCTAGAAAATAAAACTACGGTAGCAATACGGGTATGAGAGGTAGTTTTGCAAGATAATAAATACAAGAAAGTAAATGTTAGTGCTGCAGCAATAAAATACACTAAGTAACCATATACTAACAGTACCATGAGTGTGGAAAAGTGGTGGTAATTGTGGTGGCTTTGTCCAAGATTAATTAGTGAAGGTACTTGGTTCATTGTCTTCGATGCAGTTTTCTATGTGGGAGAGGCTAAATATACATGCACTACACTACTTGGGATTACAAGTACTATATGATTGGATTGTTAGAAAGCATCCACAAATACTAACAATGCATTAAGGTTTCCCCAACCATAGCCTTAAGTTCAAGGTCCTCTTACTCCCATACGTGCAACTAATCGGTTCGCGTTCTCAGGTTTCTGTCACTCCGGCAGAACTTCCCCGCTTCGTTACAAATACTACCAACCCTAGGGTGTTTGATCCATGCGCGCACAAATATAATGGACACCAAAGGACAGCATCATATAGACATACAACTCTAATGAACCTCATGCATTCAATTAAGCAATCAAAAGACAAATAAACTACGGAAACATGATGTAAATCATAGGATAAATATTATAGCATCAAACACCATGTTTACATAGGACGGTACAGAGGTTTGTGGGAGGATGAACCACTAAATACAAGGAGGAGATGGTGATGGAGATGGCGGTGAAGACGGCGGAGAGGGGCAGCGCGGCGGCGCAGGGCGGCGGCGGCGCCGGCGGTGCGGGGAACTTTCCCCGCCGCCGGCAAGCTTGGGGAGCGCCGCCCCTTAGCCTCCCTCCTTCATGGCTTCTTGGAAGCCGTCCCCCATGGAGATGGGATCCATGGGGGAGGCAAAAACGTGGCTTTTGGTGGCTGAAATTCGTGGGTGGAGGAGTCCCCCACGAATTAGGTTTCCTCCCTTTATATATCTTCTCGGATTTCCGTCACCCCTTTTAGGGTTCCACCAAAACGGGCCTACAGGCCACGTCCGAACTCCGATTGGGCTGATCTCAGGCTTAAAATCTTCGTATGGAAAATTGTGACAACTTTTGTAACAGCCAGGTCTCCATATAACGTCATCTTCGAGGGTAAAACTGGCAATCTTCGTAAAAAGTTCTCAGACAGATTTCAGGAAAGTCCCAATTCGACTCCAACAAGGTTTCCTCTTGTATTCCTGATAATTTCTACACATCAAAGAGTAAAACAAGAACATTGTGCACTTTTGCAACTATTAGTAGGTTAGTCCAAATAAATAATAAACTTAATATAAAACAAGTGCTAAAAGCATAAAAATGGCATGAAACAATCAAAAATTATAGATACATTTTGGACGTATCAGGCTCCTACTACAATAGTTTGCGGCTGCAATCCCAAGACCCGGCTTTACGCCACTAGTTTATTCTTGGTTATCTTGCTGTTGAGCTGATGTGACTCGCAATTTTATGGCCTGATTGCTCACCTGGAAATTCAATCAGCCATGAAGCCCATTGGGACTTGGTTCGACCCTATTTTTCTCAGAGAAGTAGCGACAGGGTATCCATGCGAAAGCCGGCTCACAGTTAAAGAAATCAAAAGGGTCATCAAAACCACAGAAGAGGCATATTTCATAGCAAAAGTTTGAGAATAGCATAAAAAGTTTCATCAGGTGCATAGGCGCACCATCACAGGCATAGGGCAGACAGTGCAAAAGTTATTACAATAAACGCCCAAAGGGCCGAATAAAGATTGTTTTCTTGCAGAGATAACAGCATCTGCGTAAGTTTTCACGCTTTGGCTTCAGGAGCCGGGTCACGGGGAGGAGAGCCGGTTGGTTGATCTTCGACGGTCTTTGCCGGGTCTTCTTCTTCGGCGGCCGCCGGGTTAGCCTCTGGCTCCTTGGTCTCGTCGGTTTCTTTAGCCTTGGTCTTGCGCCGGGTGATTTTTCGAAGTGGCTGGAAGAAGTTTTCATCATCTTCTTCAGCTATCGCCCGTGACGGAGGAGGAATAACTGGCGTAGAGGAGCTGGGAGCAGTGGAGGTACCAGGAGCATTTTTTGCCGGGTCAATGGAATCCTTATAGCTTTGGAGGAGATCGACGCGTTGTGGCTCGTCATCCATGATCTCTTCATCATTTTCATTATATCCAAGCTGTAAAGTGGTGAGCTTCATCTTGCTGGCAATAACAGTGGCAACATGCCGGGTTTGCTTCACAACCCGGGCATAGCACTTCTTATCGAACTCTTTGCCATCAGTGTCATACTGAGGAAAGCCCTTCTTCAGTGTAGCCGGTTTTAGCTGGGGATGGTAGGCCTTTGCCAAGGCAAGACCTCGCATCACCCCGGCCCTGCAAGCTGATCTCCTGAGCAGATGGATCCATTGCGGCATTGTTGACAGATGCCCAAGGACTTCAGTGTACTTGCTTGGCGGGTTCTCCCAGAGCCTAGCGGCTTTGATGACCTCGCAGCTGCCAAAGTACAGCTGACGGGTCAGCGTGTACATGCATTTGATCTTCTCTGCAGCGGTTTTGCGGAGGTTACCATCACGAGGGCCTGTGTAAGAAAAAGTGGAGCAGTGACATTTCAAAAACCGGGTCTGTTTGATCAGTTTAGGTTGGAATTCAAGGGAGTAGTGCTTACCCACTAAAGATTCAACCATTGAGGTGATCATTCTTTTTAGCCGGGTCAGCTCGTTGTTGGTTTCGTCCAGCTGCTTCTGCAGGGTCTCCTGTTGCTCCTGGAAGTTCTCCTCGTTCTCCTGCATGTCCTTCTTCAGATCGGAGTTTTCTTGCGTCAGGGCAGTAATCTTTTCTTCCAAGGCCTGGAGTTGAGCTGAGTGGTTAGCCCGGGTCTCAGATTCAGATTTGGCAGCGTCAGTGAGCTGGGTGATCTCAGCCTGGGCCTTGGCATGGTCTTCCTGTTAAGATGCAAAGAGTTATGTTAGTCCCAGGTCACCGCAGGCGTGCAACCCGGCACTTGGGGGCTACATGCACAAAAAGTCTGAAAATTTGCTAACTGTAAGTCCTAGGTAGCTGTGGACAGTTAACCCGGCACCTTGGGGCTACTCAGTTTGAAGTTCAATTGTTCAACGTAGTAAAGAAGTCCCAGGTTGCTGCAGGCACACAACCCGGTACTTGGGGGCTACAGTGTTCAAAGTTTCGATGTGAAAATAGGCAAGTTTTAAATGATGGAAATTTTTAGTCCCAGGTTGCTGTAAACAGTCAGTCCGGCACTTGGGGGCTACAGGTTTGAAGTTTTTACCTAAGGAATGCGTATTGAAAGCACTAAGCTCATCACAAGTGATGAACTTAGAGCTTGGGGGCTACTCAGGGTATAGTTATGCAAGAAAATATATAGGCAAGAAGTAAAAATGGGTACCTGATATCGTTTTTGGATCAGGGCGACCAGTTCTGTCTCCAGGGTCTTGTGTTGAGCTAGGCGAGAAAAATATTCATCGCAAAGTGTTGGAACAGACATGGTGTCCAGAGCCGGTGAGTTTGAGGAGGAAGCCGGGTTCTTGTTCTTGGCAGGGGTTGCCGGGTCAGCATCTGGGGCTGGCACCTTGGCCAGAGTCTCAGGAGCACTTTGAACTGGAACGTGCCGGGTCCCAGTAACCTGCACTTCATCTTCTTTCGTCCCAGAGCCTAACCCGGGCGAGTGAGCAGCTGGGGAGGATTCTGGCACCGGGTCAACAACATTTTTTGGAGAAGCCGCGGGGGTCGCTTGCTCCCTTGGCTCGTCCTTGTCCTCTGGTTCCTCTATATGTGCCTCCATAGGAGAAGGCTCTGTGGTTGCTGGAGAAGGGGATGCCGCGGGAGGAGATTCCGGGTCTTCTTCCATAAAAGCCCTGGCACTGGAACAAAATAATGTCTTAGTTAAACAAGAATGGGACAGTGAAGTATAAAGGTATGGAAAAGATATGAGAAGTATTTCTAACCCGGCGTTGATCTGGAAATTCTCGGGTGTGCTAACACCATCGAGGAAGAATCTGACAAACGAGATGGTTTAGGAACCCGGATCTTGCCAGCTAAAGGGAACTGTTTGCTGGGCGTCTTCTGGATGGATTTGGCCCAGCTGGATAAAGAGCGTTGAGGGATACTGATACGTCTCCAACGTATCCATAATTGCTGCTGTTCCATGCTTATATTATACCATTTGCTACATGTTTTATATACACTTCATATCACTTTTATGCATTTTCTGGGACTAACCTATTAACAAGATGCCGAAGTGCCAGTTCCCTGTTTTCTGCTGTTTTTGGTTCCAGAAAAGTACTTCTGCGAATATTCTCGGAATTGCACGAAACAAAAGGCCACGTCCCTATTTTTCCAGCACCGTCACGGAGTCCGAAGGAGAGACGAAGGAGGGCGCCGAGGTGGCCAAACCACACCCCGGCGCGGTGGGCCCCCTTGCCGCGCCGCCCTATGGTGTGGGCCCCTCGGGCCTCCACCGACGTCGCCCCTTCGCCTATATATTGCCTCAGACGCGAAAACCCTAAAACACCAAGCCAATTTCCACGAAGAGTTCCGCAGCGCCGCCGCCATCGACGACAAGTTTCGGGGGACAGAATCTCTGTTCCGGCACGCCGCCGGGACGGGGAATTGCCTCCGGAGCCATCTCCATCGACACCACCGCCATCTTCATCACCGCTGCTGACTCCCATGATGAGGAGGGAGTAGTTCTCCCCCGAGGCTGAGGGCTCTACCGGTAGCTATGTGGTTCATCTCTCTCTCCCATGGTGTGATCTTTATGTGATCATGTGTATTGCTAGTATCGCTGAATACATTAATAATGTTTATGCTACTCAAGTGATTTTGTCTAGTTTCTGGAGTCATTGTGACAACACGGTATCAAGGTGACAGTGTGGGTACTTGTGTGACTCTATGAATAATTTAGACATTTATCATGGCTTATTCTTGGGAATTGTGGTGTTTGTTTACTCAGACTTTGAGGTGTGCTCTTGCAGCCCTACGCATAGTACTCTTGCTTCATCAAGAAGGAGAATAATCCCGAGCAGTATTTACTTGTGTTCAGTTGTGCTAATCTAGTTGAATATGTAGACGTTACTCTTTATCTATTATGCACTCTATAGGTTACTTTAATATGAACTCCGGTACTCTCCACGGTGTGACGGTGACAGTGTGCGCATCGTGTGTGACTCCTTTATGATGTTGTGGCGCTTGTTTACTCCGGCTTGAGGTGTGCTTTTGTAGCCCTACACAATGAATGGTGTTTGTTATCCAATAAGAGAGTGTTTAAGAGTAGCTTTTATTTATTCAGTTATGAGATCATTGTTGAGAGTGTCCACTAGTGAAGTATGATCCCTAGGCCTTGTTTCTAAGCATTGAAACACCGTTTACAACAAGTTCTGCTACATGTTTGCTTGCTGCAATTTTTATTCCAGATTGCAATTACTACTTATAATCATCCCTATCACTTGTATTTCACTATCTCTTCGCCGAACTAGTGCACCTATACATCTGACAAGTGTATTGGGTGTGTTGGGGGCACAAGAGACTTCTTGTATCTTAATTGCAGGGTTGCTTGAGAGGAATATCTTTGACCTCTACCTCCCTGAGTTCGATAAACCTTGGGTGATTCACTTAAGGGAAACTTGCTGCTGTTCTACAAACCTCTGCTCTTGGAGGCCCAACACTGTCTACAGGAATAGAAGCACACGTAGACATCAAATACCTGGGCTCAGGGAAGCTTGGCTTGTAGAAGACCGGGTTCGGCGTCTCTTGTTCGCTTCAGCTTCCTTCTCAGCCTCCTTTTCCTGTGATTGTGCTTAAAGTTTAAGATGAGTTCATCATGAAGATTGAGAAAAGAGAATGTGGTACCTTGGCAATGGTGGCCCGGGTCCTCTTCTGAGTAGGAGCTGCAGTAACTTGGGGACCCGGCGCTACGTCAGAAGCCGGGTCAGTGGGGCCTGGAATAAAATTTGTCGGGTTGTCAGTAGAGGTGTCCTTGTTGGGGACTTCGTTGTTAATCAACTGGAGGAAGAGCCGGCCTACGGAGTCAAGCTCACCTTCTTCTTCTTCTTCCTCGTCTTCACTTTCTGTGTCCTCTCCGTCAGGAGAGGATGTTGGGGTAAAATCCACGCTCCACCATTTGGAGTCCTGAGAAAAAGCAGTCACAGTAAATAGCAGTCTATGGATGAGTTTGCCGGGTTAAAGTAAACAAGATGGATTGAGTGTTAGCTTTACCGTGGGGGGTTTGTTCTTGGTACTAAATGGGGCGAGCCCGTTCAGTGCAATGGCGTCTTTCTTCTCGCCAAGTAGTCTCTTGGCATTCTTCACAAGCTGATCATCAGTGAGCGTCATCTCTGAGTAACGCATATTGTCTGTGGTTTCACCAGTGTACTGGCAAATTAGCCGGGTCCTGATGCTGAGCGGCTGGATGAACCAACCGATCCAGCACTTGACCAGGTCTGTGCCCTTGAGACCATGGGCGAGCAAAGCTCTGGCCCGGCGAAGAATGGGCTCGAGCTTGACCCGCTCGGCGTCATCGGCATAACTGTTTATCTTGGCGTCATATGTTAAACCCGAGTTCCGGAAGGCCAGGAAACGGGCATCGTCAGATTCTGGAGAGGTGTCTTGGCAGTAAAAATATGTGTTTTTGCCACCCCTTGGGGTGGCTGGCTAGAAGGAGAGCCGGGAAATCGCATTTCCTTCGGCGCTGGATTGCAACTCCCCCATATGGGAGTACTTGATCCTTGCGAGAGGGGTTGCAGTAAAAGAACTCGAGGAAGAGCTCGAGGCTTGGAGCCATTTGCAAATAATCTTCGCAGAACACCACATAGTTACTGATGTTCAGCATGGAGTTGGGCGCGATGTCTTGAGGCCTAAGACCGTAGTACTTCAAGACCCGGCAAAAAAAAAGGGAACCCGGGGGGCGAAGGCCGCGCTGAACGTGGTCGCGGAAAACCACCACTTCACCTTCCTTGGGGCTGGGGCGGATTTCTTCTCCAGCAGCGCGCCATTGGATCTCATCCTTTGGAGGGAGCTCGCCGCAGTTCACGTATTCCTGCAGCATCAGGGTCGTCACCGTGGATTTGGTCCAGTTGACCTGAGTAGCAGCGGGGGCGGCGGAGCCAGATGCGCTGGTGTGGGCGCTGTGGGGCTTCTTCGCGAGCTTCTTCGCCGCACGGGGAGCTCCGGCCTTGGTTTTGTCCTTCACCATGGCTGAGAAGCTTCGAGGTTTTCTGAGCGCAACAATGGAGGTGTGAAACCCTAGTTCTAGATGTAGATGCGTGGAGAGGGAAATGTAAAGCAAATCTGGATAAGATTCAAGTTGAAATCAAGTGCGGAGCACGGATGTGTGGGATAAACGCACCTGTAGATCTTCTTGCAGGAGATTGAGAAGCTTGATTTGAGATTGGATCTACAGCTGCTACAGTGCGCGCGTGAGGAAGAAGATGAACTCGGCGGGGAAAAATGACCGTGGTGTCTCCTGGCCTTCTATTTATAGGCGCAGTGAAAACCCTAGGGGTGTTGTGGTAAAAAGTGAAGAGATAAGGATCTTTGACTAAAAGTCAACGACAAACAGAATGAGATAATTACGGAGTATTAAATGATAAGATCGTGATTAAGATGGATAAGGATGGAGTTATAGTTGGGAGATAGTTTTCGCTAAGTGTTGAAAGTGAAATCCGGGCGTCGGAACCCGGCAAGGGATAACCGGGTTACGGCGTGAACCGCCAAAGAAACTGGCCAAGCAAAGGAGAAAAGAGGCATGTTCTAATGTTAGATTTGTTATCTGTTGTCTTATGTTTCAGGTGATTAACCCGGCTGGCCAGGATATCAGCTCTGTTCAAAGAAGTAATATTCAAGAATAAGAAGCCGAGCATGCCAACCTGGCAACCAGGATAATCTGGGGGATACTGATGGGGGGATGATAACCCGGTAGGCCCATGAAGAGGGAAGCATGACCCGCCAGGCAGGAGGCCCGGTCAGGCCAGCTAACCATCAGCATGGGCCAGGTTATGTTGCTGGGCCAGAGGCTTAGGCGGTAACCCGTTTCAGGAAGGGAAGTTTCTAGAAGATCAAAGGCGGTTCGTGACTTGGAGGATACGAAGGCTAGAAGAGCTAGAATAGGATTCCGAGTCTGGGTAGAGCCCGGGTTCATATTGTAAAGTGCCAGGAGACCCGGTAGTCTATATAAGCCGGTTCCTGAGCCCTAGTTGAGAGAGAACTTTACGATCCAAGCTTAGACGAGAGAACCACTGAGAGAAACACCACAACCTTGTAACCTAGATCGAGATCCGGCTCTGTTGTCGTAGCCGGGTTATCGAGATCGAGATCAATAACAAGATAGCAGGAAGTAGGTCTTTATCTCCAATGGAGAGGCCGAACCTGGGTAAACCTTTTGTCCCTGCAATGCTAAACAATCTCCCAGACGCTAGTGTCGCCTTGCCCATCAACTCAAGCTACCCCAAAGTAGCATCTGCCGTGTTATCTACCCCACGACAGATCGTGCCCATCTTCTGGGAACCCGGTCTTCATGGTTAAATAGGATTTGTTGATGAGTTCGCCTGCCAGGTCAGCCATTCCAGTCCTCCCATCGCGTCCTTTCCCTTTTATGTGGTAGATATCTTGGATATCCACATGGTACCTCCTTGGAATTGTAAAACCCCAGGTTCTTTCCATGACCCTCCTGTCACCCCTGATGTCGACACTGGCAAATTTGCACGTCCGATCGTTGAAAAGCTCGAATAGCTTATCACACTTCTCCCTGGGCCTACAGTAGTTACAAAGTAAAAATTGTAAATTTGCAAAAAGTACAGTTCAGTTGTACATATCTAGTATATGTAAAACAATTAAATTAATTATACAATCATATATGTAACACATTTAATTTAATGAAATTTCAGTACCAAAGAAATTGTCATAACTAGGTGCCATGACATCAACATGTTACTGAAGAAAAATAAATGAACGAAGCATATCCTCAAAATTAGACTGTCAATTAGTTCTACCATTGTACAATCCTATATATGTAACACAATGAATGAAGCAAGTGGTAAAACACTTATACTGAAACTAAAAAAATTACAATTACTTTCTTGCAATATTCGTAGGTGCAATTGTCAGATCATCTAGAGAAAAGCCATTGGACAAGAAAAGTCCAATTGATACAAAGACCAATACAAGATCAAAATTTACAATTACTCCCTTGCAATAATCATAGGTGCAGTTGTCATATTGTCAAATCCCCTACAAAAATGCCATTGAAGAAGAAAAGCCCAATTGATACAAGGACCAATACAAGATCAAAATTTAAAATTACTTCCTTGGAATATTACGTTTCAGTGGTGCATTTGGAAAGACCTTCCAGTTTTTGTTGCTGTCGTATTTTGCATATATTTCAGTTCAGCATTTGCTACCGTAGCCACGGTAGTACATGTGAATCGTGAAACCAAATCAAAGAAAGTAACAGTGATAGTAGATATAGAGTTCCGTAATTAACAGAATAATGAAATATTCAACTTACTTATTCTTACACTAGTGGTAGAAAACCCCAAACCGGAAATGTACACTACTAGATCTATCAGTCATACCTAGCCAACTGCCAGACCAACACAGTTTGGTCTACGCAAAGTTGAACAACTGCCACCTCTTGCGTTTCCACAGGCCATTTGTGGGTGTACTCGAAATCCAGCCCCATGAACTCATCCTTCTATTCCATTTTCAACGTCTTCATCTGGAGCGCTCTGATGGTTTCCTGAACCTGCGCAACGTCGTTGGTGTACATGACGCCAATGTCCGTCGGGCCATGGGCTGTGAACGACGTCGACACAGTACGGATTTCTACTGGCTCCATGGCGGCGCGGACGGAGAGGAAGAAGATGTAGAGATAGGGGGCCGAAGTAAGGAGAAACAAGGGGAAAACAGGGGAAGCGGTAGTGGGTGAGAAGATTAATGATCTAATGAACCGTCGGAAGCAAGACTCACCCTGTAGTTCTTTCCGGCTGACAAGTAGGCCCACGAAAATTTCAAGAGAAAAAAGAACTCCTCCTCGGCCTCCACGGAAACAGTTACCGTGAACGGAAAAAAAATGGCATCTCTTCCCCTCAATATCTTTCCATCTTGCAGGCACATCAGAGGAAAAAAACTTAATTGATAACTAACAAACAAGGACTCATTGTACCAACATGTAATTTTGTTACTTACAAAACCGTACACATGTGGTATTCAAATGGATTGGTCATGCAGGGAAAAAGTACATTACCCGTTTTAGAAAGTTTCCACATGCATCAATGGATCATAAAACCTAGTGGTCGATTAAAACTGCATGACACTTACTAGCATGTTTCATGATTGATGAAATTGATTTATTCCCGAATAAAACATAAATGCTTATTTTCAGTACTTTGATTGTAATATTGTTTCGAATTTCATGCTTCATTATTTGAATACCAAGCACATTTCTATGAATAATATTGAAATATAGGTTTATGAACATATATGATACTTGATCAGGGTTTGGATCATGCCTCATTGTGATCTAAAACTAACAAACATGAACTCCTTGCACCTACATGTAATTTTGCTGTTTTTGACGTGCATATGTGGTACTTACACGAAGTGCTCGCAAGTTTGTGCTATTCCAAGTAGCAATCCACATGCAGCAAACAAAGTACAGTGCCCTTTTTAGAAATTTTCCACATGCAGCATATTTTCAGATTATTCTTACAAGTATAGGTGTTGCGATCATTTTCTTGGAAGAAAAAGACCAGAAAATGAAAGACGTACGTGGGCATTTTTGGCACTGACTTATCTTTAGTGTGTTCGTGCCGGGTCCAATGGTGAGCGGCCGGTGGACACGGTGAAAGACGTGCGTGGCGAGACGTGGCGGCTGCTAGAGGAGGGCGAGGGGTTGGTCTCGGTGCAGTCAATTACACGGTGGGTCGAGAGGCGAGGCACGAATGCGGTACATGGGTTTTGATGGGACAAGACATATACCCGCGGCAGGCCCACCTGTCAGTTGGCCACACAGTTCACCCCCGGATGGTCAGTGTTTTGGTTGGGCCCATTTTTCAGTGGGTGGTTATTTTTTCCGTGTGTACACTAACCGCAACGCAGTTACGATTTCACACCGGCCCATTTCGTCTCATCTTCCTATGTCACATCACACCGCTCCTCTGTTTTCCCCCTCTTGCTTCTTCTAGTGTTCTCCGCTTCCACTACAATCCAATCTTCTTCTCCCCAGCATCGTCGCCATGGAAACCACAGCGTGCTTCTCCGAGACCTACAATGTCACCATCCACAAAAGCCAGAAGATCAAGGCGGTCTACACCAACGATCCAGAGGAACTAGCGAGGGTCCTCGACATGTACAAGAGGTGGTTCGCGGAGGGAGACGCCAAGATCATGGGGCTGGACATGGAGTACAGCAAGGACCAGGAACTCCAAGACAAGAGGATGTCGGTTATTCAGCTCGCCATGCGCCGCCATGTACTGGTCTACCAATGTGCCAGGTATGAACAAATGAAGTAACATGCCCACACATGTTGCTGTTTCGAGGGTTTTTTGCTTCATCCCTTGTGCCAGACTCTTAGTGCTACTATTAGTACTACATGACGCTCAGACTTCTTGTGATTTCACTAATTTGGTTAAAATTTAGGGTAGACAGACGCTCCTAGATCTATTCATGTCTTCAGGGTTTTTTCAGACTGTCACTGCGATGACACGGATTAGATTCGTGTATTATATGAAGTGTAAAAGGTTTTCTGTCATAATTAATATTGGAATTTAAATTGATTTTGTGTAGCACGACGACTGATTTTGAGGTCTGGCGTTTCTTTTGAGTAGTTTGTGTAGTTGTACACATGAACATGTAAGAGAATGAAATCATGGATGTAATTAAGCAATATATTTTGAAGGACTATGAACTTCGGTTAATATGATGGTTGTTGTATAGTTGTATACATTAAAATGCATATATGTTTCTGCGAATTCATGTTCATCGTATTTCTTAATCTTTAGGTGGACATGTTGATCATATTTCAAATCTTTTAACTAAACTTACCTCGTTTGGTGGACTTGTTGATCGATCATACACTTGTTTGTCACCTATGAAATTACATCTTTTAACTAATCGCTATCCACATTCTCTTGGTTATTGCAGTACTGACCATTGGAAGTGTTCATGCTACATTGCTATTTTCTACGCCACAGAGGAATCACCTTTGCTACCATAGACAATACGATAGACAAGGTGGTTTTTCGCCAAACCTGGCCTAGAGTCATCATTCCAGAAAACTTCTGGGTCGACCTACAGAGCCTGTACCTCCTCCCTGGAAATAACAAGGTTGGCACGGCTGTCATGGCTGCAGACCTGATTGATCCCTGGTACTTAAAAATGAAGACGAAGTTCCCCTTCACGGCGCACGATAATTGGCAGTGCAAACCTCTTGACAAGATCAACAAATACTACGCCGCCATTGATGCCTTCGTGGCGTTTGAGCTATACCGGGTCATTCTAGAGAGGCAAGCAGCTGGAGTGCCAGTTGGACGCAAGTTTCAGGATGATTCTGATGACGATTCAGGCACCGATGTCCCTGAAGATTCATCAGATGAACAAGATTCGTCAGATGAGGAGCACAAGAGGCGTAGGCTGCAGTAGACCTTCCTGAAGATTAGTTTGTCCTCTGTCCATGTGTTTTGTAAATATTTATTTTGGTTTCGATGAACAAGTAGTAAGACCAACTAAGCAGTTATATGTAAAGTGCTGCTTTTGTTGTGCCGTGGAAGACTAATTATGTTGGTATATATGCAGTTCCTATTATCTTCCTTCTGGGTATGTGCTTTTAGCCTCAATGTTTCCATCAAACTAATGTTTTTTCACCCCATTATGATACAACTTGACCAAAACTCTGTCAACTTGACCAAAACTGTCCACCATCATGCAAGTCTTACAAGTGCTATGCAAAAGAGAAAGCCCATAATAATGATCCTTTACTTCAACAGTGATCACGATACACGAATACACACATCTTTATATATGTAGGGTTGATCCACTTTTCGGCCTCGATGTTTTGACCGAAATCCCCAAAATGATCTCCTAAGTGCACCATTTGCATCCAACTTGACCAAACAATCTGTCAAATCGTGTGGTACATATACTTATACATGATTCTACTAACATTGCATGACTCGTCCTAGTTAAAAATGATTTGAAAATGGATTTGACCAATAATTGGGCTTTTCTCAATTTCAGACATTTTTCTTCAAAAAAATTTATGCACAGTTAAAATTATCAGAAAAATCTTAGAATGTGCAAGTACACCTAGTATGTGTGCATGACCGCCCACAAAAAGTCTGAGGCAAATTAGTATCTCCTATGTGCACCAATCTTCAAATATGCCCCATAAGCTATATGAAAACCAACGTGGACCGAACCTATGTTGGTTTCACCCCATTAGGTCTCACAAGTGCTATGCAAAAGAGAAATCCCACAATCATGATCCTTTACTTCAACAGTGATCATGCTACACCAAAACACACATCTTCATATAGGGTCGATCCACCTTTCGGCCTCGATGATTTGACAAAAAATGCCATCCTAAGTGCACCTTTTGCATTAAACTTGACCAAATGCCTTAAAGACAAGAAAAAGGAGGTTTTCTGCCGCCCAGAAATTAAATACCAAAAATAGGGACTTTGTATGAAAGTCCCCAAAATCATCTAAAACATGTAGAAACAATCATATAATCATGCAAATAACATTCTAGTATGATACTAAAAGTTATATAAATGATGATATAAAATGCACGTATCAACTCCCCCAAGCTTAAACCTTTACTCGTCCTCGAGTAAGTAAGGACATAGATCATTACATGCATCAATGGACTTATGGTTGATAAATAAATACGGGCATTGTATCATCATCATATTCAATTGCAAGATAAGATTAATGATCTAAAACTCATACATATGAGGGCAACATAAGTAGAACTCTAGCAATCACCCCTTACTTTTGAAAGCAAATAACCATTGTATGTTGGACAATCGAATCATATTGTTTTTCACATGCTTTTGCTCTTCATGGCAAGCATTATAATCTTTTATACTTTGCTGAAATTCAAAGACAAGATAAACTCTCATTGGATAACAAGTTCAAAAGAAGACAAATGAAAAGACAGATAGATATAAAAATTGTTATCACTCTTGCTTGACTAGTAACTAGTGCAAACTTTAGTCATGGATATCTCAATCAAGTTCCCATGCTCTACACAACCCTTTTCTTACACTTTCCATGGCTAGCTGAAATTTCAGGTGCCTTCCTTTCATTCACATTCAAGAGCATAAGTATTGAAATATCCATGATCATTAATTTGCTCAAAAGATACTAGGTTGTAACAAGAGTGTTTTATATCCTTTTCATTAAGTCTTCTCAACTTCTTATCCTACAAGACATATCTTAACCTCAAACTATTTTCACAAGTCTTTTTACTTCTTCTATATTGAGATAATTCTATAATTGTCCAACATACTCAAGTTAATTAATTTCAAGGCAAGATGTGATTGAAATTCTAAATATGCCACGCTCATTTGCATGAGTGTTACCCATAAATCCCCAAACAAGAGAATCATGGATGACACCATACTTTAATATTCATTGATAAACCATAAGATAGGGATACATGATAATGCTCCATGAGCTCACACACGCCTAAGAGATATTGATAACTAATCGATAAAAGCAAAGCACACCATGACTAGATAGATATGATAGATTGATAAAGAGAAAGACTAGATGGAACTCCCCCAAGCTTGGCGTTCCTCCAGATTCTCCTTTGCTGCAGCCTCCTCCTTCTCATATTCTTCCTCCCATTCAGCCATCTTCCATGGGAAAGGCCTTCCATCACGGAAAGATGTAGGTGGATCATTGTACCTGAGGGTGGCGGCTGCTGCAATCTTCTTGAAGCGTTCTTCATATTCGCAGTTCTGGTTCTCTACATCCCACATGAAGCATTGGAACTTCTCCCATTTGTTGATGACGTCCTTGTACCTATCTTCCAGATCTTCAAGCCTTTTCTTGTACTCTTCAACCTTCTTCTCCAGCTCCAGGTTCATGAAGTGGTGAGCATCAAGGCTGCGGTAAACCACAGTGCCATACCTGAAGGTCTTGTCCTCTAACTCATCCAGCCTTTCCTCCACCGTGCCGGTGGCCTTGGGAGCCTTCACCTCCTCCACGAGCATCACGCCCTCCTTGAAGCACACGGTCTTCGGTGGTGTCATCACGGAGTTGAGGTAGCGGTTCACAACACCTCCTTGGGAGAGCTCTCCCCCTCTTGGTTGGATCCGGAGCAAGACATGGCTAAAACCTGACAGGCAGAAACAGCAGAAACAAAGATCGCTCGAGAACGCTCGGTGCGAGATTAGATCGGCAGAGAGGGTATATATTGAGGGTTTTTAGGTCAAGACGAAGCGTCGGGATCGAAAACGAGACGAAAAAGGACTCCGAGGTGGAAAAGGGACAGCCCACGCGGCCAGGTACATGGGCCGCGTGGGCCCCTCTCTTTCCTCCCTCGGGTCTCCGTTTCGTCCAGTTTTCTTGTCCCATACGATGATTTCCATAAAAATTGACCTCCGTAAAATTTTATGCAATTCCGAGAAACTTTCCAACACAAAAGTTACCTTCTATTGATTTAGGGTTTCTGAACTGCACGGTTTCTCTCAATTACCTCTCCGGTGTTTGTA
This sequence comes from Poa pratensis, assembly GCA_947311845.1. Lineage (NCBI taxonomy): Eukaryota > Viridiplantae > Streptophyta > Magnoliopsida > Poales > Poaceae > Poa > Poa pratensis. The sequence goes on from CAMZMU010000042.1 coordinate 57,092,486, forward strand.
AATTCAACTCCTCCACCCTTCCGATGAAGCTCTTTCCTGCAATATAAGGTTTAAGGCGTTGTCCATTGACTACATGAGGTTTACCTTTCATGTCACCGTGAAGACGGATAGCTCCTGAACGGTACACCTCCTGTATCACTAATGGTCCCTGCCACTTTGAAGCTAGCTTCCCTGCAGAAAACTTGAAACGAGAGTTGTACAATAAAACTTGATCACCTACTTTGAATTCCTTTTTCTTAATTTTCTTGTCATGCCAAATCTTAACTTTTTCTTTAAACATCCTGGCACTTTCATAAGCTTCATTTCTCCATTCGTCAAGTAGGTTTAGGTCAAGAATTCTCTTTTCTCCCGCAGTTTTAAAATCAAAGTTCAGTTGTTTAATAGCCCATCTAGCTTTATGTTCTAGTTCAACAGGTAAGTGACAAGCTTTTCCATAAACCATTTTATAAGGAGACATTCCCATAGGATTTTTAAAAGCAGTTCTATAAGCCCACAAAGCATCATTAATCTTAATTGGCCAATCAGATCTAGACTTATTCACTGTCTTTTCCAAAATGAGTTTAATTTCCCTATTGCTTAATTCAACTTGCCCACTTGTTTGAGGATGATAAGGAGATGCAATTCTATGGTTAACATCATATTTTGCCAAAGTTTTTCTAAGAACACCATGCAAGAAATGAGAACCACCATCAGTAATTAAGAACCTAGGAACACCAAACCTGGGGAAAATGATGTCCTTGAGCATCTTCATTGCTGTGGCATGATCTGCACTTTTGGTTGGAATTGCTTCCACCCACTTTGTAACATAGTCAACTGCAACCAAAATGTGAGTATGCTTTGTCTTTGATTCTGGGAAAGGACCCATAAAGTCAAAACCCCACACATCAAATGGTTCAAGTGGCAATGAATAATTCATAGGCATTTCATTCCTCCTACCAATGTTTCCTACTCTTTGACATTTATCACAAGATTTAACATATTCAGCACAGTCCTTAAATAAAGTAGGCCAATAGAAACCAGATTGTAATACCTTTGCTCCTGTGCGATCTCCTGCATGATGCCCTCCATAGGGACTGTCATGACAATCTCTTATAATAGCCTGTTGTTCATGCTCAGGTACACAACGTCTAATAATACCATCCACACTTTTCTTATAGAGGAAAGGATCATCCCAAAAATAATGTCTAAGATCATAAAAGAATTTCTTTCTTTGTTGAGAAGTGAAGTGTGGAGGCAAAACTTTACCAACAATAAAATTTGCATAGTTGGCAAACCAAGGAGATGCAACTTTAGCACTAGAAACATTAACAATTGCAAGTTGTTCATTAACAAAGCTATCATTAATAGGAATAGGATCATCAGGTATGCTTTCCATCCTAGAGAGATGATCAGCAACTTGATTATCCTCCCCTTTCCTATCAACAATGTGTAAATCAAATTCTTGCAATAGAAGTACCCATCTTATTAGTCTAGGCTTAGCATCTTTCTTATTCATCAAGTATTTAATAGCAGAATGATCAGTATGTATTGTGACTTTTGAATCAGTAATATAAGGTCTAAACTTGTCACAAGCAAACAGTACTGCTAAAAATTCTTTCTCAGTTGTAGCATAATTCTTTTGAGCAGCATCAAGTGTTCTACTAGCATAATAAATAACATTCAGTTTCTTATCAACACGTTGGCCCAAAACAGCCCCAACTGCATAATCACTAGCATCACACATAATTTCAAAAGGCAAGTTCCAATCAGGAGGTTGAATAATGGGAGCAGTGATTAAAGCATTCTTCAAAATATTAAAGGACTCAATGCAATCATCATTAAAAGAGAAAGGAACATCCTTTTGCAGAAGATTGGTTAGAGGTTTTGATATTTTGGAGAAATCCTTAATGAACCTACGGTAAAAACCTGCATGCCCAAGAAAACTTCTTATACCTTTGAGGTCCCTTGGATATGGTAGTTTTTCAATAGCTTCAATCTTTGCTGGATCAACTTCTATTCCTTCTCCAGAAATCTTATGCCCAAGAACTATACCCTCAGTAACCATGAAGTGACACTTCTCCCAATTAAGAACCAAGTGTTGGTCTTCACAACGCTGTAAAACTTTGTTAAGGTTGAACAAGCAATTATCGAAGGAAGTACCATACACAGAAAAATCATCCATAAAAACCTCCATTATCTTTTCAATATAATCAGCAAATATAGCATTCATGCATCTTTGAAAAGTAGCAGGAGCATTACATAAACCGAATGGCATTCTCCTGTAAGCAAAAGTACCATATGGGCAAGTAAAAGTGGTCTTTTCTTGATCATCCTTATGGACAGGAATTTGCGAGAAACCTGAATAACCATCTAGATAGCAAAAGTGAGAGTGTTTAGACAACCTTTCTAGCATTTGATCAATAAATGGCAATGGATAATGATCTTTTCGAGTTGCTTTATTCAATTTTCTGAAATCAATAACCATCCTATAACCAACTACAGTACGTTGAGCCACAAGTTCATCCTTTTCATTTGGAACAACAGTCATTCCACCCTTTTTAGGAACACAATGAACAGGACTAACCCACTTACTGTCAGCTATAGGATAAATGATACCAGCTTCAATAAGTCTTATTACCTCTTTCCTTACCACTTCTTTCATTTTTGGATGGAGGCGGCGTTGAAAATCAACAACAGGTTTTGCATCTTCCTCCAGATTAATTTTATGCATACATAGAGCGGGGCTTATACCTTTAAGATCATCAAGAGAGTATCCAATGGCTGGTCGGTGAGCTTTTAGCACATCAAGTAATTTCTCTTCCTCTTCAGCTGAAAGGTTAGCACTAATAATGACAGGATATATGCTCTTCTCATCCAAATATGCATATTTCAGATTTGCAGGCAAAGGTTTCAATTCAAAACTAGGATCCCCTTTAGGTGGTGGTAGCACTCCTAAATTATCAGGTGGGATATGCAATTGTAATTGTGGTGGTTGTTGCCATAATATTTGTTCCAAAGCCTCTTTTTCCTCATCATTAAATGGTTCATCTTGATTAAGCATATAACGTTCTACAACATCAGTTGAAGCTACAGCTATATGAGCAAGAGTTTCAATTAAATTATTAGGAATTGGCTCTTTCTCAACATGTTTATCAGCAAATTTGGAAAAGTTAAATTCAAGTTTCTCACCAGCACATTTAATAAACACTTTCTCTTTAGGCAAATTAATTTCAGCACCAACAGTATGTAAGAAAGGTCTACCAAAAATGATAGGACAAAATGAATCTTGAGGACAACCAAGCACAATAAAATCAGCAGGTATTTTATTTTGCCAATCAATACTTCAACATCTCTAACAATTCCAAATGGACTAATATAATCTTTATTAGCAAGTTGAATTGTCATACCTGTCTCTTCCATAACAATGGGATCAATATCAGGCTTGATCTCAAGATAAAGAGAATATGGAATGACACTAATACTTGCTCCAATATCACATAGACCATGATAACTTGAAGTCCCAATAGAGCATGATATAACAGGTTTCCCAACTTTGGCCGAATTACCTTTGATGACTTTGGTAGCATCTTCACATAGATAAACATCCACTGGGTCTTCTTCATTTAGTTGCTTGATAACAGAAATTTGAGTGTTGACTTCCACCTGTTCATAAGGCTGAGAACATCTTTTGTTACTCTTGTTAGTAACAGCTTTAAGTAAATTCTCCTTAACTTGGTTTGGAAATGGAGGTGGTTCAACATACTCCTCAATTGTCACAGATGACATTGGTTCAACCTGTTTAATAACTTTAGGAACAACAATAGATTGTTTAACAGGTTCAACATAAACTTCAAATCCACTTTTTGGAACACAGATATGATCAGCAAAACCTTTAGCTATTTCAATTATAACATAAGGATCAAGACCAAAAGTATCACTCAGATTTTTAAACAGAATAGAAGTAGAGAAATTCTCTACACATGAATATTCATAATCAAAATATGGCTCATTACCTTTATCAAGATCCCAGTGGCTAGTATTTTCAGAAATAGTCTCCAATAAATTCCATGCTTCTTCTTCAGTGTTATTAGTAAAACTTCCACCAGATGAATTATCCAGAATCTCCTTGTGCTTCATAGGTAGTCTCACATAAAAGTTTATCAATATAAGTTTCCTTGTAAGATCATGACATGGATTCTTGCGAAGGAGTTCCTTTAACCTCCCCCAAGCTTGAGTAATACTCTCTCCCAGATGTGGCCAGAAATTGAATATATAGCAGCGGTTATCATAAGCTTCTTTAGGAGTAAAATATTTAAGAAAGAAAACCTTCCTCAAGATACTCCATTCATTCTGGACCTCTTCATCCAAAGACCTGTACCAATCACGAGCATTACCAGATAAAGACAAATACAATAGCTTCCTTTTTACCTGATCCTCTGAAATACCAGGTAGTCTGAATAAGCCACATATGTCCTCAATTATTTCCATGTGCTCGCGTGCCGACTTAGTTCCATCTCCTGTAAATGGATTTTTCATAACTCTTTTAACATGACCATGGGAATTTTATATCCCACTTTAGGTATCTCAGCACAGTAGTTTCAACCACCTTTGCAGTAGTGGCATAAGCACTTTCATATAGAGCAAGATGCAGCGAGGCACGATTCATAAATGCCATAGTAACAATGAGATAAACAGCTTTCAAGTTTCCTTACCAAACTTCTTACCAATAGCGCTACGCTCCCCGGCAACGGCGCCAGAAAAGTATCTTGATGGCTCCCAAGTGCAGGAGATCAATTGTAGTACCTTTCAATTAGAAAAGGTTGTCGAACCCACGAGGAGCTGAAGGTATTGGTTAGTAAGATTGATAAATAAAACAATAAAAGATGCAAGTGTTTTTGGTATTTTGTTGTATAGTTGCAAGCAGATAACAGATAGTAGCAAGTGAAAGCTCTCAAAGAGAGAAAGCCCAATCCTCTTATGTGGCAAGAGGACAAGCTCAAGTGATGTGTAACTTATATGTGGCAAACGTTCCCGAGGGCGGCATGGATGATGCTAGGCATAGAGATTTATTAAACAACACGTTGAATATCTTGTCAAGTTTTAATCTTCTTTGGACGGAGCCATAATTAGGTATAGCTAAATAAATAAACTACAACCCCTTATGATGGATCATGTGGCCAAGCAAATGACTGCACAAGAATTATTAAGACTAAAGTCCCACCATAGCATTACACTCTAAGGTCCCCGATACTAATACCCTCATAATATAACTTCATGACTCGGTCTCAGGTTTACGTGTCCTCCCAAGTCTCCATCAATTCATTACACTACGGTGTTCTCCTATGAGCCCATAAAGGTGAAGTGTTGTGCAGTCGACGTTCGCACAACACCATCATAGAATCACATAAAAGATAAACTCTTGACAAAATACCAACACATGTCATATATAAATCATTGCCAATTCATCCTATGCCCTCAGGAACATACGGGAACTACTCACAACGTGCGAACATGATCATAATCAGTGGCATAAGTGGTACAACACAATCTGAAATTATAACTTCACCACCAAATAATGACAAGTACTCAATCACAAACATGAATAGTAGCACAAGACAAGTATCTAGGGTATAGCAACTCTCAAACTGCGAGGGGAACGGAGTGGATCACGGTGATGATGATGGTGATGGTGCTGGTCTTGATGGGGGTGATGATGTAGAGGCCTCCTCCCACGCCAAGGAGGAGAGGTGATGACGATGACGATGATTTCCCCCTTCTCCGGAGTTCCGGAGCAGCAGGATCTGACCCCCCTCGGAAGGGATCAGGAGTTTCGCCGCCGCCGCGACCTCGGATGGACTTGGAAAAATTAGGGCGTTACTTTTCGGGCGAGACGAAGGCGTCGATAAAAAGCCCCAGGCGAGGAGGTGCCCGAGGCACCTTTGGTGGGTCCCACGCGGCCAGGTACATGGGCCGCGTGGGCCACCCCCATTTGGCCCTCGTGGCTCTCCTCTCTTCGGTCTTCTTCCCTCTGCCTTTCTCCCGATGAAAAACTGACGCAGTATTTTTCCTTTTATTATTTGAGTCCTGTAGCTCCTGAAACATTAAAGACAAGAAAAAGGAGGTTTTCTGCCTCCCAGAAATTAAATACCAAAAATAGGGACTTTGTATGAAAGTCCCCAAAATCATCTAAAACATGTAGAAACAATCATATAATCATGCAAATAACATTCTAGTATGATACTAAAAGTTATATAAATGATGATATAAAATGCACGTATCAGAAGCTAGCGATGGAACAGAATGCATCTCGTCTGTCAGCACTACTGAAGAACAAGACTGAAGAAAATGGCGCACAAATGGAAGACTTTTCCGCTGTAGCTCGCAATTTTGTGTACGGTGGTTCAACCACCCGGATGGCTACTGCACCGCACTGGATGTACCACGATTCAGTAAGCCTTTCGCAACACCATGATTATCTAAATCTTATTAGTTCAGTTGTAGCTTCTGATTTCATATTTTCAAATTTATGGCATACTAGACAATCAAAGGGAAGTCTAAGATGAACCAGATAGGTGAGACTAGTCGCTCTACGAGCAACGATGCTGGCAAGGAATATGCAGTACGTAGTTTACAGTAAATTTCAGTTACTGTTCCTTTTCATTTATACCTTCTGCAATTAAATATCTGAAATTTATGGTGAACTAGGCTTGTCAAGGGAGATATGAACTGATCCAGACTGGCGTGACAAGTCCCTTCATAAGGAACATCTATGCTGGCGCCTCATCTACAGTTAGTACCTATCCCTCTGACAAACTTTCTTTCTTCACTACATTTGTGATACACTCTTCGTAGTAACCGTTTTCCTAAACCTTGTAGGTTCCTCCTTTCATCAAGATTACCGAGACACGCGAAGCAACTCCTATTGAACTTTATAAAATTCTCAAAACAGACAATGCTGGTATCATGAGCAAGAATGCACAAGCTGCTTATGTAAGTAAAATGTTTACATGTTCCTGTACCGTATTTACGTTCTGTTTCTTGTACCTGACATACATATTCATATCTTATGCCAGGATGAAATGATCCTCGCGAAAATGGGTCCACACATGAAAGATGAACCTCCGCGAACTGATCAGCAGATATGTGAAGATGTCCTCAAGAAACGGAGAATCAAAGGCATTTTCCTGTCAGACTTGAGCAAAACATCTAGCATGTCAGCTGCAAGCATCCTAGAGTTTGAAGAAGTACCACAAGATCTTGAGCAGCAGTCAGCTACATCTCCTAGGTACCAGCAGCTGGAGGCAAGGATTCAGGTCGTTAAAGAAAAAACTGAAGACCTGAAAAGGAAGCACACATATTTTCAAGTTCTCCAGAAGTCCTATGATGACATAAATTTTGAAATGAAATCGAGGCAGCAAGAGATCGATACACTTCTAGGTTTTCTCTTGAGGACGACGAGCCCATCAGACTAGCTCACCAAATAAATAGCAAAACTTGCCCGCCAAATTTATGTCTACGTTCTTTAAATTTCTTGTGGCATTGTAACAGATGGTGTTAATCAGAGATTTTGTGTCCGACAACTTTAAATGCAATATTATTTTTCCGGTTCTTTTCCAATCTTGATTTGAATTTTTTTATTTACAAAAGTGCCAAAATTTAGCAAATATTTCATTTTTTAGCTTCGTCTAACAACCGTGACAAAATTTGTTACGCGTCACGAGCTGCTGGCCCAAATGTCAGATAAGTGGATCCCACATGTCAACAAACCGGTGGGTCTCACACGTCAGTAAACCGGTGGGTCCCACATGTCAGCAAACCGGTGGGTCCCACTTGTCAGCAAACCGGTGGGTCCCACACGTCAGCAACCGGTTGGTCCGACATGTCAGCAAACCGGTGGGTCCCACACGTCAGCAAACCTGGTGGACCCCGCTTGTCAGCAAAACAGGTGGGTCCCGCTTGTCAGCACGGCGGTGGTCCCACCAGTAAGAAAAGCAGATGGTCCCACATGTCAGATTGTTTGTGGACCCACGTGATGTCATGCAACGTCAGCCTAGATCGGACCCACAAGACAGTATCCACGTCATCAGACATGTCATGTGCCACCTAAACAGCCACATGTCATCCACGTCAACAGCCAGGTCAACAGATACGTAAACAACCACGTCATCTTCGTTGGGTGACAGGTCAGCAGCTTTGGCCGGTCCAAGAACAGATCAATGACACAAAGTTTGTCACGCATTACGTTGATCGTTGACAAATTTACGAACGAACGGTGACAAATCATGCTGTCATGCATGAACACAATGAGTGACTGATGCATGTAAAATGCATACATGAACTTTGCACTATAATTGCTTATATTCCAATCATATTTGCATCATATAAGGGTTATATCAATGTTTTATAATGATTTTGGGAATACTTCATAGTTCTCCCATTTATTTGGAATTAACCCTGCTTTTCCAGAAAACGTCTTAATTAGTGTTTCAGACTTTCCGGGAGCTTCGGGACTCCAAAAAGGGCAAGGTCAAAGAGCACGGTTCAGAATTTTTGAGGCGAACGCAACAGAATTAAATTGAAGACCAGAATCCCAACAGGCTGCAAATGGGAGGGTCCCACGCGGCCAAAAGTACATGGCCGCGTGGGCCTGTCTCGTTTCCCCCTCGGAGCTCCGTTGCCATCGATTTTTCTTCCACCGACTCCGTCTTGACCTAAAAACGTCTATAAAAAAGGTCCCCTGGCGTTTCGCGAAAGGAGGCGGCAGAGAAACACGAAACACACGAAACAGAAGACAGAAGGCTGCCGCCGGAGAAGATCGGAGGGGGGAAACGCTGCCGGAATCACCTCCGGTAGGCTCCTCCATCCCCCCTCCGGAGTCTCCATCAACACCAACGTCAAGACCAGCACCATCTCCATCACCATCTTCGTGATCCACTTCATCCCCCTCATAGTTTGAGATTGTTGAACCCTAGCTATTGTTTAAGTGCTATTCTACCTGTGTATGATTAGCTACTTGTCATTGTTTTGTGGTGAGACTATATTTTCAGATTGTGTTGTATCATTTATACCACTAAATCACATCATGTATTCACGTTGTGAGTAGTTCCCGTATGTTCCTGAGGGCATAGGATGAATTGGCAATGATTTATATATGACATGTGTTGGTATTTTGTCAAGAGTTTATCTTTTATGTGATTCTATGATGGTGTTGTGCGAACGTCGACTGCACAACACTTCACCTTTATGGGCTCATAGGAGAACACCGTAGTATAATGAATTGAGGGAGACTTGGGAGGACATGTAAACCTGAGACCGAGTCATGAAGTTATATTATGAGGGTATTAGTATCGGGGACCTTAGAGTGTAATGCTATGGTGGGACTTTATGTCTTAATAATTCTTGTGCAGTCATTTACTTGGCCACATGATCCATCATAAGGGGTTGTAGTTTATTTATTTAGCTATACCTAATTATGGCTCCGTCCAAAGAAGATTAAAACTTGACAAGATATTCAACGTGTTGTTTAATAAATCTCTATGCCTAGCAATATCCATGCCGCCCTCGGGAACGTTTGCCTCATATAAGTCACACATCACTTGAGCTTGTCCTCTTGCCACATAAGAGGATTGGGCTTTCTCTCTTTGAGAGCTTTCACTTGCTACTGTTACTTGCTGCATTGGATTTATACAACCGAAAATACCAAAAACACTTGTATCTTTCATTGCTTTGTTTATCAATCTTACTAACCAATACCTTCAGCTCCTCGTGGGTTCGACAACCTTTTCTATTTGAAAGGTACTACAATTGATCTCCTGCACTTGGGAGTCATCAAGATACTTTTCTGGCGCCGTTGCCGGGGAGCGTAGCGCTATTGGTAAGAAGTTTGGTAAGGAAACTTGAAAGCTGTTTTATCTCATTGTTACTATGGCATTTATGAATCGTGCCTCGCTGCATCTTGCTCTATATGAAAGTGCTTATGCCACTACTGCAAAGGTGGTTGAAACTGCTGTGCCTGAGATACCTAAAGTGGGATATAAGATTCCCATGGGTCATGTTAAAAGAGTTATGAAAAATCCATTCACAGGGGATGGAACTAAGTCTGCATGTGAGCACATAGAAACAATTGATGAAATATGTGGTTTATTTAGGCTTCCTGGTATTTCTGATGATCAAATAAAAAGGAAGCTATTATATTTGTCTTTATCTGGTAATACTCGTGATTGGTACATGTCTTTGGATGAAGAAGTGAAAACTGATTGGAGTATTTTGAGGGAGGTTTTTCTTAAATATTTTACTCCCAAAGAAAGTACTGATGTTTTGCAGGAAGAAGATGATGAAAACATAAGCTTGGAAGAGGAAGAATGTGAAGAAGTTGATAAAAACCTAAGCTTGGGGATGCCCATGCAATCTCAAGAAGATGCTGAAAAAGATGAACAACTGGAGAATGAAGAGTTGGATCCCCCAACTTCACCATCGACATATGATAGTAACACTCAAACTCAAAAATCTTTTGTTATTTATGAGAATCCATGTTATGATGAGGAGAAACTGAAAATGCTATGGTCCTATATGATAACCCATGCTATTATGATGAAACTAATAATACTCCTTCACTTTTAATAATGCTACTAGTGAACTTATTGATGATAATGAGGAGTATTGCTTAAATATGCTATATGATAATGCTTTAGATGATGATCCTATGCTTATTGATAAACCTCCATGTTTAGTTGTTACTAAATTATGTGAGGATAAAAATGATATACTTGTTTTTGTGATAGTGCTCTTACTCATGAGAGCCCTACTTTGTTCTCGAACTCTCCTACTTACACCATAAAGGAGAAATTTGCTTATGTTGAGAAATACTTATGTGGTTTGCAATTATCTTTAGTTCCAAATCTTTGTTGCAACCATGATATTAAACTTGATATTGATCTTAACAACTATTTTGAAAGAGGGAAGCATGCTAATAAACTCCAAAATAAATTTAATGATCCTCATTATGTTCCCAAACTATCTAAGTTGGAAGATTCTATTGGTTATATGGTTGAATACACTTTTACTACTTGCAACTATTATGAAAGAGGAGGTGATAAGAACCCTCTTTATGCTACTAATAATTATGGGCTGCAAGTAACTTTTGTTAATATGCATAGAAAAAAGGTTAGACTTCGTTGTTATTACCTTTGTGTTTTGTTTCTCTCTCTACCAGGTTTCAACTTGACTATTATCTTCATTGGTTTGAGAGCAAAATGGGACCCTGGTATTATGCATGGAACACTTCCCAAGAAATAGGGGAACATCAAAGTTCAAGCTCCTCATGAGCTTCATCTTCAATAAACAAAAAGTAAGAAGCCTAGCTATATGGCTATAAAGAAAGCGCTTTGCGGGAGGCAACCCGGTTATTTTTGTGTGTGATTTTTCTTTGTGTCCTCTTGCTGTAACAAGAGATTTTGTGTCTAGTTAGTTTCTGGAGTTTTTAATAAAGTGCCAAGTTTTACCCATTTTGGTCTTGAAAAGTTGCTTATAGCGTTCGGAGATTTTATTCCTGCACAAATTAGTGCACGGTATGATTTTTAATTCTTATTCTGTAACTCCGAATGAGCTCATATTTGAACTGCAGTTGTAACTTTTCATCCTCTGTATTCATGAATTTTTTGGAATTTTTCGAGAAAGTTTGGTAGGGTAGAAAAATACGTTTTGCTGCTGCTGTTTTTCTGGACAGATTCTGTCCCATTTTGTTTGATGCATGCTTTGAGCTTTTAAGTTGAATCTTTTTATCCAATTGAGTTTATGAGTAGGCATACAAAATTATATACTTTCTGGACATTCATATGAATTTTTGTTCAAGGATTATATGCAGCAAGAAACCTATTTGTTTATCACTATTAATGCACCCCACAGAAAAGAGATGGGAGAAACGGTGTTTTGAAGTTTTTTCACAGGGATTGGAGGAGATGCACCAAGAGCTATCCAAGGATGGTGAAGACCATAAGCTTGGGGATGTGAAGACAACCCCGCTGGACCTACACACTCTCGGTTTGCACACGTCCAACTTCTGTTTTTCGATCGAAACACTTTATCGCATAAACTTCGAGCGTCGTTTTTGTTTTTGTTTGAGTCTTGAGAGACCACCACACTATCAATTATATATGAGAGAGCTACTGGAATATGGGTTGAAATATGTTGGATGCTTTTATAAGATTGGGAAAAGGGATGTTTGACTTGATTTTTAATGATACATATAGTTGCATGATTCATGAGCTTGTTTATGAGTAATAGTTTGCAAATCCTTTTTGAAGAGCTATCACTTATTCATGTTTTGATGCTGATTATTATTTTACTTGGTTTAACATGGATTAGTTAGTTCTATGGACACTCATGCATGCATCTAGATGGTCAACTTTCTCCCTTTTGCTAGCCCAAAAACTCCAACAAGGAAAAACTTGTTTCCAACACCTTCAACCAAAGTTATTCCAGTGAGTCCACCATATCTACCTATTGCTTTATGCTATTCCGAGTATGTTCATCATGATATTTGTGTTATCTATACCTCTGAATGAAAATGATTATGTTATTGATTGCCATGGGAAAAGTTGGTTATATAGCTCTCACGAACTTGATGCACATTTTACTATCATCGCAATAAATAAAACATGACCCATTGTGATTAAGATTATGATGCTAGTGGCTTGATAAATGTTCGAGGTTGGGAGTTAGCCCATATGTGCTGTCACATGCAAAGCTTTCAACATGCTCCTTCATCTCATTTAGTTGATATCATGTACTTTTGTTTATGGATGCCTATCATGGTGAAATGAGGTGGAAATGAAGTAGTTCAAATGAGTTTGTATAAATGGTTAGAGAGACGTCTGGGCCGCTAATCTAAGCCATGCATTATTCATGGTGGAAATTTACTTACATGCTATGGTGAATTATCTATGACACACCTTACAATAAAAAGCTATTCCAATGGTAAATAAAAAGGGTGTTGAGGTTTTTCATCTTGTTTGTTTGTCTTGTCATTTTGATATGGGCTTGTTCCATATCCTGGGACAAGAGGTACCCCAGTTGACGCTCTTGATGATACTATTATTACTTACAATGATATATAACTTGAACTTGCTTTGTTTCCTAAGTTGAGTAATCATGGTGTAGATACTTGTATTCAAGGGGCATGAGACATCCAACCTTTACTTTGTCAAGCACACTACTCATATTTGCTCTCACATTAAACTATAATCATTCAAGATGCTATGATAGGGGAATGAGAGCTTGACACCAAGTATTACCACATTGCAATCATTAACTTAAGTAGGAGAGTTTGGAGGTTAGATGAAACTTATGCATGCTTTACCTCTTCTCACTTATTCATCTTTCCAAAGTGTCCACCAAACATATTCAGATTTTCATCATCACTCTATGACCAATGTAGGATGTCCATACTTATCATTATGCATACATGTGGTCATACTACTATCTGTTATGTTACACTTTGTGAACAATCATTGAACATCCTTACATTGAATATTTGATATCACTTTATAAACTATCTTGCATATTGCTACTCCTTTTAAGAATGAATCATTTGACTCTATGTAGCAATAGTAATCACATTTGATATTCATTGTTAAGTATTAAATTGCAAAGTCCATGTTAGTTTTATCATCTTCATACTCGAGGACGAGCATGGATTAAGCTTGGGGATGTTGATGCATGTAAAATGCATACATGAACTTTGCACTTTAATTGCTTATATTCCAATCATATTTGCATCATATAAGGGTTATATCAATGTTTTATAATGATTTTGGGAATACTTCATAGTTTTCCCATTTATTTGGAATTAACCCTGCTTTTTCCAGAAAACGTCTTTTTTAGTGTTTCAGACTTTCCGGGAGCTTCGGGACTCCAAAAAGGGCAAGGTCAAAGAGCACGGTTCAGAATTTTCGAGGCGAACGCAACGGAATTAAATTGAAGACCAGAAGCCCAACAGGCTGCAAATGGGAGGGTCCCACGCGGCCAAAAGTACATGGCCGCGTGGGCCTGTCTCGTTTCCCCCTCGAAGCTCCGTTGCGTCGATTTTTCTTCCACCGACTCCGTCTTGACCTAAAAACGTCTATAAAAAAGGTCCCCTGGCGTTTCGCGAAAGGAGGCGGTGGAGAAACACGAAACACACGAAACAGAAGACAGAAGGCTGCCGCCGGAGAAGATCGGAGGGGGAAACGCTGCCGGAATCACCACCGGTAGGCTCCTCCATCCCCCCTCCGGAGTCTCCATCAACACCAACGTCAAGACCAGCACCATCTCCATCACCATCTTCGTGATCCACTTCATCCCCCTCATAGTTTGAGATTGTTGAACCCTAGCTATTATTTAAGTGCTATTCTACCTTTGTATGATTAGCTACTTGTCATTGTTTTGTGGTGAGATTATTTTCAGATTGTGTTGTATCATTATACCACTGAATCACATCATGTTTCACGTTGTGAGTAGTTCCCGTATGTTCCTGAGGGCATAGGATGAATTGGCAATGATTTATATATGACATGTGTTGGTATTTTGTCAAGAGTTTATCTTTTATGTGATTCTATGATGGTGTTGTGCGAACGTCGACTGCACAACACTTCACCTTTATGGGCTCATAGGAGAACACCGTAGTATAATGAATTGAGGGAGACTTGGGAGGACATGTAAACCTGAGACCGAGTCATGAAGTTATATTATGAGGGTATTAGTATCGGGGACCTTAGAGTGTAATGCTATGGTGGGACTTTATGTCTTAATAATTCTTGTGCAGTCATTTACTTGGCCACATGATCCATCATAAGGGGTTGTAGTTTATTTATTTAGCTATACCTAATTATGGCTCCGTCCAAAGAAGATTAAAACTTGACAAGATATTCAACGTGTTGTTTAATAAATCTCTATGCCTAGCAATATCCATGCCGCCCTCGGGAACGTTTGCCTCATATAAGTCACACATCACTTGAGCTTGTCCTCTTGCCACATAAGAGGATTGGGCTTTCTCTCTTTGAGAGCTTTCACTTGCTACTGTTACTTGCTGCATTGGATTTATACAACCGAAAATACCAAAAACACTTGTATCTTTCATTGCTTTGTTTATCAATCTTACTAACCAATACCTTCAGCTCCTCGTGGGTTCGACAACCTTTTCTATTTGAAAGGTACTACAATTGATCTCCTGCACTTGGGAGTCATCAGTGACACGATAAACAGCGTCACCAATGATCCCTAATGCGTGACGCGGAACCGTCGTGGCGTCCGTTTTTCGCAATCTATGACGAGGATTTTGGGACGGACCGCGTGACGCGCTAATGTCGTCACTAGGGGGTAATTAGTGGCAAAAATAGCTAATACGTGACCAAAGGACCGTGTCACAAAAAATAGGCTCGGTTGTAGTGAATATCGAAAACGGAGTCCGGACGAGAAAGTTATTGGATTTTCGGCTAAGGACTAGCTTCCGGCCAGTTTTGCGAGTCTCTGGCAAAACCGGACATTTGGGCTGGACCTTTTGTTTTCCGGGCCGGATATTCCGCCCCCCGGATATTTGGGCCGGAATATTTGTTTTTGGGGCCGGATATTCCGCTTCCAGTTTTCCTGCAACGACTCTTTTTTGTGGGGACCTATAAAAGGCCCCCTTCTTCCCCAAAGTTGGTAGCTCTTCCAAGCACGAAATTTCCCCCTCTCTCACCTCCATTGTTGACCTTGGAAAGCTTGCCCCTCTCTCAATTCCTCCCATGATTCTTGCATATCTTTGAGGGAAAAGTGAGAGGAGATCTAGATCCACATTTCCACCAATCCATCTCTCCTCTAACTAAGGGGAACCTAGTGGATCTAGATCTTGGAGTTCATTTGTTGAGTTCTTCTTTGTTCTTCCTCTCTTTTCCCCCCACAAGCATTATTTGCTTTTGGTGGGATTTGGGAGTGAAGGACTTGAGCACTTCTTGCGTTCTTGCCTTTGCTTTTGTGCATTGGTTTGCTCTCTCCACGAGAATTCGTGGAAGTGAAACTTTGTGAGCTTGTTACTCTTGGGTGGTTGGACCCTAGACGGTGTTCTTGTTACCTTTTGTGTTCAAGGCCTTTTGTGGCTAGTTGAGACCTTTTGTGGTCACTTGGGAGCTCCCAATCCTTTTGTGGGTTGTGCCTCAAGATCGTTGTAAGGGCTCCGGACTCCGCCTTGAAGGATTCCGATAAAGAAAGGTGAACCGAGCTTTTGGGCTAGGTTCATCGGAGAATAGGTGAGGCCATTTGTGGCGTCTTGAGTATTGAAACTCACACCCCTCCAACGAGACGTACTCCCCTCAAAAGGAGGAACTCGGGAATACATCATCGTCTCCGCGTGCCTCTGTTATTTCTATACCCGAGCTCTTTACTTAAGCAATTTACATTGTGATAGTCTTCGTGCTTGAAGTCTATATCTTTCTATCACCTTGTTACTTGTCTTACTTAGCATAAGTTGTTGGTGCACATAGGTGAACCTAGTATATTTAGGTTGTATGCTTGTTAAATTAAAACACCTAGTTTTATTCCGCATTTATTAAGCCTATACCGGAAAAGTTTTAAATCGCCTATTCTGTGGCGCCCTGACCCGACTGCTATACAGTGATGCTGTGTGTCACCGGTTAAGCGATACAACCGGAGGTTACGGGTTTACCAATCCCCGCCAAAACCTTTGGCAGGCGTTGCTGGGTACACCTCACTCCAGACAACGCAACACCCCGATTGATGCCTCAACACAGGCACAACTATCAAAGCATAATAGTAAGATCAAGACTTGTGGAACAAATGGCACATCACAGACTCTACGACACGAAAATATATAAGCAACTCTTATAATAGAGAAAGATAGCAAAAGTTACAAACAGGGGTCACCGACCCAACATTTCATCAAGCGGAAGCGAAGGGCGTTGTTCTAAACAACAAGAACCAAATATGGCCTAAGAGGCCTACAGATAAACATCACAGCGCCAGCTGTTCCGGGATGTCCCAAGCTGCCACCTGGGAACCCCAGACTACTCGTCGACGTCCACAAAGAACTCACCTTCGAGGGCGGTGAAGTCCTCTCCTGAAAATAAGCAAACGACGTTGAGTTCGACGAACTCGCAAGATTAAGAGCTAATATATGCTCCATGATTGGCTTTCAAAGGTTTTATGGCTGTTTTGCATAAAGCTGATTTTATTTATAAAACACAACTCCATGGCCTCACGCATGGTTGCACGCTCAGTCTTGGTTCAAGAGGTATAGAACTCGCACCTAGGCGGCGAGAACGAGACAACCCACCACATTCCATGTGGCCTCTCATCCCCACCTTTAAGCAATTTATTAACCACCACCATCACTTTCCATCACATCCGGTTATTCCATACCTGTTCCAACCATTGAAACATCCACCGGACCTGCAAACCTTCATACTAAGCATGGCTAAGCATATCCATAGCAAATTTACTTATCCTTGGCCAACACTTCAATCCTATGGATATTAGGAAGGATACAGGTAAATGGCAATAGATTTCTAATGCAACTAGTAGGAATACTCTAGTCCAAGCAAAAGACATTTGGAACCGAATGCAATATTATAGTGGGGAAAATAATTGCAAAATATAGGAGGAGACATGCTCAGAGGGGGATTACGCTTGCCTTGTTGATACGGCGAGTAGTACGGATCTTCGGGGTATTGTGGAGTAACCCCGGCTGCTTGATCTAGCGGAGCATAAACATGGAAACAACAATCAATTACCACACATTGGTCACAATGCAATGCACAAGCACATGATGGTATGACAGGTTTATGCAATGTAACACCATAAAAGTTAGCTAACAATTTAAATGGAGGGCCAAATAATTAGTGCAATTATTTGGAAGCAACCCCATATTTAACTTAATGTCCACTTGCTTATAAATTATCACATTACTAAGAAGTGGCTCAACTATGCATGAACATGACATGATTAGATAGGTATTGCTCTTCTGATCGTTTCGGTACCTTATTTGTAATTTTCTGAGTTCCGATGAACAAATAGTGAATTAAATAATTATTCGAATTTAATTCTTTTAACCAATTTATGAATAACATCAATAAATATTTGTGATCAAATATGCATGATGATGATGATTCTGGGTGATTCATATTTTTCTGAACATTTTGATATAAGGAACACAATTTTCTGAAGTCCGGATAAAAAGTTATCACTTTTAGAATTTTCCTCTTTTTAATTGTTTACTTTTAAATATTTTAATTCCAACGATAATTAAATTAGTTACTCGACTCGAAGAAGGAGATGGACATGTTGGAATCATTGTAGCTCGATAACCCTACTCGCGAGAGGGGGAGCGGGGGTTATACACTACGAGGGAGAAATAGAGAAACAACCAGAAAAAAAAAAAGACAGAGTAGCCGGCCTCCAGGCCGGTTGGGCCGGTTGGCAGGCCGGGCAGGCGCCAGAGGGCTCCGGCCTCTCGGCCGGTTTGGGCCGGCCCAGCAGCCGGGTAGTGGCCCGTGGGGAACGGCCTGTGGCCCGGTCAGGCCGGTTCCACAGCCGGGCAGCGAACTAGACGACGGGGAGTGCGGCTTCGGTGGCGACGGCGACGTGCACGGCGCGGGGAGGCGCTAGGAGGAGAGGGGAAAGGGCCAGCGTGGGCAGGAGCTCACCACGGACGCGTTGGGGAGGACGGGGTGCCGGAGGAGGCGTGCCGGCGGCGGAATCAGGCGGCGGAGCCGCGGACGGTGGCGGCGAGGAAAGTGATCGGCGGCGGCGATTTAGGGATCCCCCGTCCGATTCCTCCGGCGGGGATGAGCAGCACGGCGCGGCGGAGCTATCGGCGGGCTCGGCTCGACTCGGGGAGGTCCGCAGTGGTGGCGATGCGCGCCGGCGGAGGCGAGCTCAGCTTCGGCTCGATGGGCACGGAAGAACAGAAGGAGGAGGGAGCAGGTGAAAGTAGGGGCGACGTGAGAGCAGTAGCGGGGCCTCCATGTACTTGTCTCCTTGCAGCGAAGGGCAGCGAGGAGGGGGCCCGGACGGCGCGCACGCCGGTGCGGCGCGAGCAGCGCCCGCTCGGTCGCTACAGCGAGGGAAGAAGAGATTTCACAAACAGGCCCTTGGACAAAATATTTCCATCACCGATTGGTCCTCCCTGACTATTTTTAATTCCAGCAGCTGCATATGATTTTATTAGGGCACTTAAACCTTTTTATTAAAATCTGAGAAAAATCCAGTAGCCTCCTACCAACAAGTAGAAGCACTACAAAAATTGGCAAACCAAAATAAAAAGTTTTGGATAACTTTTGTTTAGAGAGTTTGGATAAGGCATTTTTATTATTCTCAAGATTTAAAATACTTAGCCATTTATTTATCTTTGAGAAAAGTATATTTTGAAGTCTTGAACATTGTTGACACACATAAAACTAAAAGTGAGAATTGGTGGTCAACAATTACTTCAAAACTTGAAAACAAATCAATAGGCATTTTTGAGAATTTCCAAAGTAATAATCTTTTAGAACTTTGAAGCAATTCAAAATATTAATTTGAGCACTTAGAACTTCCTTGACAAGTATAAGATGTCAAGTAAAATTTGTTTTGCGAGTTTAAGTGCCTCCATTTTTGTGAGCTTGGTTGAAGCAAGTTTGGCATTTTGTTTTTAAAATGATGCCAAACCAAGTGTTTTATGTGTTTAGCAATTTAACATGAATGCCATGATGCAATGGAACACAAAAAGTGGAAAATTTATTCGGGTTTTTAGGTTTTCAACTTTGGGCTGTTACAACTCTACCCTCCTTACAGGAATCTCGTCCCGAGATTCTAAGAGTAGGAAAGAGGGAAGCAGGTTACAACGGTACTACACGATCTTCTCGCTTCAGGTGGCTTCTTCCTTGAGGAGGTTGGTCGAGGGCACCCTGAGGATCTTCATCGGCTTCACTTCGAGGTCACCAACAACGTACACCATAGGAAGAGAGGGAAAACTCGCCGGAAGGATGGATCTTGGTGAATATACCACGATCAAGTACCTCCTAGTAGAATCTTAGAATGGGATTTCAAGCATCCCATGAATTGACAGTTAGGAGACGCATTCATTTGAAGGGAGGTTGATAGGAGTTTCCAGTTGGCAAACAACTGTTTCCCAAAAGGTTGAGAATATGAACTTTGCACAAGGCCTTAAGTCTCTGCGGAAGAGTGTTGAAACAAGCTTCCAACAGAGGAAGAGGTAACTTGCCCTATTCGGCTTGAGTAGAACTTTCCTCACGGAGGAGCATTTCAGATCATTGGAGAAGGATCGGAAGGCTAGAGCGAGAGAACTTCAGAAACTCCGCAAACGTTAGTATTGGGAACACTTCTTGATTTTCCAGACATCGGGAACAAGCTTCTTGACTACCACCAACCATCGCTTCTGATTGAGATTTAGATCTGGTCAGGTGTAGAGATACTCCAGACTCCACGTGTAAGAGTAGGGAACCTTTGCAAAGCATACCAACGGGTTACAATTGCTAGAAACCCCAAGAGCTAGACCAGAATGTCTAACTCCAAAGGAGGAACGAGATTGCGGAACCCGCGGAATAGCAACTTGTCAGGAGACAGCTGTCCTACATGAATTACTTGCCATGAGACACCGTTGAGCCCTCCTTGGGAAACATTAAGGAAGACAAAAGAAATTCTCAGACTTCTTCTTTTTCTGGAACGATTCTGTGAGGACCCCGGATTAATTATCCGAGATACTCGTTATGTTTCCTGCAACAGTCCCATGATCAGTGTGCTGTTGCACATAACTTGAGTTGGTATCACAGAACACCCACAAATACCGAATAAATATACTTACGTGCTTGAAGTGATCAGCTTCAACAAGGCACTTGCAGCGGAATCACCAAATCAACGTGGAGCCCAAGTCATTCGCCTTAACCCTACAGGCAGCTGACTGGGAAGCGCCCTAGTTCGCAAAGACGTCAGTGAACTCCTCTTCTTCGAACTGCTTCTTCTTCCAAAATCTGGCTAAGACAATAGCCAGGGACGAAACCAATATGAGTACATTTGATTGTACTCGCAAACTACCCCAACAGGAACATGCACTAGTTTTAAATTTTCAAAGACTTTTATTTTTAGGAAAAACCTCACTGAATCTCTATTTAAAAGGAGAAGAGTAGATTTTTAATCCTGTTGAAGACAAAACATTTTGGAAAGTAGTTTTCTCACTAACTTTGTTGAAAAAGGTAAGAAGTATTTTTAAATCTTTTCCCAAAAATATACCTTCGTTTAAAAAGGTAAGAAAATTTCTTTTAAAACTTTTTCCTCGAAAATCACCGTCTTGTCCTCAGCCCCATCCTGGTCACTTATTTTCCAGCAACATCATACCACCCCCTCGGTATAGTTGCCTAAAACAATCTTCACTTCATTTTCCTTTCAAACTCAAAACTTTGTAAAACTTGCACATGGTCTTAAGACAGCCTCCCAACTGTCCATATCCGAGGACTCGGCTATTCGAATAGTTTTACCCTCTGCAGAGGTAGTACGCTTTTCCCACACCCATCCGGTCACTCATCGTGTCAGCCACGTCCCGCCATACCAGAGGTATGCGAAGTTGAGTTCCCGGCCATAGCCTGTCCTTTGCTCATGCTAGTATAGGACCCTGCCGCTACGACACTTTCCACCGACACTCAAATCCTCAGAAACTAAGTGTGGGGACTCGTAGTTCTGCCCGGCGGACCCAAGGGAGCCCTTCAATCCTCTTCCTCCGACACGCTCATACCGGCTTCCGGTAGACTACAATGAAGAGGACCCAGGTCAGGGGGTAGGTCCTCAGACCATCCCCTCATGGAACGAGGTCATCCTCGTTATTGAGGCATCCAGTACTAACACGAGCAAATTATATGACTACGCCCTTGCCCATATGTGGGTAAATGTGGTCGCACAGGTTATCGGCTGGTAGTCATGGTACAAAGACACAATGTGCATTTTTCATAAACATCACCACACTTCACTTCTCTACTTCCATACCGACATCCCGGTATACCATAATTCATCCAAGGATTTTCAAAGGAGTTTTGAATAAACAATGTTTTTCCCATCCTATAGTTTTATATAAACAACTGATATCTCTACATAGAGTGACAAAATAGTTTTTCATAAACTTTTGAAAAGGTTTTCACAATCATTTCCAATTCTCATAGCAAAATACTTTTAGTCAAACTTGGGTGGTTCGTAATCCCACCAAAAGATTTTCATAGAAGACTTTGGAGTAAAACAAATTCATTTCGAAATCGTTGTAGACCATTGACACCTCTATATCGGGTGTCTCGAGAATCTACTTGTATTTTGGAAAAGGGTTTTCAAAGTCATAGCTTCCGTGGCAAACACCACATAAATCATTTATGCTAGTTATAGTAAAACAGGTAAATCAAAATAGATGTATATAGGTGCAAGCTCAGTGAAGTAGCTTGCCTTGCTCAAAGTGGTACTGCTTCTGATCTTCTGGTTCAAATAACCTCCTTCCTCGATAAATTCGTCAACGGTATTGTCTAAACGTTAAACAAACAATACAACAATCACTACACTAACTCAATCAACATCACAACATTACAATCTTTAGATGCTATAACTAGCCATTGCATATATCAAGCAACACTATGTGGTTTCAATTTAATTGAATCCACCACTATTTAACTACTTCCTAAATAGGGCAGAACTGGCGATACACTGTTTAATTCACTACTTAATCTATGTTGGTCACAAAAATTCAAACTAAAATCCTATGGATAGCTACTGATGTGTAGAAGACCATCCAATTGGATTGAGGTCATTTGGAGTTATCAAACTCCCTACACATTTGTTTTAGTTCAGAAGGTTTTTAATCAAGTTTTGGGTACCAAACAAACTAGGTTGCTCTAAAAATTAAACCCTTTTAGGGGTAGCTAACCTTGGTGGAGTGTGACCTAACAAAATTGGTTTGAGCTTAATTGGACCTACTGATAAATCACACTAATTGGTTTAGTGCAGAAGGGTGCACTGAAGTTCAACCAAAGGCTAAGGAGTTTACACTATTCAATTAATTCTACCAAAATTTGGTGAGCTAAAGGATCCTAATACAAAGCTACCAAAATTGGTCTCAAGTCATTTGGATTAATATAACTCCAGAAACAAATGGTTTGGTGTTTTAAACCTTCTGGAGCATTTTTATTAATACATTTTTATTATTTAATTAAATGATATGAGACCACTTTGGTGAGTTAAATATTTTCATAAGCTTTCCAGAACATTTGAGTTTGATTTAATTGGATTTATAGAACTCGAGATATTGAATTTATAAGCTAGGTCCAGTACTGAAGTTTTCAGAGAGAAATAGATTTGAAAATCAATTTCCTCTGGATAATGTGGAAGAACATGACAGGTGGGTCCTATACGTCAGTGACTCAGGTTTAATTCGCGCGCTACGGATAATGTTTAAAAGTCTGACATGCGGGTCCCGCTTGTCGGTGGCTCGACACGGTGAAGCGGTACGCTACCGTTGGATTTAGATCCAACGGCGCAGGATCAAATCTTCCTCGACCGTCGGAGTACGACGGAGCTGCGGCTCCGGCGGTGGTGAGGTGGGTCGGAGGCTCACCTAGAGGGTTCGGGAGACGTTGGAGATGATGCAGAGAGACGGCGGAGGCTCGAGGAAGTCCGTGGGCGGACTGGCGCTTGCTGGGGAAGGCTGCAACGGCGTCGGCGAAGCTTTCCTCCTCCGCGGCCGTGCGTCAACTCCGGCGGGCCCTCCGCGGTGCATCAGTGCATGAAACAAGGAAAAACGACGGCGGGTGAGGGTGGTGATAATGGGGGTGAGGATGCAGGCCAGAGAAGAGAGAGGGGAAGCGAGTCACGGCCTGGCCGTGATCGACACCCACCCTTATGCTCCGGCGAACTTCGAGGAGGCTCTGGGACAACAGAAGCTGCGAGGCAGCAGCTCCGCCCTTCTGGCGGTGCACTGTGTGTGTGGGGAGTGAGGGAGAGGGTAATGGCGGGGTGTGGAGGCACGGGTGCGGGGTGGCGTTTTATAGCCGAGCGTCGGCGTGCCGTGGGCAGGGTGTAGGAGAGGAGCTAGGGTTGGGAGAGCACAGCAGTGGAGGCGGTGTGGTGTGGCGATGGTGTTGCGTGCTCTGCCAAGGCTCAGAGGGAGAGAAGGGTTGCGTGTGGCTCGGAAACGAGCTCGGGACGCACGATGTCCACGGCGTCGCAGCGGAGTGCGACGGGGCGATGGCGTCGCTGCAGGGCTCCAGAGGCGGCGTGGGCGTGTCCGCGAAGTTGAGGTGTGACAGGAGCGTGTCGGGGATGGGTCACACGAGCTGGGGTGCCGTGGTGGAGAAGGACGGGGTCGGCGTCCACGCGCGGCCGCGACATGGCGGGCGGTGCACGGCTGCCGGGGTGTACGGCGAGGCTGGCGTCAGGGTGCGGTCCTCTCCGTTCTGTCGAGTGTGGAGGGAGGTGAAGTGACGGAAGACGCAGAGAGGGGCCAGTGCGGCTGCTCTCCTCGACACGCCACCGTCGGCCGGCGGGGTGCAGGCGATGCCTTGCGTTCACCTTCGACGGCCACGGCCTCTGGCCCAAATTGCACGTCCCCCCTTGCTCTGGGGCTCAGTGGTGTGAGAGGGAGGATGAGGCAGCAAGCAATCGACAAAGGAAACATCAAATCAACCGAATCGATTTCGGTTTCAAGGATTTGGAGATGAACTCGAACAGTGTCCACCATGTGTTTGATGGAATGCTCCAGTGGAACTTTAATTCAATTTTTCTTGAATTAGTTCCACACTTTGATCCATAGGTACAGACATGGAATTTTGGTATGGTGATAGAATTTATTTACTATGTGCAACATAGCACATTTTGGGATTTGGAGAAGATAAAGAAGATATTGGATATTGGACTTTTGAAAATATTTAATCAGAAGAGGGAAGTTGCAAGAATTAGGTGGGTAAGATCCTATTACCACTCCACTGGAGTTGTGTTTGAAAAAGGAAAATTTCTTGGAGATATTTTTTTGTGTCGTATTCCTAATAATCCCTAAAGATTAAAGAAGGGATCTTGGGATTTGACAAATTAAATTTTTATCCTTGTAAATAGATATTTTGAGGGAAGGGAAACATGATAATGAGATGGGTATTATTGCATCTCATTCCAGGATTTTATAAAGTAAAATAATTGTTGTAGCAAAGTAGAGAGGTAGATAGGGAGGAAATTTAAATAAGACCTTTTTCTTTTTGTTAGTGTTTTTATGGGGAGTGTGTGAGTAAGCAAGTCTCCTCCCAATTTGTTGTCAGGGGTGTTCTAAAGTCTTCAAGCACACTGGAGTAATTACTCACACAAGCAACCAATTTGGCAGGAAATAACAATCAATACTAGACAACCAATTATAAGTTTTCCACCAAGTTTTAATTACTCAAACAAGTGGTGGGGTGGTGATCCAGTATTATCCTGACAAGAATAAGGTGGGGAAAGTCTAACTTCATAATTTGATATTTTTCAAAAAGGGTTGCTAAAATATGTGGGTAGTATAATTCCCACTGTTATGATTTTCCAAGGAATAAAAGTAGGAGTTTAAGATAAGGGCTACCCATACAAGGGAAAGGTTGGAGATAGGATATAGATCTCCATATTTTGGAAACAAGTAGTTTTGAAAATACTTTTAGTTCAAGGAGTAAGTATTTTGGTTGTTGCTAAACCAAGTATCCTTTGAAAAATAAGATGGTCCAAAATAGAGTAGAGAAGTTGTATGGAATATTTTGTTCTTGTCATAACAAGATCACCAAGTATAATATATAGTGGTACTAGTTGGGTTCTAGATTTATCAGTCAAACAACTCAAGCAACTGGTCACACTAGTTCAAACATAGCAAACACAATCATCAGCAAAACATTCCAAAAAGTTTTTGGTTGGTTCTGAAATTTGGGGTCTGGTAAAACTAAGTTTTTCTTGGTTCATAAGTTTGGGATGTTACAGATTCAAACAGTGGCTTGGATGCATAGAGGAAAGTCTGAAGGAATGGAGGCAACGACATACCATTCCGAGAACATTCTGCACCTGCAGGATTGAGTTGAGATGATTCTGAGGGAACCAGACAATTTACTCAGATCCATGGCGACATCTTTCAGCAATTGCACGTGAACCAGGAAAAGTCACTTCTAACTCCAGAACATTGCCTTGTGACGACACAAAGTTATTTCTAACAAGTTTCCAATGCTACGCCCACTATCCAATATAAATCCCTTCAACCAGGAGAGAATAAGAAGGTAGTTGATGGGCTCAACAACCAACTTATCCTTCTCGAGTAACAAGTCACTCGGAGCACGGAGAGTAGCAAAGGGTATGAGCATCACTTCATCAAGAGGATCATGATACTCATCACGATACTTTGATAGAAAAGAGTGTGACACTCTAAGGTGGAGCAGAACAAACGCTAGACAAGGCCCTTATTCTGCAGATTACATTATTTTGACCTGGTCCGAGAAGTGGACAAGGTACTGGAGTTTTTTTTTTTTTTAACAGGACGAAGTGGAAGATCTTGATGGATCAAGAGAGTGACTTGCATCGGAACATACCAACGCACGATAAAACTTTTCCGTCAACCGACAGACGAAGGTCTAAAAGCAAATCATAGTGAGAAACATGCTCAGGAGAAATCCTAAGATGTTGAGGATGCACCGGTTATTACTCAATTGTGATAACCATGCCCAAGAAAAGGCGAGATGCAGCAGAGTCAAACAAAACTGTAGTAAGATATATAGTTGTTGATTAGTAGCTCACCCTTAAGGACGCCGGAATCTTCTTCAACTTCTTTAGCAGAGACGCGGTTCAGGCGACGACGCACAATAGGTCCAGCCTCGCCAGCAGGAGTGGCAGGGTCTCGTGCATGCTTTCCCATGATAGGTGCCCTCTGAGGGCAATCCCTGCAGTAGTGCCCAGCCTGACCACAGGTGTAGCAGATAAGCCCAGGTGGAGCAGGTAGCCGAGGACGATACCCACTTCCGCTTGGCCCAAATGTCGAAGTAGTGGGGTGCGTGGTGGCGTGCTGAGCAATCTTCTCCTGGGCATCCTTTACTGCCCCCACTATGAACTCCATAGAACAATCAGCCGGGAAATGGTCATCTCCTTCGCATAGGTAGCAGGTGGCGCTAGCGGTTGGGCACTTGCCGAGTGGATGCTTGTTGACACAATGCGGGCAACTGCCGGGGCATTGACTCGCTTGATGTCCACCCTTTCCGCACTGACTACACGCCTTTCCTTGTGGTAGTCCCCACTCTCCGGGGTAATTAAGGGGGCACTTCCGGTACGGATGTCCACGCTCCTTACAAGTGTAACACCTGAGTAAGGTATGGGATTTCTTGGGCAAAACTTTAAATGTAGGGGATTTCTGCCGATCAAAGGGTGGCGGGTGGGTCCCTGGGGTGGCTTCGATTTGATGGAGCGGAGGACGTTGTGCCATTCTGTAGATTTGACAAGGATGCAGTTAGTAGCCACCTCGGTATGGTTGAGACATTAGCATTAGCGTACTCAAGTACTCAGACTAGGGACGATAATACTTTGTGCACGACGAACAGAGAGCCAACAAGATAGGACTTGGGTCGAAGATCAGCATCATGTACCAGTAGCGTGAGATTCAAAGGGCTAAGAAACCACGTGATTCAACCCACACTATCCGGCACAATCCGAGACCTTATGCTCAAGTCCTTGGGTTAAAACCCGAAGAAAGGATCAAATGAGTAGACTCCGTCGAAACAACTGAGTTGATTTGGGATTGCAACGCAGCGGGAGTAACGTGACACATAACACTAAAGGTCCACGTAACACGTAGGATTGGGTTCGACCTTCGGTGTTATCCTAATACTTTTGACGTCACAGATGAGAAGTAAAACCTTTAAGTCAAATCGAGGTAAGATTGCTCCGAGATTAGAGGGTAACCAGATAAGGAGTAAAAAGAATCCTAAGATGGTTTTCACAACTCATTTTTAGGTTAAAATATTTTCACAAACACTAGACTCAACATCGACCAGTAGAAGGTTTCCTACAGGCAGTCCTGCTCTGATACCAACTTGTGGCGCCCTGACCCGACTGCTATACAGTGATGCTGTGTGTCACCGGTTAAGCGATACAACCGGAGGTTACGGGTTTACCAATCCCCGGCCAAAACCTTTGGCAGGCGTTGCTGGGTACACCTCACTCCAGACAACGCAACACCCCGATTGATGCCTCAACACAGGCACAACTATCAAAGCATAATAGTAAGATCAAGACTTGTGGAACAATGGCACATCACAGACTCTACGACACGAAAATATATAAGCAACTCTTATAATAGAGAAAGATAGCAAAAGTTACAAACAGGGGTCACCGACCCAACATTTCATCAAGCGGAAGCGAAGGGCGTTGTTCTAAACAACAAGAACCAAATATGGCCTAAGAGGCCTACAGATAAACATCACAGCGCCAGCTGTTCCGGGATGTCCCAAGCTGCCACCTGGGAACCCCAGACTACTCGTCGACGTCCACAAAGAACCCACCTTCGAGGGCGGTGAAGTCCTCTCCTGAAAATAAGCAAACGACGTTGAGTTCGACGAACTCGCAAGATTAAGAGCTAATATATGCTCCATGATTGGCTTTCAAAGGTTTTATGGCTGTTTTGCATAAAGCTGATTTTATTTATAAAACACAACTCCATGGCATCGACTAATCAGAAATTTTCAAAGGAGGTAAGAAGTAACTCTTTTCTCTTGAAATCACCTTGCTCAATCATCACCAACATCACCATTGTACCTGTTCATCAAAGGCACCTCCCCGAATCACCCTCGAGGAAGCTCACCTTGCAATCTTGAGTGGTACCTCTAGTACCCAGTTTTTAATCATTCCGTTAAAGTTATTCTATGATCTTACCTTCACTTCCCAAGTCGTCCATAACCGCGGACACGGCTTTTCGAAAAGATTTACCCTGCAGGGGTGTACAAAGTTGAAGTCCCCGGAGTCCCGAAGGGCCCCAGCTCCTTCGCCACGCGTACCGTCCGGCCCATTACCTGTACAATTAGCTCTCTTCCATGGAAAGCCGGCTGGGTGGGAGCGGTGTCGACTTCTCCCTCGTTAAGGACTCTCCAGGATCATCAGTGCCGGTAGGACAGGTTTGGTGACTCCTCCAACCCCCTGTCCCGCGGACACTATCTTTCCTAGTACCATCATCCTCATACCCTTCTCAGCCACCAACTCACGCACGCGCAAATGGAAGCCCGAACTAGAGGACCCTGGCTAGCCCCGCTCGAGTTATTTAGTCTATGAGGGTTCCTGCACTGCGAATGCATAGGCCTCACGCATGGTTGCACGCTCAGTCTTGGTTCAAGAGGTATAGAACTCGCACCTAGGCGGCGAGAACGAGACAACCCACCACATTCCATGTGGCCTCTCATCCCCACCTTTAAGCAATTTATTAACCACCACCATCACTTTCCATCACATCCGGTTATTCCATACCTGTTCCAACCATTGAAACATCCACCGGACCTGCAAACCTTCATACTAAGCATGGCTAAGCATATCCATAGCAAATTTACTTATCCTTGGCCAACACTTCAATCCTATGGATATTAGGAAGGATACAGGTAAATGGCAATAGATTTCTAATGCAACTAGTAGGAATACTCTAGTCCAAGCAAAAGACATTTGGAACCGAATGCAATATTATAGTGGGGAAAATAATTGCAAAATATAGGAGGAGACATGCTCAGAGGGGGGATTACGCTTGCCTTGTTGATACGGCGAGTAGTACGGATCTTCGGGGTATTGTGGAGTAACCCCGGCTGCTTGATCTAGCGGAGCATAAACATGGAAACAACAATCAATTACCACACATTGGTCACAATGCAATGCACAAGCACATGATGGTATGACAGGTTTATGCAATGTAACACCATAAAAGTTAGCTAACAATTTAAATGGAGGGCCAAATAATTAGTGCAATTATTTGGAAGCAACCCCATATTTAACTTAATGTCCACTTGCTTATAAATTATCACATTACTAAGAAGTGGCTCAACTATGCATGAACATGACATGATTAGATAGGTATTGCTCTTCTGATCGTTTCGGTACCTTATTTGTAATTTTCTGAGTTCCGATGAACAAATAGTGAATTAAATAATTATTCGAATTTAATTCTTTTAACCAATTTATGAATAACATCAATAAATATTTGTGATCAAATATGCATGATGATGATGATTCTGGGTGATTCATATTTTTCTGAACATTTTGATATAAGGAACACAATTTTCTGAAGTCCGGATAAAAAGTTATCACTTTTAGAATTTTCCTCTTTTTAATTGTTTACTTTTAAATATTTTAATTCCAACGATAATTAAATTAGTTACTCGACTCGAAGAAGGAGATGGACATGTTGGAATCATTGTAGCTCGATAACCCTACTCGCGAGAGGGAGCGGGGGTTATACACTACGAGGGAGAAATAGAGAAACAACCAGAAAAAAAAAAAAGACAGAGTAGCCGGCCTCCAGGCCGGTTGGGCCGGTTGGCAGGCCGGGCAGGCGCCAGAGGGCTCCGGCCTCTCGGCCGGTTTGGGCCGGCCCAGCAGCCGGGTAGTGGCCCGTGGGGAACGGCCTGTGGCCCGGTCAGGCCGGTTCCACAGCCGGGCAGCGAACTAGACGACGGGGAGTGCGGCTTCGGTGGCGACGGCGACGTGCACGGCGCGGGGAGGCGCTAGGAGGAGAGGGGAAAGGGCCAGCGTGGGCAGGAGCTCACCACGGACGTGTTGGGGAGGACGGGGTGGCCGGAGGAGGCGTGCCGGCGGCGGAATCAGGCGGCGGAGCCGCGACGGTGGCGGCGAGGAAAGTGATCGGCGGCGGCGATTTAGGGATCCCCCGTCCGATTCCTCCGGCGGGGATGAGCAGCACGGCGCGGCGGAGCTATCGGCGGGCTCGGCTCGACTCGGGGAGGTCCGCAGTGGTGGCGATGCGCGCCGGCGGAGGCGAGCTCAGCTTCGGCTCGATGGGCACGGAAGAACAGAAGGAGGAGGGAGCAGGTGAAAGTAGGGGGCGACGTGAGAGCAGTAGCGGGGCCTCCATGTACTTGTCTCCTTGCAGCGAAGGGCAGCGAGGAGGGGGCCCGGACGGCGCGCACGCCGGTGCGGCGCGAGCAGCGCCCGCTCGGTCGCTACAGCGAGGGAAGAAGAGATTTCACAAACAGGCCCTTGGACAAAATATTTCCATCACCGATTGGTCCTCCCTGACTATTTTTAATTCCAGCAGCTGCATATGATTTTATTAGGGCACTTAAACCTTTTTATTAAAATCTGAGAAAAATCCAGTAGCCTCCTACCAACAAGTAGAAGCACTACAAAAATTGGCAAACCAAAATAAAAAGTTTTGGATAACTTTTGTTTAGAGAGTTTGGATAAGGCATTTTTATTATTCTCAAGATTTAAAATACTTAGCCATTTATTTATCTTTGAGAAAAGTATATTTTGAAGTCTTGAACATTGTTGACACACATAAAACTAAAAGTGAGAATTGGTGGTCAACAATTACTTCAAAACTTGAAAACAAAGCAATAGGCATTTTTGAGAATTTCCAAAGTAATAATCTTTTAGAACTTTGAAGCAATTCAAAATATTAATTTGAGCACTTAGAACTTCCTTGACAAGTATAAGATGTCAAGTAAAATTTGTTTTGCGAGTTTAAGTGCCTCCATTTTTGTGAGCTTGGTTGAAGCAAGTTTGGCATTTTGTTTTTAAAATGATGCCAAACCAAGTGTTTTATGTGTTTAGCAATTTAACATGAATGCCATGATGCAATGGAACACAAAAAGTGGAAAATTTATTCGGGTTTTTAGGTTTTCAACTTTGGGCTGTTACATATTCACCCCCCCTCTAGGCGACATCATTGTTCTTTCAACGACGAGCCATGTGAAGAGAGTTCCAGATGTGTAAAATGCATCCAACATGTGAGTTTTGAGTGGGCTTAACGATAACAAGCACACTAGACAACTACATAGACACACTACAACTTCCGTCTATTGGAGAGGGTAAGAGAGCGAATCAGAACCAAGTAACTTCTAACACCAAACATAACACATTCCAGATTCACCCCCCTCAATCAAGTATGAGAGTATGAGCAACCAATCAAGGGAAACTCACACATTTCGTAATTTTATGTACATATTATTGTCGAAGTAATACTAACTTAGTACACAAGTTATCATTTAGCGTAAGTTGTCTATGACCTTGTTGCACCTACTCACTAGGTGGAACAAACCACAATAGGAATGTCCACTTCATGCCATACTACACCTATATGTCCCCCATATTATCAAACCTCTCATCATCAAGTAATATGCGCATACATATGATCGAATGGAAAACCTGAACTAGTTTCGACTCCCAGACAAGTCTGTATATCTCATACTATGTCGCGGTCGCGGGGGTTCCAAAGGCACCATATGTAGTTAGCGCGCTCATACTTGATTGGTGGACAAGAACTTAGGTCTTAGGGCAACAATAACTGAACAAAGCACCACGCTGGCCTTCTGCCGGTACCTTATCATTAGGTTATTATCACCACAAACAACATCATTATATTATGTGAACTTGAGATAATCTATCATACTAAGCATGTGAAGAAAAATATAACTAGACTCAAGCACAACAAATTTAAGCATGTAAGTACGACTCGCAGGGTCAACAGTAAACAAACAACAGGGCAATAGGATGTGAAGATAAGGCTATATCATGGCTGCAAGGTAAACATGTAGATATGATAGAGACACAAGAATCATAACACAAGGCTAGCAAGGGAGCAAAAGATAAAAGGCAAGCATATGTAGCAAGGGAGGAGTGCTTGCCTCTTCAAACAAGGTAGAGGAAGCAAAACTTGTCGTTGCTCACATCATTTCAATGTTTTATCCATGAATAAGCAATAAACACTGGAAAGTGTAATATGCATCTTACAACTACGACAAATATACATGTGATGATACGCTACTTGACATAGCAAGATGTAAGACATGATGCAACATAAACCAGATTAAGCGGAACTGGGATTGTGGCAATTAATATTAAGGTTCGAGTTGTCTAGCTAATTGATACCCAAAGAGCAAGTCTTGATGCCTGCACAAATAAACGGGATTTAGGTTGAGACTCCAAGTGCAGAGTGTATAGTAATGGAAGACAGTTTTCCCCACGAGGGGTGACTCGAGGGTTTAATATCGAACTCTCGGGGAATCTGCAGTGGTAGATTTATCTTCTTATCCTTCTTTTGGTTACCTACAAAACAAGGTTAGATGTTTTGGTCCTCAACCTCACCTGTGGTTGTCAAGCACAAGGTGTAAGAATGATATCAGGATAGTTATGCAATGCAAACAAGAAATAAATATGCAATGATGGTGGATGCAATGATAAATGATATTTTTGGGTTTTTGAATGATGTATGCAAGATGAAAAGTATTTTTGTATTTTCGGATTTAATGATGGCTGAAAATAGAAAAGTGGTATATGGTGTTGGAAAGGTGTTTCTTATGATTAAAAATGGACTGGGGTTCATGGTTTCACAAATGCACTCTCTCTTTATAAAGTGGTAGACAATGGAACACACAAAGTTAACATATGAGATTGCAACACAGGGTTTGATAACAAGTTACTTAGATATATGGGCATCACGTCCTAACATAGAGATCTTTTGGTTATTAACCTCTCTTATACTCCACCAAGATGCGAACTAAATCATAACACCTCAGTAATTAAGATAACTCAGAGTATAGCATTAAGTATCATGACATGAAGTGAAAATAAGAACATGCTAGATCTAGTCATGGAGTAGTGGCAATGGTCACGCCCACATCCCCGGTAGCATGGTATTTTAGTTTATCCCTAGTGAGGTAACAAAGTAAGGTAAAGATACCAAAGTGGATCGCAGAACTTTCTCTCACGTTCACTGCACTAGCCACCCCCCGTTACTCCAACTAATGCACACGTTCCCCCACACACGCTCTCATAAACATGCTTGATCAAAACAAGTAGACAAGAACGGGGTACATAATATGCATCTATACTCATAACTGAAACAAACATTGCAATCTCAAACATATATTAACTCATAAAGATCCACCACAAAGGTATTACAACGGTGACCGTAATCATGTTCAGCAGCTCATACGGTGCTAATTAGTGAAGCTCAAGAGAGGAGAGATACATAAGTTACTTCCACAAACCCATAGTCCAGAGGTGGACTACTCCCTCTTCATCATGGAGACGGTGGAGAAGTCGATGGAGAAGATGGAGACCACGCCGGCAGCGCCCCGCCGGAGTTTTCCCCCTCCAATCTGCAGCTCCTGATCTCCGTTTCGGTGTTTCTGTGTTTGTGCGGCGCTCCTTCCAGAGAACGTCGGGGGACCTTTTTTATAGGCGTTTTTAGGTCAAGACGAAGGCGGTGGAGCGAAGATCGACGGCAACGGAGCCACGAGGCCCAAACGGGTGGGTCCCACGCGGCCTGGTACTGTGGCCGCGTGGGCCCTGCTCGCTTCCTTTTTCCGTAGTCCTTCTTCCTTCCAAATATTGACGCCCGTAAATTTCCAGGTGATTTCGTTGACGTTTGGGTCCCTGAAACATTAAAATACAAAACTAGGGTTTTCTGCCTGTGCAGGGTTAATTCCAAATAAATGGAAAACTATGAATATTCCCAAAATCATGATAAAACATTGATATAACCCTTATATGATGCAAATATGATTGGAATATAAGCAATTAAAGTGCAAAGTTCATGTATGCATTTTACATGCATCAACATCCCCAAGCTTAATCCATGCTCGTCCTCGAGTATGAAGATGATAAAACTAACATGGACTTTGCAATTTAATACTTAACAATGGATATCAAAGATGATTACTATTGCTACATATAGTCAAATGATTCATTCTTCAAAGGAGTAGCAATATGCAAATAGTTTATGAAGTGATATCAAGTATTCAAGACAAGGATGTTCATTGATAGTTCACAAAGTGTAACATAGTAGCAAGTAATATGGAACACATGTATGCATAATGATAAGTAGAACATCCTACAATGGTCATAGAGTGTAGATGAAAATCTGAATATGATAGGTGTACACTTTGGAAAGATGTATATGTGAGTAGAGGTAAAGCATGCATAAGTTTCATCCAACTTCCAAACTCTTCTACTTAAGTTAATGATTGCAATAAGGTATTCATTGGTGTCAAGCTCTCATTGCCCCTATCATAGCATCTTGAATGATTAAGGTTAAAGTGAAAGCAAATATGAGTAGTGTGCTTGACAAAGTAAAGGTTGGATGTCTCATGCCCCTTGAATACAAGTACTACACCATGATTACTCAACTTAGGAAACAAAGCAAGTTCAAGTTATATATCATTGTAAGTAATAATAGTATCATCAAGAGCGTCAACTGGGGTACCTCTTGTCCCAGATATGGAACAAGCCCATATCAAAATGACAAGACAAACAAACAAATGAAAATCTCAACACCCTTTTTATTTACCATTTGGAATAGTTTTTATTGCAAGGTGTATAGAGGTTCACCATAGTATGTAAGTAAATTTCCACCATGAATGATGCATGGCTTAGATTAGCGGCCCAGGCGTCTCTCTAACCATTTATACAAACTCATTTAAACTTCATTTCCACCTCATTTCACATGATAGGCATCCATAACAAAAGTACATGATATCAACTAAATGAGATGAAGGAGCATGTTG
The DNA here is from genome assembly GCA_947311845.1 of Poa pratensis. NCBI lineage: Eukaryota > Viridiplantae > Streptophyta > Magnoliopsida > Poales > Poaceae > Poa > Poa pratensis. The sequence continues at coordinate 57,128,221 of CAMZMU010000042.1, forward strand.
AAAGCTTTGCATGTGACAGCACATATGGGCTAACTCCCAACCTCGAACATTTATCAAGCCACTAGCATCATAATCTTAATCACAATGGGTCATGTTTTATTATGCAAATAAAAGAACATTGTGCATCAAGTTCGTGAGAGCTATATAACCAATTTTTTCCATTGCAATCAATAACATAAACATTTTCATTCAGAGGTAAGATAACACAAACAACATGTTAAACATACTCGGAATAGCATAAAGCCAATAGGTAGATATGGTGGACTCACTGGAATAACTTTGGTTGAAGGTGTTGGAAACAAGTTTTTGCTTGTTGGAGTTTTTGGGCTAGCAAAAGGGAGAAAGTTGACCATCTAGATGCATGCATGAGTGTCCATAGAACTAACTAATCCATGTTAAACCAAGTAAATAACAATCAGCACCAAAACATGAATAAGTGATAGCTCTACAAAAAGAATTTGCAAACTATTACTCATAAACAAGCTCATGAATCATGCAACTATATGTATCATTAAAAATCAATCAAACATCCCTTTTCCCAATCTTATAAAAGCATCCAACATATTTCAACCCATATTTCCAGTAGCTCTCTCATATATAATTGATAGTGTGGTGGTCTCTCAAGACTCAAACAAAAACAAAAACGACGCTCCAAGTTTATGCGATAAAGTGTTTCGATCGAAAAACAGAAGTTGGACGTGTGCAAACCGAGAGTGTGTAGGTCCAGCGGGGTTGTCTTCACATCCCCAAGCTTATGGTCTTCACCATCCTTGGATAGCTCTTGGTGCATCTCCTCCAATCCCTGTGAAAAAACTTCAAAACACCGTTTCTCCCATCTCTTTTCTGTGGGGTGCATTAATAGTGATAAACAAATAGGTTCCTTGCTGCATATAATCCTTGAACAAAAATTCATATGAATGTCCAGAAAGTGTATAATGTTGTATGCCTACTCATAAACTCAATTGGATCAAAAAGATTCAACTTAAAAGCTCAAAGCATGCATCAAACAAAATGGGACAGAATCTGTCCAGAAAAACAGCAGCAGCAAAACGTATTTTTCTACCCTACCAAACTTTCTCGAAAAATTCCGAAAAAATTCATGCATACAGAGGATGAAAAGTTGCAACTACAGTTCAAATATGAGCTCATTCGGAGTTACAGAATAAGAATTAAAAATCATACCGTGCACTGATTCGTGCAGGAATAAAATCTCCGAACGCTATAAGCAACTTTTCAAACCAAAAAGGGTAAAACTTGGCACTTTATTAAAAACTCCAGAACCTAACTAGACACAAAATCTCTTGTTACAGCAAGAGGACACAAAGAAAAATCACACACAAAAATAACCGGGTTGCCTCCCGCAAAGCGCTTTCTTTATAGCCATATAGCTAGGCTTCTTACTTGTTGTTTTATTGTGGACGAAGCTCATGAGGGAGCTTGAACTTTGGTGGTTCCCTCTTCCTTGGAAAGTGTTCCATGCACTTCTTGTGTGGAAACTGAAACTTTACATTCCCTTCCTTTGAATCAATGATAGCACCTGTGGTACGAAGAAAAGGTCTTCCAAGAATAATAGGACTAGAGGTTTTATTCCCCATATCCATGATTAGAAAATCCACAGGCACAAAAGTCATATGTAACTCTACCATAACATCACTTACTTTTCCCAAAGCATGTTTAATAGAGTCATCAGCAAGTGCTAGTTCAATAGAGCATTTTTCAAGATTTTTCAATTCAAGCACTTCATATAGTTCTTTAGATAAAACAGAGACACTAGATCCTAGATCAAGTATGGCATGGTGTGTCTCTTTTCCAATAGTTACTAGTACCTTAGGTATCCACATATCCCCAAGCTTAGGTGGTATCATAGCCTCTTGGTTGTACCTAGCAATCTTTTCTTTCAAGACATGATTAGCAATATAAGAACCAAAACCTGCTTGGTTAGTGTTGATGGAAGGATCACTTGCAAATTTTTGTAAGATAGATATTAATTCATGCAAGCTACAATTTTCTAAGTCAAGCAAAGGATCCTTGACTTCATTAAGCATTTTAACTTCCTCAACTTTCTTTTCCAACTCAATCAGCATAAGAGATTCATCATGTTCAGTTTCTTTAGCTTCTTCTTTTAAACTACCAAGTTGAGACATGAGTGGCAACAAATATTCAGGGTAGTTCAATAATTCATCAAGAGTTTCCTCCAAAGTAAGAGGAACATTTTCAGCAATGTTAACAGAATTCATTCCAACCACAGGTGATGCTTGTGGTTTCCCTGCAGACATACTCAATAAAGTGGCTTGATTATCAGCTAGTTTAGACAAAGCTTTGTCTAGTCCTGCAGCTTGGAGTTGTAAGCCTTTAATATCAGAACTAATAGAAGCAACAGACTTACTCAACTCTTGTATCATAGTATTATGACTAGCAACTTGTTCCATGAGAATTTTGTTAGCCTCAGAATTATCATTGCGTGATAACATAGGCTTCCAATTATTATCATTAGCATTAGGATATGGAACAAAAGGACGATTGTTGGGAACATATGGGGGTTTATTATAAGAGTTATAATTGTTGTTACCATACCCATTATTACCATAGTTCCTAATGAAGTTGACATCAATATTTTCAGAATTGTTTCCAACTAGTTCTTGCAAAGGAACATTTTCAACACTAGGTTTATTAAGCAAAGCAAGAATAGTATCCATTTTAGATGACAAATCATTAGTTTCTTCAATAGAGTTCACTTTCTTAGAAGGATTAGGTGCCCTATCAGTATGCCATTGACTATAGTTTTGTAAAATGCTTTCCAATATATTTTTAGCTTCTACTATAGTCTTACTCATAAAAGCACCTCCAGCAGCAGAATCAAGTATGTTTCTAGACATGTAGTTTAAACCATTGTAGAAAGAGTGTAATATGGTCCATTCATTAACTCCATGTGAGGGACAAGTTCTAAGCATAAGTTTTATCCTATCCCAAGCCATAGCAACATGTTCATTTTCATTTTGCCTAAAAGAAAGGATGTTGTTTCTATTTTGCAAAATTTTAACAGGGGGATAATATTTCTTAATGAAAGCTTCTTTTAGATCATCCCAAGAATTAATACTACCAGATGGCAAGGAATGCAACCACTCTTTAGCTTTTCCTCTAAGTGAAAAAGGAAATAACTTCAGTTTTAGGATATCACTTTCCACATTTTTAAACTTTTGCATGTCACATATTTCAACAAAATCATGAAGATGCATAGAGGCATCCTCCATAGCACTACCACCAAATTGTTCCCTAGTTATCAAGTTCAACAAACTAGGACTTACTTCATAACTCTCAGCATTTATCTTAGGTGTGGCAATAGCTCTCGTGATAAATTGATCATTAGGAGTGTTTGTGTAGTCACACAGCTTAGTTCTTTCTCCCATTTTAGCAAGTTTTTTTGGTATTTTTAATTTTTTATGCAAAACTGAAATAAATATGATATGATATGCAATGACACTAACAAAACAAATAAATTGCTTTGTAAGTAAAGATGGATAAGATGGTGCTCACGTAGGTGCAACCTCCCCAAGCTTAGGTGTTAGCACAAGTTGGTGACGTTGACTTTGTTGTGAGATGAATGCGATGATGCACACCCTTGGATAAATCTCTCAGCTACGATTCCCCGGCAACGGCGCCAGAAAACGTCTTGATGACCCGAAGAGCAAGTCTTGATGCCTGCACAAATAAACGGGATTAGGTTGAGACTCCAAGTGCAGAGTGTATAGTAAGTGGAAGACAGTTTTCCCCACGAGGGGTGACTCGAGGGTTTAATATCGAACTCTCGGGGAATCTGAAGTGGTAGATTTATCTTCTTATCCTTCTTTTGGTTACCTACAAAACAAGGTTAGATGTTTTGGTCCTCAACCTCACCTGTGGTTGTCAAGCACAAGGTGTAAGAATGATATCAGGATAGTTATGCAATGCAAACAAGAAATAAATATGCAATGATGGTGGATGCAATGATAAATGATATTTTTGGGTTTTTGAATGATGTATGCAAGATGAAAAGTATTTTTGTATTTTCGGATTTAATGATGGCTGAAAATAGAAAAGTGGTATATGGTGTTGGAAAGGTGTTTCTTATGATTAAAAATGGACTGGGGTTCATGGTTTCACAAATGCACTCTCTCTTTATAAAGTGGTAGACAATGGAACACACAAGTTAACATATGAGATTGCAACACAGGGTTTGATAACAAGTTACTTAGATATATGGGCATCACGTCCTAACATAGAGATCTTTTGGTTATTAACCTCTCTTATACTCCACCAAGATGCGAACTAAATCATAACACCTCAGTAATTAAGATAACTCAGAGTATAGCATTAAGTATCATGACATGAAGTGAAAATAAGAACATGCTAGATCTAGTCATGGAGTAGTGGCAATGGTCACGCCCACATCCCCGGTAGCATGGTATTTTAGTTTATCCCTAGTGAGGTAACAAAGTAAGGTAAAGATACCAAAGTGGATCGCAGAACTTTCTCTCACGTTCACTGCACTAGCCACCCCCCGTTACTCCAACTAATGCACACGTTCCCCCACACACGCTCTCATAAACATGCTTGATCAAAACAAGTAGACAAGAACGGGGTACATAATATGCATCTATACTCATAACTGAAACAAACATTGCAATCTCAAACATATATTAACTCATAAAGATCCACCACAAAGGTATTACAACGGTGACCGTAATCATGTTCAGCAGCTCATACGGTGCTAATTAGTGAAGCTCAAGAGAGGAGAGATACATAAGTTACTTCCACAAACCCATAGTCCAGAGGTGGACTACTCCCTCTTCATCATGGAGACGGTGGAGAAGTCGATGGAGAAGATGGAGACCACGCCGGCAGCGCCCCGCCGGAGTTTTCCCCCTCCAATCTGCAGCTCCTGATCTCCGTTTCGGTGTTTCTGTGTTTGTGCGGCGCTCCTTCCAGAGAACGTCGGGGGACCTTTTTTATAGGCGTTTTTAGGTCAAGACGAAGGCGGTGGAGCGAAGATCGACGGCAACGGAGCCACGAGGCCCAACGGGTGGGTCCCACGCGGCCTGGTACTGTGGCCGCGTGGGCCATGCTCGTTTGGCCCTCGGGCCTCCGTTTGCTTGCTTCCTTTTTCCGTAGTCCTTCTTCCTTCCAAATATTGACGCCCGTAAATTTCCAGGTGATTTCGTTGACGTTTGGGTCCCTGAAACATTAAAATACAAAACTAGGGTTTTCTGCCTGTGCAGGGTTAATTCCAAATAAATGGGAAAACTATGAAGTATTCCCAAAATCATGATAAAACATTGATATAACCCTTATATGATGCAAATATGATTGGAATATAAGCAATTAAAGTGCAAAGTTCATGTATGCATTTTACATGCATCACTAATCACAAAATTTAATTTTAACTAACAGGTTTAATAAATTATGGGAGATAAACTTCAAATTAAATGGAATAGGGCAATAATTAATTAAATACAACACATTCCAGATTTATTATTTAGGTGATCTACCAAACACAACTAAAGAAGATAAAACAAGAGCATGCATGGAATATTAATATCATTTGCAGTTCTTTGATCAAAATATACATAAAATCTGCATTATTTGGATTTGTAAAACAAAAGATATGGAATAAAGAAGATTTGTAAAATAAATAACGAAATAGACACAGAAAAGGAAGATGGCCCGATCTGGCTTGCGTAGCAGCGGATAGATTTCGGCCGCTCGAGCCGATAGGTTACGGGGCAAAACCTATTTTTCGACCCAGGTCGACGCTAAACTACCGTCGCAGTATTTTTTTTGTTAAATCTGGCCTTTTTTAGAGACTGATGACGTAGATGGCCGCACTATTTTCAAACCTGGCCTCTCGGGTCGGTGCCAATCCCGATGAAGCCGACATCGTGCAGGTCGGCGCCATGTCCCCGAAACGGCCAAGATTGCTGCTGGGACCTGCAAAAAATCTAACGTGTATAGGTCGGCGCCATGTCCCCAAAACGGCGAAGATTGCTGCTGGGACCCGCAAAAAACCTAACGCGTAGAGGTCGGCGCCAAACTCTATAGGTCGGCGCCACTGAATTTGGCGCCGAAGTATGCTTCCTCCTGCGATTCCTTTGCATGCAGCCGTATGCATGGCCGGTTGAACGACTAGTGAATGCATGCATGCTATTGGCTGGATTAGATTTGGTGATTAGTCTAGCTGATTTTGATTTTGATGAATGTGGGCTCTTATTGCGTCATGGGCCTGGCCCAACTTCTTCTTCTGGGTTTGGCGGCTCCATTCTTCTCTGTTTTTTTCGTTTTTCTTCTCTGCTTTTTTTCTTTCCTTTTTCATTTCCTTTTTCTTTCTTTTTTTCTTTTATTTATTTATTTGTTATATTCATTTTCAAAAATGTTAAAGATTTAAAATTTGTTCATTTTCGAAAATTGTTCATTTTCAAATTTTGTTCATTTTGAAAAAATGTTTAGATTTGAAAAACGTTCAGATTTTGAAATTTGTTCATTATTGAAATTTGTTCAGATTCAAAAATTGTTCATTTTTAAATTTATTAATATTCGAAGTTTGTTCAATTTTTGAAAACGGTTTCCGTTCACCGCTATTTTCTGGCCACTTTTTAAAATCGTTCAAAATACTTTTCGCTCACCGACCTTTCCTATTCATTTTTAAAATCGTTCAAAAGTCATTTCCATTCATAGACTTTTTTGTCCACTTTTTAAAAAAATCGTTCAAACTTAATTTCCATCCATAGACTTTTTTTCGTTTATCAGCCTTTTCTGTTCACTTTTAAAAATTCGTTCGAAAAAAGTTTCTGTTCACCGCTATTTTCTGATGAATTTAAAATCGTTCAAAATAGTTTTTCGTCCACCAGCCTTTTCTACTCTTTTTTAAATCGTTCAAAAGTCATTTACGTTCATAGACTTTTTTCTGTTCAGTTTTGAAAAAATCGTTCAAACATAAATTTTGTCCGTGGACTTTTTTCTGTTCACGTTTTGAAATAGTTCAAAAAAGATTTCTTTCACCGGTCTTTTCTGTTCACTTTTAAAAATCGTTCGAAACAATTTCCATTCACCGCTATTTATGGTCACTTTTTAAAATCGTTCACAATACTTTTCGTTCGCCGGCCATTTCTATTCATCTTTAAAAATAGTTCTAAAATAGTTTTCGTTCGCCGCCATTTTCATTTTTCTTTTTCTGGATGTTTCTTTTTTGTTTTTATCATCTAAATTTTTGTTTAGATTTTTGATTTCGTTCGCCGACCCTCTGTTCACTTTTGAAAATAGTTTCTGTCAATCGTCATTTCTGAAAATGGTTCAAAATTCAAAAATATTAAAACATCCAAATATTAAAATGTTCATATTTTGAATTTAGAACCATCCATGTGACAACACCATGAAGTAGCGTGAGGCGGCGACGACGCGGAACGACGGTGGTGCAGCGACGATCGCGGAGTTGGAGAAGGCGCATAGAGTGTAAACACGTTCAAACATACATTACAAGATTATCTCATATATGACAGTCAAAAAGAAAAACTTACAACACGAAAGTTGTGCGTTACGTTGAGATTAACCTCCTCGTCAAATGATATTTCAATCGGTCAACCAAGTGGGACGAATTTGATAAAATTCTTCTAAAAAAGTTTCAAGCATCGATTCAAAATTAAAAATTTACAATCGATGAAACTGGAAACTAAGTATAGCAATGGAACCTACTCATGGACACACATAATTTTTGTATACACATTATTTTAAAGTAGTTCGAACCAACTAATATTCCAGTTTAAAAAATAAATGAAGTAGGTTCCTACATGCAGCTAATAAAGGAACGTACTTGTATGCTTTCCAGAGAAAAAAAAGAACTCACGTGTTCGAATTCGTTCATGGGCCAGGCCCAATATTGCCCGGGTATGCGATCTCACTCTATCTTCGACCAGGTCGACATAAAGGCAATCCCGTCGCCTAAAGGCGACGCGACTCGCCCCGTCGCCTTAAGCGACGGCTTCGTGGGCCGGCCCAAAAGAAAAAGGACTTACAATCATTTTTTTTTTCAAATCCGAACAAAATTTGAATCCGAACAAATTTCGAAACCAAACAATTTTAAAAATCTGAACAAACCAAATTTGAACAAAATTCAAATTTGAAAAATTACATCCCAATAATTCCAAACAGTTTTTATATCTAAATCAAATTCAAACAATTTTAAAATCTGAACAAATTTCGAATCAGAACAAAGTTTGAATCAGAACAAAATTAGAATTAAAAAAATCGAATCAAAACAAATTTCGATGTCGGAACAATTTGAATCGGAACAATTTTTGAATAGGCACAAATTTAAAATTTGAACAAATTTCGAAAATCGAAACAAATTTTGAATCGGAACAAAATACAGATTGAACAAATTTAGATTCAGAACAAATTTTGAATCGGAACAAAACATCAAATTTTAAAAAAATTCAAAATCTGAAAAAAATTGAACTTAGTCCAAATTTATTTTATTCTAAAAAAGATAAGAAAAACAGAAGAAAAAAAGAAAAAGAAAGAGAAAGAAATAATCGCCTGATGGGCAAGCCCATCCGCGCTGACGCGCTCGTTCCTTCACGCGACGCACTCGGCTAGCGTCGCCGCGGGGCAATATATAGGATTTGCCTAGGTTGCTCTGGGAGGATCTGGGCTGACGCTCATCAAAGGTTCAGAGGGGAAAAGAACATTGAATCCTATTTACGATTCATTAACGGTGCTCCACGCATGCGTTGCCCGAAGAAGCCCCGCCGCGGGCCTGCCCATTAAACATGTTTTTCTGTTGTTTTCTCCTTTACTTCACAATTTATGCTTTTGAAAATATTTGGTTTTAAAAAAATGAAAATTGTTCGTAATTTTAAAAAAGTTCAGAATTAAAATTTTAAAATCTAAAAAATGTTCAGACTTGGAAATTTTCAAAATTTATTTAAAAATTGTTCAAATTTAATAAATGTTCACATGAGAAATATATATATATAGATAAATGTTTAGTTTCAAAAATTATATTTCTTATATTTTGAAAATGATCAACATTGAACAAGAGAGAGGGTAAAAACGTGAGCAGCGAGTAGAAAAACGACGGATGACAATAGGCACTGATTCGCTGATGTCCATTGCTAGCTAGTATTTAGATGAATTTATTCATCTTGGTTGTGTGCTCTGTGGTTCGCTTGGAGGAAGAAAGGGACCAAAGAGGGGATAGCTATGGTACTTTCTTCTTACCCTCTCACAAGCATGACGTGCAATCAGACAACATGTAACTTGGTGGGATTTCTTCATTTTAGGGTCGGATTCTATGAAACAAAACAAAAAACGGAAAAATGACCTATCGTTTTCATTGAGAAAAGAGTTGGCTGATTTGTCAAAAGGGCACTCGGTGTCATTAGGCCCAAATCTTTCGTTGTGTTCCGTCAAAATCATCGTGAGTGTGTAGATGTAATGAAGAGTTGTGCGTGTCTCTGTCGATGGTCATCGGCTAGCTAGGACGTCACGATCTTGATCTAGTGGATAGATCAATTGGCCGAGCAAGAAGGAGTAGGTACAGGCTCACGGGCCGTGGCAATGATCAAAGATAGCTGTGCTGTGCACATGCAGATTTACGTCCAATAATCATGGGCTGGAAAGAAAATCCGTCAATCGGCTTGTGTTGCAACGGTAACCTTCACATGTTCGCCTTTGCCAGCAGCTTGTTGAAGGTAGGGTACAATACAGACCAACTACTTAAATCCTCCGGAACCTGAAAGCGACAAGATTTGGAAGGCTTTTAGCTGGACGGAACAGCATCAGTTGCCGCATTCGGCCGTTAGTTGCCGCCACGCTGTGCTCCCTTTACTTTTCTCCAGATCGACCGTCCGAGCTGGCTTTCTAAATCAGTGGTAGTACTATTTAAAAAAAAATAAATCAGTGGTAGTACTATATACTTAGACAAAACTGTTTAGGTTAACCAAAGTGTTAGTACCCGCAAGAAAAACAGTGTTAGTTGGTTGGTTGTGGATTCAAGTTAGAATAGCCTGGGGAGTAACTAAGAACAATAAATGTTGGTATTATTAGTTTATGTTTTTAGAGCATCTCTAGCACATACTCAAAATAGTAACCTCGGAATAAGAGTAAAGTGTTATTACAACATCTCGCCCCCTATATATATTAACCTCGATTTTAGTTACTCGTCAAAAAAGATAGACTGCGTAGATCTAGCAAAACGGCTGATCCAAAACTATTTTCGGCAGAGAAGGAAACAAGCACAATATATCCAGGATTGCGCCCCATGTATTTCCCGGTCCCTGACGGGAGTTAGCAAGAGAAAATTTCCAGTCTCCTTTCTCCCGGCTCTAGCGTCGTTGCCGTCGCCGCAGTCGTGGCCGCTGCGCTAAATCCTTCCGACACCTTAGCCAAACAAAAGCAACAGGGACAACCATGTTGTGCAAGGAGGCGGGCCGCTTGTCACCGCCAACTCAAGTCTCCGTACCGCAAGCGGTGGCGCCTACGCGACCGGCTCAGAGCATCTCCACCGAGGGACTCCAAATCTGTGTCCGGCACCCCCAATTGAGGCCCAATTGGGGGTGCCGAACCGGACATGTGTCCAGTCAATTGGCGGTGTCGCCCATAGCGGCTGGTCCGAAACTATTTTTCGGCGGAGAGGGAAATCGAGCACAATATATGCAGGATTGCCGCATGTATTTCCCAGTGCCCGCGGGAGTTAGCGAACCGGCTCTATTTTACGTCCACCAATGTTACTAGCCCGACGGTGACTATTTTACAGCCAGGCCCGGATGCTGGCCTGATTGACACTTGTACTGTACGTCTGTACCACATGAACTGATGCCCACAAATCCTGGTTTACTGAACAATTATTTTGTCATTTTGTAGCAGCATGTGGCTCACCAAACCCCACCTACGAATCAATCACCTGTGAGTCTGTGACTGTGGACAAAACGGAAGATTCTAACGCAATAGAAAATAAAACGAGCAATGGGACCGTGCATGCGTCTTCACTTCCACTTGCAGCCAGCGGATCAGCTAATCTGGTCGAGCGAGCTCACCCGGTTTAGGACTGAGCTAGCTCAGCTGATTAGGGGGCATATTTCTTTTCTTTTGAGGGTCACGATAGGGGCAGTTGAGAGCTGCCGTCACAGACAAACGTATTGCCGACAGTCGGTAAGGCCGGGCCGGCTAATTACACCATCAACCTGGTTTCCAAGGATTTTCAACATGCGGTTTCGAAGGAATTGTCCACAGTTCATAAGGGCGTTTGGTAGCCTGCAGGGGTTTCCCATCTCGCTGGGAGTAGGCTCCAGCGGGCATGGCCCAAGGAAAACAGCCCCCGAGATGTATTGGTGGGTTTGTTTGGTAGTCTGCAGCAACGAACGTCGCATGGGCTGGGCAATTTGTTGTGGCTGTTTGGTTACAACATTGCATGCCCATATGCAACTATACCTATGTTTGGTTGTATGCAAAGAAACTGCTTATGGCTACCTCTTTCACCTATGGTGATGTTACCCGACAAATAATGGTGCATAACATAGCATAGCTTAGCATAATAGGATACCGAGTTCAGCAACATGTCTACGCAACACGAACAGAAGGTCATGCTACATCTGAAGTTCATCAACAGAGTGGTTAATATATACCTCCTCCTACATATTACAGACCACTAAACCGAAGTCTACTCATCGTAGAATGCATCCACGCACTGGGCACGCAGGTAAGCCCTAAGCCAGGCACACCTCTCCGGCTTGGTCATGCTGGAGTACTTGATGTACTCCTCTGCGTTGTCCGCCAGGAAGTCCATTGCCTTGATGATCAACGCTAGAGCGTACATGCTCCGTGGCTGAATTGTCCTCACCTTGAAGATGGCCTTCATTTGAGCGAAGTTGGTAATTGGATGGTTGAGCAGCTCCTCGTCCTTGGGGAAGTTCTAGTAATGGCAACATAGGGTACACAGTATTTGAAGCTGGCAATGAACAAAAGAGTACAACAGTTGGGTTGAATGGAAAACAGCAAGCAAACCTGAAGGTGATGAAGCAGCTTAACATTATCATCCATCATCAGAGTCGTGCTGGTTTCATACCAAACTACTCTAGGCATGCGCTTGAGTTCGTTAATCCTAGCCCACCTGATTCTCCACCTCCTCAGATGGTTGTAGATTTGAGTGCTGGTGATAGTCAAACCAGTGAACTCGACAACCGCATCGGTGACCTTCCTGATGTACCGATCCTTGAAGCATTTGTCAAAGTAGATCCCCTGCTCCACTAGCTCCACTACCCTGTTCAGAACAAATAGGGATAGAGGAGCTGTCCATTGCATTGTCAGCCTGGGAGTACCTGCACTAGTCATCTGAGAGTGCACTCTCTTGTTACTACCCTTGGCAGTCATGTCAGATTGCACATCTGAATCAGTGACTGAATCCATAGGGAGTGCATTCAGAGGCACTACGTCGAGAGGCTTGGAAGCTAGCTGGTTCATGTCGGACATGTCGGGCAGTGCATTCTCGCATAGCGCTTGCAAAGGCACTCTCTTCTTACCGCGAACCTGGTCCATGAAACAGGAGCAATCTAAGTACGGATCAACGGTATGTACCCCTAAGCAAGTCGGATTCATGGTCTACATGTGCAAGAACAACAGATCAAAGGTATGTCCCCATACTAGTGTCGGATTCATGGTCTACATGTGCAAGAACAACAGATCAAAGGTATGTACCCCTAAGCAAGTCGGATTCATGGTCTACATGTGCAAGAACAACAGATCGAAGGTATGTACCCTAAAGCAACTTGGATTCGTGGTGTACATGTGCAAGAACAACAGATCGAAGGTATGACCAACAGATCTACGGTACGAACAAGCAGAAGGTTCAGGAAAACTTACATCCAACGGCTGCATCTGCATCTTGCCGGCCGCCTTCGGGCCAGAGGTGGCCGTGGAGGCGGTCGAGGTCCCCGGCGAGTTCGCCGTCGAGGTCAGCACCTCCGTGGAGGTCGCCGTCGAAGTCGCCTTCGCCGTCACACAAAGCGCTCCAGCCGCCATTGCAAGAGCTCGAATGGAACAAATGGCGGGACTCGATTTGGAGGTGAGCTAAATAGAGTGGTCATTTTTCGCGGGCGGTGACCGAAATCCTCCCGCCTGATTTTCCCCGCTCGCGCCATCTCCGCGTCCTGCAGCTGGGCGGCGCGGCGTTCCTCTAGGTCAGCCGCCCGCAGCCTGGCCGCGTGGAAACGGCCGGCCTGGCCCGAGTGTGCTTTGAGAAGCGGTTCTTGCGAGTTTTGGGCTGCAGGCAAGCAAACGCGCAGGCTGTTTCTGCAGCCAGCGGGCCTGGCCCGGCTGGCTGCAGGCTACCAAACGCGCCCTAAGTTTTCTCTGACATAGTAAGTTGAGGTGGCGAAAGACAAATGAGAACTAAATTAGTTGGTTGATCCTATTTAGTTATTGTTACAGATTATAGATTGGTGTTTGATAAAACAATGTTTATTTTCTAAACACCTCCCTAACTACCTTGCATTATACTCACTCCCTATCAAAATATAAGACTTTCTAACATTTTTCTGTACAAATATGGAGGGAGTACATGTCTAGTTATCCCCGACTAGTTGATACTCCTACATACTAGCCACCTTCTCCTCCATGTTTCGAGACTATGAGATGACTCTCAATGTCAATGGGTTAGCGGTCCATTATAGTTTTCGCTACAGCTCGCACAAGAAGATATAAATTAAGGCATGTACCTCAATTTGAAGGACGTCCTAATGAAAAGCCTCCTTGTTTTTTTCTGCTACACGAGTAATGGGAATATGTGGTGGTTTTGATGATGCGTTTTTAGTTTTCAAAGTAGCATTTCCGATTTTTTTTTTTTTTTTTGCTGAGCTAACTTTTTTTCTAAAGGGGGCTCGGCCTGTAAACCGGTTCATGCATCCAGGCAACCAAGCTTATTGCAAATTCAAGTCCCTATAAATTGTATCCAACATAAAAAATGTGCGTAGAGAACCAACCGTGTTTGTGCTGCTTGGCACACAAATATGAAACATCTTTTGCGCACAAACATATCCAAATGTCTAAAGAAATAATCACCTCTTTAATATAATGGATTTCATAGGATTGGAATCCTTATTAATTTTTCCGATGTCGATTCGTAGGGTTGATCCTTATAGGAAGTTTCTCCAAGTGTTTGTCCCGATGCAACTAAGAGAGTGCAATAGGATGATGGTCTCTTAAAACACACTCCAAAAGCTAATGCACTTATGAACGGCTAAATAAAAAATAAAAGAAGAATAACACATTTCAGTAGTACTACAAGAAAATGTTACTAAAACAAACCGTCGGAACATTGATAGGTAGTAAAAGCCCACGCTCTTGACACCTCATAAAATTATGCCTTAACCAGTGGTGCCGTTTATGCCAAATCCTGGAGTAGCTGCCAAGCGTCACCTACCGCGGCAATATTAGCATCAAATTAATCGCAAATTAAGGTATGCTTGACTGGAAGGATTAATGGATGCGTGAGCAAACAGTGCCTCTCCACACAAGGAAACTCCAATGTTAGAATCGCAGGAGCCCAAACGAAAAAAATAAAAAAGGGAAAAACTTACCGTGAACGCAAATCACATGAGGAAGGTCGTGTCCACGCATGGCATCTCACGTCGCCATGCATCTTCTGTGAGAGCCGGGCTTTGCCCACACGAACACGAGTATCCCACGAAATCCGAGCCCCGGCCTACTACTACCAAGTTTACGCACTGGCATCGCGTAGTCTTTTTCCTCTTCTTCCAGGGAGGCTCTGGCACTCTGCACGCCAAGATCTGCCGCAAACAACCAACCCTCGCTCGTAGCCAAAGAAACGGGGGCGCACCGCAGCGCAGCAAAACTGTCCGTTACCGGGACGACGGCGACGGCCGCCATCCATCCACGTCCACAGGTGGTGGTGTGCTCGTCGTAACCAGCGCACAGCGTACGTGCCTCGAGCAAAACTCACCGTAACCCCTCCACCCCTCCCTCCCTCCACCGCGCAGCCAGCACCGCACCGCACAGTGAGTACTAGTAGTTGTAGTAACGTCGCCCTCCTCTCCCCTCCCCGCGCCGAGCAACGCCAGGAGTCCGTCACAGGGACCGGGATAAAACCTCACCCGCCGTCCGTCGCTGTACAGGGAGGAGAGCAGTTCGTTCACGCGCAGCCAGCCAGCCAGCAAGCGGGGAGTGGGCCGAGTAGACTCCTGGCGTGTCGGCCGGGAGAGCATACATATCCAAGCCTCCGGCGCTCGCTCCGGAGAGGATGACCACGGGGTGCTGCGGCGGCTGAGAGAGAGGACTCCCGTCTCCGGTGGAAGCAGGAACCCTGGTACGCGCCGCTCGTCCTTGCTCTGTTTCTTTCCCTTCGTTCTTGCTCCTTTGGCCCGGTTTCGCCCAGATCTGGGTCTCCGGCTGCCCCCCCCCCCCCCCCCCCCCCCCCCCCCCTCGCTTCGATTTCGGTGCGTTCTTTTCGGCTCCTTGCCTTCATCCCGGCCGGGGAGACGGCACCTCTGTTGTTCCAGGGTCTCTTCCGTTTCTTCCGCGGACAACAAAATCACGCACTTTTTCGAAAAAAAAGTCGTTTGTTTCGAGGGGCCAAAACAAATCGTCTCTGCTAATTTTGTCTCATGCCACTGCAAATTACTTGTTTTCGTTTTGTAGCGTAGCCGCCCGCGACGCCGCAAAACTGGCTTAGATGGTTTCTTGCCGCCGAAATCTAGCACTTTTTTCTCTTCTTACCGTGCTCTCGTATCACCTGCCCACAACAGTAGTGGTAGAATTCCCCCGCAAAAAAAAAGGAGTGGTAGAAGAAACGAGTTTGACTTCCATCGATTTCTTTTTTATTATGTCTATTTCTGTTCTAAACAATTTCACAAAATAACCTTTTAGTCTCGAATTCACGAATTATTTTACTTTTTATTAAACTTGAAATCACTTTTTCGCGTACCCGATGCAATGAATTTATGCAGCGTTACGACATTTTGTTGAGTTGTAACGGGCACACGGCTCATATTCCGTGCTTAAAACCAGCGGTTTTGTCTATTGTTTTTTTGCTGCTTGCACATGGGCCAGTGATGAACCAAGTAGAGAGATTATTTTCATTGTGTGAGCCAGGATGCCTGCTCTGATGCTTTGGATGCGCGGAATTGCTAGCTAGTCCAAAGTAGTATTTCTCGGAGTTTATTAAAACCACATATATATAGTATTTTGTGTCCTGATGTTGACGGCCCAAACTTTTCTACTGCCCATCGAGCATCTCATGCTGATTTGTTGGAATAGGACTTGGGTTTGCCTGCAGTGGGAATCACGATCTTAGGTAGCCTTGTTTCTGTAGCTTTCTCTGTTGGAACTATGGAAATTTAGCCTCATGTCTGTAGATGTCAGATATTTTCTATGAGGTAACCCCCGGCTTCTTCATCGACTGATGCTCACAACCATTGTAGCTGTCAGATTTAAGTATCCGAAAGTTAAAGCATGGTTTCTCATGTTAAAACTTAAATATCCTTGTTGTGATACCATCTTCACAACATTAGCCTATGGACGGACGAGTACCTTTAAGTGCTAATTTTGATCTGTTCCGGCAATTGTTTTGGCCTTAGCATCTTTATGCTGGAAAAGTCATATTGTATCTGTAGAAAAAAAAGAAAAGGCCATATTGCATCAGAGGTCAGATATATTCTTTTCGTGGGTAATATTGGACCAGCCATTTGCGATACTGGATTCAAGCAAAACATATATCTGCGAAGTACGTACTTTTTTGTGTTCAGACAGCATTACTTGGTGGTTTCATATGAGTCGAGCTTCATAAGCAAACTGAACTTAGTCTAGCATGTTAAACTTTTAATATTATTTCGTGATGATTATGTTACATCAAGTAACCCAATAATATGTGTTTTCCTCCCTAGAAGTTTTATTTTTATGCCATTCAATTGCCAATTCTTCGAATTGGTTTAGTTCAGAAGTTAGTTCTCTTGACATCAAACTTTCTTGACATTATATGCTTGCATCCCATCCATCCTTACATCTTACACTAACATATGTAGGAACATCCAGGTGTTACCTGAACAACAACTATGGCGACAATTCAGGATATAGGTCTCTCTGCAGCTATCAACATACTGAGTGCCCTCATATTCCTGCTAGCGTTTGCTTTCCTGCGGCTACAGCCCTTCAATGACAGGGTTTACTTCCCAAAGTGGTATCTCAAAGGTGCAAGACAAAGCCCAGGCCATGGTGGTGCTTCTGTGCGCAAGTTTGTAAATTTGGACTGGCGATCGTACTTGAAGTTCTTAAGTTGGATGCCTGCTGCTCTCAAAATGCCAGAGGATGAGTTGATTAGCCATGCTGGACTTGATTCAGCCGTCTATCTGCGGATCTACTTAACAGGGTATGAAACTTATATTTTAAATATTGTGGTCATGTTTTAGTGTTTCATCTTTTTCCGTATCATATTTCATCTCCCCACTTCTGCAGAGGCTGGGTACATGTGGTATCTTCTTGATATTAATATACATTCCCTTTATCGAAAAATCTCCCACTTTACCCCCCCCCCCCCAAAAAAAAGAGCCCTAGTTAATAAAGTTTTCACTACTGAAGTTCTTAGTTTCATCATGTGCGTGCAATATTTATAAAATCCTATAGATGATTATAATTGTACAACGAATAATACTGTTTGGATTATTAATTGATCGCGCATGTCCAGTATTCAACACTCTCGAAATACAATGCAAGTAAAATAAATTGATGCTGCGAATGTTGCTGATATACTGTGCATAATTTAATACTAGTTCTTGTTAGAGAGATATTTGTATTTTGTAGTTTCCCTATTACATAGGGGGCTCCCTGCATATTTACACCTGTACATGTACTATATATTGTGGCCTTTGGCCCCCGTGGAATACAAGTCGCTATTCCTCCAACATGGTATCAGAGCATTAGGTTATTTTTTTTCCGCCCGCGCGACTCGGGCACGTCCAGATCGATCGATTCCGCTGCCTCCCGTCCCTATTCCGGCCGCCGCCGAACGTGCGCGCTGCTGCAGATCAAAAGCCTCTTCGCCTCCGTTGTGCTAGCTTCTCAGACTCGTGAGCAGATAAGGTTCAGACTCGTGAGCAGATAAGGTTCGTGTGTGCATGGCTGTGAAGATCGATCCGTTGTGCTAGCTTCTGCTTTCCGGCCGCTCGTCCCTGCTCGGCCGTCGCCCGTCGCCTTCTGCTTTCCGGCCGCTCGTCCCTGCCCTGCTCGGCCCGCTCGTCCCTGCTCGGTCGCGGCCCGTCCCTATTGCTGTCTTCCGCCGTCTCGGGCCGTCGCCGGCCGCCGCCGTCCGCCGCCTTGGGCTGCTGCCTCAACCCTCCAGGTCCTCGTCGGGTGCACGTTCTCTGCTTCCCGTCCGTCGTCGGGTGCCCAGGTGAGTAGATCGATCTGCGTTGACTTCTATTCCTCAAAAAAAAAAAAAAATCGAAAAAAAGTGGAGATGTCTGCATCGTCGGGCTATGTCGCGATTCCTCGCTGCTCGGTGATCTTTGATGGCACGAATTATCCTGATTTCGCTGCCTTTATGCGCATTCATATGCGTGGTCTTCGTCTCTGGGGTGTGCTTTCCGGCGAGGTCTCGTGTCCGCCGTGCCGGCGAGGTCTCGTGTCCGCCGTGCCCCATTGCTCCTACTGCTCCTATTCCGCCGACGCCACCAGTTCTTGCTGCCGATGCTACTCAGGCTGCAAAGGATGCAGCTAAGAGTGCGGATGATGTTGCCATTGCTGCGTATGACCGGCAGGTCAAGGAGCATTCTGACGCCCTTGAGACCTACCGGTTGGATCTGACTGCTTACACCCAGTGGATTGATGATGATGCTCGTGCTGCGGCTGTTCTCACCGCCAGTGTTCTACCGCAGTTTGCCTCTGAGTTTATGGGCCTCAGTACTGTCGCTGACATGTGGGCTCACCTTCGTCAGCGTCATCAGCCGTCCGGGATGCTCTATATCTGTCTGTGGTTCGTCAGGAGCATGATCTTCAGCAGGGTGACTCTACCATTGATCAGTTCTACACGCAGAGCGCTGCTATCTGGCGTCAGCTCGACTCTCTTCGCACTGCCGTGTGTGGTGCCTGCCCGTGTTGTCAGACTGTGCGTTCCGACTTGGAGTTTCAGCGCGTATATGAGTTCTTGTCTCGGCTCCGCAAGGAGTTCGAGCCCCGACGTGCTCAGCTGCTTGCTCGTGGTCGTGTCCCTATCTCGGAGGTGCTGTCTGAGCTTCGTGCTGAGGAGATTCGTCTACGTGGCGTTGGGTTGCTTGAGGTTCCTTCTGTGCTTGCTGCCCATGGTCCTCCTTCATCGCCTGCTTCATCGACTCCTTCGCGGTCCACTGCTCCGCCACTTTTACCCACTCCTCAGGGTCAGGGCCTGGGTCGTGGCCAGGGTCGTGGCGCTCGTCCACGCCCTCACTGCACCTACTGTGATCTGCCTGGCCACACCGAGTCTCGTTGCTACACGAGGGAGCGTGATCTGCGTAAGCAGAAGGCGTCTGCTTCTCCCGGGACTCGTGCTTCCTCTGGCTCGTCAGGGTCTTCTCAGCCGGCTTCACCGACCAGGACATTATGCGGCTCAAGCGGATGCTCGCCGCTTCAGGTTCTTCTTCGACGGGTACTGCTGGCTCTGTGACTGATTCTTCTGGCACTGCGCGACCACCATCTTCTACACAGTCAGGTACATCCTCGTGGGTTCTGGATTCTGGAGCTTCTTTTCATATGACTTCTGATTCTTCCACTCTGTCCTCTCTTCGACCTCTTGATTCTCCTCTTAGTGTTCTTACTGCTGATGGTACTTCTCTCTCTGTTTCTAGTCGAGGCACTCTTTCTACTTCTTCCTTTTTTGTCCCTGATATTTCTCATGTTCCTCGTCTTACCATGAACTTGTTCTCTGCCGGTCAGCTTACTGATTCTGGTTGTCGCGTCATTCTTGACGCCGATTCTTGTTCTGTTCAGGATCGTCGCACGCAGGTTTTGGTTGGAGCTGGCCCTCGCCGCCGTGATTCTCAGGGGCTTTGGGATATAGACTGGCTTCGTGTTCCTTCCGCTGCTACCTCGCCTGCCAGTTCTCCTGCTATCGTCGCCTCTGTCACCGGCTCTTTTCAACAGTGGCATCATCGTCTTGGTCATCTTTGTGGTTCTCGTCTGTCGTCATTAGTTCATCGTGGTCTTCTGGGGCCTGTCTCAGGAGATGTTTCTTTACAGTGTCAGGGTTGTAGGCTAGGAAAACAGATTCAGTTACCCTATCCTACTAGTGCGTCTGTATCTCAGCGTCCTTTCGACTTAGTTCACTCTGATGTTTGGGGTCCGGCTCCTTTCGCTTCGAAAGGGGGCCATCGATATTATATAATATTTATAGATGATTTTTCTCGTTACACTTGGCTGTATTTTATGTCTTCTCGTACTGAGGTTCTCTCCATATATAAGCGTTTTGCCGCCATGGTTCTTACTCAGTTCTCTACGCCTATTCGTGTGTTTCGTGCTGACTCTGCTGGTGAGTATATCTCCAAGCATTTGCGTGGTGTTCTTGCTGAGCAGGGCACTCTCGCTCAGTTCTCCTGTCCCGGTGCGCATGCTCAAAATGGCGTGGCTGAGCGTAAGCATCGCCATCTTCTTGAGACTGCTCGTGCGATGATGATCGCCTCTTCTCTTCCGCCTCATTTCTGGGCTGAGGCCGTTTCTACCTCGGCCTATCTGATTAATATCCAGCCTTCTGCCGCCCTTCAGGGTGCCATTCCTCTCGAGAGACTCTACGATCGTTCTCCTGACTATTCTATGCTTCGTTTGTTTGGTTGTGTTTGCTATGTTCTTCTTGCTCCTCGTGAACGCACCAAACTAACCGCTCAGTCTGTTGAGTGTGTTTTTCTCGGATATAGTGATGAGCATAAGGGCTACCGTTGTTGGGATCCTGTGGCTCGCCGGATGCGTATTTCCCGGGATGTGACGTTTGATGAGTCTCGGCCTTTCTATCCGCGTTCGACCTCCCCGACCTCTACTGTGGAGGATCTCTCTTTTCTTACTTTTCCTGATTCTCCTCCCGATATCCCTCATATTTCTCCTCCCTCTGATCCGGTGCCATCTACTCCGATGCCTTCTTCTCCTCCTTCGTCGCCGCCTTCTTCACCCTCCCTGTCCCCGTCTCCGCCTCCGTCTTCTCCTGTTGCTCCTTCTCATCCTACTTTTCCTTTCTATTATACTCGTCGTCCACGTGTTGTGACCGAGTCATCTGATGCACCCTCTACTTCCGGTGCACCGTCTCAGCCGACTTATTCTCTTCGTTCTCGGCCTTGTCCTTCACCTGATTTCTATAATCCCGCTACCTACAGTGTTTCGGTTGTCTCGGAGCCGACTACGTATCGTGAGGCTGTTGTTCATCCTGAATGGCAGCTTGCCATGGCTGAGGAGATTGCTGCGCTTGAGCGCACTGGTACGTGGGAGATCGTCCCTCTTCCTCCTCGTGTTCGTCCTATCACCTGTAAGTGGGTCTATAAGGTTAAGACCCGCTCTGATGGGACTCTTGAGCGTTACAAAGCTCGTCTGGTCGCTCGTGGCTTTCAGCAGGAGCATGGCCGTGATTATGATGAGACTTTTGCTCCAGTGGCTCACATGACCACTGTTCGGACTCTTCTTGCCGTGGCATCTGTTCGCCATTGGTCTGTGTCTCAGCTTGATGTTAAGAATGCCTTTCTTAATGGTGAGTTGCGTGAGGAGGTTTATATGCAACCACCACCTGGGTATTCTGTTACAGATGGCATGGTCTGCCGTCTTCGTCGCTCTCTCTATGGCCTTAAGCAAGCCCCTCGTGCATGGTTTGAGCGCTTTGCTTCTGTGGTCACAGCTGCTGGTTTCTCTCCCAGTGCTCATGATCCTGCGTTGTTTGTTCACTGTTCTCCTCGTGGTCGCACTCTTCTTCTTCTTTATGTTGATGACATGATCATCACTGGTGACGACCCAGAGTATATTGCCTTTGTCAAGGCACGTCTGAGTGAGCAGTTTCTTATGTCGGATCTTGGTCCGCTTCGTTACTTTCTTGGGATTGAGGTTTCGTCCACCGCTGATGGTTTCTTTATATCCCAAGAACGGTATATTCATGATCTTCTTTCTCGTGCCGCTCTTACTGATGAGCGTACTGTTGAGACTCCCATGGAGCTCAATATTTCTCTTCGTGCGTCTGATGGCGATCCTCTCTCTGATCCGACTCGTTATCGACATCTTGTCGGGAGTCTCGTCTATCTGGCTGTTACTCGCCCTGATATTTCTTATCCTGTCCATATTCTGAGTCAGTTTGTTTCTGCTCCCACTTCGGTTCACTATAGTCACCTTCTTCGTGTTCTACGCTATCTTCGTGGAACGATCTCGCTTTGTCTCTTCTTTCCTCGTTCTAGCTCGTTACAGCTTCAGTCCTACTCCGATGCTACTTGGGCTAGTGATCCTTTGGATCGCCGTTCACTTTCTGCTTACTGTGTTTTCCTTGGTGGTTCTCTCATTGCCTGGAAGACGAAGAAGCAGACCGCAGTTTCCCGTTCGAGTGCAGAAGCTGAGTTGCGAGCTATGGCTCTTTTGACTGCTGAGGTGACTTGGTTACGGTGGTTACTTGCAGATTTTGGTGTCTCTGTTACGACACCCACGACTCTTTTGTCAGCTATTAGCATTGCACGTGACCCAGTGAAGCATGAGCTTACTAAGCATATTGGCGTTGATGCTTCTTTTGTCCGTGCTAGTGTGCAGGATCAGATTATTGCGCTCCAGTATGTGCCTTCAGAGTTACAGTTGGCGGATTTTTTCACGAAGGCCCAGACTAGAGCACAGCATAGTTTTTTCCTCTCCAAACTCAGTGTTGTGGATCCACCATGAGTTTGAGGGGGGGTGTTAGAGAGATATTTGTATTTGTAGTTTCCCTATTAGATAGGGGGCTCCCTGCATATTTACACCTGTACATGTACTATATATTGTGGCCTTTGGCCCCCGTGGAATACAAGTCGCTATTCCTCCAACAGTTCTTTCACTCTTTTATATACTTTTTTCAAGCTGTGCTATAAGTTTGCAGTTGTTTTAGTATTTTCTTATAACAAATAGATGAGTTTTAGATACCACTATTTGTGTAAATAATACATCTAGCTTCCAGCAATGGTGCTAGACCTACAGGCATTTTCTTACAGTCTGGCCTCATGGATGATAGGTGGCTGACTGTGATTGCTCTTTGAAACCAACTGTTCCGAAAATTGCTCCCGTGATTGCTCAGTTTGTCTCCACGTCAGTCCTTAAAATGCACGCCGTTAGAAAATGCCTGTAGATGTAGCATTATTGACCTTCCAGTGTAGAAAACATCCACTTGCTTCAGTGAGTTCATCTTTGTGTTTAACCAAACATTTTTATTTTTACTTAATTATTTCTGTTTTCATCAAGAATGTTTCTGTTGTATTGGAGTATATAGAGTGCAGCACATGTATTTTTTTTTGAAACTTAGTGCAGCACATGTATTAACAATATTGGGCCAATGGATGGATTCTGTTTTATCTGCTTATTCATGTCCAACTCCATGTTACTTATGACATTTTAACCTTTGCAGGCTTAAGATATTTGTTCCAATCACAATTTTAGCATTTCTTGTTCTTGTTCCTGTTAACTGGACCAATGATACCCTTCAGGGCTTGAAGGTAGCGAGCAGTGGTATCGACAAACTTTCAATATCCAACTTACCTCATGGGTCGAAGAGGTTAGCATTAAGTGAATTCAGTTTGTTCTTAATAAACTGTATTTGCACATTACTGTTTTCTAAGGTTGCTTTCGTGATGACACTGCAAGTTATTTTGGGGACCATTGATTACCAGGAGCTAATCTGTGCCTGCATGTCTGAGCACGTAGTCCACATTAGGAATGTGAAGAGCTAGTAAATTGCATGGTAATGTAGAGCCCAAAGCACAAAAAAGAGAAGTCAATAAGAAAATCACAAACAAATAAGTCGATACTAAGAGAGTTGTTGGGGTTGAGGTTAATGCAGTGTATCTGTGCCAGTGGCGGAGCGTGCAGGAAAACCAAGCCTAGGCCAGCTCAACGCACACAAGAAAGAATGGGCCAATTTAGTATAGAGAAAATTTTCTGTTACTGGTAGGAAATAGAGGAAAGGATGGGCCACGTCCCGGGATGGTCAACCAGACGCTCCGCTCCTGTCTATGCATGCATGTCTGAGCACATAGTCCACATTAGGGATTGGAGGAGGTAGTAAATTGCATGGTAATGTAGAGCCCAAAGAACAAAAAAGAGAAGTCAATAAGAAAATCACAAACAAATAAGTCGATACTAAAGAGAGTTGTTGGGGTTAATGCAGTGTTAAGAAGCTATGCATATTTTTTCAAAGTTTATGTTGTAGGATTATCATTCGTTATTCTGATAAATCGGCGTACCATGAGGCAGCACCGCAGCAGAGCATCACAAACAACAACGTAGAGCTTAATCTTCAACTTTGGAATTGTTGCTTGAGTATTTACAGGACTGAGTGAATGATAATAAGCAACTCTTTGAATGCAGGTTCATAGCTCATTTGACCATGGCTTATGTTTTCACATTTTGGACATGCTATGTTCTGTTGCGTGAGTATGAAATAGTCGCAACAATGAGGTTGCGCTTTCTTGCATCAGAAAAACGCCGCCCAGACCAGTTCACAGTATGTTCTTGTTATTCTGTGTTTTCAGTATTTATGTTTCTAATTAGTAGATCAGGATATAGTTATTTTGTCTACTACTACATGCAAGTTATAAATATCGTTTATACTGCTCATTCTGTAAATAATGTTAAATACGTTTGCAGATTACACTGTTAGTTTTCGTAACGGGGTCTGAAATTTGAAAATTAATATATATGATGTAAAGGTACCAATGAGTTAACTACTTAGGTATACATCAATCTTGAATTCATGACCTGTTCGAAACAGGAGCATTTCACAGAAGAAAAATAAAGTGCAAAAGTTATCAATATATAAACTTTGCAATCTTCATTCATGATAGAAAACGGAGACAACCTAACTCTTGAGAATGGTTACATCCAGATGTATAATTAACTGGAATGTGACATTTTTCTCGTTTGTACCTTTTGTTTTTAATTAAGAAATCATAATATATTGATTTGTGACCTCAATAGGATTTTTAACAATTGTTGATCAATAGGATTTTTCGATTGTATAGTTGTGATTTGTGACATACAGTTGACCAAGGATAACTTTTAGGTCCTGGTGCGGAATATACCGCCTGATCCAGATGAATCAATTGGTGAGCTTGCGGAACATTTCTTTCTTGTGAATCATCCTGATCACTATCTTACACAACAGGTAATATTCATAATTTTATTGACCATCCATGCTCTTATATTTATATATGTGTCCTTTGTTCTAGACGAATCATCTATCTGATTATATGCATTGGTAAAATTTGAACCTTCTTCAGCGTCATTCATATTTTCGTTTTTATATGTACATTTCATCTTTTCTCAAATTTAGATGGATTTCTATTGGACATGTTTAAGTAGTGTAAGTAACTGCTTAATGTAAAATCATGATTGTTCACTTCAAGTTTGGCTTTACGCTAGAAGGCACTACCAGGCCTTTTCTAATTAATTTGTTGCATGCACCTTCCCTTTGAAGGTTGTTTACAATGCAAATAAGCTCGCTAAACTGGTCAAAGAGAAGAAGAAGGTGCAGAATTGGCTTGACTACTATCAGCTGAAGTACGAAAGAAATACAAGTAAAAGGCCTACTGTCAAGGTTGTTCCTCGAAAAACACCATGTTTGCTGTCATTTTTCTTGCAATACAGTTCTGACTTCTGAGTTTCGATCAAAAGAGGAAAATAGTATTGTAAATTTTATTCTAGTTCTTTGTTGATTTTCTAAAATTTGTACTCTTTTACCAGACTGGTTTTCTTGGATGTTTTGGTTCCAAAGTCGATGCTGTTGAACACTATGCATCCGAAATCGAGCGGATAGAAAAGGAAGTAAGTCCATCTATCTTCGCTGCTTCCTTCAGTCGATTAATCAGCTTCCATTAAAAAACTTCTATCTGTCATAAATGTACTTATTTATCATCAAATTCCCTTACAAAAATCATCATATTGACTTTTGCAAAAACACTTGAAAGAGCACGAAGGAAATAACAATGGCTATATATGCTGTATCAACTCATGCAATGGTTCCTGTTATTTCACTGAAGCAAGAGGATGTGCTAATGACATGATATCTCTTTTCTTGCTTTTGAATTTAATACTACCTTCGATCCGTTTTAAACTGGGTATGTACAATTTGCTAGTACAACTCGTGACATTTATACCGGATTAGAGGGAGTAATTATAAATAGTTTAACTTTTGATTGGGCCGTGTAAGTAAAGCACTCTTTTTCATAATGTTATATGTTGCTTTCCTTTTTCGAATAAAGAGTACCTGCAGTATCATAAACTATCAGATTCATTGTCACTTACAAATGACATTTACTTAGGAAGCTGAAGAGCGTGAAAATATCATGAAGGATCCCAAGTTAGTTGTGCCAGCAGCATTTGTTTCCTTTAAAACACGGTGGGGTGCAGCAGTGTGTGCTCAGACACAGCAAACTAGTAATCCCACAGTTTGGTTGACTGAGTGGGCTCCAGAACCTCGTGATGTGTACTGGGATAATTTGTCTATTCCAATTGTTCACCTTACTGTTAGAAGGTTGATAATTGCGGTAGCATTCTTCTTTCTGAACTTCTTTTATATTGGCCCAATCACATTTGTTCAGTCCCTTGCAAATCTTGAAGGGATTGAGAAGGCAGTTCCATTTCTGAAGCCTCTGATTGAAATGTAAGTGCACATCAGCATGATATTCTTCTGTAGAACTTCTTTTTTTGTTCAGTTTTACAATAGATGCTATTGATAATTCTACTTTTCTTTTGATTTCGTGCTAAATTGCCATATGTTCTTGAACACCGCCTATTACAAAAAGGACAAAGTGTAGGTTGCGTTGAACCCTAGAGTAGTTGATCGTGCCTAAGACAGCATAAAATACAAGGAATATTGTTGTTTATTATGTCTGATGATTGTAATCTATCGTAAATATGACGAAACAGGATTTATCTGAGGATTGCTTGGGGTCCAATGTCCTTGGAGTAATACTTTAATTGGAAGTAAAAACTGTAGAGTGTTTTCTACCAAAAGCATATGAAATGCAGATGTAAAAGTTAGACAGATGCCACAAAAACCTACAAGTTCCTGTTAAGAAATATAAAAATCGAGGGTCACTAACCTCTAGAATTTGTGAACAATAGTGGACGAAACATAACTTGTGTACTATTGGTCTATTGCTATGCTAAGACCTTGAAAGAGTCTGTAAATTTTCTTACTGTTGCTGTCTAGGTTTCTGTAGTACCATATTTAATCTGCAACTTGGAACTTCGCAAGCAAGTTTAAGGACCTTTGATGTAATGTACTCATATTTTACTTTTATTTGCTCTGTTGGCATTTTTAGTGATTCTGAAAGTGTTTTTCAATTATTGCTCAGGCCTGTTGTCAAATCATTCATCCAAGGGTTCCTTCCTGGAATTGCTCTGAAGATCTTCCTTATACTGCTCCCAACCATATTAATGTTTATGTCAAAAGTTGAAGGATTGACATCAGTGTCTGCGCTGGAGAGAAGATCTGCATCGAAATACTATATCTTCATATTCTTTAATGTATTTCTGGCAAGCATTGTTGCAGGATCTGCTTTAGAGCAGCTACAAAGTTATCTTCATCAGTCAGCAAATCAGTATGTACTACGTCTCCTCCTGCTTGGAATCACATATATGAGTAGTAATTGACTGCCATCCAACATCTCATTCAGTTAAATGTCATGACTGCACTCAATAAGAACTAATCATAGATTTAGCATCTGAAATGTTGGCTCTTTCTTTTCTAAACATGTGAGTATTGGTTATGGGGGTGCTTAATATATTTTCTAATAGTGATTACAAGTAACTGCCACAAAATTTCTGTTTGGAATCAGATATATGAGTAGTAATTGACTGTCATCCAACATCTCATTCAGTTCAATGGCATGACTGCATTCAATAAGAACTAATCATAGATTTAGCATCTGAAATGTTTGGCTTTCTTTCCTAAGCATGTGAGTATTGGTTATGGGGGTGCTTAATATATTTTCTAAGAGTGATTACAAGTAACTGCCACAAAATTTCTCTATTTTGTTTTGTTAGTGTAGCTGCATCCACGCCTAAGAACATTGAACAATGTGAGATGACAGATCAGTTACACTATTATTTACAGTTTCCTTCATGTATTCAACCATTCTTGAGATGACTTGTAGAGAAATGAACATCTTTTCATTAAGAGGTGAAGCAAACTTACATACAACTAGAAGATTATGAGCTCTTGGGAAAAACTTCTCACACAAGCCTCTCATGGAGGTTATCTCAACTGGTGATGCTAGGCTTGATGCCACATCTCTGTCTCCCCATTGATACCTGTGGACTGGTCACTGCCTGAAGGTCGTGACTATGCCCTTGGAGGACATGGCTGTTTCGCTCACCCACACTATATCAACCAAATCATTAGGATGGTCACAGGCATTGTACTATTTACTTGGAAGTTTATATTTTTCCTTGTTACTTGCAGTATCATTTCACATGTTTTGCTATCCGGTACAGATTTAAAGGCCTTTCTGTTTTCCTGGCATATTCAATAGTTTATATTAATAACTTCTATTGTTCTCCACTTGAATTGTATTTATTTGCTTCTTTTACAGAATACCAATTACAATTGGTGTAGCAATTCCAATGAAAGCAACATTTTTTATAACTTATGTTATGGTCGATGGATGGGCTGGGGTAGCTGGTGAAATATTGAGATTAAAGCCATTGGTACTCTATCACTTGAAAAACTTTTTCTTGGTCAAGACTGAGAAAGACAGAGAAGAGGCAATGGACCCTGGAAGTATTGGATTTGATACAAATGAACCTCAGATACAGCTCTATTTCTTACTTGGTCTTGTCTATGCCGTGGTCACACCATTTTTGCTTCCCTTCATCTTGGTATTCTTTGTGCTTGCATACATGGTCTACCGCCATCAGGTAATATTTGCTGTAACAATTATTTGATGTTTGACATTCTTGATATTAATTTTGATGTACCATGCATACATGTTTCGAGTTTATACTACAGTCTACACCCATAAGAGAATACTTCCATCTTTCTAACCAACTGTCTAAATTATTTTTTGAAACATTTATACTTTTGATCACTTTTTACTTCTGCTGAATATATGTTTGTTTTGTGCAAATACTAGTGAATTCAGAACTTAGCTACTATCACCATCCATGATGTTGAAGTACTTAACTGTAGACAACTATGTGCTGCAACTACTGGAAGTTCTTGGCAATTAAGTGCGAAACTAACAAAGTTATACTTTAGGGAGCACATCTAGTGTGAATGTGAGCATATTAAATCAGCATGGGAAAATTCAATCCCAGAAATTATGTCTTAGTCTTGTGAAGTAATGCACAACCATTTCAAAGATTATAGAATGATTGGTATTATTATATTGGATTAGTCAATCGTGTTCTTTCATCGGTGTGAACAGCAGATATAACTTTACTAGTATCTTACAAGTTACAGTACAAATTAATCCACATGACCCCAAAGGACTACAAGCCCTGGCCAACCATTGAAAATTTGAAACTAAACATTTATAGTTGATAAATATATGAATTAGCATGACAGAACATCAACCTAGTAGAATCAACTTCCATTCCCTTACCAGTCCAATTAATAGATAAAGCCTGGACTACTGGCGGGGGAGTTCTGACATCCAACCATTTATAATCTCCCTACAACAGTGGTGGGGTCTTTTTCAGAAGTGCCTGTTATTTGTTTTAGTCCTTGATTGTTTTGATATTTTGATTCCATATCCGCTTCAACCCACCTACTATATGTTCTTTTACTCTACGAAATTGTTGTATTTTGGTCTTCAGCATCACATGTTCTATCTCAGCTCATCTTTTTCCATGAAAATGAGATTTGCTAACTTCAACTTGTACGGTTTCCAGATAATAAATGTGTACAATCAAGAATATGAGAGTGCGGCAGCGTTTTGGCCAAGTG
Organism: Poa pratensis; assembly: GCA_947311845.1. NCBI lineage: Eukaryota > Viridiplantae > Streptophyta > Magnoliopsida > Poales > Poaceae > Poa > Poa pratensis. Next base: position 57,158,375 of record CAMZMU010000042.1, read on the forward strand.
TTCATGGACGTATAATCACTGCATTGATCGTGTCGCAGCTGCTTTTCCTTGGATTGCTAAGCACAAAAGGCGCAGGCCAATCAACACCAGTGCTCCTTGTTCTTCCTGTAGTAACCTTTTATTTTCACAAATACTGCAAGAACCGCTTTGAACCTGCTTTTGTGGAATATCCGTTACAGGTAATGTTATTTCTGTTACTCTAACCATGCCACATGTTGAGAATAAACTATATATACCAGCTTATTATTACAAACTATTTAGTCACATTTGCTACTGAAAACAGCATCACCTTTTCGAAGAAAAAACATTTGCTACTGAAAATAACTGCTAATATGTTTGTGTTTTCCAGGAGGCAATGAGGAAAGACACCCTAGAGCGTGCGAGAGATCCTGGGTTTGATCTGAAAACATACCTGGCAAATGCCTACATCCACCCGGTGTTCAAAGGCGACGACGACGACGAGAAGTTCTCCATGGCTGATGAAGTAGACGTGGATCAGGTGCTCGTGGCAACGAAGCGTCAGTCGAGACGGAACACCCCTGTCCCGAGCAGACACAACGGTTCAGAAGCGCCTTCTCTACCTGAAATTGTAAATGATCAGCGACTATAGTAGTGTGGCTGTGCTTAGGTCTGTAGTTTGTACATTCAGTAAAGATAGCACAGTAGTGCGCTGACGCGTGCGTTTCGGTATTGCTCGTGTTTATTAAAGTAAGGAGCAATGTGCCCTCTTATCGTTGTTTAATTATATATATCCATGAAATGTGAGGTTCTGTGTTTTCACTTGTATGACATTTGAATGCGCAGTTGGGTTTATTGCTGTGGGGTCCGAAATAAGCTATTTCTCCCTCTATATGCATACCGTCTTCGAAACGTCAAAGACTGACGAGGTGGAAGCCTGTGTAAATTTGCTATTGGGATTGGCTGCTTTGAACTTTGGATGACTTTGAGTAATTGACATTTAGAACCCATGGCATGTGAGAAACAATAAGATAAAAATGTTGTAGTGAAAATTTATTTAAGAGGGAGAAGCAGTAGCATACTCGCATCACGTGAGAGAGCAGCGCACAGAAAATTCAGAAAGAAAAAAGAGAGCAGCGCACAACTAGCATCCCGTAGCAACAGAAAAGTAGTAGCAGCAAGGACGCCGGAGATAGAAAGTAGAAGCTGCGCGCACGTCGAGATGGAGAGAGCAGTAACAAGCATGAGAGAGAGAGAGAGGAGTATCAGGGACGGAGGCTCTTCCAGCATTGATTTTGGACGGAGAGATGAAGACGAACTGTAGGAGACGAGGGTATACAAGTAATTACAGATGTCTGGATCTTTTTTACAAGTTGCAGCTTTCCTTTTCTGTCAAAATGTGTTTTAGCAAATGATACATAAAACTGTAATGGTACTCAGCAAAGACACGATCCAGCGGTGTGTTTTAGCTAAGGCCGGAAAATAACAGCAAATTTCCCTTTAGAATAAGGGCATTTTTATTCCCTACACCCGTTCCAGTCCCTCCTGATCTTCATTCACTTTAGGTGGTCGGCGCTTCAGGGCTGACAAGGTTTTTGCCTTGTTGATGCTCTAGCTGTGACAAGCGGAGACAGAAACTCTATGCTACATGACTCCTTTCTCAATAATGTTGACGTTTCTAGATAAATTTGTAGAGATAAGTCTTGGGAAGATAGCTATCTCAAGTCTAAGTAGATTATTATCAACAATATGTATACAGAAAAAGGGTACAAACAAATAATGACGACGAGCACCACTGTTTTACATCGACTAACAAACAAAGGGAAATTTAACGAATTGGCAGACATATTTGCAGTACGGAGGCTCAGTCCGTTGGGTAATAAAAATCAGCTCTTCTGATGGACAGCAATTGCATGAATGTCCATTTCCTTCAGCATAACCGACCTCCCACACGAGTCACACGGTGCAGTCCTGGATCCACAGATACTTTCATGCTCGCACATATTCCGAAGCCGATCTCGGACATCAAGTGGCTGTCCACCAGCATGAACCGTGTCGCCACAGAATCGGCACACAATCAAGCGAAAGGGGCAGTTTGAGGATTGGTGTTGGACCTAACATGAAATAACAAAGCAAGTTAGTCTTTTTTTGCGAATGAACAAAGCAAGTTAGTCATGTGACTTAAAACAGGAACAGGCAAAGATAGGTAATATACTCGTACTCTACCATACGGAATGGGTGAAAAACATCAGATATGCAAGTTGATTGCTGAAACTAGATTGGTGATGAAAATGCAAGATACTCAGAAAGAAAAAGAATCTTGATCTTTGCGGAAAAAGAAAAGAATCTTGATAGAAATACAAAAGGTAGACCGGAAGCACACAGTTCATGCAAGATTCAGCAAGAAAATAAAGGTGCTTTAGAAGCCAGGTACAAACAACTGAAAACTGTATAGCATGTCGTAGCGAGCTATAAGGAGAAGTAAGGACATACCATTTCTTCCTTTTCCAGAACTACCCCGCAGGGGCAGTGCAGCGGCTCATGGAAAACTTTCATGTGCTTCTCCATTTCTCTCTGCTGGAAAGCTTGTCCACACTTACTACAATGCACATGATCTGCTGCTTCTTCCTTTCGAAGAACAACTCCACACCCATCATGCACGCAAATAACATTGTGCCTCACGCAGTACGCCTCATGAAGTACCGAGGATCGGGCAGATATATGACGTTTGCAGTTCTTACAGACCACAGATTCACCATTGACGGTAGATGATGCGCTAGCCTGCTCACCAATCCTTTGGCTATTTATAACATCCTTGATAGCTACAGAAAGTTGGAACTTCGCTGTGCCCTTGAAGCCATAAACTCCTATACTGTAAATACCACCGGCTGAAGTAGCATCCCTTGGTTTGAGTATAAGAACCTTGGATCCCATTTCATGGGAAGACCACTCATGACGGTGCTGAGTTGGGAATACTAAAGGATGCCTTGATACATAGATATCAGTGTCACCGCTGCTTGTATCAGCCTCTATCTTAACCTCAATGTTTGCATGGCCAGAAGCTACTTTCTCACCAATACCTTCTTCAACAGAAAATTTATAGTACCGAAACTTTCCTTCTTCCACAACTCCAGATTCAACCTTCCCAGTCTCAAGCGGCACAAGCACATGTTGGTTCTCTTCATTGTCCAAAACAGAATCTGGTCCCTCAATGTCAACTTCAACATCTGTCTCCAGCACAGAAACACTTGATGCAGGCTTCAACTCAAGAACCTTCAACTTATACTGCAGTTGTCCATAATTCACCACGACAACATCATCTTCAGACAGCGTTGCGTGATTGCGGAGTGCCGTTTCAAGGACAGCTCTATGGTTAGGGAGATCTGAGAACCCCACTCCTTCTGGCTTCAGTTTCGCATATGTCCCTTTCGGCAAACTGGCATATCTCACCTCGATCAAAGGAACATCTGGGATGTCAGTACGAAACAGATTATTCCAAACATGTGGCGGGAGTTCCGCAGAGCCTTCCCTTGCGGTGAATTCAAGCACGCCGCAGCAGGTTGCCTCCTCAGTGTCTTGATCCTGAGAGGCACCTTGACCTTGAACTGCATCCCTAACCTTGGACAGCCTGAAGTACATGGGGCCTTTATCCAGCGCTCCTTCATCAGACAACTCCCTGAAGGAAGACGGCGGTAGCTTGATCTTATCCCCTGGACCATCATATCGCAGTGCTTCAAACATGTGTGAAAACGAGATCCCTTTACCCAGCTGCATCGCCTCTTCCATTTTCTGGTCAGCCTGTTAGAAGTACATAATAAGAGCTGTGATCAGGAACCAGGTACTGAACAGGACAAATATGAAGTTATGATGAACAACAAGTAGCCTAATCGGGCAATGAAAGAGTTGAAACATACGAGGGAACCCCAGAAAGGATTAACGAAATGGCTAGAAGTTGAAATCATTTCTAAACTGAAAGGGAACAGGCACGATTGTGCGGGTATGCAAGGTATCCCCATGTCTTGTTCCCCTGGCAGATGTATAAGGTTTTGGGATCAATTCAAGGCTTTCATTTCTGGGGTTTGCGCCCAAATCGGGGAGCAGCAACAATAAGGCTTTGGGATCACGAGGTCGTCTATTAGGTGATGATGATCCTAGCACTAACGCATGCTTTAGCGGTCAGAATTTCTCCCCAAGCATACGAGCCACTAATCGAGATCGAGCACTGGAGAAGAACGCAAGAGTCGTCACCGACCATACATACATATCAGCCTGTAAGTGGGGACGGGCAGCCCACGGCGCCCCGAAACCCATCTCATTTAATTCCCTAATTGGACACCCACGGGCACAAACAAAATCTTGACGGGCAGTCACGGCGCGGCCGCTACCCCCGCCACGCCGCATCGGTAGCTGCCTCCATGGCGATGACGGCGGCAGCATGGCCGGAACTCCCCCCTCTCGCGCTCTAACCGTCCTCTGCAACCTCCCCCTCCGTTCCCCTTCTCCGGCCGCGGCGACGGAGACGGACGCGAGCGGCGCGGCGGCGGACGGGGCCTGGGGCACGAAGATGGACGGATGAGGCCGGGAGGGCCGGCTTGGAGGAGGAGATGGGGATGGAGGCGCGCGGAGGGGAGGGCAGGCGCGCGGGGAGCACGGTGGCGGAGGCCCTCGTACATGAGGCTCTCGATCTCGTCAATGTCCGACTACGCGGAGGACGCGTTGAGCGGGATCGTGTCCCCGTAGTTGTGCGACATGGCGGCGTCGGCGGCGGGGACTGGCGGTGGCAGCGAGGTGGATCTGAGGGAGACGGTGGGGGGAGGAGGAGATCTTGCGGCCTCGCGGGTGCTTTGCTTGCTACGGTGCAGTTGGGGACCTCGACCCTTTCCTGTGCGCTAGGTGGGTTTATTTGGGACTGACGGTAACCCAATTAGCACGGGCTGTACAATTGAAAACGAAGCGAATTCCCGATTACGCTAAATGGGCTCAGGTGGGTACTTGGTGGGCCGCCGTGAGCGTGCCCACCTACAGGCGGACATACATACATACATACATACATACATACATACATACATACATAATACATACATACGGGATGATACGATACGAGGGTTAGGTCTGGGGAGGAGGTGGGGTGGTTACCTCTTCCTGTGCGCGGGCGGCGTCGAGTCGGCGCTCCCTGTTGGAGGCCTCGAGCGCGTCTCGGCGGCGCGCGGCCTCGGCCTTGGCCCGTCGCTCGCGGTCGGCCTTGGCCTTGGCGCGCTGCATCCGCTCCCGCTGCTCGCGCTCCAGCTTCTCCCGCGCGCTCCGCAGCTCGAAATCCATCTCCGATTCCGCCCTGATCCGCCCGAATGAACACGCCTTCTTCTTCCCCGAGGTCCGGGCGGAAGGCAGGATATATGGAGGATGAGGAGTCGGGTCGGTGGCGGGCGGGCGGCCGGAGGGGGGAGGAAGAGGAAGAAGGAAGCTTCTGGATGCCGCGTGCCTGCGGAGGTAACGTAGGCGCGGACGCACGGCCACGGCGGTGCGGGCCCGGGCAGTCAGTGGGGGCGCGGCGAATAATTATTGTGGAGAGGTTCTGATATATCACGGCGTTCCGTTGGATTCGACCAACGGCACGGGTTCAATATTCAGCCTCGGCAAAATGGACAAATGAAAGTATTTCACAATCTAAAGCATGACCGAACACGCGAAATGGTTAGTTGCGTGAAATAGTATTGGTCATAGTTTAGCTTGCAACATCTGGCTTCCGATCTCTGCCTCGTAATCCGAGATCACACTGGTTCATGCCTTGCTACTTGCAACTGAGGTGGCGCTATTGAGGTCAGTTGAAGTGCTATACACTCAATTGAGTAGGATTTTCTCACAAACTGCAGTCACACAATTTTCATATGCCTATATTTTTCATATGATCACCGTGGTTAAGATGTCGTCTCTAAGATGTTCGGGCTGTGTCACCGGAGGTGGACAACAACTTCTCCGTTGTTGATCCTCAGATTTTACGGCAGAGACGCCCTGAGTTTGAGCTCGGTGAAGACTATTAGATATCTATCTACAGATCAACTCGACACCTCGTGTGCATATTTCAGATATACCATCGGGATCAGAAGCACTCGCGGGGCATTGACTGGATCACACCTCTGTCGAGGTTGGATCCGTGTTCTCGATGGATGGTCGAATCACCGTATAGTTTCACTTGTGATCTTTGACATCTTCCTCATGGGTTTAGATCAACCTCTTGTTGTATTGTGCACCTAGGCACTTATCTTTCTTGCTCTACTGTTGAGAGCCATGTAATGATGTATAATGGTCTTCAATGTTAATATATCTTGTGTTAAAAAAACTGATTGTGACCTCTGATTGCCTTTCAGTCATTCATCAGAGGTTAAACAGTTCTGGTCCTTACAGATCGCTGATTGGTTTTGTTGCTGAAGATATTAACGGTTTAGCTCTTCTGGTGCCGTCATGCTTGTTCATTCACGTCTACCGTGGAGCCAATGTTTCTGCTCACTTTCTTGCTAGGTCTTGTGAGATTTCTAGTGTGGTGTGGTGTGGTAGTGCCCCGGAGTGTATTCGGGCGCATGTTTGTAATGACAATATGAGATTGTGTGTGATCATTTTCTTTTTGGTGCATTTAGCATGGTTTTCATTATTATAAATTCGCATGCACACTTGATAAAGGTCTGAAAATGGTTTTCAAAACATAGTATGCAGTAAATTACTAAAAACATTTTTTCTGTTGCCGGACTTGAACCCGGGTAGTATGGTTTTCTTATTGTAAATTCGCATGCACAGTTCATAAAAATCAGAAAATGTTTTCAAGACATTGTCTGCAGTAGATTCCTCCAAACAAAACAAAAAATTGTCGCCGGGACTTGAACTTGGGTAGCATGGTTTTCTTATTGTAAATTCGCATGCACAGAGTTGATTATTAAAATAAAAGTCTAAAAATGGTTTTCAAAACATAGTCTGCAGTAGATTCCTCAAAACAAACATTTCCATCGCCGGACTTGAACCCGGGTAGCATGGTTTTCTTATTGTAAATTGGCATGGACAGTTGATTAAATAAATTGTGAAAATGGTTTTCATAACATAGTCTGAAGTAGATTCCTCAAAACAAAAATTTCCGTCGCCGGGACATGAACCCGGGTCTCTCGGGTGAGAGCCGAGTATCCTAACCATCTACACTACGACGGATTGCCTGCTAGACTGCTAACTGTGACAAATTTTGTTCAGGTAAATATAAGTAACTTCCTTCAACAATCTTGTTGGCCTTGATGAGACAGCTACGAAGAGCACTTTGACGACAGTGGCGTCCCGGGTTCGAAGACGGTGGCCAAAGGTTTCGATGTACATAGGCGAGATGTTCTCACCAGAATCTAAGAAATGTATACATGGCAATGTAGAGTTACAGTCTAGATGGATCTGTGTCATGTAATGTGCAAAGAAGTTCTGTAGATGCACCAGGGCGTGAAGATTAGAGTGGCACTCTGCATATGCCCTAGCTATGTCGGATCAGGACATCAAGATCTATATGGCACTCTATAGTCTATATGACTATACATGGGCTATATGCCATCAGAACTTGAAGGTTGAAAACTTGAAATGCATATGTATGTACAGAATTTCGCAGAGAGATTAATGCATCAAAAAAGGCTATAAAAAGGCAGACATGCAACATATATGCACAAAAATGGGCTATCTATATACATGCAGTGTATATGCCAAGGGTTTTGCATCAGCATTGCATATATGCACTTTGAAAAGAACACCTTTCGAGAGCATACATCCAAATCAGAGCAAGGCAACACAGCAAATACACATACACATTTCAAGTGAATCTACGAATCAGCAATTCAGCATCTCAGTGACAAATTCATTAGCCCAACAGTTTGGTCATACAAGATTGCAAGTTCAGTTGTCCAGCAGTTTGGCAACTCAAAAAGTTACAAGTTCGGTTGTCCAGAATTTTGGCAGAAAAGCACTGATGTTTGAATTAGGGCCGAAACCACTCATTTTACCAAGGTCATCAGAAAGAACGAATTGAGTAGTCGATCAAACCTCCTCGGCGTGCCCACACAACCAATTTGCCTCAATGTCAGCTTGCTGATGATCCATTTGATTGTACACCGACCGCGCCCCGGCATGCAGGAGCACGCGCACCGCCCAGACCTGCATCCTCGTCACGACGGAGACGTCCTTGTCCCGCTGCGCCGCTGCCAGCCCGGCGTCTGCCCGGCGCCACGCGCAGAGCACCACCATGCGCGTGACCCTCTTGGCGAGCCAGGGCATGCTCCTCTCAACCTCCTCGAAATCGGGCAGCGCGCCGCCGAGCACAGCAGCTACCGTCAGCTCGTCCTCCAGGGGGAGCAGCTTGGCGAGGTCCACGGTCCCACGGGCAAAGCGCTTGAGCTCGTCCCGTTCTGGCGACCGGCTGGCCAGCGCACACAGGAGGAAGGCGAGCTCACTCGGGCGGGCGTCCGTCGGGTCGTCCCGCGCAACCTCCGCGTAGCGCTCCAGGGCGTCGTCGAAGCGGCCGTCGCGCACGGCGAAGAGAGCGAGGAGGAGGCGGAGATCGGCGGACATGGGGCGGTCGCCCTCCTCCACGGCGCGCGCGAGGTCACGCTCTGCTGTGCGGCGTGCGGCGCGAAGGCGCTCGCCGGACATCGGTTGGGCGCGGAGCACCACGGCGGAGAGCAGCGCCTGCCACGCGTCCAGGCAGCGTCCCCGCATTGGTGGGAACAGGAGGTCATTCTTGTCGGCGAGTCGGCGGAACCGGCCCTGCTCCCGCACGATGAAGAAGGCGTCGTCGGAGCCGGGGTCGGCTGGTTTCCTGGACAAGATGGCATCGACATCAAGTGCGTTCTTTGGCCGGACGCCGGTGAACCTTCCCTCGCAGTACTCCTCGTACTTGTCGGCCACCACATGCCACATCAAGCAATTGAACAACTTCTTCTTCAGGAGGGACATGTCCCCGTCCAAATGCGCCGCCTTTAAGCCCATGTCGATCACCTCCCACGCCGTGAATCCCACCAAGCCCTCGAAGCCAGCGCACGGGGCACCGCCGACGGCGCCCGCCAGGATGGCCCTCCTGATGTAGCACTCGTTCAGCTGCCGCACGTCTTCAGGGACGCCGGCGAGCCACTGGCCCCCTTCGTCATGCAGGCCGACCAGGTAGCTGATGACGGCGGCGCAGAGGCGCGGGCGCGGGTCGGACGGGCGCTCCCCGGCGAGGCGCGCGAAGTCGTCGAGAGCGTCCTCGAACCTTCCGTCCCCCGTGTCGACGAAGGCCTTCTGGAGGCGCACCTCGTGCGCCGCCTCCCCTTCGCCGTCCGACTCCGCCTTCGCTATGACGTCCTCCGCGTCGTCGAAGACCGCGCGGACCTGCTCGCCTGAGAAGGGGCTGACGCGGAGAGCGCCGGCGCCGAGCGCGCGAGCGGCGTCGAGGAGGAGTCCCTCTGGCGACAGAAGCGCGTTGAGCTCGGGGAGGCCCTTGTGGTGGGCGCGCGCGAGCCACAGGTGACCCTTGGCGGCGTCGTAGGCGGGGGAGGAGCCAAGAAATCGGCGAGCGAAAGGATGAGAGGCGGAGGGTTCGCGCACTGCCGCAGCGACTGCCACGGCCGCGGTGGTGGCGAGGGCGGCGCGGCGGAGGAGGTGCGACATGGGGGGCTTGGCTGGGACTGGGAGTGGGCGGACGTGACCGTGTGTTCTTTGGAGGCAGGAAATTCGCTCCCCACAGATCCGGACTGAAGTGCGGGAAGAGACTGAAAATGAGACTGACTCCTGTACTCCTGTACTCAGTACTCCCTGTACTCCTGTTTCAGAAAAACAAATGAAAAAAATATTTAACTGAAGGAAAGAAGACTCAAATCATTTACATATTGGCAAAAGTCTGAAACAAACCTTGTGCTCGTACGCGAAGTCTAAATCGAACTCTAACCTCTAAATCCCAGTTTTTCAAACCCCGTTCTCTCCAATCCCAGTCTTCCCGGTCGTTTCTGGCGAAAGCACGTTTGCCCGCTTGGTTTTGCCTACGTGGCGGGGATTAGGGAGGCACCTGAACTTATGGTGGGCCTCTCCGTGTGGTCTTCCAAACCGAGCAGGTGGGGAACGAAATTAGGGCTTGAGGAAGAGAAGCGGACAGAGAGACGACGGCGGCGATGTCGTGGCCGTCGACTGAATCTTCCGCGGAAGGGGGCACCGACGTAAGGTTGGCGGAGCCAGGCCGCCGGCAAGATCGCCGGTGCCATATCGTGAGCACCCAATGGGTTACGAGCCCGGCAGGTTGTGCGCTTGCGCCGGCAATCCGAAGGCCACTTGGTGAATTCCGTGGAGTGATGCAAACCCAGGAATGAGGTCCTTTGTTTGCGTGAACACACAGGTATGCTTGATTACTGCCATTACTTTGCCTCAAGTTTGATTCTTTTAGTCATTTTCTCTTCTTCTAATTAGTACACTTGAAACAGTGGGTGTCTCTGGCTTGTTGATCTGCGAAACAAGGTCTGGGTGATGGAAGATGAAGAAGGCATCGTGCAGCGACCATTAATAGTTCAGGCTGGTAGTGTTAGGGCAATGTAATGGAAGTGTAAGGCTACAGATTGTTCAGTTAAATGGAGCATCTGTTTGTTTCGGTTAAATGAAGCATCTACTTTTGTTCAGCAATATTTAATTGTTCAGCAACATACAAGTTCAATTCATCATCTTAATATAAGTCTTGACAGATAAGTAGTACCAGCAAACATGGTACCAAAAGAAATGGCAAACAGAGGCATGCCGCACACATATTCAGTACATCAGTTTATATAACCAAAATGACAACTACCATGTTTAGGACATCGGTTTCTCAACAGATTAAGCTAAAAAACACTTGAAAACACACTGGACCAACGTTGCCACATGCTTGCTGATCACTTCTTGGCCTTCTTTTGCTCCTTGCTTGCTGCAGTACCAACCATGCTTCCCTTTCTTTTTGCTGAACTAGATGTAGCAGCTTCCTTTCCTTTGTTCTGCGCCTGGCTTGCCGTTATCTGAGAATCTGTATGTGCTTGCTGGTTGGCCCAAATGATGGAAAATATCAGTTAGCTCTATATTCAATATAAAGAAGAGAAAATAGGAGAACTTGGTACAGGCTAGCTTCTGTACACTACATAAAAAACACAGAAGAATTGAATGCTTACCTAATGTATATAATATAAATTGGGAAAAGAATAGGAGAACTGGGTGCAGTTTACGTATTGTACAAGAACATAAAGAACAGAACAGAGCACAACTTAGTGCTTAGCTACTGTATCAAAAATAAAATGAGCAGAAATAGGAGACCTAGTAGCAGTTTAGCTACTGTACGCAATATAAAGAACATAACATAGAAGATTGGAGTGTAGTTTTGCATTTACCTCACTGGCTTTCATTTTCTTGCCAGCCTTTTGGAGAAAAGCATTCTTTTTCTTTCCTCTTTCAGGATTCTTTTTGCATCCTGACTTGTCGTGGCCAGTGTTCCCACAAAGGCCACATTTAATCTGCACACCGTGTTTGCTCAGTTTTTTCCCTTTAGGCGCTTCTCCCACTTCTCTCCTTCTATGGTTTTTCTTTGGCCTTCCAGGCATTCTTACATATCCAGGAGCTTGAGGTCTTGGATTTGCAGAAACAGGCCACTTTTCTTCTCCCTCAACTGGTTCTAAGCAATGTTCATAAATTTTCTTGAATTGCTCAATGGAATAACACTTGTCAACGAATTCGTCAACAACTTTACCACACTTGTATATTGCAGTGATAGCATGGCAGCAAGGACTGCAAGCTGGAAGTACCCACACGAGCATGTTCTTTTCTCCAAGTTCACTGTGTATTTTCTTCCTCTTCCATGCACATGCTTCACCTCAAATCCATCCTTCCCATTCCAAAGCACATCCAAGAATTGTGTTCTCTGGATGTTTACCTTCAGCTTCTTGAAGATATTGGGGCAAATTGTCCCAAGCCAGGTATCACTTTTACTTCTATTTTCTTGAATTCTGAGAGTTATTTTGTATCTGATCTTCTCCATCATAGATATAATTGGATAGAATCTAGATTCAATGATAGCATGATTAAATGCCTCAGACAAGTTGTTGTCAACTGACTCACAGTTTGATCCAATTGGGAAAAATGCTCTTGCCCAGTGCTTAGGCTCAGTGTTCCTGATATCTTTGGCTCCTTCAGGAGTTTTTTGTGCAAGCTTGGCCTTGTGGTAGTTGAAATCCTCTCTGTTTGCAGATTTTGCAATAGCCCAAAATTTCTTCTGCAGTTCATGATCTGTATGCTTCTTCTTCCAGTTGGCATAGATGTGCCTTGCACACATTCTGTGTTGTGCCTTTGGCAAATAATTCTGCATGCTAGCTATCAATCCCTACACATACAAATCATGAGAATAAATAAGAAAGCAAGTTAATTAAATAAGAAAACTAACTAAATAAATAAGAATGCTAGCTGAATAAATAGCAATGCTAGCTGAATTACCTTTTGCTGGTCCGAAATAAAAACCCAGCCATCACCATTATTATTTATTCAAGTCTTTGATTAAAAGGCCAATGAACCACTCCCAATTCTCTTTTGTTTCCTGCTCTACAACTGCCCAAGCAACAGGATACATTTGATTATTAGCATCCCTACCAATTGCACACAACAACTCACCTTGACATGCTCCTTTGAAAAAACATCCATCAAGCCCAATCACTTTTCTGCAGCCAGCTTTAAATCCCTTCTTAAAGGCATCAAAGCAAACATAAAACCTTTGGAAAATGTTTTGTTCCATTGTTTTTGGGTCCAAGCAAACAGCAACAGTACTGCCAGGGTTGCTCCTTAACAGTTCAAGTTGGTAATCAAACACCTTTGTGTATTCCTCTTTCAAACCCGACAAAAGTTTGTCCATGACAAATTTTTTTGCTGCCTTGCACTTCGATATAGAGACATCAGCAAAGAAATCCTTCAAGACAGTGCACTGCATGCTACTAATTTTCCAAGTAGGATTGGCTAATATGAAATGTTCATATCTCTTTGCAATTACTTGGGAAGATACAAGGTTGTTTACTCTATTTGGAGCACAATGGTGGTCATCTTCATATGTTATTATTTGAAACCTTGAACATCTGCTAGACATAGCACCATATATGAGCCAAGGACAACCTGGCCATGCACACTTTGCCCTCACCCTGTCATCTTCTGACTTCATGAACTTAATGTTTCTGTAAGTCTTCAGTCCATATTTGATCACTGCCTTTCTAAATTCAGTCTTACTTTTGAACACCATGCCAAGACTGAAGTGTGGAATTTCAGTCTTGGAATCATATCTTGCAAACTTTCTCCTCCTCCGAAGAAATTTCCCTTCTTCGTCACTAGCTTCATCATAAGAAAAATCTTCTGATCCTGAGTCATATTCAGCCTCTATATTCTGTTGTTCTATGACTTCTTCAACATTTGCCATCAGGTCAATTGGGACTGCACCTGTTGCATCACTTTGCACAAACCTCTGAGAATCTCTTAGCTTTTTCTTGTACATCTTTGCAAATTTCCTAAGCTGCATTGTTTCCTCATCTTCACCGCTGTCATCAGAACAAGGCACATAATCTGAATCTTCGGAATCACTGTCGGATTCTTCATCCTCTGGTACTACAGCCCTCTCACTCTGGTCCACCACTTTATCCCTAGGAATTCTTTCTTGCGCATATCTTTGGCTGGCCCTTGGTGAGATTGGATTTAACACTTGAGAGCTCTCAGCCATAACCCCTTGTGAGCTGTGTCCCTCTTCAAACCAGTCCCTTCTCTGAAATGTTTTTGATGCGAGCTTTTGTCCATGTTCTGCTTTGATGGACCGCTGAAAACAATGCTAGCATCAGCTGTAAGGCTGTAAGCACAACTTCAGGCTCTGAAACATCAGTGTCTTCCTTATCTTCTTGACTTCCAATTTCATCTTCGAAGTCACTCCCACTTTTCTCGCAGTCTTCTTCTTCATCCGCCACACCATGGTACTCGACAAACACTTCTGCCACTCCACCATGAGTTGTCATATCTGACATTTTCTTGCAGCCAGATCATCATTCAGAAACAACAATCCATTAACCAGTTGTTTACCAGGAATCAAAAAATAATACTTCATCGATGTCTTTACATTCATGTGTTCACTCAGATGTGCCTTCAACTCTAGCAGAGATAAACTAGCACGCTCAATTTCTGACATGGCCTCGTCTCCCCCCACGTACAGCAGCTCAGGACCAACTCGGATGAACTCACCACCGGAAAAAAAAACGCACATTCAAACTGGGATCCATGATTTCCTTGCCACAAAAACTACGTGCAGTACAAAACGAAACAAAAAATTGGTCGTCTTATATCTAAATAGATATGTAACTAGGAGAAAGAACAAAATTAACATCAGTTTACTAAGCGCATAAACCCCACAAAAAAGCAATCTCCAAACCCTATAAATCTAACAATGCGGGAGAGGAAGAAAACAACATATGCCCATACGGGGTGTCGAGTCGTTACCAATCGTCGTCTCTACCGCTGTGAAAGTTTCTGCCGCCGGAGAGTTGCGAATCGATGTCGCTGGTCGCCGCTGCGAGTAATGGAGGACTAGTGCTTGCAAAACCTCCTGGAGACTTGATGACGAAGGTATGCCGTCGGCGATGATGTGCTTCGTCTGGATCATACTCCCGCCGCCACGATCAGTCGCCAGTCGCCATGGCCGCGCTTATGTACCAAAGGAAACAGAATTACTGCGCGGGGTATTGCGTCGTGGGTTATGGCCGAAACAACCAGGTCCGTCTACTTGGCTGGACCCAGCCCACTCCGTAATCCCGGCCACGTCACCTCATCAGAGCGCACAAATGAGAATAGGCCAGAAAACTTCCGGGAAGACTGGGATTGGAGAGACCAGGGTTTGAAAAACTGGGATTTAGAGGTTAGAGTTCGATTCAGACTTCACGTACGAGTACAAGGTTTGTTTCAGACTTTTGCCTTACATATTCCATCAAAGTTATTCAATGATCTGGGCAAAAGAGTCTTCAAAGAAAGAAAAATGCATGGATGATTTTTTTTTGCATTGAACATATAACTCCCAACAAAAATTTAAATCTTAATCTTTTTTATCATGTTCATTTTCTGGAGGCCAAGCTCACCTGTTCTATCGAAGGCTCGAAGCTATGATTTCTTTGGATCAAGGCCCATTGTGTTGCCTCGCTCGATTTGAGGAGTTTTGGTGATCTTGTAAGAAAAAATTAGAAGCCGCGAAGAGCTTTTCATTTTCATGCGTTGTTCACAGTCCTCTTTTTTTTATTTAGAAAAGGGGTGCAGATCCCCGGCCTCTGCATCGAGTGATGCACACAGCCATCCGCAATTATTCAATCAAACCTTACAAGAGGAATACAAGGATTAAACCGAAGTGAACCACCAAACTAGCGACAGCTCGCTACACCTATAATCCAGATGAAGGGGGTGACACACACCAACACACATCATCAAAAAACCGAAGCCCACACCAAGCCGCCCGATAGCGACCAAGGGGCACAATCAGTTCAGCAGACCCTTAGCGGCACCGATGCACCTGCTACAGAAGTCGCCGCCACCGTCTTCCTCAAAACCCATCGTCATCTTCAGGACGAGGACCAAGTATCAACCTTGTCAGGCATGTCGTCGATGTCGCCACGACTCCAGACGACATATTCAATCTGCGTGTTTCCATCATCACACGTCCAGCGCCGAGACTCCGCTGCACCGCGCCGCCAAGACTCGCCATCGTCAACGTGCTAGATGCCTCAACACGCCACCTCCTCTTACCCGTCCCAACCTACAGCTGCTCCAAAACGATGCCCCCGGGAGGGAAAACGACCCTAAAAGGGCCGTCATCGTCTGATATGGGATACCTAGATCTAGGGTTTCCCCCAGAGCAGCGCAAGTCTCCTCTGTCCAGCAACTGCTCCAAAAAAAAACGATGCCCCCATGTGGGAGAGCGACACCGAGAGCACCGCCATCGTCCGATCCGAGATACCCGGTTCTAGGGTTTCTCCCGGAGCAACGCAAGTGGGTAGACGGTGGTTGCACAATGATGCCTTCACCAAGGTAAGGACGCATAGACGCCGCCATCGCCTGCTTGAACGGATTCGAAGCTCGGTTTTCACCGGCAGCCACGCCTCCCAACTCGCCGCCGAAATCAGCCGGCGAAGGAGGAGGCCACCACCACCACGTCTAGGGCCGGAGCACCCGACATCCTTGTGTTGCGGGACTAGCCGAAGAATGTGTGTATGAACATTAATCATTTTGTTGGTTTGAGAAAAATGGATGTTCATAACATGGATCATATTTGGAGATCTGGCCGAAGATCTGGCACCACTGCCAAAGATCTGGCCGGAGTAGGGCACCGCCACGCCGATCCAGATGTGGCCGGAGTAGGGCGCCGCCACGCCACGCCGATCGCGAGCACGCCACAGGGGCTGCGACGCTCCTAGCGACGGCGGCGGGAGGGGAGCTAAGCGAGGGGAGGTCAGGGCCGGCCGGCTAGGAGCACCCCGGTGTGGCGCGGCGTCGCCACACGGGGGGTGGGAGAGGTCGGGGGTGAGAGAAGTGTCGCGTGTGTTATGCAAACAATATATCCACCACTCCTTTAGTGATGACCTTGTGCAAGGCGGGTTTGTTGCCACCAATCGACAAAAGGCGTGCCCAATATTACAAACACACCATAGGTTTACTCACGATGCTCGTTAAGGGCCCATCCTCACAGCAAGCAACATTTCAGAACTCTCTGCACCCAGCCAAATAAGTTTACAGTGGGTTGTTCAGATCGTCGTAGTTCATTTTCTTACACAACGATTTGACAAGAAAATTATTCTTACCATCACACTTCCAATAAATGTTCGTGAGCACCATCACTTAAACCAGAAGCAGATATCAGAGCATCTCCAACCGCATCCCCCAAATCCGCCCCCCAAATCCGTCCGGACGCGTCCGCGGACAGCGACCGGGCGACCCCGAAAAACATGCGGCTCCAACCGTCCCCCTCAAACGAAAACCCCAAAACAATGCAGCCCCATGCAACGTAGATATAGCATACTTCATCAACGTAGATCATATACAACGTTGACATAGTTCGTTCTTCTCCTCCACTGCCTGCGACAGCGCTAAGGCCGTCTCCAGCGCTTCTTGGTCCTTGCGGCGGCGGCGGCGGGCGTCGGTCTCGACGGAGGTTAAGGACTGCGCCACCACATCGAGGGGGAGGTCCGCGTCAGCCCCGGCGACGGCAGCCGCTATGCTCAGCGACTTGCCCGCCCGCTTCGCCTGGCGGAAAGCTTTCCCCACCGTCTCCGGCGCCCGCGGCCGCGGCACCGGCAGAAGGCTCCACCCCTCCCCACCGGCAGAAGGCAGACGCCGGAGCAGACCTGCGGCTGACGCTTGGCGGCGCCGATCTACGCGTCGGAGCCGACCAGCGGCTGCATTGGCCACTGGCCGCTCCCGATCCACGCGCCGGCGTGCTCGAGCGCCCCTTATCCTCCAGCGACCGGAGGATTGCGACGCGGTAAGCGAGGTCGTCGTCGGGGTCCTCCTCCTCCTCGCGTTGCTTGACCGCCGCTGCCGGCGGCGCCTTGCTCTCCGCGTCCTCCCGCTCATCCTAGAAGCTGCTGTCCGAGGAGCCGCTCGACATTGCGGATTGGTGATGGGGAGGAATGGGGAATGCCGGTTAGGGTTTTCTCGGGGTCTCCGATTTTATCACGCCGGCGACGCGTGGACACCGCCGGTCAGCGTTCTCCGACGGTCAGCCTCCATCCGACGCGCGGGCCCGAGCTGTCAGCGACCAGAGGGCAGACGCGTCCGGGCGCGTCCGGGCGGCCCCAAACCCGCCCCACATTTGGGCTGGGTTTGGAGTGTGCCGGACCGCCCAGTCATTTGAGGCCGTTATGGGGGCCGCGGTTGGGTCGCCTTTTTTGGCCCAAAACCCGTCCGGGCGGTCCGCCCGGACGTTTGGGCTGCCTACAGGGACCTCGGTTGGAGATGCTCTCAGTGTCCTATAGTTTGCCTAATTGCATCTGTTTGTTTGCGGACAACCATCTGGTAAAATGAAAAGGAAGATCTTACAACCACATATGGCTAAATACTATAAACTGAACAGGCTGAATTACTAGCCATGGACTGTTAGGCAGAGAAAGATGAATGACATCTGCCAGCGCATTTGTACACAATCAGACTTTAACAAATGCACGTCCGTTTCTAGGGCAAGCTTTGCATATCCATTCCTTGTTAGGGAGAATCAATTTTCGAATTAATGAGCAATGTGCCCACAGGCTTTAAGCAGGTTATCTTCAAGTGGCGCTAAGCTTGACAAGGGAAGCGTAGGCTCCATCTTTTATCCGCATCAGTTCTTCATGCCTTCCTTTCTCCACTATCGTCCCGTTCTTAACCACGCTGATAATGTCGGCGCCCTTTACAGTCGACAGGCGATGCGCAACCACCACTGTCGTCCTCCCAACCATGACCCGATCTAGCGCCTCCTGCACCACCCGCTCCGACTCCGTGTCCAGAGCACTCGTTGCCTCGTCCAGCAGGAGCACCTTGGGGTCCTTCACGATAGCCCTCGCGATGGCCACACGCTGCTTCTGCCCACCTGACAGCTGGATCCCTCTCTCACCGACGACAGTGTCATACCCGTCAGGCAACCCGGAGATGAACTGGTGTGCGTTCGATGCTTCTGCAGCAGCGACGATCTCTTCTTCAGATGCCTCCCCTTGCTTTCCATAGGCTATGTTGGCGCGGATGGTGTCGTTGAACAGCACTGGCTCTTGTGCCACCAACCCGATCTGCAGCCGGAGCCAGCTAACTTTGAGGGTCTGAAGCTCCACACCGTCAAGAAGGATCTTGCCTGAATTTGGGTCATAGAACCTCTCGAGCAGCGCGATTGCTGTGGACTTCCCACTTCCACTCTCTCCAACAAGGGCAGCCGTCTGTAAGGATAGTGTTGTCAAATTTATCTCCGCACCAGCTAGCAATGTAAATAAACAACACTAATCTCATGTACTTATTAGTCCAGATAGAAAGTAACCTGTCCAGATGGAATGCTCAACGATAGACCGTTGAAAATTTGAACGCTTGGGCGTAAGGGTAGTAGAAGCACACATTCTGGAACTCAATATTGCCCCTCACACTTGCAACGACCAAACCCTCCTCGCTGCTGGAATCTATCTTGGACTTACGATCAAGAATTTCAAATACCGAGATGGCCGATTCATTAGCCTTGGTACTATCCGCTCCTATTGCGCTTGTTCGTGAGATCCCACTGGTAGCCAAAACTAGAACGAAGAATACCTGATAACCAATTAATCAGTTAACCAAAATATTTAGAAAGATCAACGCTGCAAGTAATGAATGAGAATGTCCTCGCACCCGAAATACTTCAGGAAATGTTGCTTTTCCATCATGAACAAACTTTGCGCCGACATAGAAGCAGAGAGCATAGGTAAGATAGAACATGAGGAATGAGAACCCAAATCCCAAGCCACCAACAACACCTTCCTTCATCCCTTGCCTTGTTGGAGATTCACATTTCTTTTCATAGGCATCCATCACCTTCTGCTCCGCACAAAACGACGCAACAGTTCTGATGCCTCCGACGGCATCGGTTGCTACTTGACTTGCTTCCTCATACTTTAACTGCATGCCACCAAACGATTAGACGAAAATATGATCCATGTGAAGAATGTGTGTATGAAAATTAATCATTTTGTTGGTTTGAGAAAAATGGAATTTCATACATATACCTTTGCATTTTTATTGAGACCTTTTAGGAACTTCATTTGAGCATAGCCTTGAAAACCTACGAAAGGAACCACCACTGTGATAATCAATGCCAGCTTCCAGTTTGCCACCATAGCTATTGTGAAACCTACTATGATGGTTGATACAGTCTGGACATTAAGTGCTAAGTTGTCTCCAACAAGTCGCTTCACGTTCAGAGCATCAGTCGATAGCCTTGCACCTATTGCTCCACTAGAACAAAAGTTAAAACTTGTATAAGTAATTCAGAAACATGGCACCAATTAACAGGTATAAACCATCACATTTCTTTAAGAAGCCTGACGGATTAATTTTAGTAATGATCAAAACTGTAAGAACAGTGCTCAAGCTATCTATCTAACATAGATAATTATTTAAAACACACTTTTACTCTTCTTACCACACTATTCATAAAGGGTTATTACACCGAATGATTCAAATAGTTGATTAAAAACGTTCTTGGTAAGCATTTATGATTTTTAGTTTGAGTTTCTAAAACCGAGATGTCTTATAAAGAATTTATGTGCTCTTATCAGCAAATAATATATGCCAGAGTATTAGTTCCGGGTTTTCAATCCATATGAGGTGCGCTTTGGGTATAGTTTTCCTTGTGACGGACCATGGTGTGGCAGTACTTGAGATATTTCTCCTTGGGACGTGTTTCATTTGAGAGTTTTCTGAATGTTGAATACCATTGGAAACCACAACTAGGCCACCAATATAATAGTCGTTAATCTTAAAATAAAGAGTTTATAAACTAATTGCTAGGGAAGAAAGAAGATTTATGGCATATATACTGTAAAAAAAAAGATTTATGGCATACATCGTGATGGGAAAAGACTAAGCACATACCTAGAGTGTTCAGGTTTATCAAACCAGTCGATGTCCTGGTGCATGATACGTTGGAATGTCAGCGACCGTATGCGCTCCACAAGCTTCCCACCTGCTAGTCCAAACATGAAGTACTCTACTGGAATCAGAACAAGTGCTGAAGCACCCAGCATGACAAACATGCTTGCCCAGAACCTTGAGTCCTTCAGTAGTTCTTCTGGTGGCTCATAGAACGTTTTTATTGCGCTTGAAATCAATATGCCATATACAGGCAAAATGGTTCCATGCAAGGCAGCAGTTATCGAACCAATAGCAAGAACAAAAGCCTCTGGTTTGTTCAGATAGAAAAGCCGACGTATTGGAGCTTTCTTTCGACTACTAGATATTTTTCCTGCAGTCTCCTCTAGGTCTTGACCATTATTCAACTCCATGGGATCAGATAGGCCAAACAGAGCAGGGAAGGGAGGCCTACCACTATGCCCCAAAGAGGAGCCTTTACTGCTTGATCTCCTAAATGAGGTACTTTGGCTTCGTGGTTTTCTAGTAATAGACCTAGAGTCTAGACCATTTTTCATTATCACGTCAGAGTCAACATTAGGGGCTTCTGCTTCCTCCAGGTCTCTTGCAGATGAATCAGCTGAGAGTAAGCACCTTCAGGTTTCTTCACCAGTTCTGCATGTGAACCTGCTCCAAATTCACATATCAAACAGCATGTTATGTGCATCAAAAGATTGGTGAATGAAAAGGAGTGCTATTTTGGAGTGCAAAGGGTATTCTGATCATCACCAAACTAGTAAATTGAGTGTCACACACCCATCTGTTTATTAATGATTACTGTTCAGGAATATCTATGTATATAATTATTTCAGGACCGCTTCAATTTATCTAGTTAAGCAGTGTTCAGAAGGCTAAAATGTGAAATGACTGACGTACTCAGACTTCAGAGTGCTGTAAAAAAACACTATACTGGGACCTACACTAGTTCTGTGTACATAACATATTATACACAGATGGGAACTCTCTTGCTCTGTTTTGAAACAGATTTCTTTGTAGATGTGCATAAGAATTAAGAGTGTCAGTGTAAAATCCACATTACCATCTCTTTTTCCTCACAAGGGCATTAAATTATCACTTTTTCCTTCCCCAAAGAAAGACATGCAGCATAAGAGATTTAAAAGCTTTTTTATGGCATTAATGAATGATAAAGTAAGAAGACGTTGACTAAACTACACAGAGGGTGTAGAAGGATAAGTATTTTGAGAAGACAAATGTAGATTATAAAAGGACATTTATTTTGAAGGTGTACTTTCTACAGAGAAGTTCTCACATGTCGTACCTTGTTCCACAATCTTCCCATATTGTAGGACGGATATGACATCAGCATTCTTTACTGTGCTTAAGCGATGTGCAACAATGATTGTAGTCCTTTCTAACATTACCCTATCCAAAGCTTCTTGAACTACCCTCTCAGATTCCATATCCAACGCGCTGGTTGCTTCATCAAGGAGCAATATCTTAGGGTTTTTTATAATGGCTCTAGCAATTGCTATTCTTTGCTTTTGCCCTCCAGACAGTTGAGTACCACGTTCTCCAACCATCGTCTCAAGACCCTGCAATGTTTCACAAAATATACTTCCAATTAACACTGGGTAAGATAGCAACCAAAAGAACATTATGGACATTTTAATTTTCATATTGTACATTTGGCAATTTATCAATGAAATTTGCTGCATTTGCAAACTCGCTGCTCTTTTGATTTCTTCAAGAGTAAGATTATCCTTCCCATAGGCAATATTTTCCCTGATCGTACTTGAGAACAACACTGGCTCTTGGCTGACAAGACCAATTTTCCCCCTTATCCACCCAAGATGCATTCTTCTAATGTCAACTCCATCGATCAAGACTTCCCCGGACTGTGGATCATAGAATCTCTCCACCAAACTGACCACAGTTGACTTTCCGCTGCCACTCTCTCCAACTAGGGCCATTGTCATGCCACTTGGTACTTGCAAGGAGAATCCATGAAATACCAAATGCTCAGGCCTGGTAGGATAGCTGAAGTACACGTCTTTCAGTTCAACATCACCCTTAATGTCTTCCAACATGATGCCTGTGGTGTCATATACATCAATTCCTGGTTGTCTTTCAATTGTCTTGAACATCCTATATGCTGCTCCTTGACCTTCTGCAAAAGCTGTTATTGATGGTGCTGCCTGACCTAAGGACCTGCACATGAGATATAACTCAAGTCAGAAACCAGAAGGTCTAGAAAACAGAGTTGGGAAACCGCTAGTAAAGTATGTAGAAATATGAAGATGCCAGACCACCAAGCATGAGCAAATGAATTTGCCTTGAGTCCATTCCACCCATAGTACTTGAAAACAGAACGAATATTAGAGAGAGAAATGAGTATCTAAATAGCATGTCAAAGTTTTGGAAGAATTCAAGTTCAAGAACGAAATGACTCAGTACTAAAGAAACTTTATACAAATTCTGAACTCTACCCTATAATGCTCCAACGTCCTCATATGCACCGACTAAGTTCAAAATATTAAGTATGTAAACTCTATATTATTACTCAGAATATTACAGTGGTAAGATTAATGTATGAAACTTACATTGCGCCGACCATGACAGCCATTATAACATTGATAACTATGCCACCATTGTATCCTCGGTCAATTATCAATTTAGATCCATACCAAACTGCTAACCCATAGCTGCAAAACAAGATTCCCATTACTGACCCTACTCCAAGGCCACTGACAGCACCTTCTCGTCGAGCAGAATCATATGCCTTTCTTATGAACTTGTTGTATGTTGTTATAGCTTGCTTCTCGCCATTAAATGAAACAACCTTCAAAGCATAAGCAGAGTAAGAAGAAAATAGTGGCTGCCAAGAACTAATAACAAATATAAAATGGTTTCTCTATATGGTTTGAGCCCCAAATCAAGCACAACAAAACATTGCTTTCACAAAGTATTGGCGTCCAAATTGGCCACATCAGTTTTGGCTAGCTTGGACTCCAAAAATGTCTTAGATAACCCCCAAAAATGGAACATTCCTAAGACGTTGGCATAAAAAAACAGCAGCATAATTTGGTAAAATATTGGTGAAGAAAATTATGCCTCTTGTGGCCAAGAGTATTAAACAAAATAGTCCTTAAGTATCCACAAAGACTTACTGTTCGAATGGTCCCAATAGTTTGCTCAACAATATCTCCAGCATCACCATATTTTGCTTGCATTTTGCTGGAGAGATTGGTCATCATCCTTGACACAATAGCACCGGCCACAGCTATTGGTGGAATGGTTGAGAGCATAACAAGTGTCAGGAGCCATCCTCTCACAAATGCAATAATGAAGCCTCCAAAAAAGGTAGAAAATAGCTGTATGCACATGCCAACCTAAGAGAGGATATGTGTGTAGGAAAGTGTTAAATACAAATAGAAATGTAGTTATCAAAAGATGTGTTAAGATAAAAGTTGTTTTACCAATCTTTTCTATAGTTAGCTTCTATTTTGTGAGTACTGTAAGGCTAGCACACAAAAGAATGGAAAATCATTGTGCTATCTTGTACGTCAATAAATATGCAAGGTTTGCCATTTTGGTAACAGAGAACTATCATATTTTGGTAACAGCGATCTATCATATGATAGATCTCCTTGTGTTCTTAAGCTCACTCCTTGTGTTCTCAAACAGCCTACCTTTTCTCCAATGCATATATAGTGACACAATGAATGATAGAGCCAATTTATACACAATCTTAGCCAAATTGGCGATCAGATTATAACATCTAACACTGCATCAGGACGTGGCACAAGCTCACTCCTTGTGTTCTCAAACAGCCTACCTTTTCTCCAATGGCATCTTGAATGAGGAATGTGTCCCCAGACATCCTCTCAACAACTTGCCCAGTGCTCATATCCTTGTCAAAAAATGCAATGTCCTGTCTGAGTATCGACTTGAGATACAGAGCTCTGATTCGTGCTGCCTGTCTTTCTCCAGTAATTGTCCAGCATGATACCTCTATCAAAATATCAAATTAGTCAAATCAAGGAAGGATCGAAGGAGTTCAAAAGTAGTTTCTGAAAAATTACTCTGGATGGCCTCAGTCTTAGACTTGTATTATGAACTCTTTCATTCCTATAAATACATCGAACACAAAGCTTTTGTGTTTTCTTGAAGAAAAAAAATATGCACAACAGTTCTGCAACATTTACTTTTTAGGAACATGCAGGGCAGGGAGTATCGTTAAATTCACATCACACAGAAAATCCAAAACAACATAGACATTACAAGAACCAAGAGCAAGCACCAAAGCGCAACCTCTGAGCACATTTTATTACTTGTCGGATTCGTAAATTGAAAAGATCGAGAAAATTTTATCCAGAAAGGTAGCTTAATTTTATTGGATATGAAAGGCACTCACGAAGCATTGAAACAAGTCCAGCTCCAATGCCAAGATAAACAAAGTTAATGATCACCTGAAAACAAGAAAGAACTGATTAACAATTAAATGAAATGACAAATTACACTTTGCCTGCCAAGCTGCATTTATGATAATACTGCACATATAAGCATTATTGCCTAAAAAATTTGGCACCAAAATTTCTTATTTGAACAGTCATCATTTATGAACAGTTCTGAAGAGAGTACTTCATATGAGTGCGGCTTGCTTAGATGCAATGTACAAGTCTGTGTGGAACTCTCTCGTAAGTTTGAACCTCTGTACATATAGCGTTATTATGGATCCCTCCTTGGAAAGAAACAATAAAGTGCTATTGTAGCTTTAAATCATATCCAACGCTTAGCAATGCCTTGTAAATTTCTAGAGTTCTGTTGTGAATCATAACGGGTAAAAAATGACTTTTGTTGTGATCGTAAAGTATAATTAGTTTGTAGTATGGTGGTAATAATCTACAGAAAAGAAAACTGCTGAGGCAAGAAAAATGAAGTAAACAAGCGAGCGTTGAGCAAGAGAATCTGAACAATTTACTAGTTCATTGTGACCCGCGGTAGCTTGATTCCAGGAAATAAACTTCACATCATGTTGGAAATAACTTGTGGCCGTGGGATACTGATTTACACCCAAGCCCTCGACTAGCTCATCAAGAACACATTACCGCAGCATATATTGGCATCTTGCCATGAAAGGCAGGAAATGAATGAGCTGGCAATGGCCAAGCGGCACCAGATTTAAAAAATCTTTCCATGTCGAATGCACGGAGAATGCCCAACCCCGCACACATTTACTTCAAAAAAGAAAACTCCACACACATCGAATCTGCTGCGAAAACCGCATACACTGCACTGACGACAGCACCCAGCCCTACCGAAATTAATCTGACCAGGGGGGAGGCGGGTGGGGGGGGGGGGGGGGCTACCGTGTTCAAGCAACGGACGGCTCGATCCATCCTTCCGCCAGCGGAGTCCGCCGGGGCTCCGTCGTGGGTAAGTCGAGCCGCCGGGGAGCCATGGCGCGGCGGAGGTCAGGAGGTCGTGTCATTGTCGATGTGCAGTAGGAGTGACAAGAAGAACGGGGACTGAAAATCGCACCATGCTATTTACTCCGGGCCGAAACGATACCATGGGCCATCTGCTCACGGCCTTGTGGCCCGGTTTTTCTATCTGTTGCGATCGTGGAATAGAAGCACGAAAAGAACGCGCGCGCGTATCGTAAGGCCTGCAGCGCGCACCTTGGTGACTTTGTGCAGCACGTCGTCCGGCGAGCCGGCGGCGGAGCCGAAGGCGTCGATGACGTCGCCGAAGATGAAGGTCATGAGCGGCTGCGCCATGCCATTGGCCACGGCGGAGGCCGCGCCAACCGCCATGAGCGCCGCGTCCGTCCTGTCCGCGAAGGCGAACATTCGGTACAGCGGCACGCGCGGCGCCGCGGTCGCCGTCCCATGATCAGCTCTCTCCTCTCCTCCGTTCTCGTCGTTCCTCTCCCCGCCTTGATCCCTCCCTTCCATAGCTCCGAAGTCCGACCTGCAGGCTGCAGCTCCTTGTTCTTGGGAGATTAAATGATTAATTAGCTACTCCTCGATCTCGCCTGCTAGTAGCCTGCTAGCTGCTTCCCATGTTGCCATGTACATGGCGATGGCGGGTATATATGATCCTGACGACGACCGACTGGTATATGATTGCGATCAAGCAAAATGAAATCAGAAGTCTTAGTGTCATTATTTCATTCCAGTTGACCTCGCCTCACCCTCATTGCCCTGCGTGTACCAACTGCAACATGTGGGAGCCGTGGAGGGCAGTACTACGTAACGTAGTGTCATTTAATATTGCCGCCGAGGATTTTAGTAGATGCTTGATGAAAGAAGAGTTGACACGCGAACACATGGTCCTAATAAACGAAACTGTATATGTAGTGATGTCCGAGTAAAATCTTTTGAATTTTCTCTCTCGAACTATTTTCCACTGGTTGCTTTAAAATTTGGTCCTTCAATGATCATTTATCGAGTTTCCTTCTGTTTTGTCTGGTCCATGCAATCGTCATGCCCAACAGGAAAAGAATTCGTTGTGTAGGTCAGCGGGGCAGGGCATCTTGGCGTGGCCTTCCCAAGTCCCAATCCAGCGCTGACCTTCTAGAACAAAAAAGCTTAAATTATCCTCACAAGAAAAGTCTTACGTTGTATTTGGTAGCAAAATATGTTTTTTTGGTATTTCATGAATACCACAGCTTTCAAAATTACTGTAGTTTAGAATAGTTTGATGTGTCTGGCATTGACTAAGAAGGGTGATATATATTGAAGTATCTATACGAGAGTGGACTAATGGCTCCCGAGTTACATGGAGCTCGTGTTTTGAAAATTTTGAAATCGACACTTTTGAGTTTCTACAAATCGTGAAAAAATTCGTGGATGTAGATAATATCGAGATCAAAAGTTTGCAAAAATCTAAGTCGAAATACGTTGCATTGTGGGCTGGGCAAAAATGACAAATGGGTGGTGAATAATAAAATAATCAAAAACTTGAAATTGTATCTGATTTGTCTTTTTTGTGCAGCCCTAAATATAAATAATTTTGAGTTGAATTTTTGCACGTTTTTATATCTAGACACTATCTTCATCCGGGAAAAATTTCACGAGTTTTAGAAACACAAAAGTGTCGATTTCAGATTTTTCAAAAAACAAGCTTCATGTAGCTCGCGAGTCATTTGCAATTTCCTTATCTATACAGGTTATACTATTATTATATTAAAAGAGCAAATTTTTTTTTCCAAAACACACCATACTAATTGTACAAAAATCCTCTACCATCATGCGATTGTCAAAATTCATATAAACTAACAACACGGTTAAAAACTAACGGCACCGGTCAATCTAATCGAATATCGCGAGTGTAATTGACAAGTATCACTTATTTTTCGCGAAACACAGTACAACGCAGACGCTCACATACACGGGCACTCGCTCACCCCTATAAACGCACACACGCACACCCTACCCATATGAGCACCTCTGAAAGATTGAGCTGGCGGTCGGGTGCTGGTGATCAGGTCTTGAGATTGACGAAGTCACCACAGGCGTCTCTGAAAAATATTCCACCAAATGAGAAACACCAATGTCTGATTTAGGATTTGAACTGGGATCAAATCCTAATCCGGTCAATTTACACTACTAATAAAAAGGCAAATTTTCTTTTCTAAAACACCATGCTATACATTATCTTCCACCGTATAACTATCAAAACTAATAGTATTTGTCAATCTAATTGATTCCGCAAGTGTAATTAGAAATTACCATCGATGCACTCTGCACTACCAGCTGAAGAAAACTTCCACTGACCACTCAATCCCAATCCAATAAAACGCAAATCTCTTATCCCGAAAATCACGAGAATGATCATCTACCTGACTTGAGTATGAACACCTCCTCGCCGCTTGATGACCCACAAGTATAGGGGATCACAATAGTTTTCGAGGGAAGTAAAACCCAAATTTATTTGATTCGACACAAGGGGAGCCAAAGAATATTTATAAGCCTTAACAGATGAATTGTCAGTTCAGCTACACCTGGAAATAGACTTGCTCGACACAGATTATCAGTAGCAACAGTTTTATAGTAGTAGCAGTAGTGAAATAATAGCAGCAGTAAAATAGAGACAGCAGTAGTGATTGTAGTAGACAACAGGATTAAAATATTGTAGGCATAGGGATGGATGAACGGGCGTTGCATGGATAAGATAATTCATATAATAATCAAGACAAAGGCATTTGCAGGTAAATAATGATAAAGCATCCAAGTACTAAGTAACCATAGGCATGTGTTCCGTATTTAGTCGTACGTCCTCGCAATGGGAAACTTGCACAACATCTTTTATCCTACCATCCCGTTTGCAGCGGGGCCTCAAGGGAAACTAATGGTAATTAAGGTACTCCTTTTAATAGAGCACCGGATCAAAGCATTAGCACTCCGTGAAGACATGTGATCCTCACATCATAGCCATCCCCTCCGGTTATCCCAATTGCTGTCACTTTGGGGCCTCGGGTTCTAGACAATTATATGTGTATACAACTTGCAGATATGATCTAAAACAATGATTATCCTCATGATACAATAACATGTTCAGATCTAAAATCATGGCACTCGGGTCTAGTGTCAAGCATTAAGCATAACAAGTTGCAATAATGACATAAAGTACTAACAACGGATACTAGGCACCATGCCCTAATGATCTTATATCTATTACATGAATGATCTCATCCAATCCCTACCATCCCCTTCAGCCCACATCAAGGATTTACTCACACATGGATGGGGGAATCATGGATGGTTGATGGAGAGGCGTCGGTGATGACGATGGCGATGATCTCCTCCAATTCCCCGTCCCGGCGGAGTACCGGAACGGAGTTTCTGGTACCCGAAATAGGGTTTTCGGTGGCGGCGGAGCTCTGGAGTGTTTCTGGAAAAAGCGTCGATCCCCCCGGCGTTTTTAGGTCAAGTCCTTTAAGTAGTCGAAAGGGGGACGCGAGGGCGTGGCCGAGGCGGCCTCACCATGCCGTGGCGCGGCCTAGGGCCCACCGCGCCGCCACGTGGTGAGGGCGGCTCGTGGCCCGCCTCCGTCTCGTCTTCTGGCTCCGTGGTCTTCTGGTAAAATAGGAGCTTCGCGATATTTTCCAGGGATTTTCCCGAAAGTTGACTTTCTGCACAAAAACAAGACACCAGGGCAATTCTGCTGAAAACAGCGTTAGTCCGTGTTAGTTGCATTCAAAACACACAAATTAGAGGTAAAACAACAACAAAAGTGTTCGGGAAAGTAGATACGTTTTGGACGTATCAACTCCCCCAAGCTTAGCTTATTGCTTGTCCTCAAGCAATTCAGTTAACAACTGAGTGCGATAAAAGAAACTTTCACGAACGCATTTGCTTCATATGATGTATACATTCTCACTATATGGACAAGTGCTTAGGCAATTCATAATAAGATGTATGCAAATAATGTCACCTAATAGTTATGTAAACTATGAAGAGATACCAACATACTAATAATAAACAACATGAAACATATCTATCTGCAGGATTGCAATGCTCATAATAAGACATGATAAGGTGGTATCTCGCTTGCCCGTATTTGTACAGCAAAACATAAATGCCCAGGCACCTCTGAAGTTCAAGGGAAAACTAGAAGTAAAGATATCAAAGATAAAAGCATCAAAGTTATACCGCAGTTAACCGCATTCTGGGACAAGCACATTACACTAAGAATGACAATTATGCTCTCGAGAAGGTGCTCAAAGAAAGGATGGTGACTCAACATAAAATAAAAGATTGGCCCTTCGCAGAGGGAAGCAGGGATTAACATGTGCTAGAGCTTTTTATTTTTAAAACAAAAGTAAAATTGTTTTGGGAGGTGGTTGTTCCTGTCAACGAATGGCAATAGTGTTTATGTTATCTTCCATACTAAACAAGTTGAGAGCGGTTCCGAATATTGATATTAGCATTTATAGCATGCACTTTTTATATTTAGCTTGACACTCCTCCCAACCTTTGCTTACACAAACCATGGCTAACCGAATCCTCGGGTGCCTACCAATCAATCACATACCATGGAGGAGTGCCTATTTTATTGTTTTAGCTTTTTGATGTTATAATGGTCTAACCAGCTCTTTGCAAAATTAGTGACAAGCAGATGAAGCATGCAAGTCGGGGTACTTAATTTAGTATGGAAGATAACAAACCCAACTACTACTTCCTCATGAGCTAAAAACAGTGTCACAAAATGAGAAGTAATTTGAAGGTTTTAAAGGTAGCACATGAAAATTTACTTGAATGGTTTGAAATGCCATGCATAGGAATTTATAGTGGACTCTTTGGAATAACTTGGTTTTCAGGATTTGGAAGCACGAGCAGCATTCCCGCTCAGTACAAGTGGAGGCTAGCAATAGACTGAGAAGCGACAATCAAGAGAGCAATAACCGTCATAATCATTCTTGCGACAAAACAAAATTAACGGAGGCATAAAAGTGATACAAGAACTCTGAGGCAAAGTAAATCATCAAGGCTTAATTGACTTTTTGTTTTTCAGTCATATGCATGCGTGAGCATGTGCCAAGTCAATTCAAATGAATCATTCAGAGGAGGATACCACAATGTCATACCTTTTATGAACAGAACAATGCAAGCAAACATCTATATAGCATGCCGCCCACTATTAATAAATTGGAACTGATCATAAGAGAACATGAACTACTAAGCATCCACTAAATGACATATACCTCACACGAACCAACTAAGCATGTTCACATGGATGAGTATATGTACAAAAATGAAAACAAATAGAGTTCATACCAGCCTCTCACCCAACTCGAATTGTCGTAAATCGTCATTATTGCTTTTCACTTGTGTGGCTTGAATGATATGAAATGATAACCAAGCTCCACTGGAGTCACGGAAGACTGTCGAGCTCTGCAGCAAACTTTACAAAACCGAAAAAAAGAACAACAAATATTTTTGGGTTTTCGAATTTAAAACAAGAACAAAAAGAAACAAGCAATAAAGCAAAAAAATTGGATTTTTGAATAACAAACCGAATTTAGATAATTAAGCAAACTAATACTAGAGACTTAAAGAAACAAATAAAGAGAAACAACATAAATATTTTTGGTCTTTTTGTGTTTTGGAAAGCAAAAGCAAACAAGAAACAACAAAAAGAAAGAAAGAAATCGAAACATGGATATACAAAGTACCGACAAACATGATATATAAATGTGTGAGATGTCGGTGTACCTCCCCCAAGCTTAGGCTTTTGGCCTAAGTGGAGATTAATCGTAACGTGGGTATGAACTCCAGGCTGGTGAATCATACCTGGCGTGATCGTAATCTGGCTCTACTGAAGAAGAAGAAGCAGAAGGTCCAGCGTACCCAAGATGCGGGTATGGGAAACCAGTTGTGTCAGAGGACTGGGCGAAGTCATCTTCGGCCCCCTCCCTGTCATCCTCTGCGTGATGGCCATATTTCTCCATGTATGCATCAAGCTCATCCTCCAAGAGTGACCAACTTCCCCTGGAATCAAGGTTAAACAAAAGAGGTGCAGGCAAACCGACTATTCGGTCAGACTTAACTACTCTCCACCTCGATTTCTTGAAAAAGGTTATCTCATAAGACAAGCTATTCAAATCAGCCCAATTGGAAACAAAGTTGTGTTTTATCATGGAATTAATATCAAGTTTCTCTATGGGGAACTGAACATCCAGGCGATGAGGTACCACACCATGCATAGCTAATAAACGAGAAGCAATGAGACCCCCACAAATTCCACCTTTCTCGCGGTTAGTAGCTAGACGGAAAGCTATCAAGGCACCCAAATTATAGGTTCTATCTTGTTGCAAAGCAGCTGCTAAGAAAACCAAGTCATGAACAGATAATTTACTTGCGACCTTCCTAGCAAGAACGCACTTGGTAACTAAGTAAGCAAAATATCGAATAGATGGGAGTTGAATACTTCGAATTTACCACTCTCATATGAGAAGCTTCTTCCTTGGCAGATCTCCTTATACAAGTCCATCAGTGGCTTTGGCTGCCCTTTTACCTTCTCTCGTGATCCCCATTGTGGCACCTTAATGGCTGCACCAAAATCATCAAAGGGCAAGTTGACAGCTTTATTGTAAATTTTGTAGCGAACCATGGGGTTAGGCGAGGACCAGTTGAACCTAAAATCCTGCACCACTGACATAGTTAGCTTTGCGTATTGGTAAGGCTCACCAACAACAAAATCTTCCAATCCTGCATTAGAGATTAAAGTTTGGGAATCTTGCAGAATCCCTGCACTCCTCATGAATTTTGAGCATGGATAGATGGAGGGGAATACACCCTCTTCACGGTGGACTCCCATGACTTCATGCACCACCAATTCATGCTGGTTAAGTTGGTGCACATTCACCTCCATTCTCTGAAAGTTTTGACAAACCTTATAAAAATTGATTTTGAGACAACTAAATGAAGGGAACCACTATAGAAACTTGCTAGAGGATTAAACATGAATCAAAACTAATTATTCTAAAATAGAACAAGCATGTAAACTCACTTAACATGTCACCTACAGCAACAAAATACTCAAGAAATACTCCACTAAACAAAATTCTACTTGGATATTCGGAGGAGTCACATACCGGAGAACAATTACCCCAAATCTCAGCAGCAAAGATGGGCTGAGCAAGGAGATCGAAAATCGCGAGCAAGAACAGCAAGAACACGGGTTTGAGCAATGGTGATGTGTTTGGTCGGGAGAGAGAAAGAAGTGGTAGGTGGGTGATACGTCTCCAACGTATCTATAATTTCTTGTGTTCCATGCTTGTATTATACCAATTGCTACATGTTTTATTCACACTTCATGGCATTTTTATGCATTTTCTGGGACTAACCTATTAACAAGATGCCACAGTGCAAGTTCCTGTTTTCTGCTGTTTTTGGTTTCAGAAAAGCTGTTCTGCAAATATCCTCGGAATTGGACGAAACAAAATGCCACGTTCCTATTTTCCCGACACGTTCCAGAAGTCCGAAGGAGAGACGAAGGGGGGCAGCGAGGCGCCGTCCCCACCCCATGGCGCGGGTGGGCCCCCTGCCGCGCCACAAGGTGGGGAGCGAGCCTCGTGGCTCCACCGACGCCGCCCCTTCGCCTATTTATTCTTCTAGACGCGGAAACCCTAAAACACCGAGCCATTATTCCAGAAAACATCCGCTGCCGCCGCCGCCGTCAACCCTAACTCGGGGGGTTCCTGAAGCTCCTCCCGGCACCCTGCCAGAGAGGGGAATCATCACCGGAGGGCTCTACATCACCATGCCCGCCTCCGGAGTGATGTGTGAGTAGTTCATCTCTGGACTATGGGTCCATAACAGTAGCTAGATGGTTGTCTTCTCCTTTTGTGCCATCATGTTTAGATCTTGTGAGCTGCCTATCATGATCAAGATCATCTTATTGTAATGCTACATGTTGTGTTTGCTGAGATCCGATGAGTATTGAATACTATGTCAAGTTGATTATTGATCTATTATATATATGTTGTTTATGATCTTGCATGCTCTCCGTTATTAGTGTAGGCTCTGGCCAAGTTTATGCTTGTAACTCCAAGAGGGAGTATTTATGCTAGATAGTAGGTTCATGCCTCCATTTAATCTGGGACAGTGACAGAAAGTTCTAAGGTTGTGGATGTGTTGTTGCTACTAGGGGTAAAACAACAATGCTTTGTCTAAGGATATTTGTATTGTTTACATTATGCACCATACTTAATGCAATTGTCTGTTGCTTGCAACTTAATACTGGAAGGGGTGCGGATGCTAACCTGAAGGTGGACTATTTAGGCACAGATGCATGCTGGATGGCGGTCTGTGTACTTTGTCGTAATGCCCAAATAAATCTCATAGTGATCATCATGACTTGTATATGCATTGTTATGCACCTCTTTATTTTATCAATTGCCCAGCTGTAATTTGTTCACCCAGCATGTTAGTATTTTATTATGGAGAGACACCACTAGTGAACTGTGGACCCCAGTCCATTCTTTTACATCTGAAATACAATCTACTGCAATCATTGTCCTTTTTCATTCGCTGCAAGCAAACATCATTTTCCACACTATACGTCTAATCCTTTGTTTTCAGCAAGCCGGTGAGATTGACACCCTCACTGACTCGTCGGGGCAAAGTAGTTTGATTGTCTTGTGTGCAGGTTCCAAGTCAACCGTCAGGAGGTTTGCCTCCCAAACGACGCCACAAGTTTTCTGACGCCGTTGACACCTTCAGAACATAGTCGATCTCCTACTGGATTGATAACCTTGGTTTCTTAACCAAGGGAAGACTTGCAGCTATACTCATCAAACCTTACACTTGAGGTCTCCTGACGAACGTGTGCTTTACACGCATCAGTGGGTGAGTGAGTGGAGGGCCAGGTGGGCCCCTCACCATGCCACAGCGCGGCCAGATGCCTACCGCGCCACCATGTGGTGAGGTGGCATGGTGGGTCCCCCTGGTAAGCTCTAGGCACCCCCACGTTGCTCTTTCAAAAATAGGACCAGCGGTGTAATTTTTATAAATTTTTGAAAACTTTCAATTTGGACAATTTCTGGGTGCTTAAAATAATAAATTCACGGCAGAAAAAATGATTTTCAAAATTGAATTCAACTAAACTTTTGCAAACTAAGCAGCATTATAGTAGGTAAAACAAGGATGAGGAATAAAATATTGTTTAGCACCTCCATGTATCTAAAATATATTTGTTAACAAGGTTGATCAAGTCTTGCCACCAAATAGATTTTATATGACACAAAGGAATTAAACCTCATGAGACAATCATGTTACCTTAAATTGTATTGATATTGATCCAATCATAATGTTTTGATATCCTTCTTGATAATCATATATAGGGCAATCAATACTTCCCACTTTGATAGTTCTAAAATTAGAAATTGTATTAACTCCAAATACTTTGTCCACTTTCTTGGGGAAATAAACAGTATGCTCTTTGTCATTCACATTGAAAGTTACTTTTCCTTTATTGCAATCAATAACAGCACCTGCAATATTTAGAAAAGGTCTCCCAAGAATAATAGACATATTATCATCTTCAGGCATTTCAAGCACAACAAAGTCAGTTAAAATTAAACAATTATTAGCCACTTGAACAGGGACATCCTCACAAATACCAATAGGAACATCAGTAGATTTATCAGCCATTTGCAAAGATATTCAGATAAAGTCTCTTATAAAGAGAGAAATGCATGACACTAACTCCTGCTCCCAAGTCACATAGAGCAGTTCTAACATAATTATTTTTGATGGAACAAGGGATGGTTGGTATACTTGGATCTCCAAGCTTCTTTGGAACCTTGCCATTGAAAGAATAATTAGCAAGCATAGTAGAAATTTCCTCATTAGGAATTTTTCTTTTGTTAGAAACAATATCTTTCATATATTTTGAATAAGGAGGCAATTTAATAGCATCAGTCAAAGGAATTTGCAAGAACAAAGGTTTCATCCAATCATAATATTTATTATAGTGTTCTTCTTCCTTCGATTTAAGTTTCTTAACAGGAAAAGGCATTTGCTTTTGGACCTAAGGTTCTCTCTCGTTACCATGTTTCTTTGCAATAAAGTCTTCCTTAGTGTACTTTTTATTTTTAGTATGCTTTTCAGGTTGCTCTTCAATTTCTTCTTTATCAGAAGCATCATTCTTATCATTATCATTGTTATGTTCATTGCCACTTTCAGTTTCAGCATCAGAAATAGATATACTATTAGGATCAATAATAGGTTCAGAGGATTCTACAACAGTTTTATGTTTCTTCTTCTTTTTCTTAGAAGAAGCACTAGTTTCCTAAATTCGTTGAGAATCTTGTTCAATTCTTTTAGGATGCCCCTCAGGATATAAAGGATCCTGAGCAGAAATACCTCCTCTAGTTGTTACTTCATAAACATGTTTCTCTTTATCCCTAGAGGCATTAACTAACAGATCTTTTTGCACTTTAGTGAGTTGATCAATTTGAGTTTGAACCATATGAAAATGTTTAATGAGAATTTTAACATCATTGGATGTTCTCTCCACAATATCATGCAATTTACTAATAGCTTAAGAATTTTCCATTAAATGATTTTCCACTCTCATATTAAAGTTATCTTGCTTAACAATATAATTATCAAATTCATCTAAGCATTGATCAGAAGGTTTAGAGTAGGGAATATCTCTATCATCAAACCGTTGGAGAGAGTGTACCTCAATTATGGATGAGTGGGGAATTGGTTTACATAATTCTTCTATAGGTGGTAGGTTCTTCACATCTTCAGATTTAATACCCTTCTCTTTAAGAGATTTCTTGGCTTCCCCCATCACTTCATCATTTAATTCAATCATGCCCCTCTTCTTCGTTATTGGTGCTGGGGTCGGTTCAGGTGTAGTCCAATCATCATGATTTGGCTTATTTTAGCCATTAATTCCTCAGCTTCATCTGGAGTTCTTTTCCTGAAAACACAACCAGCACAACTATCCAGGTATGTGCTAGATTCAGCAGTTAGTCCATTATAAAATATATCAAGAAGTTCATTTTTAGCTAGTTGATGTCCAGGCCGAGCCCTAATTAAAGAGCAAAACCTTGCCCAAGATTCACGCATTTTCTCTCCTTCAAACTGCTTAAAGTTAAAAATTCTCTGCAAGGTAGCATGTTGAGCACTAGCAGGAAATTTTTTTTGAAAGAAAGCATTAAGCAAACCAATAGGACTATCAATAGAACCAGGAGACAAATTATTATACCAAGTTTTAGCTCCATTTTTCAATGACAAAGGAATTTTTTTAGTAACAAAGTAGTTGTGTTTCTTTATATCATTAGAAAACAAACTACTCAAGGTAGAGAGCTCATTCATGTGTTCTACAGCACTTTCATTTTCAGTACCACAAAAATGTTCTTTCTCAACAATGGATATATGTGACAAATCAAGAGAAAGTCATAATCCTTATCTTTAATGTTTATGGGAGATGTAGCAAATTTAGCATCAGGAGACAGTTTATATCTAACAGCATGTTTTGCAAGAAGACTTTTAATATTACTTGCACCACTAGTAGCATGACATTCATCAATAAAGTCATCATCAAGCTCCACATAAGTTTCCTCAAGATCATCACTAGTATGGTCTCTCAACTCAGGTGAATCAACAGGGGTAGTGGGACTTCCACTAGGTGTTTCAGCATTTTCAATTTGTTTAGATTTAGCAATTGTAGCATCTAGAAAAGGACCTAATGAACCACTCTCATCAAGAACAGTAGAAGCATCATCAAAATTATCAGAAGTATTTTCAGATTCAGCAGAAGTAACAGTGCGTGTAGCTTGTGGAGTCGTAATAAGTTGACTCATCACAGACGGTGAATCAAGAGCAGCAGAGGTACTCTGAGTTGTACATTTCCTTGTAGTGGATGGCAATATATGGACCTTCCCATCACGAGCTTTACCCATGATGAATAAATTGCAGCGAACAATATCACTCTCAGGTGAGCTTATAAATAGAGCTATGCTCCCCGGCAACGGCGCCAGAAAATAGTCTTGATGACCCACAAGTATAGGGGAGCGCAACAGTCTTCGAGGGAAGTAAAACCCAAATTTATTGATTCGACACAAGTGGAGCCAAAGAATATTTATAAGCCTTAACAGATGAATTGTCCGTTCAGCTGCACTTGGAAATAGACTTGCTCGACACAGATTATCAGTAGCAACAGTTTTATAGTAGTAGCAGTAGTGAAATAATAGCAGCAGTAAAATAGAGACAGCAGTAGTGATTTTTAGTAGACAACAGGATTAAAATATTGTAGGCATAGGGATGGATGAACGGGCGTTGCATGGATAAGATAATTTATATAATAATCAAGACAAAGGCATTTGCAGGTAAATAATGATAAAGCATCCAAGTACTAAGTAACCATAGGCATGTGTTCCGTATTTAGTCGTACGTGCTCGCAATGGGAAACTTGCACAACATCTTTTGTCCTACCATCCGTTTGCAGCGGGGCCTCAAGGAAACTGTTGGTATAATGTCACCTAGGGGTGCCGCCAACATGGCCTAATCCGGCTAGTCCAGGGTGGCCCATAAGTGGTGGTGAAGGCTTTTGCCTACCGGGCGGCCCAGATAGCCGACGACCAAGGAAGGCGGATGCCGGCAAGGAGGAGGCCCAAGACCGAAGCCCAGAAGGCCACGAGTGTAACATCCCAATTTTCACAAAATTTTAAAACTTTTCATTTGCATCATGCATCATGTCATTGCATCATTGTTTGCATTGTGATCGTTTTCAAATTATAAAAATATAGAGAATTTGTCTCAAAAACAATATTTGCATTTTATCTACAAATGCTTTTCAAACCTATTTCAAATTTTAAATAAAGTTTTTGAATATTTTATCCCCAATACATGCTAAACGTGGGGCATGTTTTTACAAAAGTATAGAATTTGGTTTGAGTGGATTTGGTTTTATAAATCAAAAGTTATTTGAATTTGGTTAAAAACAGAAAAGAAAAGCGATTCTGGAAAAAAAATTACGTTTCCTAGCTAACTGGGCCGAGCCCATTTCTTTCCTTCCGCGCGCGCGCACAGCAAACGGCCCACGAGCCCATCTTTCCTCTCTCTCGCTGACGGGCAGGACCCACAGGTGACGCAGGCCATGACGTCACCAATCCCCTTTCCTCTCGCGCACGGAAACGAGTTCGAGATGAACACGAATCCTTCTCCGATTTTGTCCCCGATTCTTGCGGGATGTTTTCGATCTCCTCCGCTCATATATACCCTGCACCCTCCTCTTTCTCCCGCACCCCAAACCCTAGCCCCAACGCCTCCAGGCTGCCCGCAATCGCCGTCGCCATCCGCCACTGCCGCCGCCGTATTCCGCAAATGCCGGTGAGCACGGTCGACTTCAAGCCTTCCCGCCTATCCCATCCTTCTTGTTTTCCTCTCGCGCATCCGTGTGAATTTTTGTTGAATTGTTTGTGCGCCAGATCCGATGGGAGCTTCATCGACATCGACTACCGCCGCGGGAGCAACTTCGGCAAGCGACCAAGGACCACCCGAAGCTTCCCCGACCTCCGCAACCGCACCATCGACCTCGCCCCGTCATCCTCCATCGCTAGGTAACGCCGATGTAGCCCAAACCCCTCCCAGTCGTCGTATTCTTGCTCGACGTCAATGGCACCGCCGCGGTTAGCACGCCGGCTGAGTCGTTTAAATCTAGGCCGTTAGATCGTAGATGGATGCTCCAGATCAGATCCACGTCGCGAAGGGGTATGCTCCAATGAGAAGACGCCACGTCGCCACGTCGTCCGCGTCGCCGCATCCGTCCGCAACCCGTCCGCACCCGCTTCAGCCCGCGAAGACCCGCGAAGATCTCCGCACCAACCAGAGCATGCCACATCAACGGAGGACTCCAGCGCGAAGATCTTTTCAGTTTTCTTTACGTTTAAGTCCCTGCGCATCACAGATAGATCCCTGGATTTTAGATTCGTTATTAATTTTTAGTCCTTTATCCAAAATTTATGAAATTTATATTTTTGGAAAGCTATAATGTGTAGAAACTTTATGTACGTTTAATTTGAGGTTTTGACGAAATTATTTTAGATTAATTTTAAAAGTGGTTTAATTGATATTCTGGCTATATTTTAAGTTTAAAAATAGATTTTAAAGTATTTTCTTTTGCTATGGTTTTGTATGTTTAAGTAATGGTCGTAGGATTATTCTATTATTTTTGTAGATGTGTTTTTCTATGATTTTTTGTGTATAATTGTTTATTGCTTTTTAGGGTTATTTTATTAAGTAAATAATATTAAAATTGTTCTCCACATTATTTTCGACTAGAAATTTAGCTAAGTCATTATGACCATGTTATATGCAAAATAACTTAGAAATATTTCACCTCACCCACCAAAGTGTTATTTCTTCCTTAGAAAATTTTGGGTAATAAAATTTGACAACACTTTTACTTAGAATTTTTCCTTAGAAATTTCAACACATTAAAAGTGCTAAACTTGTCCTTAGAAATTTTTAGTCTAGAAAACTTAGTTGTTTCCTTAGAAAATATTCTAAGTACTTGCTACAACAAATGTTGGTCCTTAGAAAAATTTATCAACTATTGTTTTCATACCTTTTTCCTTAGAAAATTTTAGCACTTCTTATTTTGTTTACTTTCCTTAGAAATTATTTGGACATGATGTGTTAGCTTTAGTCCTTAGTTAAATTTCGACCAAGTGTTAGGATCTTGGTCCTTAGTCATTTTTGGACCTTCTTGATTGTCTTGTTTTAACTTAGAATTATTTCATGGCATGGCATGCATGCATCTCTAGTCCTTAGAAATATTTTGCACATCATGCATGACATATTTTCCTTAGAAGTTTTATGAAACTTGTTTGTTCATTATGTATTGTTTGTTGTGTTAGAATCTCCGGAGGGAAACGAGGACTGTTGCAGCTGTTGTTGCTATTCTGCTTGTTGCCAAGGCAAGTGGCACACCCCATAAATTTCCTAAGTATTTTTCTATGCATGACTTAGTGTATTTCTTTATATGCATGTGTAGGATAGTATTGCTATGCTAAAACTACTATCTCCTTTACACTAGTTGTGTCTAGAATCCTATTGATAACTTAGTAGAATTATTGATGCTATGCAAAGTGTTTTATTGAAAGCTTAATTCTACTAAGTTAATTTATCACCTGGGTGGACTTGGTTTGAAAAGATGATGGAAAGGTTGAGTGTCATCTCTTAGGGGTGACCTCTAAGGGATGGTCACTTGTGGTTGCCACCCAGGGTATTAAAGGGACCAATGTTTTGTCTAAGTGAAGTTGCTTACCGTGCAGCCATTAGTCATATGGGCTCTGACTTGATGGATTAAGTTGCGTGGACTCGTCCCGTCTTGACAGGTGGTGGTAGATGGTTAGAATGGGAACGGGTCAAGCGGCATGGGATGGGAAATGCTTCTGAAAAGTCTCGTCTCAACTCTCTCCTTTTCCTTAGCACAAATTGAGTGCTTGAGGATAGTTTGGGTTTGTTGGGTCTAATGGTGAAAGTGCACAACCTCTGCAGAGTTAAAAATAAGTACTTAGCCGTGTCCCCGGTTACGGACAATTGAAGCAGCTGATCAAGGATGGCAACGGAGGCTCCCAACATCTTATTTCTCTAAGTAAAACTTGATGGGTGAACAAGGGTAGAGAGACTATGGATTTCATGCCATATTGTCTCAAATTTGAAGAAAATGTTTTACAAAGTGTTAGGCAAAATTGGCTTTTATGCAAAATAGCCTTGAACTCCACCAGCCAAATATGCATATAGGCTATAGAGTTATTCCATTAAGTGTCCACATAGTGTCACTTGCCAGATCCATTTTTAATGGTATCTGACCCACTCTGTTGCAAATTATTATTGTTGCAGACTTTTCTGACGATGAGTAAGGTCACGTTTGGGTTTCGAGTCTACAACCAACATGTTTTCGCCTGTGGCGCATCATGAAGAATGGAGGCTCATTGAAGATTTATTTCCGCTGCTTTATTGTTTTGAGCTAGCTTAAGCTATGCAAAGATGTATCGAACCATTTATTTTTCCAAGTCTGGATCATTCGTGTAATAATTGATACAATGTTGTGATATTCATCTTAAACTGTGTGTGCAAATGAAACGATCCAGGGGTTTGCACTATACACAGGTACCTTGCCATTTTCTAAGTGCAGGTACATTACAGATGGTATCAGAGCATAGTGTTGCCTGTAGGATCGAAACCCTAGGTTTGGTTAGAAATAAGTTGGCCAAAAACTTAATTTATTTACTAAGTATAAAAGCTTCTATGATATATTCTTGCTTTTTCTTCTAAGTACTCGTAATTCTTTACTTATGCATTTATCTCATACTTGTTTCTTCCTAAACTAAAGGATGACGAAGAGGTTCGAGTACATTGACGAGGAGGACTACCCGGTGACCCGCTTCGGCAGCATCATGTTCGACATCCTCAAGCACCTGAAGCTACCTACACCCATGATCAAGGGATGCATCTTGAAGAAGTTCAAAAGAGAAGGCCTTTGGGGAATCAGGGTGTTTCAACAAGGACGTGAAGGCGAAGCACCCATTGAGTACAGAGTAATGGGAGTCTCCATGGAGAGAGGAATCGACATCATCATGCAACACGTGATAGCTTGCCTTTGTGGACGCTACTCCAAGGAATTGGAGGGGCACTACTCCTTCCCTTTTGGAAGGCGTGACGATGAAGGATCACCCTTCTGCTATGGCACCGAGAACATGGGCAAAGATGAGTTCGTGAGCGACTATTTCCAAGGCTTGGAACTCTTAGTCCATGATCTTTACTTTGATACCAGTGAAGAACTCCACAAGAATGATGAGCTTTGCGCCCAAGTCCAAGTGAATGATGAGAAGATAAAAGAGCAAGAAGAGAAGACCAAGGAGCTAGAAGAGAAGTTCAAGGCCCAAGAGAAGAAATTCATAAGTCAAGAGAAGAGAGTCAAGCAAAGAAACAAGCAAATAAGGGACTTGAAGGAAGAACTTCCACCAATGATGTGGAGCTTGAAGCTGATTGTGACTTGATCAAGCGACTTCGTGCTGAGAAGAAGGAACTCCAAGAGAGAAACTCAGAATTGGAGAAGGAAGTGAAGGATCTCAGAAGCGTGCTATTCAGGAAGGCTTTGAAATCCAAGAATTTGAAGAAGAAGTAGATGAAGGCGCCATGATTGAGGACTAGGATAGTTAGTGAGACTACCATTTTACCTTACGCCTTTTAAAATTTCGAATTTTAGTTTGGACTACCAACTTGTGGTAGGACAATACCTAGTACCCTTTGATGTTTAGTTCGAATTGAAGACAAGAGAAAATTTGGAGTTGAAGTTTTGCTTGATGTGTTGTTTGATTGCTTTCTATGTGATGCTTGTATGGGTAGAATTATTTCTCATAGACCTGTCTATCTTTTACTCACCTATGCTAAAACCACAGATGCCTCCCCGTCGTGCACCAAACAACAACAACAACAACAACAACGAAGCTATGATGCAACAGATGATGGCAGCCCAGACTCAGCTGATGACCATGATGGCTCAATTCATGGCAAATCAACATGGACCTCCACCACCACCACCTCCTCCCCAAGTGGACAGACTTGCCAGGTTCCTTAGGCTTAGGCCAAACAAGTTCTCAACTACAACTGACCCAATTGTGGCTGATGACTGGCTGCGTTCTGTGCAAAAGGATCTGGTGACAGCTGAATGTGAAGATGCTGAGAAAATTAGGTTCACCGCACATCTGCTTGAAGGACCTGCAGCCCAATGGTGGGAAACTTATCAGATTACTCACCCATTGGACACTTTGACTTGGGAGGAATTCAAGGAAGGATTTCGTAATGCTCATATCTCCACAGGCATTATGAATCTGAAACAGGAAGAGTTCCGCAATCTGCGTCAGGGGAACAGAAGTCTTAAGGAGTACATGGATGACTTTCATGCCTTGTCTCGATATGCTCCTGAGGACGTTGACACAGATGTAAAGAGGAAGGCTAAATTTCTCAAGGGACTAAGTGATGAGCTGAAGATACCTTTGACTGTGGCTTATGCTCCAACTTATCAGACACTTCTTGATCAGGCAATCACCCTTGAGGATAGCATGAAGAAAGCTGAAAACAGGAAGAGGAAGATGAATTCAAACAAGCACCACTCTGAACCCTCATTCAAGAAGCACTTTGTTCATGATGGGAACCATGGTCATAAACATGGGAACCACAATGGGGGCAACTTTCACAAACCCCATGCTCACAATCACAATGGAGGATTCAAGGGAAACAATGGAGGATCAAATGGAGGACACAGGGGAA
The DNA here is from genome assembly GCA_947311845.1 of Poa pratensis. Lineage (NCBI taxonomy): Eukaryota > Viridiplantae > Streptophyta > Magnoliopsida > Poales > Poaceae > Poa > Poa pratensis. The sequence goes on from CAMZMU010000042.1 coordinate 57,202,771, forward strand.
ATGGACATGCTGGACATAACCATAACAATGGACAGCATCGCCCAAATTCTGAACCCAAGAAAGATCTCAGCCAGGTGCTCTGCTACAAGTGCAACAACAAGGGACATTATGCTAATGAATGCCCTGAGAAGAGAGTGGACACTCCTACCAAGCCCAATCCTTTCAACAAGGGACATGTGAACCACATCAATGTTGAAGAAGTCTTGATGAACCTGATGCTGTGATTGGTACGTTCCTAATCAACTCTGTCCAGCATTAGTTTTATTTGATACGGAGCATCGCATTCATTCATTTCAAGAGAATTTGTAAACAAGCATGGGCTAGTTGAGGAAACCATAGGCAAACCAATTAGAGTAAGCTCTCCTGGCGGAGAGATGTTAGTAAACTCTGGGTGTAGACAACTTAACCTTGAGATTGGAAAGCACAGTTTCCGCAAACCTAATCATCCTAGAAACCCAAGGTCTAGATGTCATTCTGGGATGGATTGGATGACTCATTTCGAGGGATCATAGACTGTGCAAATAGAGCAATCACCCTCACCACCCAGAAAAGAAGAAGATCAGATTCAAGTCAAAATTGAAATGAAGAAGTTAGGTTAATTCTCTTAAGGGGGTTAGCCTCGGTGATGTGCTCATAGTAAGGGAATACCCAGATGTGTTTCCTGAAGAACTACCGGGAATGCCACCCGATAGAGATGTTGAGTTTCTCATTGAGCTTAAACCAGGCACAGGGCCAATAGCCAAGAGGCCATACCCAATGGCGACAGAGGAACTGAAAGAACTCAAGAAACAGTTGAGGAACAGTTGCAGAAAGGTTTTATCCGTCCAAGTTCTTCACCTTGGGGAGCACCAATCTTGTTTGTTGAGAAGAAAGACAGTACTCAGAGGCTAGTCACGGACTATAGAGCTTTAAATGAAGTAACCATTAAGAACAAATACCCACTTCCTAGAATCAATGACCTCTTTGATCAATTGAAAGGAGCCTGTGTGTTCTCAAAATTGATCTCAGATCTGGATACTTTCAGATGAAGGTTAGAGTTGACATACCTAAGACTGCTTTCACCACCCGGTACGGTCTGTATGAGTACACAGTTATGCCTTTTGGCTTAACCAATGCGCCGGCATACTTCATGAATATGATGAATAAAGTGTTCATGGATTTCTTAGACAAGTCGTTGATCTACTCCAAAAGCCACAAGGAACATGAGGAACATCTACGTCAAGTTTTGCAAAGACTTAGAGAGCACAAGTTATATGGCAAGTTCAGCAAATGTGAGTTTTGGCTGGAACAAGTTGGATTCCTAGGACACATTGTGTCTAAGGATGGAATAGCAGTAGACCCTGAAAAGGTTTCGGCAGTAACCAACTGGGAGTCGCCCAAGAATGTGGGAGATATCCGTAGTTTTCTGGGACTAGCAGGATACTATAGGAGATTCATTGAAAATTTCTCCAAAATTGCTAAGGCCTTAACAGAATTGCTACAAAAGGGCAAGAAGTTTGTGTGGACGAAAATGTGAACTAGTTTTCAAGAACTGAAGAAACGTTTAGTATCAGCACCAGTTCTGTTTACCAGACTAGAGAAAGATTTCCAAGTGTACTGCGATGCTTCACATCGAGGACTTGGAGGTGTGTTGATGCAAGAAGGCAAAGTGGTGTCATATGCCTCAAGGCAGCTCAAGAAGCATGAAGTCAACTACCCCACACATGACTTAGAATTAGCAGCAGTAGTACATGCCTGAAGATATGGAGGCCCTATCTATGGAAAGCGTTGTGAAGTATTCACGACCATAAAAGTCTTAAATACTTCTTCACACAGAAGGAAATGAACATGCGACAAAGGAGATGGCTGGAATTGATCAAGGACTATGACCTGAGTTTGCAATATCACCCAGGAAAAGCCAATGTAGTAGCGATGCCTTAAGCCGTAAAACTTATGTTAACGGACTCACGGCAGGGGAATTGCCAGAAGACTATGCAAGGGATTCAAGGATCTTAGGTTGGAGATAGTACCTGAAGGTTTTGTAGCATCTCTAGAAGTGCAACCTCTTTGATGGACAAAATCAAGAGGCTCAGAAGAAGGACAAAGTGATGGAAGAAATCAAGAAAACTTAAGGAAGGCAAGGCCAAAGGATTTCGACTAGATGAAGAAGGCACAGTATGGTTCATGAAACGAATTTGTGTTCCAGAAGATGTTGATCTCAGAAAGTTGATACTTCAGAAGCCCATGACTCACCTTACTCCATACACCCGGGTAACACCAAGATGTATATGGATGTGAAGGAGAGGTTTTGGTGGAACAATTTGAAAAGAGATATTGCTGAATATATTGCCAAGTGTGATGTGTGTAGCCGTGTGAAGGCTGAGCATCAGAAGCCAGCAGGGTTACTTCAACCTTTGCCAGTACCCGACTGGAAATGGGATCAGATTGGGATGGACTTCATCACAGGTCTACCCAGAACCAAGTCTGGTTATGATTCTATTTGGGTTATTGTTGATCGTTTGACCAAGGTAGCTCATTTCGTGCCTGTGAAGACAACTTACACAAGTGCCAAGCTAGCAGATATTTACATGAAGAGAATAGTATGTTTGCATGGAGTTCCTAAGAAGATTGTGTCAGATAGAGGCACTCAATTCACTTCACATTTCTGGAAGCAGTTACATGAAGTCCTTGGAACTAGGCTAGAGTTTAGCACAGCCTTTCACCCAGACTGATGGACAGACTGAAAGGGTAAATCAAATCCTGGAGGACATGCTGAGAGCATGTGCATTAGACTATAAGTCTAGTTGGGATGATAATCTCCCATATGCTGAGTTCTCTTATAATAATAGTTATCAAGCCAGCATAGAATGTCACCATTTGAAGCATTGTATGGAAGGAAATGCACTACCCCACTTTTGTGGAGTGGAGTAGGAGAAAGAAGTCTGTTTGGTCCTGATATAATCGAAGAAGCTGAAGAAAAGGTTAGGCTGATTAAGGACAGATTGAAGGCAGCTCAATCTAGGCAGAAAAGTTATGCTGATTCCAAACGGAGAGAAGTCACTTATGATATTGGAGATAGAGCCTATCTTAGAGTCTCACCCCTTCGTGGAGTGAAGAGGTTTGGAATCAAAGGAAAACTGTCACCAAGGTTTATTGGACCTTATAAAGTTTTGTCACGTAAAGGAGAAGTGGCTTATGAATTGGAACTACCGGAAGCACTTTCCGCAGTTCACAATGTTTTCCATGTTAGTCAGCTGAAGAAGTGTCACCCTGAAATGGCAGAAACTCCGCTGAGGATACAGTGCCACTAGAAGAAGTTCAGCTGGAAAGTGATCTCACCTATGAGGAAAAACCCATAAAAATTTTGGAGACAGCAGAGAGAATTACCAGAACCAAGACTATCAAATTTTGCAAAGTACAATGGAATCACCATTCAGAGGAAGAAGCAACTTGGGAAAGAGAAGATGACCTTAGAGAAGAACATCCTCACCTATTTGCTAGCCAAACCGAATCTCGAGGGCGAGATTCATCTTAAGGGGGTTAGGTTTGTAACATCCCAATTTTCACAAAAATTTAAAACTTTTCATTTGCATCATGCATCATGTCATTGCATCATTGTTTGCATTGTGATCGTTTTCAAATTATAAAAATATAGAGAATTTGTCTCAAAAACAATATTTGCATTTTATCTGCAAATGCTTTTCAAACCTATTTCAAATTTTAAATAAAGTTTTGAATATTTTATCCCCAATACATGCTAAACGTGGGGCATGTTTTTACAAAAGTATAGAATTTGGTTTGAGTGGATTTGGTTTTATAAATCAAAAGTTATTTGAATTTGGTTAAAAACAGAAAAGAAAAGCGATTCTGGAAAAAAAATTACGTTACCTAGCTAACTGGGCCGAGCCCATTTCTTTCCTTCCGCGCGCGCGCACAGCAAACGGCCCACGAGCCCATCTTTCCTCTCTCTCGCTGACGGCAGGACCCACAGGTGACGCAGGCCATGACGTCACCAATCCCTTTCCTCTCGCGCACGGAAACGAGTTCGAGATGAACACGAATCCTTCTCCGATTTTGTCCCCGATTCTTGCGGGATGTTTTCGATCTCCTCCGCTCATATATACCCTGCACCCTCCTCTTTCTCCCGCACCCCAAACCCTAGCCCCAACGCCTCCAGGCTGCCCGCAATCGCCGTCGCCATCCGCCACTGCCGCCGCCGTATTCCGCAAACGCCGGTGAGCACGGTCGACTTCAAGCCTTCCCGCCTATCCCATCCTTCTTGTTTTCCTCTCGCGCATCCGTGTGAATTTTTGTTGAATTGTTTGTGCGCCAGATCCGACGGGAGCTTCATCGACATCGACTACCGCCGCGGGAGCAACTTCGGCAAGCGACCAAGGACCACCCGAAGCTTCCCCGACCTCCGCAACCGCACCATCGACCTCGCCCCGTCATCCTCCATCGCTAGGTAACGCCGCTGTAGCCCAAACCCCTCCCAGTCGTCGTATTCTTGCTCGACGTCAATGGCGCCGCCGCGGTTAGCACGCCGGAGCTTCTCCGGCTGAGTCGTTTAAATCTAGGCCGTTAGATCGTAGATGGACGCTCCAGATCAGATCCACGTCGCGAAGGGGTATGCTCCAATGAGAAGACGCCACGTCGCCACGTCGTCCGCGTCGCCGCATCCGTCCGCAACCCGTCCGCACCCGCTTCAGCCCGCGAAGACCCGCGAAGATCTCCGCACCAACCAGAGCATGCCACATCAACGGAGGACTCCAGCGCGAAGATCTTTTCAGTTTTCTTTACGTTTAAGTCCCTGCGCATCACAGATAGATCCCTGGATTTTAGATTCGTTATTAATTTTTAGTCCTTTATCCAAAATTTATGAAATTTATATTTTTGGAAAGCTTATAATGTGTAGAAACTTTATGTACGTTTAATTTGAGGTTTTGACGAAATTATTTGAGATTAATTTTAAAAGTGGTTTAATTGATATTCTGGCTATATTTTAAGTTTAAAAATAGATTTTAAAGTATTTTCTTTTGCTATGGTTTTGTATGTTTAAGTAATGGCCGTAGGATTATTCTATTATTTTTGTAGATGTGTTTTTCTATGATTTTTTGTGTATAATTGTTTATTGCTTTTTAGGGGTTATTTTATTAAGTAAATAATATTAAAATTGTTCTCCATATTATTTTCGACTAGAAATTTAGCTAAAGTCATTATGACCATGTTATATGCAAAATAACTTAGAAATATTTCACCTCACCCAGCAAAGTGTTATTTCTTCCTTAGAAAATTTTGGGTAATAAAATTTTGACAACACTTTTACTTAGAATTTTTCCTTAGAAATTTCAACACATTAAAAGTGCTAAACTTGTCCTTAGAAATTTTTTAGCGTCTAGAAAACTTAGTTGTTTCCTTAGAAAATATTCTAAGTACTTGCTACAACAAATGTTGGTCCTTAGAAAAATTTATCAACTATTGTTTTCATACCTTTTTCCTTAGAAAATTTTAGCACTTCTTATTTTGTTTACTTTCCTTTGAAATTAATTTGGACATGATGTGTTAGCTTTAGACCTTAGTTAAAATTCGAACCAAGTGTTAGGATCTTGGTCCTTAGTCATTTTTGGACCTTCTTGAATGTCTTGCTCTAACTTAGAATTGTTTCATGGCATGGCATGCATGCATCTCTAGTCCTTAGAAATATTTTGCACATCATGCATGACATATTTTCCTTAGAAGTTTTATGAAACTTGTTTGTTCATTATGTATTGTTTGTTGTGTTAGAATCTCCGGAGGGAAACGAGATTGTTGCAGCTGTTGTTGCTATTCTGCTTGTTGCCAAGGCAAGTGGCACACCCCATAAATTTCCTAAGTATTTTTCTATGCATGACTTAGTGTACTTTCTTTATATGCATGTGTAGGATAGTATTGCTATGCTAAAACTACTATCTCCTTTACACTAGTTGTGTCTAGAATCCTATTGATAACATAGTAGAAATATTGATGCTATGCTAAAGTGTTTTATTGAAAGCTTAATTCTACTAAGTTAATTTACCACCTGGGTGGACTTGGTTTTGAAAAGATGATGGAAAGGTTGAGTGTCATCTCTTAGGGGTGACCTCTAAGGGATGGTCACTTGTGGTTGCCACCCAGGGTATTAAAGGGACCAATGTTTTGTCTAAGTGAAGTTGCTTACCGTGCAGCCATTAGTCATATGGGCTCTGACTTGATGGATTAAGTTGCGTGGACTCGTCCCGGCTTGACAGGTGGTGGTAGATGGTTAGAATGGGAACGGGTCAAGGCGGCATGTGATGAGGAAAGGCTTCTGAAAAATCTTGTCTCAACTCTCTCCTTTTCCTTAGCACAATTTGAGTGCTTGAGGATAGTTTGGGTTTGTTGGGTCTAATGGTGAAAGTGCACAACCTCTGCAGAGTTAAAACTAAGTACTTAGTCGTGTCCCCGGTTACGGACAATTCAAGCAGCTGATCAAGGATGGCAACGGAGGCTCCCAACATCTTATTTCTCTAAGTAAAACTTGATGGGTAAACAAGGGTAGACGAGACTATGGATTTCATGCCATATTGTCTCACATTTGAAGAAAATGTTTTACAAAGTGTTAGGCAAAATTAGCTTTTATGCAAAATAGCCTTGAACTCCACCAGCCAAATATGCATATAGGCTATAGAGTTATTCCATTAAGTGTCCACATAGTGTCACTTGCCAGATCCATTTTTAATGGTATCTGACCCACTCTGTTGCAAATTATTAATTGTTGCAGAATTTTTCTGACGATGAGTAAGGACTACGTTTGGGTTTCGAGTCTACAACCAACATGTTTTCGCCTGTGGCGCATCATGAAGAAATGGAGACTCATTGAAGATTTATTTCCGCTGCTTTATTGTTTTAAGCTAGCTTTAAGCTATGCAAAGATGTATCGAACCATTTATTTTTCCAAGTCTGGATCATTCGTGTAATAATTGATACAATGTTGTGATATTCATCTTAAACTGTGTGTGCAAATGAAACGATCCAGGGGTTTGCACTATACACAGGTACCTTGCCAATTTTTAAGTGCAGGTACATTACAACGAGACACAGATGGAAGGCGGCAGACTTGCCGGCTAGGTTTAGGACTCTGTATACTTGCCGGATACGTAATCCCCTTGTAACCCTAGGTCCGGCAGCCTAGATAAGCCGACCAGGGAAGCCTCCAAGGCATCCAATCTACTCATTGTAACCTGCAATACGGCGATTTGCCATATAGTGAGTTATAGCAGCACGTAGGGCTCCGCCACCGCCGTGGAGCCTGAAGCTGGGTAAACTGCCGTGTTTGATCCCGGCCTCGACGACGTCCACCTTCTTGCCCTCGCATAACCCTCGGCTAGAGGACCCCCGTCTCATATCTCAGATGCCAATACGTCGACAGTTGGCGCCCACCGTGGGCATAAGGCGTCAGCGTCACGTTCCAGGCGGGAGCACTTGGCGGCATCGGCGAGACCATCGCCGTTGGCCGCGCCATCCGCGTCGGCTCCATGGGCTACATCCAATACGACGCATCTTGGACACCGGCAAAGGATGGGCTCATCGCGTACACTCTTGTTCCAATCGGCGACATCGAGCTCTTCATCAGCTTCACCCCAGAAGCCATGGGGTTCCCGAAAAACCACACCCTTTGCCGCCTCCTTCTTCATGGCGGTAATGCGTGAGGCATCATTAGCCGGAGCTTCAGCTTGAGTTGAGGTAGAGTTGGTGGCGGCAGCTGGCTCACCCGCCACATATGTTCCCTTCATGAAAATCACGGGGATGGGAGTTGAGGGGGCGACTGCCGGCGAGCTGCAAAGCAGCCTGCCCCTGCCGTCGCCCACTTTGACGTTAGCCCGGAGCTTGGGCATGGTGGGCCTCGCGCTGAAAAATTCAAAGGCAAGTATCAAGTTAGCATAAAGGGTTGAAACAAAGAAAGGCAGTCAGCGTAAGTCGAAACCTCACCGCTTGGTTGGGACGTTGCATCCCAGGGCCCCGTCATCCGCCTCGACGACCATCGCCGCCTTCCTCTTCTTCTCCGCCTCCTTGGAGGCCGCGGCGCCCAATTTGCGCTTGCGGGGCTTGCCAGTTCCTGGCTCGTACCAGTTAGGGGCCAGCTGGTCGTCCCCCAAGGTGGCCAGCTATGATAACGACAGTTGGTTAAAAGGCGCAAATACATAAATAGCATGCAGCATAAAAACATGCAGGATGCCGGCTTACCTCAGGAACTGGGTTATCATGGGTGAACATGGGGACACCCTCGGTAGTCTTGATCTTGCTGGGCACAATGAGTGCCCGCAAACGGTACAACAGAGTGCTTTCCGGCAAAGCGCGTCTGCCGGAAGGATCCGCCTGGTACTCGCACATCTTCAAAGGCCGATGGCGGAGTGGCATGATCTTCCTAGACAGCAAGCAGAGGACGGTGTCTACGCCGTCAACACACGGCGGCACCATGGTCTTGGTGAGGAACTCGATCCGCCTAAAAACGCGGCGCTGTTCCTCCGGCAACACGAGTGCCACCTTCTCCGTCCAGCACGCCTTGTGGAGGGGCGGGCTGTTCACAAACTCAGGAATCCCCACCTCTGAGCCGGTGCCGGGATATCCTTGCAATAGAACCAAGTGCTGGTCTAATGCTTCACCGACTCGATGTACGGTGTCTTGGGGTAGAAACTTGGTTGGCGGCAGTTGAAAGTAACACTGCCACACGTTGCTAAGCTGCCGTCCGCCAACGTTTGTCGGTGGCACAAAAAGCAGTACTTGAAGAGCTCTACCGTAGGGAGAATGCCTAAGTAGCCCTCACAAAGCGCCTGGAAGCCGGCTAGCACTAATATACTATTGGGCGCAATATTGTGTGGCTGCAGCCCGTAGTAGCTAAGTACAGCGCTAAAGAAGGTGGAAGGCGGAAATCCCATACCGCGTAGTAGGTGGGAGGTGAGGATGACCCTCTCTCTATCTTGAGGATCCGGGACGGACTCATCGCCTGGCAGCCGCCAAGTGCAGTCTTTCTTGGGCGGGAGAAATCCGCCATCCACCAACTCTTCGAGGAAGGGCTCCGTCACGATTGATGGAAGCCAGTAGCGGGAGCCCAGCTCCGCCGGTTCGTCTTCTTCCACGGCGAGCTCGTCGCCGCTGGACTCCACCTCCACAGCTGCCTCCGCAGCCCCCATTGATGGTAGGGGTATGAGGATGAAGAGGCCGGAGGTGGCGCGGTCGGAACCGAAGAAGACGACGGCGGGGCACTCATCTCCGCGAATGGAGGAAGGGAAGACAGCGGGACGACGTCGATCGCTGACGCCGCTGCCGACCCTGATCTGGTATCGGGGGTCGCCGCCGCGGTCTTTTCAATCGCCGGAGCTGGCCATCTGGAAGCTTGCGTGCGGTGAGAAGAGCTCGCCGGAGTTGCGGTTTGTGTAGAGGAGCACGAGCAAGAGAGGAGCACGAAGCGTCGGGGGGAAATGGCACGGTGAAAAACTCACCAGAGTCTCCGAAGCATTTAACCTCACTGTGCTCCGAGATTCGTGCGAAGTAGTGGGGAGCCCACGATCTCCGACACGTGTCAACCATCCGCGTAGTGGCGGTGACGAGCGGTGTCGGCGCCTCGGTTCTTGCGAGTCGTGGGTAGGTCTTCATGGTGCTTGTCAGGGTTTCAAACTGTCGTGGACCCTCTGACGTCATCATTGACCTGACCCATCAAATCAACAAGACATCTCAGGAAAGATTCCTGACAGGTGGTCAGTCCGTCTATCCCATGTTGACGGCACCAATCCGGCTCATTATTTGTCGGATCACTTCTGGTCTCAACTGTGGAATGGTTCAAGCTCTACATTTGCCGGAAGATTTAATATCGACTACAAGGCGACGACTGAAGAACTTCAACCTTTCCAGGGGCTAATGTTGGTATAATGTCACCTAGGGGTGCCGCCAACATGGCCTAATCCGGCTAGTCCAGGTGGCCCATAAGTGGTGGTGAAGGCTTTTGCCTACCGGGCGGCCCAGATAGCCGACGACCAAGGAAGGCGGATGCCGGCAAGGAGGAGGCCCAAGACCGAAGCCCAGAAGGCCACGAGACACAGATGGAAGGCGGCAGACTTGTCGGCTAGGTTTAGGACTCTGTATACTTGCCGGATACGTAATCCCCTTGTAACCCTAGGTCCGGCAGCCTATATAAGCCAGACCAGGGAAGTCTCCAAGGCATCCAATCTACTCATTGTAACATGCAATACGGCGATTTTCCATATAGTGAGTTATAGCAGCACGTAGGGCTCCGCCACCGCCGTGGAGCCTGAAGCTGGGTAAACTGCCGTGTTTGATCCCAACCTCGACGACGTCCACCTTCTTCCCCTCGCGTAACCCTCGGCAAGAGGACCCCCGTCTCATATCTTAGATGCCGATACGTCGACAGAAACTAATGGTAATTAAGGTACTCCTTTTAATAGAGCACCGGTCCCCTCCGGTTATCCCAATTGCTGTCACTTTGGAGCCTCGGGTTCCGGACAATTATATGTGTATACAACTTGCAGATATGATCTAAAACAATGATTATCCTCATGATACAATAACATGTTCAAATCTGAAATCATGACACTCGGGCCCTAGTGTCAAGTATTAAGCATAACAAGTTGCAACAATGACATAAAGTACTAACAACGTATACTAGGAACCATGCCCTATATATCATATATCTATTACATGAATGATCTCATCCAATCCCTACCATCCCCTTCAGCCTACAACAGAGATTTACTCACACATGGATGGGGGAATCATGGATGGTTTATGGAGAGGCGTCGATGATGATGATGATGGCGATGATCTCCTCCAATTCCCCGTCTCGGCGGATTGCCATAACGGAGTTTCTGGTACCCGAAATAGGGTTTTCGGTGGCAGCGGAGCTCTGGAGTGTTTCTGGAAAAGCGTCGATCCCCCGGCGTTTTTTGGTCAAGTCCTTTAAGTAGTTGAAAGGGGACGCGAGGGCGTGGCCGAGGCGGCCTCACCATGCTGTGGCGCGGCCCAGGCCCACCGCGCCGCCACGTGGTGAGGGCGGCTCGTGGCCCGCCTCCGTCTCGTCTTCTGGCTCCATGCTCTTCTGGTAAAATAGGAGCTTCGCGATATTTTCCGGGGATTTTCCCGAAAGTTGACTTTCTGCACAAAAACAAGACACCAGGGCAATTCTGCTGAAAACAGTGTTAGTCCGTGTTAGTTGCATTCAAAGCACACAAATTAGAGGTAAAACAACAACAAATGTGTTCGGGAAAGTAGATACGTTTTGGACGTATCACCGCTCAGTGTTGCGCTCCCCACCACCCTAGTGTTGCCACCTCCTTGGCTTGCCATGCTCCCAATATACCAACATGTGATCTGCCATCGTCTTTACTCCACACTGCACTTTGATGGTCTGGCGTCGACGAGGACTCGCACCGCCTCTAATGGGGCACGCCCATATTCAGCGCCGCCAGCCAGTCCGAGTGTCCTAGGTTACGTTCATCACACTACAAGAAATATGCTAACTGATGACCCTTCATATTGGCCACTGAATGGTCACATATTTTTTATATGTGGCCTTCTTATGACTAAAAACAGTTGGTCAAAAGATGGCGGTCAGCAATGCTACTATGTGACCATTTGTGTGCATTCGTCATGGATGTTTACGACTAATCTAAAAGGTCACCGATATTATGACCAATCGTTTTGGTCACTGGCTATCCAGCCAAGCCACGTCAGATCCAACGTGTCAATGCTGATGTGGCAAGATTGTGACCAATTGATATGGTCATGTAGCAGAATCAGCCCGGTCCAATTCTGTGCTTACGTGGGTCGAGCCCAACTATTAGAAAAAACAATCTTGTTAACTCTTATCAACTACATGGGCCAAGCCCAGTACTTCTCAGTTTTTTTGCAAGTGGGTCCCAACTGTAAAATCCTGTCATGGGGACCTACCTGTCAGGGTTTGGTATGTGGGTCCCAAGTCAGTTTCTGGCCATTGGGTCCCAGTTGTCAGATTCCCAGTTAATAGCTCACGCTCGTGGGTTCGAGTCCTCGCAGCGCTCTTTTTTGCGAAATATTAGTCGCGCGCGCGGGGCGGCCCCAACATGCCTATTGAATCTAAACTGAGTCGTGGCCCGCCCAGCCCAGCCCAACACGCTGAAGGATGCAGCTAGCCCAAAATGCTAGCTGTGTAAGTATATTCGTTTGGGCTGGCCCGACAAGCATATCCAGCTGACCTCCGCCGGTGGCTGTTGGGCTGGGTGTGGGTCCCACATGTCAAGCGGTGTGGGCCCATCATGGGTCGACCATGCGGGACCCACGTGTCAGTGAGATCAAAATCATGTATGAGTAGTAACACGTAAGCGAAAATGACACATCAGCGCTGGCATGTAGGCGATATTGCTGATAGAGTAGTGACACATGAGCGAAAATGACACATCAGGACCGACACGTAGGCGACACTGCTGAGTTGGCTGTCAATCCATGTGAATGACTAATTCAATTGGTCAGAAAAAAGGTCATAGGGTAGTGCTACGTGAATTATGACTAATTGATGCAACGAGACTATGACTTTTCTGACAAGTTTGGTCGTTAAGAAATTGGGTCTAGGCACTCCAAAACAGTGTATGACACCAACTGGTTCAAACCGTTCATAGATCTATGACCATTTTTTCGGGGTTACAATCAAAAAGCCACTAGTTAGCACATTTCTTGTAGTGTCAAGGTACTCACTTTCTATGCTTTGCTGAATTCAAAGTGCCTCGATCTGGTTTCCGTACCTTGAAGGCGGAGTGAGTAAATTATCGTCATCACGGAGGGGCATTGTCGGAGCAACCATTTTATCTCCTAGCTTCACAGAAGTTGCGGCGCGATCAAGTCTAGATCTGTGCCCTCCGGAGACCGCGGTGTACTCCTCTATCTTTGTCAGCACACAGTCGTTGGGTCGACGCATTGAGTCTCGATGTCATCACTCCGACATGGCCTATCGGTGGACCCGTTGTCAAAATTTTAAACATTAAAAAAAACATCTTGTTGCTCTGTCTCTATTGTGTCGGGTAGACCCGTTTGGTCTACGTGGAAGCCACTTCCCCCAATGCATATCAACTATGCATCAATAAACGACTATGTGATCTACGAATTGTACTGTCACTAGTGGAAACCGGACCTTTGGTGGAGAGGGGTGTTGGGCTCTAGTCCCGGGCGTGGTTTGAACCCGGACTAGAGGAGGGAACTAGTACCGGGCCGGCGGCTCTGACGCTGCGCAGGTCCGGTCCCGGGTCGTAGGGCACCTCTAGTTCCGGGCCGTGATACCACCCGGGGCCGAGGCAGTCAGCGGCAGGGTGGAGACAGGAGGGTGGGCCTTTCGTCCCGGGCTGTGGTACAACCCGGGACTAGAGGTCCCTGTCGGGGGAGTATCCCCGGGTAGGGTCAAGGCTTGGCGTAAGGTGGTGTTCGAAGTTGTGCCGAGGTACGGAAAGGGCCGACCTGTTTGGGCCTGGGAAGGTCCGAGCTTCATCTTGACCTGGAGAATACAGGCCGACCTATTTTGGCCCAGAGGGGTCCGAGGTATACTGTTGGCCAGGGCCGAGGTTCACTGTCCGAGCTATGTTCTGCCGACCTAACTACCTCAGTGCGGTGGTTTGTGTTGTGGTGCAGGAGAAGCTGTGGGAGGAAGTAAGATCCGACCTGGTAAAAGATATTAAGCGCAAGACCCAGGTACGGCACGTCCGTGCCGAGCTAACCGAGGTGATGGGCTGTAGGTCGGGCAGGAGTCAATGCTCCTGTCACTTCCAGCCGGGTACAAGAGCGCCTGACACGGGAGCGTCTGTCAAGGAGCATGGCAGAGGCGTGCTCCGGGTTCGGCGGGCCTGCACGTCTCTGATCGCTGACTACGCGAGGTCTGGGAAAAGGCTACGAGGTAGCTCTGCCAGGCCACGTCCTGTCTCGGTCAGAGGGGACATGCTAGTTCTGCCGTTAGGCTACAGGAGATGGGCAAGCCACGTCTTGTCCCTGACCGAGGTACGGTGGTACGGTGGTGACCGTTGCAGAGGCATGGCAACAGTGTTCTGCGAGGGGCACAATGGTAACCCGGCTGGCCTATATAGTGGGCTTCACCCCCTCCTGCTAGAGAGGATCCAGAGAGAGACCCCCCCCGCGCTGGAACTAGTTGATCAAGAGAGAAAGAGAGAGAGAGAGAGAAAGCTCGGAACACCCCGGAAACACCTCGGATCAGCTCGGAGTGCCTTCTTCCTCCCGTCTAGCTCCATCTTTACCTCAAGTTCTCACCATTGTAGCATCATACAGCTCGAGGAGCAGCTTGTACTTGTCACTTGAGCTATACACTGACTAGGATAGTGCTGCAGTAGGGGTGTTACCTCCGCAAGAGGGCCCCGAAGCAGGGTACATCGTGGTGTGCTTTGTGTTCTTGCTTTCTTGGTTCTTGTTCGTGTTCTTGCGTGTTCTTGCGTGTGCACTTCTTGAGTGCATAAACCCTCCCCGGATTCCCCCAACGACCATTCGGCCCCATCTTAGCCATACCTATGGCATCTGCCGTGATCCCACCACGACAGTTGGCGCCCACCGTGGGGCAGATTGAGGCGTTGGAGGGAGTTTTCATCCGGACGGGCTCAGGCGAGCGTGTTCTTTCCGGGCTTGTCGCCAAGATCGGAGAGTTCACCTTCATCAGCGACAACGCGGGGTGTTTCGCCGGCAAGCCTTCCCCGAGGACGGCTTCACCATGATGCTCGGCAGCTTCGTCACGTACGTTGCTGTCGAGGTTGTTCGCGGGTACCCGGAGCAGGTGCTCGTGGACGACGAAACTCCTCTCCTCGCGGCTTTAGGTCGGCGTATCACTCGCCCCGAGAGCTGCGTAGAGGTGATGATGACAGGCCGGTTGACGCCGCTGGCAAAGTAGATGCCAGCCAGTCCAAGGCAGCCGAGGTTGCTAAGGTGAGATCTGCAAAGCCCAGGCTAGAGAAGGACTTGCCTGGCACCCCAGAGCTGCAGGGCCGAGGTGCGACCCTGGTAGAGATAGTGGATACACTGGCAGACCCAGTAAATCCAGGAGTGGACATAGTAGTGACTGTGGCCGACCTAGAGGCAAAGCGTGTCCTGTTGCAGAAGGAGGCTGTAGCAATGATAACAGCTAGAGATGAGTTCAATAGAGATCTGCGCGAGTACAATGCAGCGAATGGCTTCACCCCGGTAGCGGTTGATACACATAGGGGAGCCGAGGTGCGGCAGAGAGGCAAGGGGCTCAACGATGAGATAAACAGGGAGGCTCGACCTACCACCTCGGCTAGGAGTGGGAGTCGCGTGTCAACTGGAAGGCCGGTGTATAGTTCCCCTGCTAAGAACCTCAGAGCTGCCGAGGCAGGCAGGGCCGAGCTATCCGGATTATCTGGAGATGCATGGCGTGCGCAGCAGAAGCGAGTCAATGAGTTAGTATATGTGGCTAACCAGCAGAATGAGGCTCTCCGCAGAGCATATGCCGGGGCTGGTGATTCAGAGATGGTTTATTCAGCTAGGCCAGTCAGTCAGGTGTCCAAGGGGCAAGCCTCGTCTCCACTCGTCGGAGGAGCCGATCGAGCCCGGAGTGTCACCTCGGGTCAGAACCAGCAGCTGCAGATGTATGATCCAGTCCTAGCAGCAAAGCAGAAGGTGGGCCAGGGCAATGCTAGCCGAGCTAAGGGAAACCCCGGCCCAGGCAATGCGAGCCGGCTAAGGGTAACTCCGGTCAGGGAAATCAGAACGGCGGTCAAGCAGCATCGGCTGGCCGAGGTAAACCACCTCCGCCCCCGAGGTATCAGCAACAACCTCGGCAGCAGGGGCAATATCAGCGAGAGCCGGAGTATGTTCAGCAACCTCAGAACGTCGGTCAAGGCGATGACCGATATGATGATGGAGACTCGGCCATGGCACGAGCTGGATACCACAGAGTGGATGGGGCGTTGGGACCTCGGATAGGAGGTCGGATGTTAGCTCCAGGCGATGTCCGTAACAAGCTGGATAGAATCTACTTGTCTGAGCAACTGGAGGAGGAAGGCCCTCCTGGTCCGGCGTGTTTTGGACCTCGGATCATGAAGGAGCCACCACCACCAGTATCTCAGTTCCAGTTAGGTCGGAACACCAAGCCATACAATGGGAGCACCAAGCCACAAGATTGGCTGACAGATTATGTATCCTCGGTGCACATTGCGGGGGGCAATCGCCGATGGGCGGTCCGGTATCTCCCGCACATGTTGGAAGGTCCAGCTCGGATCTGGCTGAATAATTTGCCGGAGTATAGTATCAACTCCTGGATAGACTTGGAGCTGGCGTTTAACAGCAACTTTGCTAGTACATACAAGAGGCCAAACCGACCTCAGCTCCTGGCGGCATGTAAGCAAGATGATCATGAAACTGACCGAGAATTCTTAACTCGGTGGAGCAATGTTCGGAATTCCTGTGAAGGAGTGGTAGAGGCACAGGCCATTTCCTGGTTTGCAGATGGTTGTCGACATGGCAGCATGCTGTGGCAGAGGCTCCAGAGAGATATGCCGAGATCCCTAGCAGAAACAATCCGGGTTGCAGATTCTTATGCCCTGGGTGATCCGATGCAGCCAGCAGCAGAGGCAGGAGCACGTAACAGAAGGAGGGAGCCAATAAACAACCGGCTCGGACCAAGGTGTAATGACCGTCAGGAGTTCGGACAGAAGAGGAGGGAGCCGGACTATCCATACCCTCCAACCAAGTTGCAGCGGTGAACCCGGATCAGCCCGGAGCTGGAGGTGTCCAGAGGCCAAAAATCAATGGTCCGGCATTTAGTCCGAACCGGAGCCACCCATGACCTATGAATCAATGATAGATGGTCCGTGCTGTTACCATACGACTGACCCGCGCAAGCCAGCCAACCATTCAACCCGGCAGTGCAGCTGGAACCGCAGAATCAGAGAAGAGGGGGCAAGGGCCGGAGGAATCAGAACAGGACCACCACCTCAGAGATTTCAGCCGAGGTCCCACCCTAATCTGTCCGGAGCAAATGTTACCCCGATAACCACTGCACCTCTTCCGAGGCCTGCAGCAGCAAGACCCGTGAATGTTGTGAATGTCCGAGGTAATAACAACAACAATGGTGCCGGACCAAGTCAGCAGTATGAATACCCCGGAAATGACTATAGAGAGGTTCATGCGAGCTATGTGGTCTTTGTGACCGAGCCACTGACAAGAAGAGCGTGCAGAGGCGTGCCATGGAGGTGAATGCAGTAATGCCGGTGGTGCCGACCTATATGAACTGGTCTGAGCAGGAGATCACTTGGAGCAGAAAGGACACACCTCGGATCATGCCGAGCCCTGGAAAGTATGCCCTGGTGGTAGATCCAACGTTGTGTGGGCCTACCAACAATGTGAGGTTCACCCGAGTTCTGGTGGACAATGGCAGTGCCATCAACATCATGTACCGAGACACAATGGTGAAATTGGGCATCTCGCCTAATCAGTTGATGCCAAGCAGTTGTACTTTTCATGGGATTGTGCCCGGCGTTTCCTGTGCACCCATGGGCAAGATATGGGTGGATGTAGCATTTGGAACCAAGGAAAATTGCCGAGTTGAGAGTATCGAGTTCGAGGTGGTGGACTTGGAGAGTGCATACCATGCACTGCTTGGAAGGCCGGCTTTGGCCAAGTTCATGATTTCCACCCATGTTGCATACCTGAAGATGAAAATGCCAGGGCCTAATGGATCATATCCATCTCGGGTGACTACAAGCGAGCATTCAGTGTGCCTCGGCGGGATCTAACCTAGCCGAGTCTTTGGTGATCGCAGCTGAGAAGAAGAAGCTGCATCAAGTGGTGGCAATGGCGCAGTCAACACAGCTCGGCCTGTCCGGACTGATGAGCCCGGACTCAACTGCGGCGTTCGAGGTACCCAAGGAGACCAAGAAGATCCCCATTGACCCGGAGCACCCAGAGCATGTGGCCATCATTGGGACCGGGCTAGGCGAGAAATAGGAAGGCGAGCTCTGTCACTTCCTCCGTGAGAATCGGGATATCTTTGCATGGTCGGCTAAGGACCTGCCAGGTGTTCCGAGGGAGTTGGCAGAGCACTCTTTATTTGTTAGGCCAGAGGTGAAACCGGTGAGGCAACCGACCCGTCGTCTCTCAGACGACCGGAGACAAGTGGTGCTGGACGAGCTGGCTAAGTTGCTTGCAGCCGGGTTCATAATGGAGGTACTGCATCCGGACTGGATATCCAATCCGGTCTTGGTGGAAAAGAAGAAAGACGAGCCAGCCGTGGTCAAGGTGTGGCGCATGTGCATTGACTTCACTAACCTCAACAAGGCGTGCCCAAAAGATCCGTTTCCATTACCTCGGATTGATCAAGTGATCGATTCCACTGCTGGTTGTGAACTGTTATCTTTTATCGATGCGTACTCTGGTTTTCACCAGATACCACTGAACCCAAAGGATCAAATAAAGACTGCTTTTATTACCCCGTATGGGGCGTATTGCTATCGTGTCATGTGTTTTGGTCTGAGAAATGCCGGGGCAACTTATCAGAGGTGTATGCAGAAATGCCTGCACTCTCAGATGGGCAAAAATGTGCAAGTGTATGTCGACGATATTGTCATCAAAACTAAGGAGAAACATACTCTCCTCGAGGATCTCGAGGAGACATTTGTGAATTTGAGAAAGTATCGGTTGAAGCTTAACCCGGACAAGTGCACCTTTGGTGTCCCGGCTGGAAAGTTGCTCGGATTCCTGGTGTCTAGCCGAGGTATCGAGGTTAACCCGGCCAAAATCCGAGCTATTGAGAGCATGAAGTTACCGAAGTGTTTGAAAGATGTGCAGAAGTTCACAGGGTGCCTAGCCTCGTTGAGCCGATTTGTAGCTCGGCTAGGAGAAAAAGCCTTACCTTTGTACCAGCTCATGAAGAAAAGTACCGGGTTTACATGGACCCCGCAGGCCGACGTGGCGTTTGGTGAGCTGAAAAAGATGTTGTCCACTGCCCCGGTGTTAGCGTCACCATTGCACAATGAGCCGATGTTACTTTACATTGCGGCCACAAACCGAGTTGTAAGTGTGGCAGTGGTGGTGGAGCGCGAAGAAGGTGGCAGGTCGGTGCAGAGACCGGTGTATTACTTGAGCGAGGTGATCTCTACCTCGAAGCAGAACTATCCTCACTACCAGAAGATGACGTATGGTGTTTACCTGGCGGTCAAGAAGTTGAAGCATTATTTCCAGGAGCATCCCATGACGGTGGTGTGCGAAGCTCCAATCTCGGAGATCATCGGGTGCAAAGATGCAACTGGCCGAGTTGCCAAATGGGCGATTGAGGTGTCTCCATATGCACCACATTATGAGAGAAGAGACGCAATTAAATCCCAGGCGTTGCCGGACTTCTTTTGTGATTGGGCCGAGATGCAGTATGAGCCACCCAGGCCGGACTATAATTATTGGAAAATGCATTTTGATGGGTCCAAAACAAAGATCGGGCTGGGGGCTGGAATAGTCCTCACCTCGCCAAAGCAAGATCAGCTGAAGTACGTGCTGCAGATTCATTTCTCAGCATCAAACAATGTGGCGGAGTATGAGGCCTTAATCCATGGCCTCAAGGTGGCAAAGGAGATCGGTATCCGGCGTGTAGAGTGCTTCGGCGATTCCGACCTGGTGGTGCAACAATCTTCTGGAACTTGGGATGCTCTGGATGCCAACATGGCGTTATATCGGTTCCATGTGCAAAAGATATCCGGGTTCTTTGAAGGGTGTGAGTACAGGCATATACCTCGGGCAGAAAATGATGCTGCCGACGTGTTGTCAAAGCTCGGTTCATCAAAAGAGGCAGTACCACCAGGGGTAGCCCTGAATCACTTGAGAACTCCTTCAATCAAACCTTCTCCTGAATCCGAATCTATTTTCATCCCGGCGGAGCAAGAGCCCGGACCTGTTCCAATGGAGGTAGACGTCGGATGCGTTTGGTCGGACCCGGGGACTGCGTGGCAGAGCTCGGGGACTGCACACCAAACCTCGGGGACTGCTCATCCAGACTCGGGGACTGGTCGCAGGATGGTGGAGGAAATAATGGAGGAGATTATGGTGGCCGAGCCAATGGAGGTGGATGAGGAACTTTTTCCTTTGCACCCGGTGCCGGAGTGGGCGGAGCAAATTATGAAGTTCATAACGGAGGGAAGCACGCCAAGTGACACAACCGAGGCTAGGAGGATTCAAAGGAGGGCCAAGGCGTACACCATCATCAACAAGGAGCTCTATAAAAGAAGCGTAACCGAGGTGTTGCAACGGTGTGTTGAGCCAGCTGAAGGCAAGGAGATGCTTTTGGAGATCCACCAAGGAGATGTGGTCATCATTGCAGCACAAGAGCTCTGGTGGCCAAGGTGTTTAGGCATGGGTTCTATTGGCCCACTGCTCTTGCTGATGCAGAGGCCATAGTCCGGAGATGTGAAGGATGCCAAAGGTTTGCCAAGCAAACGCATATGCCAGCTCGGCGCTCAAAACAATTCCTATCACTTGGCCGTTTGCGGTATGGTGTTTGGATATGGTGGGAGAGTTCAAACCAGCCCGAGGTAACATGACACACATATTGGTGATGGTGGACAAGTTCACCAAGTGGATCGAGGTGAAACCAATCCGGAAGTTGGATGGTCATTCAGCAGTGACTTTCTTGAAGGAGATTATTCTGCGATATGGCTACCCCCATAGCATTATCTCGGACAACGGCACTAACTTTGCTGTTGGAGAGTTCGCTCGGTTTTGCATGAACAAGGGAATCCGGCTGGACATAGCCTCGGTGGCACACCCGGAGTCTAATGGACAGTGGAAAGATCAAATGCTCTAGTGTTGGCCGGCATCAAGGCTCGGCTCATTGAACCACTGCTGAAAACGCCGGGGTGTTGGATAGATGAGATACCAGCAGTACTGTGGGGTCTAAGGACCACGCCAAATCGATCAACTGGCTATACGCCATTTTTTATGGTCTATGGGGCAGAAGCTATGCTACCCACTGACATCGAATATGATGCGCCCAGAGTGGCAATGTACACTGAAGCCGAGGCAAAAGAGGCTCGGGAGGATGCAGTAGATCTGCTTGAGGAAGCGAGAGAATTGGCCTCATCTCGGTCAGCAATTTACCAGCAAGGTCTCCGACGTTATCATAGCCGGAGTATCAACCCTCGTGTGTTTCACGAGGGAGATTTGGTGCTGAGGTTGGTGCAGCGCAAGAAAGGCCGGCACAAGTTGTCACCTCCATGGGAGGGACCGTTCGTTGTGAGCCGAGCTCTGCTCAATGATTCCTACTATCTTATAGATGCGCAGGAACCAAGGGAAGATGGGCTGGACAACCCCGGGTCAGAGGTCAGGCGACCATGGAACGTAGCTCTACTCCGACCTTTCTACTCATGAAAGGCGCAATGTATGTACCTCGGTTAATCCTTAATAAAAATGTCGGCACTCCGAGGTTAAAGCTCGGGGACTGCCTCGCTCTTGTGCTTATGTTTTATCTCTGTTTGTCAGTTTCGTTCATATGCCGAACTATTTTGAACCTCGTCTCAAACTTCAAGTAATGTGTGCTATGAAACTAATCTTGTGACTCGACTGGCATCTGCCTAAAAGGTAGTCAAGAGCAAAGAGGAAAAAACGTGGGAGACATGAAAATGAACTCGGGGACTCGGTCCAAAATATAGTTCGGCATGTGTCGTTTACTAACCCCTGTCTTTACCTTTCGTTTATGTCGGATGACTTTGAAACATACCTCGGAATTTACCAAGTACTGTATGCTATGAACAACAATCTTGTGACTCGACTGTCACGCCAAATGGCAGACAAGAGCAAAGAATGCCAAACATAGTAAACACGAAAGTAAACTCGAGCAATCATTCAAAAGGATTCGACGTAAAGCTTAGAAAAGCATGGTTCGATAAGCATGATAGTAACAGAGGTAGCAAAAGGAACTACTTAAGTTTGATTACATCTGCGTCCCGGCATACCGGGGATTTAATGAAGTTTTTTGGCCAAGCATAAGTTCAGGTCGAGGCATCAGGAATTACGTCGGCAGCAGCCGATGCAGCAGGGATTTCGTCCGGAGCCGAGGTAGCCTGGGAGGTGCTGGCAACGTCGGCAGTAACCTCGGCACCAGGTTGTGGAGAAGCCTCGGTTTCTGCTTCGCGGGTGTCACCATCGTCACCTTGCTCGGCTTCGACGTCGGATTCTGTTTCGTATTCTCCTCTTCTGGCTCGTCATCTTCGGCGTCGGAGTAGGTGTCTCCCTCGCTCAAGTTCTTGGTGTTGGCATATCCAGCGAAGAAGGCAGCCATCTTTTCGCGCGCTGGATGAGAATTGGGTCCGTGGACCAGGGCGAGCCTCGGCGAAGAGTGTCCATCTTTTCGAGGTCGATCTTCTCGCACCAAGTCATGATGAATTTGAGAGCGGCATCAGCTCCAGCGCGAGCGAAGATGAGCGCCACTCTCGAAGTCTTTGTTCGGCTTCACGAAGCTTGGCGGCGAGCTCAGGCGTAGTATTGGGAGCATCGGCAAGAGGCCACAAGGCTCGGAAAGCAGACACACCTGCATCGAGGAGTTCGGACCCAATGGTTTTCAAGGGATGGATCCGAGCTTTGATGGCCACGATGTGGTCCTCAATGGTCCAGACGGGGTTCGTCTCGTTACGCCTCTTCCTGTGCTGATCAGTGATATTGCGAGCCGAGATTTGGGTGTAGGTGAAGTGCTCTGCAGAAGGATAGCCTGTTAATAATGAAAGAAACAGTTCGGCAAAGAGCCAGTACTGTTGAGGACAAAGCAAGGATAAGGGGGGCAAGAAGCTTACCGTCCATTTCTTGTTGATGCGTTCCAGCGTCGGGAGGAGCTGGTTAACCGAAGCTTGAAGGGCTTCATAAGCCTCGGTGGCCGAGGTGGCGCGGGCCTCGGCTAACTGGAGCGCATTCTCATGTTCCTTGGCGGCATCCTCCCGAAGTTTCTTCTCTGTTTCAACAACACTGGCCTTTTCCGCCTGCAGCTGCTCTTTTTCCGACGTCCGCAGCTCAGTGATGCGCTTCAGTTCCTTTACCAGACGAGCTACTTCGGCTTTCTCTTGTTGGAGCTTCTCGTCCAAAGAGTTCTTTTCTGCAAGGACGGCCTTGTGCTCGTCGTGGAGTTTCTTGTGGTCAAACAAGAGGGTATGAAAGATGTCCGTGCGGACGTTCATAGTATTCTGCAAGGAAGAAAAACATAGCTCGGTTAGAAAGGCTATACCTCGACAAGAGTCTCGGGGACTCGGAGTCAAATCATTGGGAAAATGTTGCCGGGGTATGCCTCGACAGGAGTCTCGGGGACTCGTACCCGAGGTGCATGCTAAGTAAGGTAAAATGGTTTGGATACGTCGGATGAAAATTGAAAGTTGAGATTCAAGCCAAACAATTTTAACTCCGGCGGAGCGTCAATAGTTTACCTCGAATCTCGGGGACTGGGAATGGTGGATATTAGATGAGATACTGCATGAAAGTAAAGAGAATAGGACTTACGTCGATGTTTTGAGCAGCACGCAGGGCAGCGACTTGTAGGTCGTACGCTTCGGCCGCAGGCGCTGTTTCCCGCAGGATGCTCAGCCACCGGAGCAGCTAGGGAGGCCGAGGAGACCTCGTCTGCAGAATTCCAGTCTGCATTGTAGTGTTCCAAGGAGCCGAGGCTCTGGTCACTGTCAGTGCGCAGAGGAGGATATCCCCACGGTCCGCCCTGCTCGATGCCCCTAACCGAGGCCTCCAAGGCCAAAGCAGCCTCGGAGCTTGAAGCAGGCCGGTTATCCAATATAAGAGATGCCCTCCGAGCATATTCTTCGGCCGGAGGAGCAGTCTCATCAACGGGTGCGGCGAATGGAGGAATTCGGCGTGTCACCGGGGAGGAGACCTCGGTTGCATCCTTGAAGGAGAAGAGATAGTCAGGGTGCCAGACCCAGATGTTGGTTTGGGGGTGACCTTAGACTTCACCGTCTCTTTCTCTTTCTCCTTGCCTTCTCCAACGGCAAGGTAGTCTGGCGAACTGGTTTTTGGGGCTGTTGCTTGGGCTGCTGCTTGGGCTGTTGCTTCTGTTGCTTCTGCTGATGCTTTGTTGTTGCTGCTGTTGGTTGCGGGCAGTCTGGCTGCGGGGGGAGAGTCGAGGCTCCGGCAAGGCGGTAGCCGGAGTTCTGGCGCGATTGGTCCCCGCATCCGTTTGAGGACGCGGAGAAGTCTGACCTCGGGTGGGGCAGATTTCTCCAAGGCCGGGCCAGACCTCGGTGGAGGAGATCCGGGGCGAGAGTTCGTCGGGGTGGTCGTGGCTTCAGAGGCACCAACGGGTGCAGTCATGGAGGATACCTCCTGATCCACGTCTATGGGGTCACTGCAACGAAGGGAAGATGGTTAAGTGTTAATACCGAGGTAATATGTTTAAGCAACAAACATGTTGGCTATAGGCAAAGCATTACCCATCCGAGTAGGAAACCTCTTGCCCCCTCGGGCATGAGGAGGATTTCCGGACTTCTTCAGCCGACGTCTCTTGACCGGAGCCTCAGTGGGTCCGGAGGCTCCAGTGGCGGATGGTTCGGCGGCCGAAGTTGCGGCACCAGCGCGTTTCCGGCTGGTTGCTGGAGTAAAGTTCGGAAGGTGAGGAAGGCAGGAGATAGGTACCGCGTTTATTGGTTCCATGACGAGAAATCCCTCCTCGTCATCCGAAATCTCTTGAACTGAAGCTTGTGCTTGAGGCTTACCCGCGGTGGTGACGCGGGCCGAGGCAATGGGCATGTAATCCTCGTTGTCAGGATCCACGTTGGATGGTGGGTCCTCGACAGGAGATCCTTGCCGAAGTGGTCCGCAGGATGGACTCCATCCTCGGCGGTCTGGCGGGAGAACAGCTATATGGCAGACATATGAAAAGGAGTTAGGAAGAAAATGGTCAAGATGAACGTCGGTAGCAAGACCTCGGTGGTAAAGGAGTACCGAAGAAAACGTCGGAACAGCGTACCTGTTTTGGTGGCTTGGTCCTGTAGTGGGGTTCCCTTCCCCATGTCCAAGCGTCAGGATCTTGGACTTGGTGATAGCTCGGACTCGCCGAGCTACCGCGGCGTTGTCCAGTGCAACGTGCGTATGGCGGGTTGGATCATAAAGACCGCTCATGTGGCAGATCTTGTGAGTCCTCGCCTGGAGAGGGGAGACCCTGCGCTTCACGAATGTGCAGGCCAGATCGTCAGCCGTCAGGACTTTCCCGTCGTTCGCAGGGTCCTCCGGGTCCTGCCATTTCGCAACATACCCATGGATGGACTTGATTTCGCGGTGAGGGGGAGTGTAGTCCCAGTTGAGCGGTTCTGTAGGAGGGCTGAGGTTAAACGCCGGCAGGTTGAGGAAGTCCTCTTCGCCGGAGTTCTTCACGTAAAACCACGTCCGGAGCCACTTGCGAACGGTGTCCGGAGTAGCGATACGTGGGAAGATGGAGTTTCGGCGAGGAGCTACGATGGCTGCTCCGCAGGCGGTTAGTAGCTTGGGCAGATCCTTGTTTTTCGGATCCGGGATCACTTGCCGCTTAAGTTGGAAGTAGCGAGAAAAGAGGTCTACCGTGGCTTTGAGGCCGAGGTATCCCTCAGAGAAGGAAACGATGCAGGAGAGAGTGGTGATGGCGTTGGCGGGGAGGTGATGAACCTGGAGTCCGAACTTGTCGAGGAAGCTCCGGAAGAAATCACTAACGGGCAGTCCGAAGCCGCGCTGGAAGTGCGCGACGAAGACCACCCGTTCCCCTTCCTTGACTTGAGGCTCGAGTTCGCCCTCTGGCAGGCGACACTCTACCCCGGCGGGAATCCGCCGAGTCGCCCTGAGCCACTGGATTTCGTCCGGAGTTACATCCGAACCTTCCCAGCCGGCTCGTTCTCCGACCTCCAGTTCGAGGTCTGGAACCTCGGTTTGTTCCGAAGTCTCAGGAGGAGACATCTCGGCAGAATCAATCTGCAGAAGATGCACAGAAGTTTAGCAAAGAAAAAGTAAATCTGGAATCTAAGGCTATATCTGGCTAACTCAGGAGGAGTTGGACGGCTATCTAATGTACTAGAGGCACATATATGCTAGGCGAACGTCAGTCCGAGGTATGAAACTCGTTTCTACCCAAAAAAGTATGCAAGTAAGATCTACCGGAGGAGGTAAATAGAGTTTTATTCAAGAACATATGAAGAACCAAAGCGCAAAGAGGAAGAAACCTAGGGCAATGCCTAGGGTATCAAGAAAGGGAGTGCATACCGTGAAAACGAGGTGCTGAAGGGCGGCGCCGGTGACGCGGTCGCAGCGGCGACGAAGGAGCTGCTCGTCGGCGGCGGCGGGAACACGTTTCTTCTCAACGGAAGCGGCGGCACTGGTTGCGATGGAGGCGAGACGGCGAGTGAAGGAGGAAGAAGATGGCGAAGTTGCCCGTGGGGCCCTACTTATAGCCGCGTGCGGTAACTGCCGCATTAACTGCGCCACTACCGCGCGGTTATCGGGAGGCGCGGGATCGTGTGCGGTGGGCGCACGGTTACGCGGTTTGTGGCCGCACGATCGGCCACATCGTGGGCCGCAGGTGGCAACCGCCTACCCCGGATTTCCTGCGCTGGTCAGCAGAATCGAGGGGTCGGGGCGGTCAAGTACTTGAGTGCGCAGGTGCGCTGTTCGGTGGGTCCGGCTGACGAGGGCGGCGTGTGGTCAGAATCTGCTTGGCAGAGGTCCGGATTCCGAAGCCCGGGCAGAGATTCTTCGCCACGTACCTCGGAAAATCTTGAGGCAAGATGGTGCTGAGTCAGATAGCTCGGAGAGTTCAGTTCGCATATCTACCTCGGATTGGATGGTGGTGTATGGGAGGTACCTCGGCGTGACTATGTTGGAGGTCGGTTTAGGAGGTGGTGTGATGCTTGTTTTGAACCTGCTACGGCCCTCCTTCCGAGGTCGTAGGACCGCACCAGCTTCGGGGACTAATGTCGGGGGAGTATCCCCGGGTAGGGTCAAGGCTTGGCATAAGGTGGTGTTCGAAGTTGTGCCGAGGTACGGAAAGGGCCGACCTGTTTGGGCCTGGGAAGGTCCGAGCTTCATCTTGACCTGGAGAATACAGGCCGACCTATTTTGGCCCAGAGGGGTCCGAGGTATACTGTTGGCCAGGGCCGAGGTTCACTGTCCGAGCTATGTTCTGCCGACCTAACTACCTCAGTGCGGTGGTTTGTGTTGTGGTGCAGGAGAAGCTGTGGGAGGAAGTAAGATCCGACCTAGTAAAAGATTAAGCGCAAGACCCGAGGTACGGCACGTCCGTGCCGAGCTAACCGAGGTGATGGGCTGTAGGTCGGGCAGGAGTCAATGCTCCTGTCACTTCCAGCCGGGTACAAGAGCGCCTGACACGGGAGCGTCTGTCAAGGAGCATGGCAGAGGCGTGCTCCGGGTTCGGCGGGCCTGCACGTCTCTGATCTGACTACGCGAGGTCTGGGAAAAGGCTACGAGGTAGCTCTGCCAGGCCACGTCCTGTCTCGGTCAGAGGGGACATGCTAGTTCTGCCGTTAGGCTACAGGAGATGGGCAAGCCACGTCTTGTCCCTGACCGAGGTACGGTGGTACGGTGGTGACCGTTGCAGAGGCATGGCAACAGTGTTCTGCGAGGGGCACAATGGTAACCCGGCTGGCCTATATAGTGGGCTTCACCCCCTCCTGCTAGAGAGGATCCAAGATGAAAGAGAGACCCCCCCCGCGCTGGAACTAGTTGATCAAGAGAGAAAAGAGAGAGAGAGAGAGCAAGCTCGGAACACCCCGGAAACACCTCGGACTCAGCTCGGAGTGCCTTCTTCCTCCCGTCTAGCTCCATCTTCTACCTCGAGTTCTCACCTTTGTAGCGTCATACAGCTCGAGGAGCAGCTTGTACTTGTCACTCTGAGCTATACACTGGCTAGGATAGTGCTGCAGTAGGGGTGTTACCTCCGCAAGAGGGCCCCGAAGCAGGGTACATCGTGGTGTGCTTTGTGTTCTTGCTTTCTTGGTTCTTCGTTCGTGTTCTTGCGTGTTCTTGCGTGTGCACTTCTTGAGTGCATAAACCCTCCCCGGATTCCCCCAACGACCATTCGGCCCCATCTTAGCCATACCTATGGCATCTGCCGTGATCCCACCACGACAGTCCCGCTATATCATCTATCACCCCGGGCCGGCCACCATTTTTGAACTCTCAAGTTCATCTCCATTGTTTTCTCTCTCAAGCTCAAGTGTAGCCCCATTTTTTTCCAAGATTTGTCAAGATAGACGGCACCCATCTCTCCAAGGGTTAGCAACACTTGATCCTTTCACCCGGCGGCCGAATTTTAGCCATTTCCATACAAGTTTAGCTCATTTCATTTTGTAGTGCTACCTAGGTGTTTGATGAAATTAATTTATGATTTATGGATTTTAGTGTATTTTGAGCTCAAATTAATTTATGATTTGTGGATTTTAGTGTCGTCTCGGTCCTCACCGCTGTCGATAGCCACCGCCATCCCGTGACCGGCACCACCTCGGTAAGCCTCTTTTTTTATCTTTTATTTTAAAAAATTACTTGTATGATTTGAATGCATAATTATTTTTTCTTTAATAATTTTCTTATGTTTTTTATGTGCATAGTGTCATGGTTTTGATATCCGTCCCGTCGGCCCTCGTCCGGTCTATGATTCGGATGTGGTATATTTTTATCACTATTTATTTTGTTTCGTGTTTATAACAATCATGCCGACCAACTTGACATAGATATATTTTTATTTAGGAGGTAGTTGAACCGGAAATTTCAGCCGACCCTATTGTCGAGTTTTAAAAAAAAGAAAACAACGATTTGAAAGCAAAATTGAAGATAAGTGAAGATCTTCGTCTCCAATGCCTAGAAAATAAGATGGTATTGGACTTGAAGATTGCCGACATCATTGATGCTCACGGGGTCGAGCTTGCCGACGTCGTCGCTGCCTACGAGATGAAGATGGATGCAATGCGCTTGAAGCTTAAGAAGGTTAGAAAATATGTCATTAGTCAAGAGGCTTGGTATCATTATGTTGTTGGTTCAATAGTTACCTTAGTTGCGATTCTGATCGCATTTGTTGTTGGATTTAAATTCTTTAGATAATTGTATTCTAGTTTCAATTAATATATGTTTTATGAGAACTATGTATTACATTTGGTCACTACTCTACTTTGGTTTTAATGTGATGAACTTGTATTAATGAATATGGTCCGTTTCCTATTATGTTGGTTTACCGTAATGGGTTTTAGCGGTGATTTGCAGATGAGTCATCCATGGATGTACGCTGACCGACGCTCTAAAGAGTACATGGACGGCGTGCAGTCTTTTCTCAAAGTGGCTAAGGATAACAAGGGGCCGAATGGTTTTATGTGTTGTCCATGCAGTAAATGTCCGAATGAGAAGGATTACTCTAACACAGACACCCTTCACTTCCACCTGATAACTTTTGGTTTCATGCCCGGCTATAATTGTTGGACCAAGCACGGAGAAAAAGGGGTTATGATGGAAGACAACGAAGAAGAAGAGAACGATGACAGCGACATGTACCCTGAATACGATGGTAACGCAACAGGGGAAGTTGATGATGAAGAGGTACCAGATGATCCCATCATACATGATGATTTACGTGGGGCCATCGTTGATGCACATACCCTAGCAGAAACTACACTTGAGAAGTTGAAGTTGGAGCGCATGTTAGAGGATCACAAAACAAAGTTGTACCCAACTTGCGAAGATGGCAACACAAAGCTCGGTACCACACTAGAATTATTGCAATGGAAGGCAGTGAATGGTTTATCTGTCAAGGGATTTGACAATGCAAAACCTCCCGGCTGGTAACGAATTGCCTGATAGTGCGTTGATGCATGTAAAATGCATACATGAACTTTGCACTATATCACTCATATTCCAATCATATTTGCATCATATAAGGGTTATACCACTGTTATTTAATGATTTTAGGAAATAAAATAATTGTTTCCTATTTTATGGAATTAACGCTGCGCAGGCAGAAAACCCTATTTCTTTCCTTTTATGTTTCAGGGACTAAACGACGTCATAAAAATCTGGAAAAATACAGGCGTCATTATTTTGGAAGGAGGAAGACGTAGGAGCGAAGGAATCAAGCAAACGGAGGCCGGAGAGCCAAAAGGGGGTGGCCCACGCGGCCACTGTACCTGGCCGCGTGGGGCCCACCAACTTGACCCTCGAGGCCCCGCAGCCGTCGATCTTTTCTCCACCGCCTTCGTCTTGACCTAAAAAACGGCTATAAAAGAAGTCCCATGGCGTTCTCGAAAACAAGCGCCGCCATATCACAGAAACACGAAAACGAAGATCTGGAGCTGCAGATTGGAGGAGGAAAACTCCGGCGGGGCGCTGCCGGGGTGGTCTCCACCTTCTCCAACGACTTCTCCACCGTCTCCATGATGAAGGGGGAGTAGTGCACCCTCTGGACTATGGGTTTGTGGTGGTAACTTATGTATCTCTCCTCTCTTTGAGCTTCACTAATTAGTACCGTATGAGCTGCTGAACATGATTACGGTCATCTATGTAATTCTTATGGTGGATATTGTGGTATGAGATGATTTGTTATGCATTTACTGTTGTGTTGGAACTTTTATGACTTGTCATACTTTGATAGAATATTGTTCTTTAGAAGTATGATGTATGTGGGTACGGGATGGCCGATGTGACACGGCATAGGTATTGAGTGACACGGTACCGCCCAACATCCTTTATCTGGGGGTAAAAAGGAAGAGTATGATGTGGGAGTGACAGCAACCACGCTAGCCTTACGAGGGTGACCTAGCAACACAAATGAGTACCTCTTTCAACTATGTGTTTTAGGACATATAGCCGTCATAAAAAGCTACCATTAAAACATGACAATTGTGTGTACTTTATCTATAACATGATAATCACCGTAGATGAGAGAGAGAGGATTAAGTGAACCTATGAACCCATGTCCATTGTTCCTATAAGAGAAAACCTTTGTCTTGTCCTCTTGCATTGAAGAGGATTGGGACACTTTTACATTCTTGCTTGGTTACATTAAACTTCCATCCATCAAATCAACCACCTTGTTCTTCAAACTTGTTTAGTGCATAATCAACTAAAACTTGTGACACTTTAGTTGTAGGGAATAGATAACTTTTCCTTCTTGCTCCTGCGGATCAATACCTTACTTCCACATTGAGAGGTGCTATAGTGATCCCCTGCTCTTGGGGGTAATCAAGTACTTTTCTCGTTGCCGGGGAGCGTAGCGCTTAAGTTTCTATTCTTGTGTGCACTAGACTAAGCTTGGGGAGGTTTCTTTAAACTTGTTTTATATCTTGCAATCATCTAAGCTTGGGGGAGGTTTATGGCTTCTATGATTCATGCATCGCTGCATTTTGCTTTATATGAAAGTGCTTATGCCACTACTGCTAAAGTGGTTGAAACTACTGTGTCTGAGGTACCTAAAGTGGGATTTAAAGTTCCCATTGGCCATGTTAAAAGAGTTATGAACAAACCATTTATAGGGGATGGAACTAAGTCTGCATGTGAACACATATAAACAATTGATGAAATATGTGGTTTATTTAGGCTTCCTGGTATTTCTGATGATCAAATAAAAAGGAAGCTATTATATTTGTCTTTATCTGGTAATGCTCTTGATTGGTACATGTCTTTGGATGAAGAAGTGAAAACTGACTGGAGTATTTTGAGGGAGGTTTTTCTTAAATATTTTACTCCCCAAGAAAGTACTAATATTTTGCAGGAAGAATGTGAAGAAGAGGATAAAAACCTAAGCTTGGGGATGCCCATGCAATCTCAAGAAGATGCTGAAAAAGATGAGCAACTGGAGAATGAAGAGTTGGATCCCCCAACTTCACCATCAACATGTGATAGTAACACTCAAACTCAAAAACCTTTTGTTAGTAAACTTATTGATAATAATGAGGAGTGTTGCTTAAATATGTTATATGATAATGATTTAGATGATGGTCCTATGCTTATTGATAATCCTCCATGTTTAGAACTTGTTACTACTTTATGTGAGGATAAAAATGATATACTTGCTGTTTGTGAAAATACTCTTACTAATAAGAGTCCTACTTTGTTCCTGAATTCTCCTAATAACACCATAGAGGAGAAATTTGCTTATGTTGAGAAATACTTATGTGGTTTGCAATTATCTTTAGTTCCAAATCTTTGTTGCAACCATGATATTAAACTTGATATTGATCTTGATAACTATTTTGAAAGAGGGAAGCATGCTAATGAATTCCAAGATAAATTTAAGAACCCTCTTTATGTTACTAATAACTATATGCTGCAAACAAATATTGATAATATGCACTGGGAAACTTCTAATTATGGTGATTCATTCACATACAAAATGCCAATGCATAGGAAGAAAGTTAGACTTCGTTGTTATTACTTTTGTGTTTTGTGTTTTCTCAACTAGGTTTCAACTTGACTATTATTTTGACCGGTTTGAGAGCACCATGGGATCCTGGTATTATGCGTGAAACACTTATCAAAGATCAAGAAGGACAACCACTCAAGCTTGGGGATGCCAAGCCACCTCACTACAACCTTCTTGATAACAAGTAAGTAAGCCTAGCTATATGGCTATAAAAAGCGCTTTGCGGGAGGCAACCGGGTTATTTTTATGTGTGATTTTCTTTGTGTCCTCTTTCTGTATCAAGAGAGTTTGTTTTTAGTTTAGTTTCTGGAGTTTTTAATAAAGTGCCAAGTTTTACCCATTTTGGTCTTGAAAAGTTGCTTATAGCGTTCGGAGATTTTATTCCTGCACGAATCTGTGCACGGTATGATTTTTAATTCTTATTCTGTAACTCCTAATGAGCTCATATTTGAACTGTAGTTGCAACTTTTCATCCTCTGTATGCATGAATTTTTGCAGAATTTTTAGGTAAAGTTTGGTAGGGTAGAAAAATACGTTTTTCTGCTGCTGTTTTTCTGGACAGATTCTGTCCCATTTTGTTTTATGCATGTTTTGAACTTTTATCTTGAATCTTTTTAATTCAAATGAGTTTATGAGTAGGCATACAACATAATATACTTTCTGAACATTCATATGATGTTTTGTTAAGGATTATATGCAGCAAGAAACCTATTTGTTTATCACTACTAATGCACCCCACAGAAAAGAAAATGGGAGAAACGGTGTTTTGAAGTTTTTTCACAGGGATTGGAGGAGATGCACCAAGAGTTATCCAAGGATGGTGAAGACCATAAGCTTGGGGATGTGAAGACAACCCCACTGGACCTACACACTCTCGGTTTGCACACGTCTAACTTCTGTTTTTCGATCGAAACACTTTATCGCATAAACTTGGAGCGTCTTTTTGTTTGTTTTTTGTTTGTTATTTTGTGAGACCACCACATTATCATTTATATGAGAAAGAGCTACTGGAAATTTGGGTTGAAATATGTTGGATGCTTTTATCATATTGGGAAAAGGGATGTTTGAGTTGATTTTTAATGATACATATAGTTGCATGATTCATGAGCTTGTTTGTGAGTAATGATTTGCAAATGTTTTATCAAGAGCTATCACTTATTCATGTTTTGATGCTGAATGTTATTTTACTTAGTTTAACATGGATTAGTTAGTTCTATGGACACTCATGCATGCATCTAGATGGTCAACTTTCTCCCTCTTTCTAGCCCAAATATTCCAACAAGCAAAAACTTGTTTCCTACACCTTCAACCAAAGTTATTTCAGTGAGTCCACCATATCTACCTAATGGCTTTATGCTATTCCGAGTATGTATATCATGATATTTGTGTTATCTATACTTCTGAATGAAAATGTTTATGTTATTAATTGTTATGGGAAAAGTTGGTTATATAGCTCTCACGAACTTGATGCACAACTCTATTTTTATTGCATAAATAAAACATGACCCATTGTGATTAATAATATGATGCTAGTGGCGATAAATGTCCGAGGTTGGGAGTTAGCCCATATGTGCTGTCACATGCAAAGCTTTCAACATGCTTCTTCATCTAATTTAGTTGATATCATGTACTTTTGTTTATGGATGCCTATCATGGTGAAATAAGTTGGAAATGAAGTAGTTTAAATGAGTTTGTATAAATGGTTAGAGAGACGCCTGGGCCGCTAATCTAAGCCATGCATCATTCATGGTGGAAATTTACTTACATGCACCTTATAATAAAAAGGGTGTTGAGGTTGTTCATCTTGTTTGTTTGTCTTGTCATTTTGATATGGGCTTGTTCCATATTCTGGGACAAGAGGTACCCCAGTTGACGCTCTTGATGATACTATTATTACTTACAATGATATATAACTTGAACTTGCTTTGTTTCCTAAGTTGAGTAATCATGGTGTAGGTACTTGTATTCAAGGGGCATGAGACACCTAACCTTTACTTTATCAAGCACACTACTCATATTTGCTTTCACATTAAACTTTAATCATTCAAGATGCTATGATAGGGGTAATGAGAGCTTGACACCAAGAATTCCACATTGCAATCATTAACTTAAGTAGAAGAGTTTGGAAGTTAGATGAAACTTATGCATGCTTTACCTCTACTCACATATACATCTTTCCAACGTGTCCACCTTTTATATTCAGATTTTCATTTACACTCTATGACCAATGTAGGATGTTCTTACTTATCATTATGCATACATGTGGTCCATATTACTATCTTCTATGTTACACTTTGTGAACTATCATTGAACATCCTTGCTTGAATACTTGATATCACTTCATAAACTGTTTTGCATATTGCTACTCATTTGAAGAATGAATCATTTGACTCTATGTAGCAGTAGCAATCATCTTTGATATTCAATGTTAGTGCTATATTGCAAAGCCCATGTTAGTTTTATCACCTTCATACTCGAGGACGAGTATTGGTTAAGCTTGGGGATGTTGATGCATGTAAAATGCATACATGAACTTTGCACTATATCACTCATATTCCAATCATATTTGCATCATATAAGGGTTATACCACTGTTATTTAATGATTTTAGGAAATAAAATAATTGTTTCCTATTTTTATGGAATTAACCCTGCGCAGGCAGAAAACCCTATTTCTTTCCTTTTATGTTTCAGGAACCTAAACGACGTCATAAAAATCTGGAAAAATACAGGCGTCATTATTTTGGAAGGAGGAAGACGTATGAGCGAAGGAATCAAGCAAACGGAGGCCGGAGGGACAAAAGGGGGTGGCCCACGCGGCCACTGTACCTGGCCGTGTGGGGCCCACCAACTTTGCCCTCGAGGCCCCGCAGCCGTCGATCTTTTCTCCACCGCCTTCGTCTTGACCTAAAAACGCCTATAAAAAAGTCCCACGGCGTTCTCGAAAACAAGCGCCGCCATATCACAGAAACACGAAAACGAAGATCTGGAGCTGCAGATTGGAGGGGGAAAACTCCAGCGGGACGCTGCCGGGGTGGTCTCCACCTTCTCCAACGACTTCTCCACCGTCTCCATGATGAAGGGGGAGTAGTCCACCCTCTGGACTATGGGTTTGTGGTGGTAACTTATGTATCTCTCCTCTCTTTGAGCTTCACTAATTAGTACCGTATGAGCTGCTGAACATGATTACGGTCATCTATGTAACTAGCTGGGTGGCCTGCGCAACTGCGCGGCTAGATGTATTTGATATTGTTCCCGTTTGGACTTCATATGGATTACACAATGTATTTTTTATTCAGAAATATGTGTATCTAATTAAAATATTTTCAAATTGGACGTCCAAATTGTGTTTATATCTAATTTTTTGTGTTTATATCTTATTATGAAATTTGGCTATGCATGTAATTCTATTGACTTCAAATGGAGTTCATATAAAAAAATTCATTTTTTTATCCCACAATTCATATATGATATTAAAGTGTGATATTTCTTTTGTCTTTGCCTCCTATCCAGCTACGTTGTCGTTGTGTGTGCATTTGTTCAACACCATCAGAGCCCATGTACTTCTGTCATCCTTGCTTCAAATTAGTTAATATATCTTCCTGCATAATCCTACAAATAATCACTGTAGTTATCTTCCCGACGACATTGAATATTGAACAAAAAATTTCACCCTACAAATAATCAGGTAGTTATCTAAACAAATGGTTATCATAGTGGTGACGCTAAATCTTTTCAGATTAATGTTTTGCGCTCCAAACGTATATATGTTCAAAATTTAAAACTCTCGATCTTTATCGATATAAATATAAAAAACAATAGATGATATTATTCTATTAATCGATCAGCAGATTGAAAGTGATAGTCATTACTGACGAACATAAGAAGCGTCTCTTTTGTCATGTAATATTAAATACAAAATAAAAAAGAATCAGTTTACCTACCACTTGGTGGTGCGAGTTTGCATATAAGTTCTGACATGAATGAATGATGTTCTGTACTCCAAAAATTCACAATCAGGCTTGATTCTGTACCAAAAAATATGAAAAAGAGAGGCAACATAAGGGATTAGTACCAGAAGCGAGTTCCTGTGTGAACTTTAAATTATCAATGCAGTCAAGTGTGCTTGTCTTGAACAGATATATATCAATAAGGATCTTAGGATAACAATTACTTACATCCAGAAATACTTGCACGTTGTACATGGAACATAATACATAAAGCTCAGTTTCAGCGAGGTACATTCAGTAGGTATTTCAAACAAAATTCCATGCATATGCAAAACAAAATTAATGCGGAGAAAATTGGAATAAAGTTTTATTTACTTCCTGTAGCCTCGTGATCCTAATTTTTGCGTTCATACTCCATTTAAGTTATTTTAAGCGGAATTAGATATCAAAATATATTTAAAAGCATGATACCTAGTGTGCTGAGCTACCTACCTGCCCTATACTTTCACTGATGTGATCAATCTTTCGAAATGTGAAAATGTAAAACCCGAGTAACTTAAAATATATTTTGGACTGTACCATAAATCTTGTATTTTTTCAGCTCCAGCAATCAACAATATCTACTCACCCGTGTTGTAGTTTTGCAATGTTTAGTAGCACTAACAAATGTTGGTGATGTACCAGCTTGATGCATTAGCTGCATATCCTACTGGTTTGCGCTCCTTCGTTCGTGTGAATTATATGATTTTTCAAGGTAAATCATTTAATTTTGTTATGACAAAAGGACACGAACCAAGATACATGAGATGAGGTGACTTTCATGCATAAAGTAAATTGGGATAAACTAATCCATTTACTAAGTTTATTGTATTTATATGCGTGTCCTAGAAAATCCTTTGATTATCATGTCATCTGTAATTTCTTGCTGACCGAGTTTGTATGCATATCTGCATGCGTTGTGTTTTCGGTTTCAGGTATATTCGTGTATGATAGATTGACCGCTTTTCATCCTTAAATACTCAAGTTCTACCATATAATAAACCGACTATAGATCTGAGCCTATTTTTTTAGTATTATATCCCCTACACTTACACCGCCATCTTAAGTTTAATTTTGAATAATGGGCAGTATAGTGCACTAATCTTATTCTGGAAACATCATTCAAATAATGAGGACTTTCTATACTTGATACTTTCACTGAAAGGTAAGAGTTTCAGAATGATCTTTTTTGTGTTCACGGTAGAGCTCGGTACCAATAAGCATGTATACATATATGAACAACTGACCAATTGTTTTGAGCAATCAAAATGAAAGCAAGACACAAAATCTACCTGACATCCTCCAAAAAGATTTTACTGACACTTTATTGCCATGCATTCCACAAATCATTATCCCGAACTCTGGAAGGATCTGGCAACTGCAAAAAGGAAGAACAAATGGAATATATAAATACATGTTGAACTGAGGCTGTAAGCTTTAGTTGTTTCCAGGATAGAGGGCAAGCTCAAGTAGGAGAAATCTGATGATCATTCAGCTATCTGCGCGCAAAGAAAATATCTTTTTAGCAAACCAAGCAATAATATGGTTGACACAAAATCCATGGCAACATTGAAAGAATGATTTTAAAAATATAACATTCAGAATGTTTGCACCACACATATATAAGAATGTAGAAACAGTAGAAATAAACCATAGGTATTTGCATCTATTTAGAAAATTGCTTGCATAACAAATTAACAATAAAATATCCATGCAAAAAAGATAGAAAGGAAAAGCGTGTACTTCACAAATATTCAGACAAACAGGGCACTGTACTATGACTGTCAGCCAATTTCATGCAAAGAAGGTCTGAAGCAATGTAAACATGCATGTTTCCGGGTCCAGTTAATTGCTGTTTCATCTAGGCATCATACTGCCATCTCATCATCCTCAGATTCAATTAGCTACTAAATTGTTTCACCTACTGAGTGTGCACTATGGCCACGCAGATAACCAACTCCTTGATTTTAAGTACTCTAATCGGTCCTCCATGATCCTGGAGAAGAAATTCTTGGGAGCCATATGTACGACATCAACGTCGGCAAGAACGACATGAGGCTCGGTTTCCTCGCTGAGCTGAGGCTGCTGGAGTTCGCCGCAGACGGCATCCCGCCTCCTACCATCCAGCTCCATCTTGGCAAAGGTGCTTCAGGACGTGAGGAACGCAATGCTTCGACCAATTTGAAAAATAGTCGACCACGTCATGGGACACCAGTTTCGTCGATTTGTCTGATGTGGTGGTGCGAGGCCGCCGAGGTAGGGCCATAGTAGCACCTCCTCCTGGTATGCGCCGAATAGAGGTTTATTCCGACGGCCAGCGGAAGCGGAACGATTCTGCTCCTGCTCATGCTACAATTTTGACAGAAATCACGGAAATCTGCTACTGCTCTCATGGGAGAAGAATCAGCCTCACAGAAGACGTTGGCCACCAAAGCTTCTCAAAGATCCGCTGCACGTCCTCCTCTTCTAAATCAACAATCGTGAGATAAATTATGTGTTGGAAATTACGTGCTGGACTTGGAAATAAAGATTCTGATCGACCGGATGTTACCTATAGTTGACGGCGTCGCTGTTATCTTCTGTCGATCCGCTCGACGTTCTAACCTCGCTGTTGCTATCGAATCATGGTTAGTCCGGATTCATGCGGCATGAGCGGGTGCTGCATGCATGCATCGTTGCCGTGCCGTCGATCTGCCGGACTTGTACTTGATGGGACGCCAGTATGCATAGCTGTCACGTCGTCGATCCGCCGGGCATGTACTGGGATCGTCATGGACGCCAGTATGCATCGCTGCCATGTCGTCGATCCGCCGGGCTTCTACTTGATGGGGTCGTCATGGCTGCATGGCTTCGTCGCATGTGATCCTGCATGCATGCATCGTTGCCGTGCCGTCGATCTGCCGGACTTGTACTTGATGGGACGCCAGTATGCATAGCTGTCATGTCGTCGATCCGCCGGGCATGTACTGGGATCGTCATGGACGCCAGTATGCATCGCTGCCATGGCGTCGATCCGCTGGGCTTCTACTTGATGGGGTCGTCATGGCTGCATGGCTTCGTCGCATGTGATCGAGCTCTCAATTGATGCTCCGATCGTGCAATTGGATCATCCAACATTAGACACCGTGTGTGGAAGAATCTGGTGTGTGAGCAGCGTATATAGATCTAATTAGAAAAGGTGCCTTGCGTACCTGACATAAGCGGGATTGTTTCCACATCGATCGAGCATGCTTGGCCGCTGCTGCTACACACGCATGTAACGACGGAACGACGCTGGCGGCCGGACTACTCGCCGCCTCCGTGATATCGGTATGGATATTTTCAAAACGCTGCCGGCCGGACTACTTGCCCTAGAAGATCGGGAAGGACAGGAAAATAGAAGTCACGCTCCATGCCGGTGGCGTATTCAATCAGCGTACATGCCGTGGATGACGATGACTCTAAGTCATAACGTGACGTGGGATGAGGGTAAATCTAAGCCATTGAGATATCTTAACTTTAGAGCGGTAAATCCTCACCGTTAAATGTTTGTTGTTTTAATTATATAATAGATTCTTATGCTGGATATTGTGGTATGAGATGATTTGTTATGCATTTACTGTTGTGTTGGAACTTTTATGACTTGTCATACTTTGATAGAATATTGTTCTTTAGAAGTATGATGTATGTGGGTACGGGATGGCCGATGTGACACGGCATAGGTATTGAGTGACACGGTACCGCCCAACATCCTTTATCTGGGGGTAAAAAGGAAGAGTATGATGTGGGAGTGACAGCAAGCACGCTAGCCTTACGAGGGTGACCTAGCAACACAAATGAGTACCTCTTTCAACTATGTGTTTTAGGACATATAGCCGTCATAAAAAGCTACCATTAAAACATGACAATTGTGTGTACTTTATCTATAACATGATAATCACCGTAGATGAGAGAGAGAGGATTAAGTGAACCCATGAACCCATGTCCATTGTTCCTATAAGAGAAAACTTTTGTCTTGTCCTCTTGCATTGAAGAGGATTGGGACACTTTTACATTATTGCTTGGTTACATTAAACTTCCATCCATCAAATCAACCACATTGTTCTTCAAACTTGTTTAGTGCATAATCAACTAAAACTTGTGACACTTTAGTTGTAGTGAATAGATAACTTTTCCTTCTTGCTCCTGCGGATCGATACCTTACCTCCACATTGAGAGGTGCTATAGTGATCTCCTGCTCTTGGGGGTAATCAAGTACTTTTCTCGTTGCCGGGGAGCGTAGCGCTTAAGATGACCCTGGTGATGTTGAGGGCCAGCCCCCAGGAAGAGGGTTCTTGCCAAGGTGATGTGGTACGCTCCTATAATACCACGGTTGAAACGTTTGTTCAGAAACAAAGAGCATGTCAAGTTGTTGCGATGGCACAAAGAAGACCGCAAGAGCGACGAGATGTTGAGACACCCGGCTGATGGGTCGCAGTGGAGAAAAATCGATACAGAGTACAAGGACTTTGCACGTGACGCAAGGAACTTAAGGTTTGGTCTCAGCACTGATGGCTTTAATACTTTTGGGGAGCAGAGCAGCAGTCATAGCACCTGGCCTGTGACTCTATGTATCTATAACCTTCCTCCTTGGTTGTGCATGAAGCGGAAGTTTATTATGATGCCAGTGCTCATCCAAGGCCCGAAGCAACCCGGTAACAATATTGATGTGTACCTGAGGCCATTAGTTGATGAACTTTTATAGTTGTGAGCTGATGAAGGGGTACGTGTGTGGGATGAGTACAAACAACAGGAATTTAACCAACGAGCGTTGTTGTTTGTAACCATCAATGATTGGTCTGCTCTTAGTAACATTTCAGGACAGTCAAACAAAGAATACAATGCATGCACGCACTGTTTAGATAATACTGACAGTATATATGTAGGTAACAAGAATGTGTACCCGGGTCATCGTCGATTTCTTACAACTCAGCATCCCCTAAGAAAGAAAGGCAAGCAGCATTTCAAAGGTGAGGAAGATCACCGGCCGAAGCCACCCCTTCAAAGTGGTGAAGATATATATGATGCGGTCAAGGATTTAGATGTAATCTTTGGAAAGGGTCCTGGCGGACAGTCTGTTCCGAAGGACGCTAACAACCACGTTCCCCTGTGGAAGAAGAAGTCTATATTTTGGGAACTACCCTATTGGAAAATCCTAAAGGTCCGCTCTGCAACCGACGTGATGCACGTGACGAAGAATGTTTGCGTGAACCTGCTAGGCTTCTTGGGCGTGTATGGGAAGGCAAAGATACTCCGGAAGCACGAGAGGACCAGCAACTTTTGAAAGACCCAAAGAACCTGCATCCAATGAGGACGGATAAAGGACGTCTATGTCCTGCTAGCTACGTTCTTACCAAAGAAGAGAAGGAGATATTTTTTGAAGTCCTGAGCAGTATGAAGGTCCCGTCTAGCTTCTCGTCAAATATAAAGGGAATAATAAATATGGCAGAGAAAAAGTTCCAGAACCTAAAGTCCCATGACTGCCACGTGCTTATGACTCAATTGTTTCCGGTTGCATTGCGGGGGCTTCTACCGAAAAATGTTCGAGTATCCATTGTTCAGCTATGTGCGTTCCTCAATGCAATTTCGCAGAAGTCAATTAGTCCAACCACTCTAGTAAGGTTACAGAAGGATGTGGCTCAATGTCTCGTTAGTTTTGAGTTGGTGTTCCCACCATCCTTCTTCACTATTATGACACATCTC
Organism: Poa pratensis; assembly: GCA_947311845.1. NCBI lineage: Eukaryota > Viridiplantae > Streptophyta > Magnoliopsida > Poales > Poaceae > Poa > Poa pratensis. Next base: position 57,244,859 of record CAMZMU010000042.1, read on the forward strand.
CTAGTACACCTGGTCGACGAGATTCTCATTCTGGGTCCTGTATTTCTACACAATATGTTCCCCTTTGAGAGGTTCATGGGAGTCTTGAAGAAGTATGTTCATAACCGTGCTAGGCCAGAAGGAAGCATCTCCAAAGGCTATGGAACAGAGGAGGTCATTGAGTTTTGTGTTGACTTTATTCCCGGCATTAAGTCGATTGGTCTTCCTGAATCGCGAGATGAGGGGAGACTAAGTGGAAAAGGCACTCTAGGAAGGAAATCATACATATGCAGGGACGGGTATTCTTTCACAAAAGCACACTACATTGTTCTGCATAATTCCACTTTGGTGGCTCCGTATATCCATATACACAAGGATATTGTACGCTCCAACAACCCGGGGATGGATGACTCCGCCATTGCAAAGGAACAGATGGAGAATTTTGGCGGTTGGTTGGAAACACAGTCTCAGATGAGCTGTACTTGTTGTCTAAGGGGCCATCTTCGACTATTTGGACTTTCCAAGGGTATGAGATAAACGGGAATACATTTTACACGAACGCCCAAGATAAAAAGAGCACCAACCAAAATAGTGGTGTCCGCTTTGATGATAAGAGCACGAATGGCAATGGGCGAAATGAGGCCACGGTCACATATTATGGTTGCATAGAGCAGATATGGGAACTTGACTATGGACCTTCTTTTAAGGTCCCTTTGTTCTAGTGCAAATGGTTCAACCTGAAAGGCGGCGGGGTAAAGGAAGACCCATTGTATAGAATGACTACAGTGGATCTCACGAATGTTGCGTACGACAACGAACCATTCGTTCTAGCCAAGGATGTGGCTCAGGTTTTCTATGTGAAGGACATGTCTACCAAGCCAAAAAAAGAAAAGATAAGGAAGTGAATACATCAGCCGATGATCCAAAGCGCCACATAGTTCTTTAAGGGAAAAGAACCATCGTGGGAGTGGAGGACAAGACAGACATGTCAGAAGATTACGACAAGTTTCATGAAATTCCGCCCTTCAAAGTGACCATTGACCCAAGCCTCAAGTTATATGCAGACCCTTGTCCATGGTTACGGAGCAATCAGAAGAAAGGGCCGCACAAAAAGAAAAAGCAAAGACTAAATAGGGATGTTGTTCATGATGTGTAATAATTTATTAAACTTTTATATAATTTTGTTATAAGCGCGAGCATCAAACTTTGTCAATTAAATCAAGCGTATGTAGTACTTAATTTATAGTAGTACTTGATTTATAAATTTTTGATGTAGCATCAAACTTTGTGATGTGAAATGATCCACTGCGCATGTAGTACTTGATTTATAAATTATTGAATTGATTTTAAATCAAGCGTATGTAGTACTTAATTTAAAACCAAGCGCATGTGGTACTTCATTTTAAACCAAAACAGAAAACAGGAAAATGAAAGCAAATTTTACTTGATTTGGACAACTAAATCAAAAGATATAAAAAATGTATGAAATCAGAAATTTTAAAAAAATCAACCTCTAGTATCGGGCCGTGTGACCACCCGGTACTACAGGTCCACTGGGCTTGGCACGCAAATTTTCGTGGTCCTGAGGGACCTCTAGTACCGGGTGGTAACACGGCCCGGTACTAGAGACCCTCTAGTACCGAGTGGAGTGATACATCCATTTTGCATCACTATTTTATATCATAATCTACTGTTATTCATTGATATATTTCATATTTAGAGATGATACTTATGTTATTTCATCTATTTTGCATGTTTGGTGATTATTGGAGAATTAAACACCGGAGTCAGATTTCTGCTGGAAAAAGGGCCGTGAAGATACTATATTTCTGAAGATCAATAATTTGAGGAAAACATCAAGAAGCTCCTATTTTATCAGATGCCGGAGGCAGCCAAAAGGGGAGGCCAAGGTGGGCCTCCATGGGCCCTCACCATGTGGTGGTGTGGCCCACCTTGCCCCCGCGCCGCCACGTGGTGAGGAGCCCCTGGCCCACCTCAGCCAGCCCCCTTTCGCGTACATCATCTCCCAGAAACCCTAAGCCTAGGGGGGACATCGAGGAAATATTCCGCCGCCTCCACGAGGCGGAAAACACCAGAGAGAGAAAAGCTCTCCGGCAGGGAGAAATCTGCCGGGGAAATTTCTTCCCGGAGGGGGGAAATCATCACCATCGCCACCGTCATCGAGCTGGACTTCATTGGGATCATCATCATCATCATGTCCACCACCAGCACCATCATCCCCGCCGCTCCACTCCGTTCCACTGTAACATCTAGGGTTGAATCTTGTCTAGTTCATAGGGGAAGCTTTACCGGTGTTAATTACTCCTTGTGGTTGATGCTATTGAGTGAAACCGTTGAATTAAGGTTTATGTCCAGATTGTTATTCATCATTATATCACCTCTGATCATGTTCCATATGATGTCTTCTGAGTAGTTCGTTTAGTTCTTGAGGACATAGGAGAAGTCTTGATATTAGTAGTGAATTATGTTGAGTAATATTTAATGGTTTGATATTTAAGTTGTGGTGTCATGTGAACGTCGACTACATAACACTTCACCTTTATGGGCCTAGGAGAATGCATTGTGTATTTGGTTGCCAATTATGGGGTGCCGGAGTGACAGAAACCTAGACCCCCGTTGGTATATCGATGCATGAGGGATAGCAGGATCTCAGAGTTTAAGGCTGTGGTTAGATTTATCTTAATTACTTTCTTGTATTTGCGGATGCTTGCAAGGGGTTTAATCACAAGTATGTATTAGTCCTAGGAAGGGCAGTGCATTAGCATAGGTTCACCCACACAACACTTATCAAAACAATGAAGATTAATCAACTATATGAAGCGAAAGCACTTGACGTAATTCCCGTGTGTCCTCAAGAACGTTTGGTCATCATAAGTAAACCTACCGGCTTGTCCTTTGCTGTAGAAAGGATTGGGCCACTCGCTGCAATTATTAAAACTGCATTTTATTTACTTGTACTTTATTTATCCGCTATATCAAAAACCCTAAAAACTTGTCTGCTAGTATTTACAGTGAATTCCATATCAAAACTGATTGTCAACACCTTCTGCTCCTCGTTGGGTTCGACACTCTTATTTATTGATAGTACTACGATACACCCCCTATACTTGTGGGTCATCAAGACTATTTTCTGGCGCCGTTGCCGGGGAGTGAAGCGATATTGGTAAGTGGAATTGGTAAGGAAAACTCCTACTGTACGTGCTGTTTTTATTTTTTGCCCGCTACTATATTTCATTATGGAGAGATCTTCTCTTGAATTCCTATTTGGGAAAACCACTACCACTGCTAAGGTAGTAGAGGAGGCGCCACCTGAGCAGGTAATCCCATTCAAAATACCTATGAAAATTGTTGAACGTGTTACGAATAACCGCTATGAAGGGGATGGAACTGTCCATCCTGGTGATCATTTATTATTTTTACATGAATTATGCGAGTTATTCAAGTGTGCAGGTATTTCAATGGATGAAGTTAGAAAGAAACTATTCTCTTTATCGCTGTTTGGTAAAGCTGCACATTGGTATAAACTGTTGAAGAATGGGCGTTCTCTTGTATGGGAGGAAATTGTACCTCTCTTTTATTCTAAATTCTATCCTCCAAGTGAGATTCATAAAGACCGGAACCTCATATATAATTTTTGGCCTCATGATGGAGAAAGTATTGCCCAAGCGTGGGGGAGATTGAAGTCATTAATGCTCAAATGCCCCATTCATGAGCTTCCTGGTAACGTTGTTATTGATAACTTCTATGCAAGGCTCTCCTTTCAAGATAAAACTCTATTGGATACTGCTTGTTCTGGATTATTCACTCGTAATAAAGAAGAGTTTAAATGAGACCTTCTTGATCGGATTCAGGAGAATACTGAACGATGGGAGAACGACAAAGGTAAAGAGTCTGGTATAAAATATGATTTCGAATGCATTAAAACTTTCATGAATACTGATGATTTTCGAAATGTTAGTACTACTTATGGCCTTGACTCTCAAGTTGTTGCAAATTTTTATAAAGCATTTGCCTCCTATTTCGGTATGCCTAAGGAGGGTTTTAAGAATCTATTATATTATTAAAATAACAAACAATCAACGGTGGAGATTTATCAATACGAAGTCATGAAATCCCAACGGCTGAGATTCGTGGACTTGACTCCGAGAAGCACACGCACGTACGCTGTTTAGAAAAGGTATTAATGGATCATGCATGCATCGTATGGAATCAGAATTCTTTCGATCGGATGCATACGCACATGGGCTAGCTGTTTAGTAAATTTAATACGCGTGCATCGTATGTGATTAGAACTCCAAAAACATAAAAAAGGTAACAACGACAGGTCTTATGTCTACCTAAAAACACGTTTTGTTCTCCCCACGTACGCTGCTCATAAGGTGCCCTTCGACTACCTCAAGGCTCAAGCTCTTCCGACGATTCCATGTGGCGAAATGGCCTTTAATAGATCGATGAGCTCAAAGCCACATCGATCACGTTCCGATGAATTGACGAACACAAGGTGACCTTCGTGTACCTCAAGCTCTTCGACGAGTCCATGTGGCTGGTGATATCAATCTGGTGTGAAGCTACGACAAGGCCATGAGGCAGGTTTGGATCGATGGCGGCACGAAGAGGTAAACAGCAATAGAGGATTTGGTGTCCGACCGTGCAACTAAAGTTGCATCAGCTGGGCTGGATTATCTACGGATCACGCACCGTGGACTAAACAAGTGCTCTACTCAAGTTTATTAACCAGCTTCATCACAAGAAAGATGTTCGATCTGACCACCCAATGCATGAAGTCGATTCCTATCTACATGCAATGCACCGGCATGATCCGAGAAGTCGCATATATATAGAATCTGCATGTCTACCCGTGTTGATCTATCGATTTTCACATTGCGTCTCTACGGATCTTGACTCCAAGTTTTTTTTTACAGGACCATCCACCCTGATTTAATAGGCAAAATATTGATCCATGCATGGAGCAGATTCATCAACCCGCGCGCGGTTGCTACAGATCTGCACAACACAGGAAATCAAGCGGCCAGCTACCACAAACACCACATATGCATAGGCTAAACGTATGTGCTCAGTCCGATCATGATGTTTGGTAGCGAAACTCAGTTTACTGGCGTGCCAAGTCCACACCAATTTTTGCCCTGCTCCGGTCATCCTCGCTTTTCATCGTGGTTTGTGGCGCAAGCGCCTAACACATGCATATGCCAGCCTGAAACCACGGACCTGCAGGTAATGTGTTGGCGAATCGGCTCCCAATCTTTTTTGTTGATCAACTACAACTCTACATGCACATGCATGTATGCGCAGGCATCAGTAGTTGAATTTACCGTTTATGCATACGTACAGGTCAGGGCCAGATCTGATTGACTGCGACAACGTCTCTACGCTTGATGCATGGAGCAAGTACATGGTGTTCTACCTGCATTTGTATCATGTCACCCGCTTGGATGGAAGTTCCGTCGACGTGGGTGCCTATGGCCACAGCTTAGTCGTACCAATGAATGGCGCTATGAAAATCTTGATGGCACAAGAAGGCAATCAGCGTGGGAAGCAAGCAGCTGCATGTTGATGAACTGAGCTGAGGGGGCATACATCATGCTGGATGGATTTAGTTCATTGGATTACCTCCTGTAGTCTCTTCGCATGACCAAAACATGCCTGTATTGGTGGACGTGCGGAGGGAGTGAGATAAAAGGGCCAAGACATATCCAAGCAATGCACACGTTTAATTGGAAATTCTTCATCTAAGATACGGATTACACACACATGGAGTTCAAAAGCAAGTACAACATCCATATCATCGTGGTCTACCCACAGGACAACATGTCATGATATACAAGCATGATCCAGAATCAACACGATGAAAAATAGAGATGAAGAGGTACAAGAATAGGAAAAGAGAAATTCAGAGGTAGAATCATGTATAAATGAATTCCAAAATATCATAGATTAAAATGAACTTTATATGAGAATTAGTGCATTCAAAATCAAATAAGCAATTGAAAGTTGAAGTAAAAGTTGAAACATATGAAGACTATCATTTGGAGTCTATACAGAAGAAGACTAAATAAGAGTTGAGTCATGCATCAATTTGCAAACGTTTGTTCCTATATAAGCCTATGTAGATGTGTTTAATTTGAGAGTATTAATTCTATAAGTCTATGGTTTACCATTATATGCGACATAGTGGAGGTTGCATGAATATGTGGTCATTCACGAAGTTCTAAGACAGAGATCAAATAATAAGCCTATTGTTTTGGTTGATACTATAGTAAAACATTCTTGAAAGAACATATAGTCATGTAATTGCACACAAAAAGAATGTGTTACTCGCAATGATGAGGGGTGCCGATCGAGGAAGAGTACACATAATTTAAGGTCCAGGTTATAAATTTTGCATGTTTTATTGATTGAATGTTTTTCTCAAGAACATCGATTAAATGGGGGACACATATTGACAAACATGTGTGTACTAAAGGATGATCAGTATGAGCTAAAGGACTACCAAAGTCATATTTAGGATGGTGTGTCCAATATAGTCTATCTTTTAGTGTAACATACTTAAGTATTTACTAACAACCTACATTCTGAAAGTATCTTTATTAATGTCCACATTAAAGTGTAAACAAGTTAATGATCAGACAAATAACTTATTGAGATAACGTTACATATTATATTTTTGCATCATACATAATTTAGCTACGTATCATTCTAGAATTCAAATATATATTTTCAACACATGATATCACATAAACAATATAAATATAAAGTGTAAATATTACGGATATAACAATGCAATACAACTCTAGCCGCGCAAATGCGCGGGCCACCCGGCTAGTTATCATGAACCTTATAAAGATAAAACCGCTTCTCCTGTGACTAGATCTATTGAGGTTAACACTATTGATCACATTATTCCTGAACCTTATATTGAAAAAGTTCCTTTTCCTGCTAAAATAAAGGAACACTCTATTATAGCTAGCGTTGTTAACAAAAGTACAAAGAAAGCTATAGAACCTGATGAACAAATAACTGTTGAACCTGCTGTAGCAATGGTTAAGGACCTTGTCACCGAAAATATAGAAGATGGTCATATTATCTTTTGTGAAGATGCTTCTAATATTATTTCACATCCTAAAAGCTCTAGGAAAACTAGTGTTCCTGTGCTTTCTGTTAGGATATGTGATCATTGCTATTATGGTTTATGTGATATTGGTGCAAGTTCAAGTGCCGTTCCTTATGAGCTTTACAGGGAAATTATGCATGAAATTGGTTCTTGTGAACTTGAGGAAATTGATGTGGTTATTCAGCTTGCTAATAGAGAAACTATCTCTCCAATTGGTATTGTTAGAGATGTGGAAGTTTTATGTGGTAAGACTAAATATCCTGCTGATTTTCTAGTACTTGGTTCAGCTGCTAGTAAGACTTGTCCTATCATTTTTGGTAGACCTTTTCTGAATACTTGTGGTGCTGTTATAGATTGTAAGAAAGAGAAAATCTTTACTAAATTTGCTGGTGAATCTTATGAGTTTAATTTCTCTAAATTTGCTAAAGTTCCTTATGAAACGAATTGCCTAATGAAGATTTTAAAGTTGCTCAGCTTGCCTCTATTGCTCTTGCTCCTAACAATGCTTTGCAGCAACATATGGAGGACCACGAAAGTGAGGTCTTTATGGAAGAAAGGAATGAGCTTGACGAAATATTCCTTCGTCAACCTATACTTAAACATAACTTACCGGTGGAAGATTTGGGTACCACTCTACCACCAAAGGAGGATCCCGTGTTTGATTTAAAACCTTTACCTGATAATCTTAAATATGCTTATATTGATGATAAGAAATATATCCTGTTATTATTAGTTCTAAACTTTCAGGTAGAGAAGAGGAAAGGTTATTGGAGGTATTGAAGAAACACCGTGGAGCTATGGGCTATACTCTTGATGATTTGAAAGGGATTTCCCCTGCTATTTGTCAACATGCTATTAATATGGAACCTGATGCAAAGCCAGTTGTTGAACATCAACGTCGTTTAATACCCAAGATGAAGGAAGTGGTAAGAAATGAGGTATTGAAACTTCTTGAAGCTGGTATTATTTATCCTATTGCTGATAGTAGATGGGTAAGTCCTGTGCATTGTGTCCTAAGAAAGGAGGAATTACTGTTGTGCCTAATGAAAATGATGAACTTATTCCTCAAAGAGTAGTAGTTGGTTATAGAATGTGCATTGATTTTAGAAAGGTTAACAAAGTTACTAAGAAGGATCATTATCCTTTACCTTTATTGATCAAATGTTAGAGAGGTTGTCTAAGAAGACTCATTTTTGTTTCCTTGATGGTTATTCTGGGTTTTCTCAAATTGCTGTGAGAAAGCAAGATCAAGAGAAAACTACTTTTACTTGTCCTTATGGAACTATGCTTATAGACGTATGCCTTTTGGTTTGTGTAATGCTCCTGCTACTTTTCAAAGATGCATGTCTGCTATTTTTCATGGTTTTTGTGAGGAAATTGTGGAAGTCTTCATGGACGATTTTTCCGTCTATGGAACTTCTTTTGATAATTGTTTGCACAATCTTGATAAAGTTTTGCAGAGATGTGAAGAAACTAATCTTGTTCTTAATTGGGAGAAATGCCACTTTATGGTCAATGAAGGAATTGTTCTTGGACATAAAATCTCTGAAAGAGGCATTGAAGTTGATCGAGCTAAAGTTGAGGCAATAGAGAAAATGCCTTGCCCCAGAGATGTCAAAGGTATTCGTAGTATTCTTGGTCATGCTGGTTTCTATAGGAGGTTTATTAAAGATTTCTCTAAAATTTCAAAGCCCTTACTAATCTTCTCCAAAAAGATGTACCTTTTGTTTTTATGATGATTGTAAGGAAGCTTTTGAAACTCTGAAGAAGGCTTTAATTACTGCTCCTATTGTTCAACCACCTGATTGGATTACCTTTTGAAATTATGTGTGATGCTAGTGATTTTGCTGTTGGTGCTGTTCTTGGACAGCGGATAGATAAGAAGTTGAATGTTATTCATTATGCTAGTAAGACTCTTGATTCTGCTCAAAAGAATTATGCAACTACTGAAAAAGAGTTCCTAGCTGTAGTATTTGCTTGTGACAAATTTAGACCTTATATTGTTGATTCAAAAGTCATTATTCATACTGATCATGCTGCTATTAGGTACCTTATGGAAAAGAAAGATGCTAAGCCTAGGCTTATTAGATGGGTGCTTCTTTTGCAAGAGTTTGATTTACATATTGTAGATAGGAAAGGTGCTGAAAATCCTGTTGCTGATAATTTGTCTAGATTGGAAAATATTGCTTATGATCCTATTCCTGTTAATGATAGTTTTCCAAATGAACAGTTGGCTGCAATAAGGGTAAGTTCGCGAGATAGTCCTTGGTATGCTGATTATGCTAACTTTATTGTTTCCAAGTACTTGCCTCCAACCTTTTCAGCTCAGCAAAGAAGGAAATTCTTTTATGACTTAGGCATTATTTTTGGGATGACCCACATTTATATAAAGAAGGAGTAGATGGCATTATGCGAAGATGTGTTCCAGAACATGAACAACAGAGAAATATTGAGAAAGTGCCATGGTAGTGCTTATGGAGGACATCATGCTGGAGATAGAACCGCACAAAAGGTTCTACAATCAGGTTTTTATTGGCCTACCCTCTTTAAAGATGCAAGAAAGTTTATTTTATCTTGTGATGAATGTCAAAGAGTTGGTAATATCTCTAGACGTAATGAAATGCCTATGAGTTATTCTCTTGTTATTGAACCATTTGACTGTTGGGGATTCGACTTTATGGGTCCTTTTCCTCCTTCAGAAGGTAATACTCATATACTTGTTGCTGTTGATTATGTTACTAAATGGGTAGAAGCTATACCTACAAAAAGTGCTGATGGTGAGACCTCTTTAAAAATGCTTCAAGATGTTATTTTTCCTAGGTTTGGTGTGCCTAGATATCTTATGACTGATGGAGGTTCTCATTTTATTCATGGTGGTTTTAGAAAGACCCTTGCTAAATATGGTGTTAATCATAGAATTGCTTCAGCTTATCATCCCCAAACTAGTGGGCAAGTAGAATTATCAAATAGAGAGATTAAATCTATCTTGCAAAAGACTGTTAATAAATCTAGAAAGAATTGGGCTAGTAAGTTAAATGATGCTTTATGGGCTTATAGAACTGCTTATAAAAACCCTATGGGTATGTCTCCTTATAAAATGGTTTATGGTAAAGCTTGTCACTTGCCTTAGAATTAGAACACAAAGCTTATTGGGCAGTGAGAGAACTTAATAGAGACTTTAAGCTAGCTGGTGAAAAAGGTTGCTTCATTTGAGTTCTTTAGATGAATGGAGAAGTGAAGCTTATGAAAATGCTAGACTTTTTAAAGAGAAAGTTAAGAAATGGCATGATAGGAGAATTATTAAAGAGAGTTTAATGTTGGTGAGAAAGTTCTATTGTATAGGTCTCGTCTCAGATTTTTTGCAGGAAAATTACTCTCAAAATGGGAAGGACCTTTTGTTATTGTGGAGGTATATCGTTCAGGTGCAATAAAGATTGCTTCACTTAAAGACAACTCTACACAAGTGGTGAATGGGCAAAGACTCAAACATTATATTTCTGGAGATCCTTATGATGAAGATGTTGATACTATTCAAGTGGTGACTCCGGAAGTTTTCATTGAAAAGCAAATTCAGGGGACTGCAGAGTCTGTTTTCGAATAGGTAACAGTTTTGGTAAGAAAAAGTTCGCGTTTAACCTTCCAATATATTTTTTTGTTTTTATTAAATATGGAAAAATAAGAGACCAAACCGGGTAGGAGAAGGTGCCCGAGGGCACCTCACCATGCCGTGGCGCGGGCCCACCCTGGCCGCGCCACCACGTGGTGAGGGCGCCTCGGAGCCCTCTCCGACCAGGTTTTCTCCTGTACCTTCCTTTTGTTGTAAAACTTTTTGCTATATAATCCCCGGAACCCCCGAGGTCCGTATATCGCCTTTTCGTCGTGTTTTTGTTTCGATCTGTTTCTGCCAGATTTCATCCGTGGATCTAGAGCCGCCATGTCTTCGTCTGAGCCCTCCAAGGACAGCTTCTTCGCGAACGTCGTCAACCCGTACATGAACGAGTTGAAGATGCATCCGAAGGAGTCGCTGCTCAAGGATGGGAGTTGCAAGTGGAAGACGTTCAAGGTCCTAAAGGGGAAGGAAGCCTGGAAGACAGGATGGAGAAGCTGGAGCAGAGGTCTTTACATACAAGAAGATGGCGGAATGAGAGGACATCTTTAACAGGATGGTGTCTGGACTTGAGGCTGAACACAAGAAGGAGACCGCAAAGCTCTGGGAGGACATTTCTCACTCCATGAGACCACCAACAAACTACAAGCGCAACTCTACGATGTTCAGAATCAAAACTGTGAGTATGAAATCAGGTTTAAACGCATAAGCTCTGCTGCCAGTTTCAGGATACCTGAGACCAAGTCATCATTTGTTGATGGAGAGCCTCTGCCTTGGAAGTTTGATGATGAGGATATTTCACCACCACCGCCAAGGAGTAATTCATCATTGGTATTGGCATCCCCTTGGCTTGTTCCAAGCTTGGGGGAGTGCCGCGGTATCACACCATTATCTTTACCTTTTACCTTTCAATAGTCATATCGTGAGTAGGGAAGTTATCTTATAGGATGGTTTGCAGTGTGGAAGTATCTCTCTTTTAGTTGGTTATCTATGTATCCCTTGGTGTGAGTTGCCGTTATGGAATATTAATGAGAAGTTTCATCATTTACTTTCTGCATACTTTATTTTAGTTTGCAATTTCTTTCATGTTGATAATCTTGTCATTAGTATTGGTATCACTTTGGGAGCATCAAGTATCTTTTTGGTTTTGGCAAACTTAGCATTGGTCAGTAGTTACAATACTTTGAGGCTTAAGTAGAGAGAGGGAAGTGCATGTAGATAAATTATTCCATGATCTTTCTTTCTTGTTGGCTCATAAGCTTAGTATTCTCAAGTTAAAATTATTTGTGCTTCCAAGGAAGATTGCATGATTGTTCTTACTACATATATATTTGTTTGTATCCCTCAACTCTTATGCTTGCTACAAACCTTGCTAGCCAAAAACCTGTATTGAGAGGGAATGCTTCTCATACATCCAAACCTTGAGCCAAACCATTGCCATTTGTGTCCACCATAACTACCTATCATGTGGTATTTCCTGCCACTCCAAGTAAATACTTCATGTGCTACCTTTAATTATTCAAAAACTATTATCTCTCATTTGTGTCACTGTTTATTAGCTCATGAGGAAGTATGTGGGTTGTTCTCTATTTAACTTGTCAGACAGACTTTCACCAATGGACTAGTGGCATATACATCCGCTTATCCAATAACTTTGCAAAAAGAGCTGGCAAATGGGGTGCCCAGTCCCAATTAATTACAACTATAACTTTGATTCTCTTCACATGTTTTGCCAATGATTTATCAAAAGCAAATTCAAAATGTTAAATTTATCAAATAGGCACTCCTCCATGGTATGTGATTGTTGGAAGGCACCCGAGGATTCGGTTAGCCATGGCTTGTGTAAGCAAAGGTTGGGAGGAGTGTCATACCAATTTATAATATGCATGTGTAAACAAAAGAGAAGGGATGATCTACCCTTGGGTAGAAATAACGTCCTTCATGGGAGCCGCTCTTGAAAGTCTGGTTGACAAGGGGGATAGAGTACCCACTGCCATTCGTTGACAACGACATACATAGCTTAAAACTTATTTTATACTCTCTATATGATTTCAAAACTTAAAAGCTCTAGCACATGATTTCATCCCTGCTTCCCTCTGCGAAGGGCCTATCTTTTACTTTCATGTTGAGTCAGTAAACCTATTCCCTTCTATCTCAAGCAAGCATTTGAGTTGTTGTGATTCAACCATCTATATGTTGATATTTTCAATCATGTCTTTTATGTTTCCTTGTAGCACAAAGCTTTTATCTGAATGAATATAACTTTGAAAGTTATCGATGACTGTAAAGGAGATTGTTATGATTGAGCATGTAAGTTCTGCAATATAAGCTCTAGTATAAAGACTCTGCTCGAAAGATAAGTACAATCTGTTAATTGTTCTCTGACCAAGAACAAAGTTTGCCATCACCAATTATGATTTTCTCTATGCACCTTATTGTGACTCCCTTTACTTGTTTCAAGTTATGTTATATGAAGGGAAGTTGCTGTCTAGAATGACTTGTGTATTAATAAATGTGATGCTTCTTGTCCGTATTTTGTTTATCGACACTTCGCTCCATAAACCTGTGGTCTTGTTTACCGAGCTCAGCTTTCGCTTGGGGACAAGCGAGGTCTAAGCTTGGGGGGAGTTGATACGTCCATTTTGCATCACTATTTTATATCATAATTTACTGTTATTCATTGATATATTTCATATTTAGAGATGATACTTATGTTATTTCACCTATTTTGCATGTTTGATGATTATTGGAGAATTAAACACCGGAGTCAGATTTCTGCTGGAAAAAGGGCCGTCAAGATACTATATTTCTGAAGATCAATAATTCGAGGAAAACATCCAGAAGTCCTATTTTTCAGATGCCGGAGGCAGCCAAAAGGGGAGGCCAAGGTGGGCCACCATGGGCCCTCACCATGTGGTGGCGCGGCCCACCTTGCCCCGCGCCGCCACGTGGTGAGGAGCCCTGGCCCACCTCAGCCAGCCCCTTTCGCGTACATCATCTCCCAGAAACCCTAAGCCTAGGGGGATGTCGAGGAAATATTCCGCCGCCTCCACGAGGCGGAAAACACCAGAGAGAGAAAAGCTCTCCGGCAGGGAGAAATCTGCCGGGGAAATTCCTTCCCGGAGGGGGGAAATCGTCGCCATCGTCCCGTCATCGAGCTGGACTTCATTGGGATCATCATCATCATCTCCACCACCAGCACCATCATCCCGCCGCTCCACTCCGTTCCGCTGTAACATCTAGGGTTGAATCTTGTCTAGTTCATAGGGGAAGCTTTCCGGTGTTAATTACTCCTTGTGGTTGATGCTATTGAGTGAAACCGTTGAATTAAGGTTTATGTCCAGATTGTTATTCATCATTATATCACCTCTGATCATGTTCCATATGATGTCTTGTGAGTAGTTCGTTTAGTTCTTGAGGACATGGGAGAAGTCTTGATGTTAGTAGTGAATTATGTTGAGTAATATTTAATGGTTTGATATTTAAGTTGTGGTGTTATTCTTCTAGTGGTGTCATGTGAACGTCGACTACATGACACTTCACCTTTATGGGCCTAGGGGAATGCATTGTGTATTCGGTTGCCAATTGTGGGGTTGCCGGAGTGACAGAAACCTAAACCCCCGTTGGTATATCGATGCATGAGGGATAGCAGGATCTCAGAGTTTAAGGCTGTGGTTAGATTTATCTTAATTACTTTCTTGTATTTGCGGATGCTTGCAAGGGGTTAATCACAAGTATGTATTAGTCCTAGGAAGGGCGGTGCATTAGCATAGGTTCACCCACACAACACTTATCAAAACAATGAAGATTAATCAACTATATGAAGCGAAAGCACTTGACGTAATTCCCGTGTCCTCAAGAACGTTTGGTCATCATAAGTAAACCTACCGGCTTGTCCTTTGCTGTAGAAAGGATTGGGCCACTCGCTGCAATTATTAAAACTGCATTTTATTTACTTGTACTTTATTTATCCTATATCAAAAACCCTAAAAACTTGTCTGCTAGTATTTACAGTGAATTCCATATCAAAACTGCTTGTCAACACCTTCTGCTCCTCGTTGGGTTCGACACTCTTATTTATCGAAAGTACTACGATACACCCCCTATACTTGTGGGTCATCATGGAGCCACGGCCCGGTACTAGAGGCCTTTTTGCGCTAATTTGAGTGGCTCGGGCCGAAAATTTGCCCAAGTCCACCAAATCGACGCTCCGCCTCCGGGCTCCAGACGACGCCACCCCCTGCGCCGCCAGGCTGCCGGTTTTCGTCCCCGCGCCGCCGCCGCCGCGGCCGTCGCCGCCCTCTCCTTCTCCGGCCCCGGCCGTCCCCGTCCTGCTCTGGCTCTGGCGGCCGTTGCCCCCGAGCAAGATCGTCCCCGAGCCGCGAGCAAAGATCGTCCCCGAGCCCCGGCCGAGCAAGATCGTCCCCGAGCCCTCGAGCAAGATCGTCGTCCCCGAGCAAGATCGTCGCCCCCGACCCAAGGTGAGCTCGTCCCCCCTCTCTCAGATCTAGTGCGCGGCGGCGGCGGACCCTAACCCTAACCGCGGGGCCGGCGCCGGAGTTGAGAATGCAATTCAAGGACACATTTTTAGGGCCTAAGGGCCATTTCATTATACTTAGGGGGGGCCACAAACGGCGATTACATAGGGGAGGCCATTAGGGCCATTACATGTTGGGGGAGGCCATTAGGGCCATTACATTAGGAGGGGAGGGGTCGTCGTCGCCGGCGCCGCCTAGTCGTCGAGGATGACAAGGGTTGGCGGGGGTCCAGAGGTGGGCAGGCACTTCCTATTCCTGCGGTGCCTGGTGCTCCGGTGGCGGCGCCTGCTCCTACGGTGGCTGCGGTGGCGGTGGCTGCTCCTGCCACTGTGGCCACGACAGCTCCTCCTGCTCCTGGGGCCGATCCGGCGACCAGCTTCCGCCGTTCCAGACCCACGACTCGCCCACGAGGCCGGGAGGCAGAGGAGGCAGCGGCGGAATGCCCTGCCGCTCTTGCTCCAGCCGGTCCTGCGCCAGCTCGCGTTCGAGGGCGTAGTACCAAGGCTCGACCTCGTCCGGGTCGACGTACCGCGGCGGTGGCGGTGGCGGCGGTATCAGGGCCACGGCTGCATCAGCCTGGACCTGGGCCAGCACGGCCTCCCACCGCTTGATCTCGTCCTCGACGAGGGTGCGGTTGGAGGCCTCGTAGGCGGCCTGCATGTCCGGGTCGTCGTCGTCCTCGGGGACCTCCTCCTCGAACCACAGCGCATCGGGCAGCGCTGGGTACGCGGAGGGGACGACACGAGGTGTCGGGCGAAGTAGGAGCGGCGGCGCTCCTCGTGCTCGGCCTTGAGCCACTCCTCCCAGTTGAGGGACGCCGGCCCGTAGACGGGGTCGTTGAGGAGCTCCGGCGGGAGGAGGCGGCGCCGGCGCGCGATCTCCCTATCCAAGTTCCTCCCAGGGAGCGGGACCGCCGGCACCGGAATCCGCTGCGGGTTCAGGTGCCAGTCCTCCGGCAGGTGCACGTTCGACCACTCCAGCGTGGCGGCGTTGTCCCAGTGCCACTGGCACTCCGGCTCCGGCACCGGATCTTCCTCCCTCGGGCGGTGGTGGTGGCGCGAGGTGGCGCGGCGGGGGTGGGGGCGTCACGCAGTGGTGGCGCGACCCTCCGCACGCCCTGCGGTGGAAGGCCGAATGCCGCCGGCGGTGGAGGGGGAGGAGGGGCGGAGCCACAGCCCTGGCCACGGCGACGACCGGAGGGCTCACCGGCCTCGAACTTCGGCGAGGACTTGAACCAGCGAGACATGGCCGGAGGGACGCGGGGAGTGGGGTGGAGTGGAGTGTCTCTATCCACATGGGCGCGTCCCTTTTTAAAGGACCAGGGACGGGGAACCGTCGCGGGGAGGGGAACCGTCGGGTGGGCCCCCTGGAACCGCCGCGGGGAGGGGAACCGTCAGGTTGGCCAGCGCCACGCTGGAACCGTCCCGGGTCGCTGGCAGGTGGGCCAGGAGCATTGATTGCGGGTGGGCGGGGGCCGTTGGCGGTCAGCATTGACAACGGGGGTGAAGGCGAGGCGGCCGGGTGGGAACACGAGGCGGGGACGTGAAGACGAGGCGGGGCGGGAACACGAGGCAGGGCGCCGGGGTCAGAACTGGGCCGCTGGCAGGTGGTCCAACATTGACCACGCGTGGCCAGTGGGCAGTCACACGTGGCGGTGGGGCGGGGGACGCTGGCATGTGGGCCAGCGATGACCACGCTGGCCACCTTTGACCCGGTTCTGGCCCAAGTTTGGGCTGGGCTGGGATTGGGACAACTTTGGCCCAATACGCCCATGTTACTTTTTTTTGAAACATTTTTTAGATGCAATATTAAATTGTTTTTTTTTGCATATTTGTAAAGTTCCCTACTTTGAATTATTCTACTAATGCTATCATTGTTTTATCTTTTTTTGTATTAGTTAAGCAATGGATGACGATGCTCCCTTCGCAAGGAGAGAAGGGGAAGAAGAGATGCTTTCCTACATTAGGGAACCCACAGAATTTTGGCATCCCGCGCAAGGAGCTGAAGACCGTAGATCAGAAGATGATGGCTCACAGTTTTTGAACGACTATGGTCCGGGAATGGAACCGGATCAAAGAAATAACGAGTACGATGAAGACTCGGGAATTGGTGGACCCGCGCCGTCTGGCGAGGTATATTAAGACTATGTTGAGCAGATGCAATAACTGATTTGTACATATATGTATTTACACATGTTTCTTATTTTTAGGCCTCCGCATCGAACCAATCCACTAAACGAGGCCATGCCAAAGGGATGGGCCAAGAAGAGCATCTCCCAATTGACGAGGTGAATGCAGTTACTGACCAACCAAAGGCACCCATGCCGAATGCAGTTAAGTTTGTGCATCAATGCGGAGTCATTGTCAGGGACAACGTTTATATCAGCATTCAGGAATGGAATAAGCTAGCAAAGTTAGAGGGAGTTAGTTATGTCGAGGAGAGAACCAAAGATGTGCTTTGGAACAAGCTCATCGCACATTTCACCCTACCGGTCTTGGATGATAAGGTGAAGACAAAAGCCATGACGGACAAAGTCAAGCATTTCGCTCTTAAGAAGATGGCTCAACAATTCAATAACTACAAGAACAAATTATTCCGTGAGTGGGAGGAAGATGGGAAACTTTCGGATTTCACCGGCACACGAGAGAGGCAGCGGCCTCACTGGCCTGCATTTCTGGAGTATAAGAAATCAGAACTAGCTAAGAAAAGGTCGAAAACGAATAAGGATAATGCAGCGAAAAAGAAATATCACCATAAGATGGGGCCAGGTGGCTACCGAGTTTCTGAGCCTAAGTGGGAAAAAGCCGAGGCCGACTTGCGTGCAAAAGGGCTCACCCCGGCCACAGAGGAATGGGACAGAAGGATAAGGAATTGGCTACTTGCGCATGGAGGGGAGTATGACATGGAAACAGGGGTTAATAATTGATGAAAACAAAGTAGTCAACGGACCCCAGCAAAAAATTGTTGACTTAATTGCCAAGTCTAAAGAGGTAAAGTTTATTTCCGACAGAGAGAAGGACGAGCTGTCAGAGGCCCTCGGGACCAAAGAAAAAGGAGGACAAACACGAGGCTTAGGAGAAGTGCCGTGGAGTGAAGGGTTTCCCCAGGACCGTGAATCTTATAGAAGCCGAGCGAGAGCAAAGAGGAGGAAGGAGCAGCAGGAATCAGACCGGTTGATGATCCTAAAAGAAATCATGATGAGATGGTTGCTCTCTATAAGGAACAGCAGAAGCAAATAGATCAAATGCGCGAGCAAGGGGCGCCAACTCTTCAGCTGGAACAAGCGAGTCAAAGCGGCCCATCGCATCGCAGAAGCAGCGTGGCTTCCTCGGTTATGGTCGGTTATGATGAGACAAGTTACCCCGTGCATTATATCACGGAGAAAACAACTTGTGAGCTGCATGTCCCAGTCTTTAACTTATCCATGAAGGCGGCGGACGGCTATGCTATAACTGTTGACTCTACAGCATTGTGGCTTGTCAATGCCATTCCAGATGGATTTGCTCGTGTCGGCGTGGATCAAGTTGTACAAGGATATGAATCAATGAACCTTGAGTTCCCAAGAGCTGATGATGAGACGGTGCTAGGGGACGTTGTGGGTGGTCTAATTCTATGGCGGAAGAAATACATCAAGTTTGCAGGCTGGGCGCCAAGGCCACCATCGTCTCCGCCAATTCACGATTCACCACCCGATGACGACGATGGGGACGACAACCATCAGTCGTCTCCGCCGCCGCGTGCGCCGACTCCGCCGCCGAGTCAGCCGACTCGCCGCCGCGTCAGCCCACTCCGCATGAGCCGACTCCGCCGCCGCATGAGCCGACTCCGCCGCCGCTTGAGCCGACTCCTGAGCCCCGACATAGGAAGGGCGCCACTTGTCGTCCATGGGATTCTGGCGAGACCTCCGACGTTCGCCCCTCCCAAAAGTACCCAAAAGCCTTGACGACCTCAGAGCTTGCGACATGACTAAAGAGCAATTGGTTGCGTGGGTGGATGCAGACACAAAAAGACAGCTTTCACCGAAACAGCCCGAGGAAAAGCAAATATTTACTGCAAAGGAAAAAAAGTGGGCTACTGGATTCCTCACGGAACCATCGCAATATGAGAAAAATAAGCCAGATAACTATTTACGAGCTCTGAGTAAAAGTAGTAGCTCTCCCAAGACGGGAAGTAGTAGTGCCAGAGGGAAACGAGACGTTGCCCAGCTCGGACAACAGCCAAACAAGTCGATAGCCCCGCTCGTAGTTATACCCACTGGTCATGGCTCCGCGACGGACCTAATTCCTAGTTTATCCTTCAAGAAGGACTTTGCTGCAGATGCTGGTATTACTCTTGCTCAACTGGACAACAAAGATCTCCTTCCGTCGGATGTAGATGATTCATGGAAATGGAAATGGGGGGTCCCTGCTGCGAGATGATCAGATAAAGTTTCTACCGACATGTCTGCGACAACTCCATAGTTGGTACATGAAAACCACAAAGGAATTTGATGAATTTTTGATCTCTGTGAAAGTTACAAAAAATCATTTCACGGGTGAAGACATGTTCACAATTCAGCTCGAAGAACTCTGGTACTTATACAACCTTGACTCCCTCGACTTGGCTCTCGTCGTGCCTACTGTCTGTAAGTAATTCAATTCATTTATTTACAAAAAAGATAAAGTCTTTAGCTCTCAGCTCGGTCATTGCCATCGCTAACTATGCTCACTACGGTATTATGCAGAATGAAGAGTGATGAATATGACAGAAAGGGCATCTATGGCTTTGGGTTCGTTAACCCAGTACGAGTTAATGCAAGGACACTACAAAACCACGTGAAGGACA